>CAMZMU010000048.1:50805341-51405341 GCA_947311845.1 Poa pratensis | reverse complement strand
GTACTATGGTGGTACATGCTGGAAACAGGTGTTGACTTGTGACCGCGTTGATGATGGTGGAGAAATGTGGTGATGGATAATAAAATGCTTAAAGGTGGGGATGAGAGGCCACATGGGATGTGGTGGGTTGTCTCGTTCTCGCCGCCTAGGTGCGAGTTCTGCACATCCTGAACCAAGACTGAGCGTGCAACCATGCGTGAGGCCTATGCAATTGCAGGAACCCTCATAGACTAAATAACTCGAGCGGGGCTAGCCAGGGTCCTCTAGTTCGGTTTTCCATTTTGCGCGTGCGTGATGGTGGTAAACTGTGATGAGGCTGATGGCGTTAGGAAAATGAGTGGCCACGGGGCAGTTAGTTGGAGCTGCTGCTCCGTCCTCACTGATGATCCTGGAGAGTCCTTAACGAGGGAGAAGTCGACACCGCTCCCACCCAGCCGGCTTTCCAAGGAAGAGAGCTAATGCGCAGGTAATGGGCCGGACGGTACGCGTGGCGAAGGAACTGGGGCCCCTCGGGACTCCGGGACTTCTACTTTGTACACCCCTGCAGGGATAAATCTTTTCGAAAAGCCGTGTCCACGGTTACGGACGACTTGGGAATGGACGATGATCATAGAATAACTTAAACGGAATGATTAAAACTTGGGTACTAGAGGTGCCAATTCCACGAATGTAAGGTTGACTTCCTCGAGGGTGATTCGGGGAGGTGCCTTTGATGAACAGGTACAATGGTGATGTTGGTGATAATTGAGGAAGGTGTCCTCAAGAGAAAAGAGTTACTTCTTACCCCTCTTTGAAAATGTTCTAATAGTCGATGCCATGGAGTGTGTTTTTATAAATAAAATCAGCTTTATGCAAAACAGCCATAAAACCTTTGAAAGCCAATCATGGAGCATATATTAGCTCTTAATCTTGCGAGTTCGTCGAACTCAACGTCGTTTGCTTATTTTCAGGAGAGGACTTCACCGACCTCGAAGGTGGGTTCTTTGTGGACGTCGACGAGTAGTCTGGGGTTCCCAGGTGGCAGCTTGGGACATCTCGGAACAGCTGGCGCTGTGATGTTTATCTGTAGGCCTCTTAGGCCATATTTGGATCTTGTTGTTTAGAACAACCTAATTCGCTTCCGCTTGTTGTAATGTTGGGTCTGTGACCTCTGGTTGTCATTTGCTATCTTTCTCTGTATAAGAGTTGAACTATATGATTTGTGTCGTAGAGTCTGTGATGTGCCAGTTGTTCCACAAGTCTTGATCTTACTATTATGCTTTGATAGTTGTGCCTGTGTTAAGGCATCAATCGGGGTGTTGCGTTGTCTGGAGTGAGGTGTACCCAGCAACGCCTGCCAAAGGTTTTGGCCGGGGATTGGTAAACCCGTAACCTCCGGTTGTATCGCTTAACCGGTGACACACAGCATCACTGTATAGCAGTCGGGTCGGGGCGCCACAAGTTGGTATCAGAGCAGTACTGCCTGTAGGAAACCCTTCTACTGGTCGATGTTGAGTCTAGTGTTTGTGAAAATATTTTTAACCTAAAAATGAGTTGTGAAAACCATCTTAGGATTCTTTTTACTCCTTATCTGGTTACCCTCTAATCTCGGAGCAATCTTACCTCGATTTGAGTTAAAGGTTTTACTTCTCACCTGTTACTTCAAAATGATTAGAAACGGGGTGGGTTCGACCTTTAGTGTTATGTGTCACGTTGCTCCCGCTGCGTTGTCAATCCCAAATCAACTCAGATGTTTCTACCGAATCAAATCATTTGATCCTTTCTTTGGGTTTTAACCCACGGACTTGAACATAAGGTCCCGGATTGTGTCAACTAGAGTGTGTTAAGTTGTGATTTCTTAACTCTCACTAGTAGCACATGATGCTGATCTTCGACCCAAGTTCTATCTTGTTGTTTTCCTTCTCGCAAAGTATTATCGTCCCTAGTCTGTGTACTTGTGAAGACGCTAATGCTATTGTTCGACCATTCGGAGAAAGATACTAACTGTGTCATTGTCAAATCTCCAGAATGGCTCGAGGAGGTCGTGGAGGCCGTGGTGGTCGCGGTAACCACAATGATGATGAGGATGATCTGCCGCCACCCCTCGATGGCTCAAGTCTTGATGGCCATTGAGGAGAACCGTGGGCGCAATGAGCGCTTGCTGGAACAGTTGGTGCAGCAGAATGCACGGAGGAACGAGTGCAACACTCTCACTGAGTTCCTGCGTTCCCAGCCACCCACTTTTGCTGATGCTAAGGAGCCACTGGAAGCTGATGATTGGCTTCGTGCTTGGAGCGCAAGTTCTCCGCGCTCATGTCCCATTGGCTGAGCAAGTCAACTTTGCCACCTATCTCTTGGTTGGTGCTGCTGGCTGTTGGTGGGAGAGCCATGTGGCTTGTTTCCAGCCAACCATGTCTTCACCTGGGCTGAATTCCGCACTGCCTTCCGTGCGGAGTACATTCCCCAGCCGATCATGGACTTGAAGAGGAGGGAGTTCCTGGATTTGCAACAGGGACGGATGGACCTCCGCACTTATGGTCGTGAGTTCAACCATCTCTCTCGTTACGCCCCAAGGGACGTGACCAATGATGCTGACAAGCAAGAGCTGTTCCGCAAGGGTCTGAATCCGCAGCTTCGCTATGAGCTATGCCCTTCAGGTTCCAGACCTATCAGGAGCTGTTCAACCAGGCTTTCACTCTTGAGCAAGGAAGAAAGGAACTTGAAGCTTCCAAGAGGCCCGCACATGGGGACCACCAGAGTTCCTCGGGTTCTGAGAGCAAGAAGCGCAGGGTGTTTGTTCCCTACAGCGCCGTACCTCGTGCTCCATTCATGCCGAGAGCCGGGATACAGGCCACCTCCTCCGCGCCCCACTACTTCGACACTTGGGGTAGGCGGAAGTGGGTACCGTCCTATGCTACCTGCTCCACCTGGAGTCACTTGCTACACCTGTGGCCAGGCTGGTCACTACTCCAGGGAGTGCCCCCAGAAGGCACCTCTCGCGATAACTCCTGCACGAGCCCCTGCCACTCCTGGCAAGGCTGGACCTATTGTGCGTGGTCGCCTGAACCACGTCTCTGTTGAAGAAGCTGAAGATGACCCCGGCGTTCTTATGGGTGAGTTACGAATCAACGGCAATACAGCTACACTTTGTTTGATTCTGGAGCATCGCATTCATTCATCCATAGCGTTTGCAAAAGACCACAACATACCGTTCGAGAAAATGAGACGTCCCTTGACGATCTCCACTCCTGGTTCCAAATGGCAAACCGATGGGTTACTCCTGAGGTCCAGATTAATATAGGTTCCTTGTCTTTTCCTTATGCCTTGGTAGCTCTGAAGTCCAAAGGCATTGATGTCATATTGGGCATGAACTGGCTAGCCAAATACCAGGCTAATCTCGACTGTGCTGCCAAGACCATTACTGTGACCGCTCCTTCCGGTGACATTGTGAGTATTGGCCTGCAACATCAATACCTCCGTCCGCCGTCGTACCCAAGTCACCTGAGATTCTCTTTGCTTTATGGAAGGCGAATCCCCTCCTGAAATCCAGGACATACACGTGGTGTGTGACTTCCCGGATGTGTTCCCGGAAGAATTGCCTGGCATGCCTCCTGACCGAAGTGTGGAGTTTGTCATAGATCTACTTCCCGGTACGCTCCAATTTCCAAGAAGCCCTACCGTATGCCGGTGGAAGAGTTGGCTCTGTTGAAAGAGCAAATTGATCAGCTGTTAGAAGGAGTTCATCCAGCCTAGCAGTTCACCTTGGGGTTGTCCGGTACTCTTTGTCAAGAAGAGGGATTCTACCGTGCCTCGTCTAGTCTCTGACTATCGACCGTTGAATGCGGTGACAATCAAGAACAAGTATCCTATTCCTCGCATCAATGATCTGTTGGATCAGTTAGCTGGTGCAACGGTATTCTCCAAGATGGATCTGAGGTCAGGCTACCATCAGATAAAAATCAGAAAGGAGGATATTCCAAAGACGGCATTTGTTACTCGTTATGGCTCATATGAGTATACCGTCATGTCCTTTGGTCTCACAAATGCTCCAGCTACTTTCATGAGGCTCATGAACTCCATCTTCATGGATTATCTTGATAAGTTTGTCGTCATTTACATTGATGACATCCTCATCTATTCCAAACCAATGAAGAGCATGAGGAACATCTTCGTTTGGTTCTGACACGGCTTCGTGAACACCGTCTCTATGCCAAGTTCTCCAAGTGTGAGTTTTGGTTGGATAAACTTGTCTTCCTTGGACATGTAATATCTGCCAATGGTGTGGAAGTCATCCCGACAAAATTCAGCTATTCTGACTGGAAAACTCCAATGTCAGTCAAGGACATTCGTAGCTTTCTCGGATTGGCGGGTTACTACCGCCGATTCATCGAAGCTTTCTCCAAAATAGCCAAGGCATTGACTGACCTTCTCAAGAAGGATAAAAGTTCGTATGGACTGCCGAAGCTGAAGAGAGCTTCCAACCTGAAAGCCAAACTCACGTCCGCTCCTGTGCTTGTCCTGCCGGACACGAGCAAGGATTTCGTCGTCTTCTGTGACGCCTCTCTACAAGGTTTGGGTTGTGTATTGATGCAAGATGGCCATGTGGTGGCATATGCTTCTCGCCAATTGAAGCCGCATGAGCACAACTACCCAACTCATGATCTAGAACTTGCCGCGGTGGTCTATGCTTTGAAGCAATGGAGACCATACCTGTTTGGTAACCGTTGCGAGATCTTCTCGGATCACAAGAGTCTGAAGTACCTCTTCACCCAGCCGGATTTAAATCTCAGGCAAAGGCGTTGGTTGGAGTTAATCACGGACTACAATGTGAGTCTGAACTATCAACCCGGCAAAGCAAACGTCGTGGCTGACGCGCTAAGTCGGAAGTCCTATTGCAACAATCTGATGATTGAAGGCCCAACCTTCCCTCATGAAGAGTTTGCCCGTTTGAACTGGAAATTGTTCCTCCGGCTATCTAGCAAATCTGGAGATCAAATCTACTCTTGTAGACCAGATCAAGGATGCCAGAAGCGTGACAAGGGTATTCTGAAAATCAAGGACAATATTGCTAGTGGGAAGTACAAATGCTTCTCTGTCGATGAATCCGGAGTTGTTTATTTCGGTGACCGTCTAGTGGTACCCAAGAAGCGGAAATTGAGAGAGCTGATCCTTCAGGAGGCTCATGATACACCTCTCTCTATCCATCCCGGAGTACCAAAATGTACCAAGACCTTCGACCACAATTCTGGTGGACTCGTATGAAACGGGAAATCGCCAAGTTTGTTGCTGAATGCGACACCTGTCGTCGGGTAAAAGCTGAACATCAAAGACCTCCTGGCACTCTCCGCCCTATTGCAGTTCCCGAGTGGAAATGGGATGAAATTGGTATGGACTTCATCACCGGATTTCCCCGGTCTCCAAAGGGCAACAATGCAATCTGGGTAATCATAGATCGTCTTTCCAAGGTTGCTCACTTCCTACCAGTCCGCGATGAGATACATGCTAGTCAACTCGCTGATCTATATTTGGCTCGTATTGTTCCATTGCATGGGGTCCCTTTGAGGATCATCTCTGACCGTGGAAGTATCTTTGTCTCCAAGTTCTGGCAGAGTTTCCAAAATGCTATGGGGTCCCGTCTCAACTTCAGTACCGCCTACCATCCCCAGACTGATGGTCAGACCGAAAGGGTAAACCAAGTCCTGGAAGACATGCTCGGGCATGTGTAATCTCTTTTGGCACGAATTGGGAAAAGTATCTCCCTTTCGCGGAGTTCTCCTACAACAACAGCTATCAAGCTAGTCTGGGCATGGCTCCATTTGAGGTTCTCTATGGAAGAAAATGCCGTACTCCTCTGAATTGGTCCGAGACCGGAGAGAGGGCACTCTTTGGTCCGGATGTGATCAATGAAGCTGAGGAGAAGGTTCGAATCATAAGAGAGAATCTGAAGATTGCTCAGTCTAGGCAGAAGAGCTACTACGATAAGCATCATCAGGAGGTTCACTACGAAATTGGTGATAAAGCCTACCTCCGCGTCTCTCCCCTTCGAGGCGTTCGCCGCTTCGGAATCAAAGGGAAATTGGCACCCCGCTATGTTGGCCCTTTCACCGTTCTGGCCAAGCGAGGAGATCTTTCCTACAAGTTGGAGTTACCGTCCATCTTTCCAAATGTGCATGATGTTTTCCATGTCTCCCAACTCCGCCGTTGTTTCAAGGATCCTATCCATGGGGTCAATCATGAGGAGCTAGATCTACAAGAAGACCTCACTTATCGGGAGCATCCTATCCGTGTCTTGGATGAAGCTGAAAGAAAGACCCGGAACAAGACTACCAAGTTTCTCAAAATTCAGTGGTCTCATCATTCCGAGGAAGAAGCAACTTGGGAACGAGAGTCTAGTCTTCGTGAAGAGTATCCCGACTTCTTCTTGCAAACTTAGAATCTCGGGGCGAGATTCCTGTAAGGAGGGTAGAATTGTAACAGCCCAAACTTGAGAACTTGAAAATCTGTGTAAATTTTTCCACTTTTTGCATCATGGCATGCATGCACCATTTGCATCCATCCTAAAATTGCTAAACCACACACTATTTGTTTTGGGCAACATTGGAGAAACTGGATTGCCAGACTTGCTCAAACAATCTTACAAAGCAATGATAACCTTCAAAGTTGCAAAATAAAATACTTTGACAAATTATAATTGTCCAGGAAGTCCAAGAGATCAAAGTAATATCCTGCCCTTGTTTCAAAATTTCTAAAGTAATTGCATTTGGGAGTTTAGCTAAAATGCCTAAACCAAACTCTATGAACAAAGGTTGACCAAAACATTTTATTTGCCAACCCCAAATTTTGCGGAGTTACTAAATGTTAAGGGGAGCATCCCCAAATTATTTCATAATTTTTG
The DNA here is from genome assembly GCA_947311845.1 of Poa pratensis. Lineage (NCBI taxonomy): Eukaryota > Viridiplantae > Streptophyta > Magnoliopsida > Poales > Poaceae > Poa > Poa pratensis. Next base: position 51,398,467 of record CAMZMU010000048.1, on the reverse strand, counting down.
GAGGTGGATAACTGCCTCAAGTAAATCAATTACCCTGCTGCTGTTTTAAAACAGTACAGAAAAGGACCTATTTGTAAACTGGTTGGACCTGTTCGTGATGGAATTACTCCAGCCAGGGACCGTTTTGGTAAAATCCCTTTTCTTCCCCCACTGTAGCGACCGAGCTGCACAGCTCGGGCCGCACTGGCGCCACCTCCCCCGAGCCATGCCGCCCTGCCGCGCTGCCCTGGTGGTCAAGGACCACGCAGAGGACGCCCCTCTCCCCGTACTCTTCTCCTCTCCCCGTTCCTCCCGTATTTTCCGGATCGAGAGCCCCTAGCCTCCCCGTTGCGACCACCGCGGAGACGCCGCCGTCGCCGTCGATTTGCCGCCTTTTGGAGCTTCCCCGGAGCGAGCCGACGCAGCCCTCAGCTCCGCCGCATCCTCCTCTTCCTCCACGCGCGAGGAATCGGACCGGGAAGCCCCGGAGCCAACGTGTCCGTCCTCGACACCACCCGCACCCTACCGAGCTCCACCGGCTCGATTTCGTCGCCGCCGGCCGTCCCCTCACCGCGCCGTCGCCTTCCACTTGCTCAGGGTGAGCATACCGTGCATATGCACCCCCTCCCTCTCCCCCTCTCGCGCTCGCCCGCCGTCCTGGTCGCCGTGCCCGTGCTGGCCGCGAACGCCGTCGCCGTTTTCTTTTTCCTCGCGCTCCCGGTCGCCCAGCCGGCCCAACCGGCCTACAGGCCGGAAGCCTCTGTGCCCCTCCCGGTTCCGAACCGGCCTTAGCCGGGCCACCGGCCGGACCTCTCTGGCCCATGGCCGGCCTGCAAGCCGGCCCAGCCGGGCTGGAAGCCGGCCTGGCTACAGTGGGTTTTCTTTTTTTGGAAATAAAACAAATTTAAAGAATTCATACCTATTTAAATATTGATCCAAATTTCACAAATAAGGTATCAAAATGATCAGCAGCTCAAGTGCTATCCAACCATGCTAATCTCACATCATGATCACAAATATTTATTTGATGTTACTCCTAAATGGAATAAAAGAATTAAATTCATTTAATTATTTAATTCACTATTTATTCATCGGAACTCGGAAAATTACAAATAAGGTACCGAAACGATCAGAAGAGCAACACCTATCTAATCATGCCATGTTCATGCATATTTGAGCCACTTCTTGGTAATGTGACAATGGATGAACAATGTGGTCAATAAGCTAAATATGGGGTTGCTTCCAAATAATTGCCCTGATTATTTTGGCTCTCCATTTACTCTTCTTGATAAACTAAATGATGCTATCTTTGCATAAACTGGTCATGACATCATGTGATTGTGCATTGCATGGTCCACATGTGTGGTGTTTGATTTGTTTTTCCGTTGTGTGCTTCGTTAGATCAAGCAGACGGGGTTCCGCCTCACTACCCCGAGGATCCGTACTATCACCACGGTGAACAAGGCAAGCATAATCCCCCCTCTGAGCATATCTTATCCTATTTTCCGCAATTATTTTCTCCACGATAATATTGCATGCGGTTCTAAATGTCTTTTGCCTGGATTAGAGTATCCTACTAGTTGCATTAGAATCCTGTTGACATTACCTGTATCCTTCCTATTAACCACAGGTTTGAAGTGTTGGCCCGAGATAATTATACTTGCCATGTATATGCTTAGCCATGCTTAGTAAATGCCTAGTGGTACTATGGTGGTACATGCTGGAAACAGGTGTTGACTTGTGACCGCGTTGATGATGGTGGAGAAATGTGGTGATGGATAATAAAATGCTTAAAGGTGGGGATGAGAGGCCACATGGGATGTGGTGGGTTGTCTCGTTCTCGCCGCCTAGGTGCGAGTTCTGCACATCCTGAACCAAGACTGAGCGTGCAACCATGCGTGAGGCCTATGCAATTGCAGGAACCCTCATAGACTAAATAACTCGAGCGGGGCTAGCCAGGGTCCTCTAGTTCGGTTTTCCATTTTGCGCGTGCGTGATGGTGGTAAACTGTGATGAGGCTGATGGCGTTAGGAAAATGAGTGGCCACGGGGCAGTTAGTTGGAGCTGCTGCTCCGTCCTCACTGATGATCCTGGAGAGTCCTTAACGAGGGAGAAGTCGACACCGCTCCCACCCAGCCGGCTTTCCAAGGAAGAGAGCTAATGCGCAGGTAATGGGCCGGACGGTACGCGTGGCGAAGGAACTGGGGCCCCTCGGGACTCCGGGGACTTCTACTTTGTACACCCCTGCAGGGATAAATCTTTTCGAAAAGCCGTGTCCACGGTTACGGACGACTTGGGAATGGACGATGATCATAGAATAACTTAAACGGAATGATTAAAACTTGGGTACTAGAGGTGCCAATTCCACGAATGTAAGGTTGACTTCCTCGAGGGTGATTCGGGGAGGTGCCTTTGATGAACAGGTACAATGGTGATGTTGGTGATAATTGAGGAAGGTGTCCTCAAGAGAAAAGAGTTACTTCTTACCCCTCTTTGAAAATGTTCTAATAGTCGATGCCATGGAGTGGTGTTTTTATAAATAAAATCAGCTTTATGCAAAACAGCCATAAAACCTTTGAAAGCCAATCATGGAGCATATATTAGCTCTTAATCTTGCGAGTTCGTCGAACTCAACGTCGTTTGCTTATTTTCAGGAGAGGACTTCACCGACCTCGAAGGTGGGTTCTTTGTGGACGTTGACGAGTAGTCTGGGGTTCCCAGGTGGCAGCTTGGGACATCTCGGAATAGCTGGCGCTGTGATGTTATCTGTAGGCCTCTTAGGCCATAGTTGGATCTTGTTGTTAGACAACTTAATTCGCTTCCGCTTGTTGTAATGTTGGGTCTGTGACCTCTGTTTGTCTTTTGCTATCTTTCTCTGTATAAGAGTTGAATTATATATCTTTGTGTCGTAGAGTCTGTGATGTGCCAGTTGTTCCACAAGTCTTGATCTTACTATTATGCTTTGATAGTTGTGCCTGTGTTAAGGCATCAATCGGGGTGTTGCGTTGTCTGGAGTGAGGTGTACCAGCAACGCCTGCCAATGGTTTTGGCCGGGATTGGTAAACCCGTAACCTCCGGTTGTATCGCTTAACCGGTGACACACAGCATCACTGTATAGCAGTCGGGTCGGGGCGCCACATTCATGTAGGCTCTTGATAGTTGGGTCTTAGTCGACACGTGCACCAGGTACCCTTATGGTAGGGTACCCGAGATGTATACCCTTGTCAGTAGCCCCGAGTACTTGTCTGACTCGAAGAATCGGGCATGGACTCATTCGTAAGTGCACGTCATATGCTTTGTACTTGTATGTTGCAATTGGAATTCCTGTACGAATAGCACATTTTGTCTATGTCGAGTATTTCATCGACCTTGATTTTTGCTTATGATAATCAAGGGATAATAGCTTAGTAGGTCCGGTACACTCGACGGATCGGGACCGGTTAACTACACATTCGGGTAAAACCTTACTCGCTTTCAATCAAACTCGAGTCACCGGACTCGAATCTGGAACAGACTGGTCAGACTCGACTAGGCCGCGAAGGTCTTACTGAATCGATCTGCAGTATAACTTTGAAATTTACCCAACGCATCCGTCAGGATTTTTCATCATGTTACTGACACGGAAAGTATAAGGATTGACGTTGCTGGAACGGTCCTTAGCCCAGCTCGAAAGTTCGGCGGGTCTTACCTTTGCACTATGCGTGCAGCATCCGAGGTATTTGCGGCGGACGCAACTCGGGAATGTTTCGAGTATGATTTTGTATGTGAACTGAGTCGAGTCTTTGTCGACTGACACTTTATCGTTATTCTATCGGGTGCGCGACAGCGCTCCCGATGGGAGTAGCCCCGAGATTGTGCTTTATTGCTTGCAATGAAGGATAATCTCAAATCTTTTTATCCCATACACTCTCAGTCGAAGAAATTTTTGTTACGCTCCCGATGGGAGTAATATGCCTTAGTCGAAGGAACGGTCGAGTGACCATTTTTGCTTTAACGTTGCTTTTTCACACCCGAATCAAGCGAGGCAATCGAGTGAATGATATGCATTTTGGGCGAACTCGAATGCTTTTCTGAACATATCGCTTGCAATGACGTCAGGGATGACGTTTTTTGGCGACTGTGCTGCCTGACACGCGGTGGCGTGCGTTATGCTGCGATGGATGGGGCGTGACACTTATGTGGGCCCATTGTGCAGCGCTGACGAACGACGGTGCCGTTTGGACTGGATTTGACCGTGCTGGCCCACTTTGATGGAGGCGTGATGATGGCTCCTCTTTTTGCGTGCGTAGTGGGCGGAGTGGCCGGCGACGGTTGCCCTCCGCGGTTGCCACGTGTACGGTGGGATTGCGTGCGGAACGCACGATTATGATCTGAACGGTTATGATCGCTTTTGATTTATGGTAAATAGGGGGAACGGCGCTGGCATTATTTTTTACTTGCCATTTGCTCTGCGCGCCGCCCCTGCTTCATCCTCTTCCTCTTCCCCATTATTCTTGCGCCCGAGCTCCTGTTGTTCCCCTTAGTCACCACTGCCATGGCGCCAAAGAGAAAGGCTGCTGCTGTCGACGCGCCCGCGACCGACGCGGCCACTCTGAAGGGGAAGAAGACGGCGGCTGGCGCATCTGCGCCGTCGTCGACCTCAAGAAGAGCAACGGCGATTGGGTGAAATCCACCCTTAAGGAGGCGCATCTGGACAAGCTTCGCGAGGAGGGAATGCTGCCACCCGCGGACCAGCTGTTCGTCCGCGCGCCGTCGCCCAAGGAGGTACTCCCGAGCCTCGCGCTAACGAGCGCGTTTGTTTTGCGGAGTTTCTTCCTAGGGGATTTTTGTTTCCCCTCCACGACTTTGTTCATGGTTTGATGTTTGCTTACGGGGTGCAAATCCATGATTTCACCCCGAATGGCATTATGCACATTGCCTGCTTTATGGTTTTGTGCGAGTGCTACTTGGGAGTTTCTCCCAGCTGGGCCCTCTAGAAGTCGATTTTCATGGTCCGGCCCAACAACCGAGGCGGCCGCACCTATCCTGTTGGCGGCTTCAGGATCCAGGTGCGCAACGACACCCGCTACTTCGCCCTGAAGCCAGTCGACTCGGCGCAAGGGTGGAGGAAGAGGTGGTTTTATGTGCGCGTCGACCAGGAAGGAGTCCCGCCATTTTTGACTGCTGGTATACTCGCGAGGACGAATGCCTGGGACCACCCGCTTTCGGCTGAAGAAAAGGCAGAAGCGGCGCCTCTGCTGTCGAAGATTGGAGAGCTGCTAAGCAGCGTAACTGGTGTGCATTTGATTGCCACCTTTGTGAAGATGCGGGTGTGGCCACTCTGCGCTCGAGCCCGCCCATGTGGGAGTATGAGGGTGCACTCGACGTCACCCGAATGAGCAAGGAGGAACTGTCGAAGAGCGAACTGGTGTCACATGTGCAGTCCATTACCAGCACAAAATCCAGCGAGCCCTGCAACGTCGACTGCCCTGTCACTCCTTATGGTGCTGAAAGGCCTTTGGAGGAGGTTAGTGAACGATCAAGTTTATGATCTCCTGATTTTGCTATTTTGTTGTGCATCTTCGTAACTTTCGACTGCTGTATTTGGTATGCAGGGTCATTCAACTGCATCAACCCTTCCTCCTCTTCCCGAAGATGGCCCAACTCATGAAACGGAGGTGCAAATGGTAGAAACGAAGGGAGGGGATGAATAGCCTCTACCTTCGGCTACCACATCTCCTATGGAAGAGGTCGAAGAGGAAGGGGCAGAGGAAGTACAGGCCGAGGAGCCCGCCACGACTGATCATGTGAGCGAGGTTCCCACTCGCAAGCGCCGTCGGGTGGCCCGAGTTGTGTCTTCCTCCATGAGTTCACCCGCGAAGGAGTCAGATGTGAAAGATGACGGAGACTCGGGCTCGTCTCCTGCTGCCACAGCTGCTCCGTTGAACGTAAGCCCTTGAACTCAGCTCCTCCCCCCAATCGGGTGAGGAGCTACTTTTTGGAGGCCCAAACTTTGTAATCTCGACACTGATGAGGAAGAAGAGCACAGGTTTGCTCCTGAGCTTTTTGTACTAAGGCTTTTTGCTGGTTGACATTGCTGCTTATGTTGTATTTCTTCTGTCACTCGCAGTGCTGAGACTGTGCGTCCTCTGACTCCTCCAACCGACAGGGCTTCGACCCTGAGCACCCGGACGTCTCTCTTGTTGCTCCTGAGATCGTTCAATCAGTAGCCACGGCTACTGCCGTTGGACGGCCAAGGCTACGAGTGCTGCAACTCCGGAGGTCGGAACATCTGCTTCGAAGCCTGCTCCTTGGACTGAACACGTAAGTACTTTTGCCAAGTCCGCATACGATACTTGTTATGTATAACTTATGCTCGTTTCATGTGCTTGTAGCCTTACTACCTCAACCTGGTAGAATCGGGCAAAGCTTTTGTCCAGATGGAGCAGGAGAGAAACACGTTACGCGCTGACCTGGAACAGCTCACCCGTAAGTGCATTTGCCACCTCCAAAGCTCTTTTTGCTGTCTTTGCTTAGTCGAATGTTTGAGTTACTTCTTGCCATCAATTTCAGACGACAAGGCTTCGGCAGAGTCTCGGGTGAAAGAGCAAGAGGAGGTACTCGAAGCCCAGCGCGCGAGTCGAAGAAAATTTTGGATGCCACCAAGGCTGCAGCCGCCATACATGAGAAAGAATATGCTGAGCGGCTGGCTAGCCTCACCCGAGACGTGGGCGGTTAGTAAAATTTGCCACTTTTTGTTTACTTCTGTTGTCACTGAGTGTTGTGTAAGAGTTTCTGTTCTCTCTGATTTTTGAAGGAGATGTTGGCGCACCGGCACCTGTAGACTAGGCGAGTGGCGATTTGTCCCTCGACCGTGCTATTGGCGACCTTGACGCCATCTCCGCCCAAGCGAAGGATGCACTCGCCAAGTCTACGAGCACACTCGGCGCCGTATACAAGGGCGTGTTCCCGTCTGGCCAACTTCCATCGACGGTGGATGGCTTCGCCGATGTCCTAGGCCCAGGAACCTCGACTATGGCGAGTTTTGCTCGCACCCTGACGGTACGCGGCTCAGAGACCACCCTCAAGCTCCTTTTAGGTCATGGGATAGAGGGTGACTTCAAGGCCGCTCTGTCTGATTTCCCTCGGAAGCCGGACGGGAAGTTGGTGTCTCTGAAGCATGTGAACGAGCCAGCCGCGCGGCTGGCTGAAATTTTTATGACTACCGTGGAGCGCCGGTCAGCGAGGTCGCCAATCGCGCGTGTAGGGCTAGGTCGGAGTCTGCATCATAGACTTTAGGGCCATCTACCTTTTTATGGACTGTAATTATGCTTTTATGATATGCGAGTATGCGTACGCTTTTGCTACACTTGTATGGATTTGGTTCCTTGTTTGTTTTGCCTGTAAGGCTATGTGCTATTACTCACCTGAGCTTTGTGATGATCTCTCATACTGACATGAGATTTTTATGATGTTTGGAACAGAAACGGGCAGCCGCTACTTCATCTGGCTCGTCGCGGCATCGTGCTTCCACTCGATCTCGAGCTCAGGTGGCAAATGATGCCGCAGTAATGCGTTATATGAAGGCTCGAGTCGTAAAACTGGAGCAAGAGTTGAAGAGTGCCCAGAGCGAGCTGGATAGGTGAGGGCGAGGCCTGCTTTACCCACTCAGCGAGAGGACTATGTGCTTGGCGAGATGGAGATCGTGAACAGACAACTCGAGTGTAAGCATGACTGCCTTGATCTCAAGAGTTCATAGTCTGTCCTTTTGTTGACCAACGTGCGTTGTTGCAGGCTTTGTTCCAGACTTCCAGGCGGAGCAAGCTCGTGTTGATGAGCAGTTGAACAATGCGACTGACGAACCAACGACGGGCCGTCAGCACTTTCGCTTGGATAAGAACCGAGCGCGCATACTCGCAACTCTAAAGGATCGAGTGTGGCGGAGCACTCTGCTGCTCGAGTTATGCAGGTCGGCCTTCAGTCGAATCAACCAGACTCTTTTCCCGACGGGGCCACAACCTCAAGGAATCCATGCGTTGCTCGGGTTTTCCGGAATGCAGGTCCTATTCGAGATTTATCACCCAGAAGCTTGTGGATGGAGCCAACGCAACGATGGCGTATATCCGGAGTAAGTGTCCAAATATGCAGCTACGTCCACCCGTGCCTGGATCGACTTTGTCACAGTCGCAACTTGACGATACAGTCGAATATGCGAGGGTGATGGTTGAGTGTTATCACGCTCAACTTATGGGCCCTGTTCTACCAGTTAAGGATGCACCGGAAGATTAGGGTATTTCTGCATAGAGGACAGCCCCTGAGTGTAAATTTGCCACTTGTACGTAGTGTATACTTGTTTATGTGTATGTGCGCAGCCCCGAGTGTATCGAGTAGGGTTTATGAAAAACACTTAGAGTAGGAACATAAATTGCACAGCCCCCGAGTGTTCGAGTGAGGCTGTGAATTTTTGCGATGTTTGAAGCTTCAACTCATGATTTTGAGCAACTTTTTCGTTTATGTATGATTTTTATGACCCAGCCCCGAGTATTCGAGTGCGGCTGGGGTATTATGTTGAAGAAGAAGGAGCGAAAGCTCATGCTTTGAGATAGCGCAGCCCCCGAGTATTCGGGTGAGGCTAAGTTTGTGCGAATAAGTTATGCGAGTAGTAAGCAGGAGAAATATGAGGAATCATTGATTATATTCCATTTTTGAATGTTAAGCTGCAGCCGCCTCATTAAAAACCTTCCAGTCCCCGTAGGTACCCTGGTAAGGAAAAGAGCGCGTCTGAAACCTGCAGCCATCCGACATATGTGCCTATTACATTGTGCGACTGAGCAATCTAAGCATAGAAACGGCGCAGCTGCGCAACGTTCCAAGGATTGTGCGAGAGTTCGCCTGTCTTGCGTGCTTCAGTCTGTATGCTCCACCACCAATGACCTCGGTGATGATGAAGGGTCCTTCCCATGGAGAAGCGAGTTTGTGCACCTTCTTTTGCTTCAGTCGAAGTACCAGGTCGCCAACCTAAAGGACCTGGTACGCAGTCGACGGCTGTGGTAGTTGCGGAGGTCTTGCTGATAGACAGCTGTGCGTGCTAGCGCCGTGTTGCGTGCTTCTTCGAGCAAGTCGACTGCATCTTCGAGTGCTTCATCTGCATCTTTTCGTTGTATGCCTCGACTCTTGGTGCATTGAATCTTACATCTGATGGCAGGATTGCCTCTGCGCCGTAGACCATAAAAATGGGGTGAATTGTGTTGAAGCGTTGGGATTGTGCGTAGGCTCCATAGCACAGATGGGAGTTCTTCGACCCAAGCACCCGCGGCTCTTTTGAGTGGCACCAGGAGGCGTTTCTTGATTCGTTACGAGTCCATTGGCTTTTTCGACTTGGCCATTGGACTGCGGGTGTGCCACGGATGCATAGTTGAGCGTGATGTCTGCTCTTTGCAGAAAGTTCGGAACTCTTCAGCCGTGAAGTTTGTACCGTTATCAGTGATGATGCTGCTTGGTACACCGAAGCGGTATATGATGGATTTTATGAAATTGACTACTGTAGTGGCAGTCGAACTTGTGATAGGGACTGCTTCAATCCACTTGGTGAACTTGTCGACCGCCACCAGAAGGTGAGTATGCCCTCCATGGGAGGATTTTTTGAGTGGCCCGACCATATCGAGCCCCCACTGGGCGAAGGGCCAGGCCAATGGTATTGTCTTCAACGCCGATGCGGGTGCGTGCGGCTTTGTGGCGAATTTTTGACAGCCGATGCACCTTTTGACTATGTCCTCCGCGTCTTTGAGTGTTGTGGGCCAGTAGAAGCCTGCGCGAAAGGCTTTGGCTACGAGTGATCGACTGCTGGCGTGATGCCCGCAGGTACCTGCATGAATATCACGAAGGATGGCCTGGCCATCTTCGAATGCTATGCATCGTTGGAACATACCTGATATGCTGCGCTTGTATAGTTCGCCGTTGATGACGGTGTATGCTTTAGATCGTCGAGTGACGCTCTTGACCTGTTATATTTCAGGTACCTCGCCGCGGAGTATGTATGCGAGGAAAGGTTGAGTCCAAGTTGGCTCGATGAGGAGTACCTCGACTGGCGGGTCCTCTGTGCTAGGTGCTTTGCTCTTGGCTGGTGCGGCTGATGTAGGAGATGTTCGTTTTTCTTGATGGACCTGTGCTCGATGCGCTCGAGGAAGACACCAGGTGGAACTGGTGCTTTGGTCGCGCCAATGTTGGCTAGCTTATCTGCTTCTTCGTTACTCTCGCGCCCTATGTGCCGCAACTCGCAGCCTTCGAAGCTGCCCTCCATTTGGTTGTACAGATCACGGTAGGCGATCATGTTATCTGCGATTGCATCGCAGGCCTTCATTGTTTGCTGCACCACAAGATTCGAGTCACCATAGATCATCATCGAGTGCACCCGAGGGCTTTGGCCATCCTCATGCCATGGATCAGGGCCTCGTACTCTGCTTCGTTATTGGATGGGAACTCGAATCCCATCTGCAGGATATAGCGAAGTTTGTCGCCTTTTGGTGATATGAGGATGACACCTGCGCCAGCGCCTTCGTTCTTCTTTGAGCCGTCAAAGTACATAGTCCATGAGTTGGACACATCGGTGCTCCTGGCAACTGAGCTTCAATCCACTCGGTATGGAAGTCAGGTAAGACTTGTGCTTTGATGGCCTTCGGGTAATCATACTTGATATCTCGTGGTCCTAGCTCGATGAGCCATTTTGCGACTCGCCCAGTTGCGTTGGGGTTTGTGAGGATGTCTCCGATCCCTGAGGTGCTGATTACAGTGATCGGGTGCTCTGCAAAGTAGTGCGTCAGCTTCCTTGAGGACATGAACACGGCGTAGGCCAGCTTTTGATAGTGTGGGTACCGCTGCTTTGATATGGAGAGCACTTCACTCAAGTAATAGACTGGGCGTTGTATGCTTTGGGCGTGTCCCTCCTCCATGCGTTTGACTACCAGTACGGTGCTTACCACCCTGTTAGTTGCGGAGACATATAGGTATAGCGGCTCTCGTTCCTTGGTGCGACGACGATTGGAGGGCTTGTGAGGACTCGCTTGAGATCCGTGAAGGCTGCTTCGGCTTCTGGCGTCCACTCGAATTTGTCTGCTTTCTTCATCAGTCGATAGAACGGGAGTGCTTTTTCGCCCAGTTTGCTGATGAATCGACTGAGTGCTGCCACTCGACCCGCTAATTTTTGAACGTCATGGAGCTTTGAAGGCCTTTGCATAGTCAAGATGGCCTGTATTTTCTTCGGGTCCGCCTCGATTCCACGAGCCGAGACTAGATACCCCAAGAGCTGCCCGGCTGGAACGCCGAACGTGCAATTCTTCGGATTGAGCTTGATGTGGAAGCGTTTGAGGTTTGCGAACGTCTCTCGCAAGTCGTCGAGTAGTGTGTTTTCCTCCATTGTTGTAATGACGATGTCGTCTACGTAGACCTGGACGTTTCGCCCAATTTGCTTCTTGAGGCAGTCTTGCATCATGCACTGGTAGGTTGCGCCTGCGTTCTTGAGCCCGAAAGGCATTGTTGTGTAGCAGTAGACCCCGAGTGGGGTTATGAACGCCGTTTTCTCTTCATCCTCTTCCTTCATCCTTATCTGGTGGTAACCTGAGTAAGCATCCAGGAAGGACAAGCGAGCGCACCCGGCGGTGGAGTCGACGATCTGGTCGATTCCAGGTAGTGGAAAGTGATCCTTTGGATAGCATTTATTGAGTGCTGTGAAATCTACGCACATCCGAAGGATATATATGTGCTTCTTCTCTACAAGTACGGGGTTAGCCACCCATTGTGATTTCTTGATTTCTCTGATGAAACCTGCTGCGAGTAGTCTGTCGACTTCGGCTTCGACTGCGGTTCTTTTCGGTCCAGATATGCGGCGCATTGTTTGCTTGACTGGTTTAGCATTTGGAAATAATTGGAGAGAGTGCTGATAATCCCCAAGAGCAAGAATCACTGTAGCACAATTCGATAAGTATTTGAGTGTCGAACCCACGAGGAGCTGAAGGTAAACTATCTATTCTCTAAAGCCCTATAACCCTCTTATATGGCCTTTTATGCAAAGCAATAAATATGAAAGGATCTAACTAAAAGAAGCAAGTGACGTGGAATGGATTTATCTAGTAGCAAGTTTCTCAAGCAAGTTTCAGACACAGGTTTCTTAGAGCAAGTTTCTCTCAGTAGTTTTCTCAAGCAAGTTTCTCAAGCAGCAAGTATCAAATATATCAAGTAGCAAATATCTCAAGGGAGCAAATGTTCTAGCAATTGTTATTTCATTCGTGTGGTTGTCACAATTAGTGAAGCACATGTTTCAGTCTTAGTTGTTTCTTTTAGGTGGGAGCCATAAATAGGTGTAGCCAAATAAATGAGCAATTACACAACTCTTATGATGGATCTCATGGCCAAGTAAATGACTGCACAAGAGTTATTAAGACATAAAGTCCCACCATAGCCTTAAGTTCTAGGGTCCACCAAATATCTCCCCCATAAAGTAACTTCAAGTCTCAGACACCAGTTTCTCTCTACTCCGACATGTTCTACTCAATCCATTACACTACGGTGATCGCCTTACATGCATTCCCCAACATATGCGTGCACTCATATATTGTACATAAAGACAATCATAAAAGATAACAACACTTGTATGCAACCAACAACGAACTATTTCACTATTGCCATGAACAAATCACTTCTCAAACACAGATGAGAGACACATAGATCAAGGGAATAGTATATTGCACCACACATCATGTTTGCCAAGAGTTTATAGTGGGGAGATGGAGATGATCTTGCTGTAGATGTCGATGATGAACACGCCGGAGGGGGGGTGGAGCCCTCCGGAGGTGCTTCCGGCGGCGTTTCCCCCCTCCGATCTTCTCCGACGGCAGCCTTCTGACTCTCTGTTTCGTGGTTTTCTGTTTCTCCGCCGCCTCCTTTTGCGAAATGCCAGGAGACCTTTTTTATAGGCGTTTTTAGGTCAAGACGAAATCGGTGGACGAAAGATCGACGGCCACGGAGTTCCGAGGTGGAAACGAGATAGGCCCACGCGGCCATGTACTTTAGGCCGCGTGGGACCCCCCCATTTCCAGCCTGTTGGGCTTCTGGTCTTCAATTTAAGTCCATTGCATTTGTCTCGAAAATTCTGAACCGTGCTCTTTGACCTTGCCCTTTTTGGAGTCCCGAAGCTCCCGGAAAGTCTGAAACACTAAAAAAGACGTTTTCTGGAAAAACAGGGTTAATTCCAAAAAAATGGGAAAACTATGAAGTATTCCCAAAATCATTATAAAACATTGATATAACCCTTATATGATGCAAATATGATTGGAATATAAGCAATTAAAGTGCAAAGTTCATGTATGCATTTTACATGCATCAACATCCCCAAGCTTAATCCATGCTCGTCCTCGAGTATGAAGATGATAAAACTAACATGGACTTTGCAACTTAATGCTTAACAATGAATATCAAAGATGATTACTATTGCTACATATAGTCAAATGATTCATTCTTCAATGGAGTAGCAATATGCAATATAGTTTATGAAGTGATATCAAATATTCAATGTAAGGATGTTCAATGATAGTTCACAAAGTGTAACATAACAGATAGTAGTATGGACCACATGTATGCATAATGATAAGTATGGACATCCTACATTGGTCATAGAGTGATGATGAAAATCTGAATATGTTTAGTGGACACTTTGGAAAGATGAATAAGTGAGTAGAGGTAAAGCATGCATAAGTATCATCTAACCTCCAAACTCTCCTACTTAAGTTAATGATTGCAATGTGGTAATACTTGGTGTCAAGCTCTCATTCCCCTATCATAGCATCTTGAATGATTATAGTTTAATGTGAGAGCAAATATGAGTAGTGTGCTTGACAAAGTAAAGGTTGGATGTCTCATGCCCCTTGAATACAAGTACCTACACCATGATTACTCAACTTAGGAAACAAAGCAAGTTCAAGTTATATATCATTGTAAGTAATAATAGTATCATCAAGAGCGTCAACTGGGGTACCTCTTGTCCCAGGATATGGAACAAGCCATATCAAAATGACAAGACAAACAAACAAGATGAAAAACCTCAACACCCTTTTTATTTACCATTGGAATAACTTTTTATTGTAAGGTGTGTCATAGATAATTCACCATAGTATGTAAGTAAATTTCCACCATGAATAATGCATGGCTTAGATTAGCGGCCCAGGCGTCTCTCTAACCATTTATACAAACTCATTTAAACTACTTCATTTCCAACTCATTTCACCATGATAGGCATCCATAAACAAAAGTACATGATATCAACTAAATGAGATGAAGGAGCATGTTGAAAGCTTTGCATGTGACAGCACATATGGGCTAACTCCCAACCTTGAACATTTATCAAGCCACTAGCATCATAATCTTAATCACAATGGGTCATGTTTTATTTATTGCAATGATAGTAAAATGTGCATCAAGTTCGTGAGAGCTATATAACCAACTTTTCCCATGGCAATCAATAACATAATCATTTTCATTCAGAGGTATAGATAACACAAATATCATGATGAACATACTCGGAATAGCATATAGCTAGTAGGTAGATATGGTGGACTCACTGGAATAACTTTGGTTGAAGGTGTTGGAAACAAGTTTTTGCTTGTTGGAGTTTTTGGGCTAGCAAAAGGGAGAAAGTTGACCATCTAGATGCATGCATGAGTGTCCATAGAACTAACTAATCCATGTTAAACAAAGTGAAATAACTTTCAGCATCAAAACATGAGTAAGTGATAACTCTTGATAAAGCATTTACATATTATTACTCATTAACAAGCTCATGAATCATGCAACTATATGTATCATTAAAAATCAACCCAAACATCCCTTTTCCCATCATGATAATAGCATCCATCATATTTCAACCCATATTTCCAGTAGCTCTCTCATATATAATTGATAGTGTGGTGGTCTCTCAAGACTCAAACAAAAACAAAAACGACGCTCCAAGTTTATGCGATAAAGTGTTTTGATCGAAAAAACAGAAGTTGGACGTGTGCAAACCGAGAGTGTGTAGGTCCAGCAGGGTTGTCTTCACATCCCCAAGCTTATGGTCTTCACCATCCTTGGATAGCTCTTGGTGCATCTCCTCCAATCCTTGTGAAAAAACTTCAAAACACCGTTTCTCCCATCTCTTTTCTGTGGGGTGCATTAATAGTGATAAACAAATAGGTTCCTTGCTGCATATAATCCTTGAACAAAAATTCATATGACATGTCCAGAGAGTGTATAATGTTGTATGCCTACTCATAAACTCAATTGGATCAAAAAGATTCAACTTAAAAGCTCAAAGCATGCATCAAACAAAATGGGACAGAATCTGTCCAGAAAAACAGCAGCAGCAAAACGTATTTTTCTACCCTACCAAACTTTCTCGAAAAATTCCAAAAAATTCATGCATACAGACGATGAAAAGTTGCAAATACAGTTCAAATATGAGCTCATTCGGAGTTACAGAATAAGAATTAAAAATCATACCGTGCAATAGTTGCAAGCATTAAAATTAAACATACCCACATAGTTTTGAATAGAATCACCACATAAAGACTTATCATCTAATGAGCATAATGGATCATCAAACTCAATTAAATCACTTTCATCCTCAACGGCTTCCCCAAGCTTAAACTTTTCCAGAGCATTAGCAATAAAGGTGTTCAAAGAGTTAGTACCACAAACATGAGTGTTATGCAAATAAAATTTAATTTTCTCCTCAAACACTTCATGTCCTAACTCAAGATAGATATTATACAACTCTAATTTTTTTTGGTTCTTTTCCATTTTCTAATTTTTTTGTGTTTTAGATTTATATGTTAGTATGCAATGCAAACAAGAATAAAAGTTTAGCACAACGCTCCCCGGCAACGGCGCCAGAAAAGTACTTGATAATCCCCAAGAGTAAGGAATCACTGTAGCACAATTCGATAAGTATTTGAGTGTCGAACCCACGAGGAGCTGAAGGTAAACTATCTATTCTCTAAATCCCTATAACCCTCTTATAAGGCCTTTTATGCAAAGCAATAAATATGAAAGGATCTAACTAATGGAAGCAAGTCACGTGGAATGGATTTATCTAGTTACAAGTTTCTCAAGCAAGTTTCAGACACAGGTTTCTTAGAGCAAGTTTCTCTCAACAGTTTTCTCAAGCAAGTTTCTCAAGCAGCAAGTATCAAATATCTCAAGTAGCAAATATCTCAAGGGAGCAAATGTTCTAACAATTGTTATTTCATTCGTGTGGTTGTCACAATTAGTGAAGCACATGTTTCAGTCTTAGTTGTTTCTTTTAGGTGGGAGCCATAAATAGGTGTAGCCAAATAAATGAGCAATTACACAACTCTTATGATGGATCTCATGGCCAAGTAAATGACTGCACAAGAGTTATTAAGACATAAAAGTCCCACCATAGCCTTAAGTTCTAGGGTCCCCCAAATATCTCCCCCATAAAGTAACTTCAAGTCTCAGACACCGGTTTCTCTCTACTCCGACATGTCCTACTCAATCCATTACACTACGGTGATCACCTTACATGCATTCCCCAACATATGCGTGCACTCATATATTGTACATAAAGACAATCATAAAGATAACAACACTTGTATGCAACCAAACAACGAACTATTTCACTATTGCCATGAACAAATCACTTCTCAAACACAAATGAGAGACACAATAGATCAAGGGAATAGTATATTGCACCACACATCATGTTTGCCAAGAGTTTACAGTGGGGAGATGGAGATGATCTTGCTGTAGACGTCGATGATGAACACGCCGGAGGGGGGTGGAGCCCTCCGGAGGTGATTCCGGCGGCGTTTCCCCCCTCCGATCTTCTCCGGCGGCAGCCTTCTGACTCTCTGTTTCGTGGTTTTCTGTTTCTCCGCCGCCTCCTTTCGCGAAACGCCAGGAGACCTTTTTTATAGGCGTTTTTAGGTCAAGACGAAGTCGGTGGACGAAAGATCGACGGCCACGGAGTTCCGAGGTGGAAACGAGATAGGCCCACGCGGCCATGTACTTTAGGCCGCGTGGGACCCCCCATTTCCATCCTGTTGGGCTTCTGGTTTTCAATTTAATCCCATTGCGTTCGTCTCGAAAATTCTGAACCGTGCTCTTTGACCTTGCCCTTTTTGGAGTCCCGAAGCTCCCGGAAAGTCTGAAACACTAAAAAAGACGTTTTCTGGAAAAACAGGGTTAATTCCAAATAAATGGGAAAACTATGAAGTATTCCCAAAATCATTATAAAACATTGATATAACCCTTATATGATGCAAATATGATTGGAATATAAGCAATTAAAGTGCAAAGTTCATGTATGCATTTTACATGCATCAAGTGCTCGGCGAATTCCCTGGGAATACCTGGCATGTCGGCTGGACACCACGCAAATATATCCCAGTTCTCACGAAGGAATTCGATGAGCGCGCTTTCCTATGCGATAGGCAGACTCGAAGAGACATTGACTGTCTTGGTCGGGTCAGTCGGGTGCACCTGATGCGACCTTGTGTCATTGGTGGCGTTGAATGCTCTGTCGACTGCCACCTTCTTGTGCTCCGGCATAAGTGTTCGATCGTTGGAGACCGCTAGATCGGCGAGTGTTGCTTCCATGCCAAACATCTCAGAGATTTTGTTAAACTCTCGGCCGCAAGAGTCGGACTTTTGGAAGTTTCCTTTGACTGTGATTACTCCTTTTGGTCCAGGCATCTTTAGCTGGAGGTATGCGTAGTGTGGGACCGCCATGAATCGAGCGAACGTCGGGCGTCCAAGTATGGCATGGTATTGTGACTTCCAGTCGACAACTTCAAACTCAATCGACTCCGTCCTGAAGTGGTTTTTGTCCCCGAATGTAACGTCGAGTTGTATGGTGCCTTCTGGGCTTATTGCTTTGCCTGGGACGATACCGTGAAAGGTATTTGAGGTTTTTGGCAGGTTTTCGACTGACCTGTTCATTTTGCGGAGCGTATCTGCGAAGATGATGTTTATGCCGCTGCCACCGTCCATGAAGACCTTGGACATGGCGTAGCCTCCAATTTGTGCGTCGAGTACTAGAGCAGAGTGCCCTGGACGAACGACCGATGGTGGGTGGTCCTCTCTCCTGAAGCTTATTGCGGTTTCGGATCCCTAAGAATTCAGTTACAGCAGGAGGTGACATGACCGCCATGTTTACTTGTCGAGTGCGAAGTTTTTGCTCCCTGTTGGAAGGGCGACCTTTCTGTATCATGTACATCTGTCCTTGGGGCAGAGGGTACTGAGGTTCGTCCACCCGAGGTACGAATTGTATGGCACCCGCGATATTTCCGCCTGCGGCAGGCTGTGGTGGTTGAGGTGGTGCCATCAAAACAAGCACATTGTTTGGCTGAGGCACAGGTGCAGGCGCGGGTGCGTGTGCGGCTGTTGCCTTTCTGAGTTGCACGTATTCAGACGCTAGTTGGTCGAATTCTCTGGAGTTTCTCATCGAGTGATTGGAGCGCAATTTTCCGTCTTCCCCTTTGTACAGGTGGAATCTGCAATCAGCATCCATCTTGTCATCAAATGATCGCTCGTTTTGTGCGCCGGAGCGCGACTTGCGCCAGTCTTTCTTCTTGTAGTTGTCGCTGCGTTGGCTGCGGTCTCGACTGTCCTGACGATCATCTCGACTGACCCGGCGATCATCTCGACTGTCCCGTCGATCTTCTGACCGTCGGTCGCTTCTGTCTTGGTCGTTGCGGGCTGTGGAAAATCCAGCCGCCATGAATTCGGGTCTGTCGTCGTAGTGACATTTTGAACGTTTGCGCCTCGTTCGTCTGTGTATGAGTCTCTGCGGGTTCGACTGCCGCTTTCATGATTATCACGGGGTGAGGACCCGCGTGTGGTGCGCGCCATGTCTTCTCCGTCTGCCCACTCAGTCGCGATCTTCAGGAGGTTAGCCACAGAGGTTGGCTTTTGGCGACCAAGTGCTTCTTTGAAGTCTCGCCTGGCGAGGCCCATGATGAAAGCATCCATGGCCATATCTTCTGAAATTACTCCAACTGAGTTGCGTATCTTAGTCCATCGTCGGATGTATGACCTCAACATTTCGTCTGACCGTTGAACGCAGGCTCGCAGTTCTTCGAACGTTTTTTGTCGCTCACATAGAGGCTCGAAGTTTTTGATGAATTCTGCGCGGAAGTGATCCCATGAGTCGTATGTTGATGGAGGTAGAGCCTTGGGCCAGTCGCGGGCTGTGCCTTCGAGCATGAGTCGTATGTATTGCGTGGCTGTGATATTTGTGCCTCGCTGGCATGCGACAGCCAGTCTGTAGTCTTCCAGCCACCCTGAAGGTTCATGTCGACCCGTGTATTTGGGTTGTTCAGATGTGAGTTTGAACCCTTTGGGCATCCGTGTCTCGCCGACGCGTCGGGTGAAGCACAGAGCTCCGTGTGGCTCAGGCTCCTGATCAGAGTACGAGTCGCTACTGTAAGATCTGCGTGATCTGCTCCTGGACCTGCGCCGACGTGAGCCGCTTCTTTCCTTCGAGTGGTGACGGCGACCACTGCGATTATGTTCTTCACGACGCGTGTCTACTATGGCATGGTCTCGACTCCCTCCTGGAGTTTTTGGGATTTGGCGTATGACCTTTGCTGTTAAGGCGAGTGATTTGATCTGCTGGCGATATAGTTTTACATTGGGGTCATCCGCTGGAGGCTTGATTGCCTCTAGGTATGCTGCAGCAGTAAAGAGAGCACCCGCAGCTGTTTTGGGTACTGGCACTCCCTCCTCGTCGAATGTCATGAAAGAGTGCCCTAAGTTGCGGGTGAGTGCTGCCCTCTGATCTGCCGCGAGGTGCGACAGCCTTGATCTGGGTCTTGTGTCTGCTCGCCCGGTGGAGCTCAGGGAGAGCTGTCTTCTTCGTGCGCTCGACAAGCTAGCCTGCTTTTTGCGTTCTTCGAGTGTTGCTCTGATCTGCTGCTGTCGAAGCGATTCCTGCCAGTTGAAGTACTGGAAGGTCAATATCTCCTCTCGTGTTGCGTCTGCTGGCATCATTGTGCACTTCTTGATGACTTTATCTGCTTTTGCTGCCATCTCAGCAGTGATTGTGAGATTTGTGACTCCATCCAGCATAGTAACTATGCACGGGAATTCTGTAGGCCTGCGACTGGCCGCAGCGTCAGATGATTCTGCAGCGAAGGCAACGTAGACCTGCTGGGGTATCACCTGAGGGTATGTGTATGTGTTTTCGAGTCCCGTCATGGATCGATGTCGTCATCGAGGCTCATGTCGGAGTCGATATGCCCGTCGAGTGGTCCGTCTGGACGGATCTCGCTGTCGATGTCTTCATTGCCTATGCTCATATCGGTGTCGACGAAGTTGTTATGGATCTCGAAGTCGAGGTTGTTGTTGGTGCAGATCTCGGAGTCGACGTGGCTGTCGATATGAGTTTCAAGTTCATCGAAGTCGCTGAGGTAGATCCCGCAATCGAAGCTATCCTCGAGTGGAAGATTGAGCTCGGGATCGTTTGTGCGGTATGCTGATTCGGCCTCCTCACCTTGGAGTTCTTCGATGAGCTCATTGATCTCTCGAGTTGACATGGTTGTTGCAGACGAGCAGGCTGGGAGGATCGACGATGGTATGGACGCAGTTGATGGATCCGCAGTTGAAGGAGCCGCAACCGATGGAGCCTCGGGTGCGGAAGTCGCGAGTTGGCGTGGATCTGTCAACTCCTGCACACCAAGCTTGTTGACAAAAAAATTGAACGAGCCAACGGTTAAACCCAAACCTGACTCGAGATCGGCAAACGTCTCCTGGAATTCTGGCGAGTGTGGCTCGAAGTCCATCAGAGGATCTGATGTGCTTTTTGCAGGTGAAGCTGGCGTGCCGCCGTTTGTCGAGTGAGTCGGCGAGTTGCCGTGTGCCGCCCAAGTCGGCGAGTTCTGGTTTGTTGATGCAGCCGGCGAGTTGCCGTTTGAAGATGCGATCGGCGAGTCACCGTTTTCCGATGGAACCGAAGAAACCGTGAGTCCAGCACTATTCTTTCCCACAGACGGCGCCAATTGACGAGGGGTTAACTCATCAAATCCCATGGTTAAGGACCTAGGGTTGAGATTATGGGGAGAGAACGTGGTAGTACTGGTAGTTTCGTCGGCAGACAAGCAGAGGCAAAGATTTACCCAAGTTCAGGCCTCCGGAGAGTAACACCCTACTTCCTGCTTGTCTGATATTGATCGTGTGAGATTATGCGATTACAGGGAGGCTCCGACGAGATGTCGATCTCGCTAGGGCTTTGGTGGTTCGAGTATTGCTTGTCCTCGATCGGTCAACCCTCCCAACCTTTATATAATAGGCTGGGTCCCGGGAGTTCGTAACCGACCAGTTTACATGTAAGGAAAGACTAAACCGACTATGCCTATGTCTAATCTTGGAGGATACTCCATCTTGTTGGGCCTTTCGTCATGGGCTTCATGTAGGCTCTTGATAGTTGGGCCTTAGTCGACACGTGCACCAGGTACCCTTATGGAAGGGTACCCGAGATGTATACCCTTGTCAGACAGCCATCGGAGAATACGTCATGGGATACGCCATGAAGGAGCACGACGCAAGCAGGACCGGCAGCGCCAGCAAATGCAACATAGAAATGTTCCCCTCTTATCCCGTCCACAAGGTGTCTTCACCAGCAATGAAACCCGCCCAGGAGGACAAGTGCGTCAACCGCCCCTCAGGATTTGGAACACGGCCGTACTCTGTTGGCGCGGTGCTCATCTCCATGAACGACTATGATGATTTGTATTACGCGCATATCCTAACAACGTGGTGCTCCCGTCCATGACGACCTCTCATGGTATTTGTGTCTCGCGGGTGGACTATATGGTTTAGGGTGAAACCCTATAAAATAAAATAAAATATTGATAAATTGGGGGAGAGTCGTGGCCATTGCAGTTACTAACGTGCTTGTGGCAAGTACCAAAAACGTTGCTTTCATCGACTGTGACCTAGCAACGGAGGAGGCGCTCCAAGCACGTTCATCAGAGGCTACACACGAGTGTCGCAATACAACGCTACCCCTTTTGTCCAAGAATTGGAGCCCTAGTCTATGTGTTGTGCTACTCGTGAACAACAAGGTGGTCTTCCATAAGTACGATAGTGGCATTTTCCTAAGTCTGTGCGACACGGGGGTGTACATATGGCGATGTTGGCTTAGTACAGCACCACTAATGATGAAGTAAACTACTATTTGTGGAGTCTAATAGGGAGAGGATGGGTACATACGCATGAGTAGTGGTGTGGGCAGCAAGGAAGGGCTTTGGGGTATCCTCGTGGAACCTCTTTATATTGGTCTTTGTTTAGTATGCTTTGTTGTTGTCGATTCAATCTATGTTCAATTTGTTATCTAGGAAGTACTTAAGGTACTCTCCTTACTGGGAAGGACCCTAGTTAAGGTGGGGGGCCATCGCCCCCTATATCAAATATTTTATCATAAATATGTATGATTATTGAAGCAAATTGGTAATAACTTAACTCTATCTGTACCAGTTTGCTATCTTCACTGGGCCTTGCAGGACCCAACTTGACCATGTCGTGACTACGGTAGGCTATGAGACTACCAACAATGGTGAAGCATTTCAGCTAGGACAAAATTCTTGGGGAACGAGATGGGGAGAAGGTGGCTACATCAAGATGGACACACGAGCAGGACGGTGGAGCCGAAAGATGCAGCATCACAATGTTTCCCGTCATACCCAGTCATTCTAAGCCGTCAGCACTAGCAATGAAGCCCACTCAGAAGGACAAGTACTTTAACCGCCCCTCTGGATTTGGAACAAACGTACCATGCTAGCGTGGTGCTCCCGTCCACGATGAGCTCCTGTAATATCTCTATGGCGGGTGAAACACTGCAAAATAAAATAAAATTTGGATAGATCGAGCAAAAACGACCATGCATGCAAGCTGTCTCGCTTGAATAAATATGTTTTTTTACGAACAGAGAAAAACTGCTAGGCTAGCGAGGACGTTCGATAAACTAGGGTGCAGCTAATCTTGTTGAAATTAATCTTTATTAGTCAGGGTGCAGCCTAATTTATCAACGGCTGCTCTGAAAGTTTGGAACAAGAAGCAAGTTCGGGAGATGGTTTACTTGTCCAATTTGGCTAGCGAGGTAATTATGGGCCTTGACCTGGCTCAGGAAGATAGAGACCTAACAGTTGAAGAAACGGAGCTGTGAGCTTTGCTTAAAAGCAAACTGATAGGCTTCGCGACAATTGACAGAAGTAGATGGCGCCAGCGCTCCAGGATGATTTGGATCAAGGAAGGCAATGCAAATACCAAGTTATTTCACCTAAGGGCAAATGGTCGAAGACGAAAAAAATCACATTCTTGAGCTTTTGGGGCCTGATGGGATGATGCAGGATCATGAAAGCAAGAGCAACATCCTGCTCCGGCATTTCAGCGGGATTATGGTCCGGCCTGTGGAATCCTCTGTCAACCTCAATTGGGATTCTTAAACCTCCCAACTGCCCAGCTGCAACACCTTGAGGTGGCCTTCACTGAGGAGGAGCTGCGTTGTCGTGGTGGGATCACGGCAGATGCCATAGGTATGGCTAAGATGGGGCCGAATGGTCGTTGGGGGAATCCGGGGAGGGTTTATGCACTCAAGAAGTGCACACGCAAGAACACGCAAGAACACGAACGAAGAACCAAGAAAGCAAGAACACAAAGCACACCACGATGTACCCTGCTTCGGGGCCCTCTTGTGGAGGTAACACCCCTACTGCAGCACTATCCTACTCAGTGTATAGCTCAAAGTGACAAGTACAAGCTGCTCCTCGAGCTGTATGATGCTACAATGGTGAGAACTTGAGGTAAAGATGGAGCTAGACGGGAGGAAGAAGGCACTCCGAGCTGAATCCGAGGTGTTTCCGGGGTGTTCCGAGCTTCCTCTCTTCTTTCTTTCTCTCTTGATCAACTAGTTCCGGGGGGGGGATCTCTCTACAGGAGGGGGTGAAGCCCATATATAGGCCAGCCGGGTTACCATTGTGCCCCTCGCTGAACACTGTTGCCATGCCTCTGCAACGGTCACCACCGTACCACCGTACCTCGGTCAGGGACAAGACGTGGCTTGCCCATCTCCTGTAGCCTAACGGCAGAACTAGCATGTCCCCTCTGACCGAGACAGGACGTGGCCTGGCAGAGCTACCTCGTAGCCTTTTCCCAGATCCCGCGTGGTCAGCGGTCAGAGACGTGCAGGCCCGCCGAACCCGGGCACGCCTCTGCCAGGCTCCTTGACAGACGCTCCCGTGTCAGGCGCTCTTGTACCCGGCTGGAAGTGACAGGAGCATTGACTCCTGCCCGACCTACTGCCTACCACCTCGGTTAGCTCGGCACGGATGTGACGAGCTCCGTACCTCGGGTCTTGCGCTTAAGATCTTTACCAGGTCGGATCTTACTTCCTCCCCACAGCTTCTCCTGCTCTCACAACACAAACCACTGCACTGAGGTAGTTAGGTCGGCTGAACATAGCTCGGACAGTGAACCTCGGCCCTGGCCAACAGTATACCTCGGACCCCTCTGGGCCAAGATAGGTCGGCCTGTATTCTCCAGGTCAAGATGAAGCTCGGACATTCCCAGGCCCAAACAGGTCGGCCCTTTCCGTACCTCGGCACACCTTCGAACTCCACTTTATGCCAAGCCTTGACCCTACCCGGGGATACTCCCCCGACATTAGTCCCCGAAGCTGGTGCGGTCCTACGACCTCGGATGGAGGGCCGTAGCAGGTTCAAAACAAGCAAGACACCACCTCTAAAACCGACCTCAAACATAGTTCCGCCGAGGTACTTCCCACATACCACCATCTAATCCGAGGTAGATATGCAAACTGAACTTTCCGAGCTGTTCGACAGCACAATCTTGCCTCAAGATTTCCGAGGCACGTGGCGAAGAATCTCTGCCCGAACTCGAAACCCGGACCTCTGAAAGACAGGTCCTGACCACACGCCGCCCTCGTCAGCCGGACCCACCAACAGCGCACCTGCGCACTCAAGTGCGAGACCAATTGACCGCCCGCGACCCTCGATTCTCGCGCTGACCGCACAGGAAATCCGAGGTGGGCGGTTGCCACTCTGCGGCCCACGATGTGGCCGATCGTGCGGCCACCAACCGCGTAACCGTGCGCCCACCCGCACACGATCCCGCGCCTTCCCGATAACCGCGCGGTAGTGGCGCAGTTAATGCGTGCAGTTACCGCACGCGGCTATAAATAGGGCCCCACGGGTAACTTCACCGTCTTCTTCCTCCATCGCCCACTGCTCCGCGCCCATTGCTCCGTGCGCTCTGCCTCCATCGCCGCCGTCAAGCACTTGTCGCTGCGACCTCGCCGTCTCGAAGAATCTCGCCGGAAACGCGCACCGCGCCTTGCGCTGCCACTCCGTCGTCGATCTTTCCCCGATCTTCGAGTACCTCCCGGTGAGTTCCTTATCTCCCCTCCGTTGCCATAGCCATGAACAGGTTCATCCTTCGATGAACTCGAGGATCTGGATGAATATGATGAACTTGAGGAACCCGATGCTCTATCTTTGCACTCTCTTAGCCATTTTTAGATCTCCTCTAGACTTGTACCAGATGCATCCGTAGCACTGCCCTTTCAGTTTTGCCCCTGGATGAACTTGATTTTATTTCCCTTTTTGCTCACCGTAGATCTTTGCTAGCATCTCGCCACGGTAGAAACATGTTTCCCGCCTAAAACTCTTTAGCTCGGCTGTTTTGACTGATCCGAGGTATTTTACCCCGGCTATCCTGAACTGTCCGAGGTACTTACCCCGGTTGAACCTCCTCTTCTGCAGGAAAGTGCCAACATGTCGGCAATTGCCAGCGAGAGAGGTGGATGGGATGGCTCGGACGTCACCGACGACGATATCAAATGGCTCAAAGAAACTCATCGAATCCCAGCCGAACTGCTGTATCGGCTTCACACTGGGGACGGCGAACCGATCGCCAACCCCGGCGAGAAAGTGGTGTTTGTCTCTCACTTCGAGCGCGGATTCGGACTTCCGGCCAGCAAGTTCTTTCGAGAATTTCTGAAGTTCTTCGGCTTGCAGCCGCACCACCTCCCAGCTAACTCCATACTACAGCTGTCGTGCTACGCAGCTTTCTCTGAAGGATATCTCGGCCTCTGGCCGAGCGTTGAGGGCTGGGCCAAGTACTTCCAGCTGAAGAAACAGAGCATCCCCAACAAGGAGGTCGTGAACAAGGATATGACTGCCTGTGGTGCGGCCGCTATCTCACCCCGGCTGGGCTCCGAGTTCCCACGGATCAAAGGCCTGGAGAGCTGCAAGAAGTGGAATCGATCCTTTTTCTATGTGAGGAACCCCGTACTGTCGACCTCATCAACCTCCCGGACTTCCAGCTCGGCCCTCCCACTGCACAACTCAATTGGGATTTCAACCCGGAGGACGCCTACGCCGAGGTTCAAGAGATCCATGAATACATGCTGGATCTCAAGAAAAGAGGGTGGGGTTCCGATGACATCCTCCGGACTTTTGTGGATCGAAGAGTCAGCCCCCTTCAACAACGAGCCCATAAGATCTGCCATATGGAAGGTCTACTCGATCCTACTCGGATCAGCAGCAAGGCGCTCTCCAAGGCCTCAGTTTGGCGCCGGGTCAAAGCCGTTGCCCAGACTGAGATGGACGAGGAGTGGACATGGGGCGTGGAGCCTCACAACAGAGAAAATCTTCCGGAGCAAGTGAGTACTTACTAAATTTCCGAGCTTACGCTCCGGTCTTGCACACCTCGGTTGCTTCTTAACTCAATTCTTTTTTGCCACTCCTGCAGCGGTTCGCCCGGCAGCTGATCGAGGACGGCCGGAGCCGTCGAACTGGGCTCCTGCCCGCCTCGCCCTGGAAGGTTCAGAGACTGAAGACCCGGACAATGAGGATCACCTTCCGATCCCTAAGGCCGTTCCGAGGTCCGCCCCAAGACTGCTCCTCCAACCCGGGTAAGAAACAAGTTCCCAGTTCCATCAGAGACTGGTCTGACGACGATGATGACGATGACGATTGCCAAATTCTGGAACCTGTCAACGTTATTCCCATTTCATATGCTCCTCCAACATATAAGAACTTTCATCCAGCGTCTGCAGCTTCCCGGAAGCGCCCAGGACCTGGTACCTCGGATGCCGAGGCTTCCAAGACCTCGGAGACTGCAGCGCCCAAAGCCAAGCGTGCCAAGAAGACCTCGGCGCGGCGCAAGAAACGAGGTCCCGTGGAGGAAGATGCGTAAGTGACCTTTGCTCCTCCTTACTTCTCACGCTGCTCCAAGGTTAAGCTTTTTACACTCTAACTTAATCTTTCTCTTTCGTCTAGCCCGGCTCGGCAGGTCAAACAGAGCCATAGCTCGATACACTCACCACTGCCTCCAGTGGTTGAAGCCCAGACAACCGAGGTCGAGGTTAACCTCGGCAGCCCCGCCAGAGCCTCTCCTCCAGGACCGTCCATTGACCTCACCAGCCCGGAGAAGACCATCTCCTCCCCTACGCGCGTCTCCTCCGCCGAACTTCCACCGCCGAGCTCTGACTCCGGCCTGGGGCACTCTGCTCCCCGCCGAGATCAGACTCCTCCGCCTCCTCAGAAGGATGCGGAGACAGATCGCGCCAAGACTCCGGTTAAAGCCGTGCAGGAGCCTCGGCTGTCCCCCAAGTCTCAAGCTGCGCGCAACCAGCAGCAACAGCAGCAAAAGAAGAAACAACAACAACAACTGCAGAAGCAAAAGCTCCAGCAGCAGCAGAAAGATTCAGCTCAAAACGTTGAGCCCCCCAAACAGCCACAGCAAACTCCGATGCCGCCACCGTCATCAGGCCCCTTGACTGCGAGCACCCAACTGGTGCCGCATGTTCCCGCTTCTGCGCCGAGGTCCACCTTGACCAAGGCCGCGCCCTCGAGCTCTCAGGTCGCCACCTCCCGAGCTTTATTCGCTGCTACTACCCAGCCGGACATCAGCAGCTGGGAGGTCGGGCAACTCCGGACCAAGAGCGGGAACAGCCTAGGCTCGGAGAAGCACTATGACATGGACTGGAACTCGGCTGACACTGTCGAGGTCTCCTCCAACCCGAGCTCTGAGCATCAAGTTGGACCCAGCGCCGTGCTCCAATCTATCTATAACATGCAGACTGCAGTCCTTGATTGCAGCAAGAAGGCCTCGGTAAGTTTCTTTACACAGCTCTCTTTCTTCCTTTGAAATCAAATGACAAACATACACTATTCCCAGTCCCCGAGATTCGGGTTGAGCAATTGACACTCCACCGAGTTAAAATTGCTCGGCTTGAATCTCAAAAACTTGTCATTTCTCCCATGCTGAGTCCCCGAGGCCAATGCCAAGTCCCCGGGACTCAATTGGGCCTCGGGTGCTAGAAATACCTCGGATTTATCCGAACTGATCTCTCTATTTTTTCAGGAATGCAACAATGCTCGGACAAAGGTCTTCAAGAACCTCCTGCTGGATCACAACAGGCTGAAGAAGTCTCACCGGACTCTTCTATCCGCTAAGGAGCAGAGCGACAAGGATTACGCCTCCAAGTTGAAGACAGCCGAGGATGAAATAGCTCGGCTGCAACAAGAGCTGAACCGGGCTAATGAAGCCAAGACTGCTGTGGAGGACGCTATGAAGGTTAAGGACCAGGCCGCCGAACAGCAGCAAAAGCTTGCCAAGACCCTGGAGAGCCGTGCCACCTCGGCCGAAGCCGAACTTACCGCCCTCCGAGCTATCTCGAAAAGCTGGTTGTCCGAGCTCGCTCGGATTAATCATCAAATGGACAGTAAGTTCCTTCTCACCTTTTCCTTATTTTCTGCCGACCTACATCCCGTGCCACCGTATGCCTTATTTCAGCGACAGCCTTTTTGTCCTCTTCAGAGAACTTCGAGCACTCCAAGGACAAGGCTATCCGCGAAGTTCAAGCAGCTCGGGCAAAGAGGGCTGAGACAGAAACTCTCAGCGACAGCTGGGACATCCAGGACCACCTTGTCGCCCTTAATGCTCGGATCAGGCCGCTCCGAGCCATTGGAACTAAACTTGTTGATGCTGCCATCGAGGTCCACCGTGCCCTCTGGCCCAAGGTCAAGACTCCCACTTGCATCGACGAGCTCGCCACGAAGCTGAAAGGAGCCGAGGCTAGACTTCGGGAGTGGAGATGCTCGTCAGCTCGGGCTGGAGCGGACAAGGCCCTGGTGTTCGTGCTGTCCTGGTATGAGGATGTTGAGATCCACACTGTTACCTCCCTGCGCAGGGGCTCTCCTTGGAACTCCACCCCGGATGGCATTGCGAAACGCCAAGCAGCAGCCGACCGCTTTGCTAGTTACGCAAACACCCGGACCTTTGATGACGGGCGCCTCTACTCTGAGGACGAAGAGAGCTCGGACGAGGAAGCAGCGTCTGGTGAAGAAAGTTCTGAAGGCGAGGACATTGACTTTGAAGAGCCAGAGAGCTCCAAGGGCAAGGCGGCAAAACAACCGAGGTGGCTGAAGGCTCTGATGATGACTTCAGCTTCGACGAACCTCCGAACTCCAAGGGCAAGTCCGGCAAAGCTGTAGCCACCGAGGTGATTTCCTCCGACGTGACGGACACCCCGGCAACAACTCCCACAACCGAGGTTGCTTCCGCGACCGAGGTTGTTCCTGCGCCCGAGGTTGCTGCGCCCGAGGCTCCCACTGCCACCACTTCGGCGACCGAGGTCTCTGGTTCCGAGGCCTGAATTTATCTTAAGCAAAACATTAAATCCCCGGTATGCCGGGTGCAGATGTAACAGACCTTAAGTAGTTTGCTTTGCTACCATTACTTTAACTTGCTATCCGAACCAAGCTTTTCTAAGAATTTATGCCGAACCCTTTTGGAACGAGTCCCCGAGTTCACTTTCGTGTTTACTATATCTGGCATTCTTTGCTCTTGTCTACCATTTAGGCGTTCGACAGTCGAGTCACAAGATTGTTATTTATAGCATACAGTACTTAGCAAATCTCGAAGTGTGTTTCAAAACCATCCGACATAAACGAAAGGTAAAGACAGGGGTTAGTAAACGACACATGCCGAACTATATTTTTGGACCGAGTCCCCGAGTTCATTTTCATGTCTCCCACGTTTTTTCATCTTTGCTCTTGACTACCATTTAGGCAGATGCCAGTCGAGTCACAAGATTAGTTACACAGCATACATTACTTGAAGTTTGAGACGAGGTTCAAAATAGTTCGGCATATGAACGAAACTGACAAACAGAAATAAAACACAAGCACAAGAGCGAGGCAGTCCCCGAGCTTCAACCTCGGAGTGCCGACATTTTATTAAGGATTAACCGAGGTACATACATTGCGCCTTTCATGAGTAGAAAGGTCGGAGTAGAGCTACGTTCCATGGTCGCCTGACCTCTGATCCGGGGTTGTCCAGCCCATCTTCCCTTGGTTCCTGCGCATCTATTAGATAGTAGGAATCATTGAGCAGAGCTCGGGTCACAATGAACGGTCCCTCCCATGGAGGTGACAACTTGTGCCGGCCTTTCTTGCGCTGCACCAACCTCAGCACCAAATCTCCCTCGTGAAACACACGAGGGTTGATACTCCGGCTATGATAACGTCGGAGACCTTGTTGGTATATTGCTGACCGAGATGAGGCCAACTCTCTTGCTTCCTCAAGCAGATCTACTGCATCCTCCCGAGCCTCTTTTGCCTCGGCTTCAGTGTACATTGCCACTCTGGGCGCATCATACTCGATGTCAGTGGGTAGCATAGCTTCTGCCCCATAGACCATAAAAAATGGCGTATAGCCAGTTGATCGATTTGGCGTGGTCCTTAGACCCCACAGTACTGCTGGTATCTCATCTATCCAACACCCCGGCGTTTTCAGCAGTGGTTCAATGAGCCGAGCCTTGATGCCGGCCAACACTAGAGCATTTGATCTTTCCACTTGTCCATTAGACTCCGGGTGTGCCACCGAGGCTATGTCCAGCCGGATTCCCTTGTTCATGCAAAACCGAGCGAACTCTCCAACAGCAAAGTTTGTGCCGTTGTCCGAGATAATGCTATGGGGGTAGCCATATCGCAGAATAATCTCCTTCAAGAAAGTCACTGCTGAATGACCATCCAACTTCCGGATTGGTTTCACCTCGATCCACTTGGTGAACTTGTCCACCATCACCAATATGTGCGTCATGTTACCTCGGGCTGGTTTGAACTCTCCCACCATATCCAAACACCATACCGCAAACGGCCAAGTGATAGGAATTGTTTTGAGCGCCGAGGCTGGCATATGCGTTTGCTTGGCAAACCTTTGGCATCCTTCACATCTCCGGACTATGGCCTCTGCATCAGCAAGAGCAGTGGGCCAATAGAACCCATGCCTGAACACCTTGGCCACCAGAGCTCTTGTGCTGCAATGATGACCACACTCTCCTTGGTGGATCTCCAAAAGCATCTCCTTGCCTTCAGCTGGCTCGACACACCGTTGCAACACCTCGGTTACGCTTCTTTTATAGAGCTCCTTGTTGATGATGGTGTACGCCTTGGCCCTCCTTTGAATTCTCCTAGCCTCGGTTGTGTCACTTGGCATGCTTCCCTCCGTTATGAACTTCATGATTTGCTCCGCCCACTCCGGCACTGGGTGCAAAGGAAAAAGTTCCTCGTCCACCTCCATTGGTTCGGCCACCATAATCTCCTCCATTATTTCCTCCACCATCCTGCGACCAGTCCCCGAGTCTTGATGAGCAGTCCCCGAGGTTCGGTGCGCAGTCCCCGGGTCCGACCAAACGCACCCGACGTCTACCTCCATTGGAACAGGTCCGGGCTCTTGCTCCGCCGGGATGAAAATAGATTCGGATTCAGGAGAAGGTTTGATTGAAGGAGTTCTCAAGTGATTCAGGGCTACCCCTGGTGGTACTGCCTCTTTCGATGAACCGAGCTTTGACAACACGTCGGCAGCATCATTTTCTGCCCGAGGTATATGCCTGTACTCACACCCTTCAAAGAACCCGGATATCTTTTGCACATGGAACCGATATAACGCCATGTTGGCATCCAGAGCATCCCAAGTTCCAGAAGATTGTTGCACCACCAGGTCGGAATCGCCGAAGCACTCTACACGCCGGATACCGATCTCCTTTGCCACCTTGAGGCCATGGATTAAGGCCTCATACTCCGCCACATTGTTTGATGCTGAGAAATGAATCTGCAGCACGTACTTCAGCTGATCTCGCTTTGGCGAGGTGAGGACTATTCCAGCCCCCAGCCCGATCTTTGTCTTGGACCCATCAAAATGCATTTTCCAATAATTATAGTCCGGCCTGGGTGGCTCATACTGCATCTCGGCCCAATCACAAAAGAAGTCCGGCAACGCCTGGGATTTAATTGCGTCTCTTCTCTCATAATGTGGTGCATATGGAGACACCTCAATCGCCCATTTGGCAACTCGGCCAGTTGCATCTTTGCACCCGATGATCTCCGAGATTGGAGCTTCGCACACCACCGTCATGGGATGCTCCTGGAAATAATGCTTCAACTTCTTGACCGCCAGGTAGACACCATACGTCATCTTCTGGTAGTGAGGGTAGTTCTGCTTCGAGGTAGAGATCACCTCGCTCAAGTAATACACCGGTCTCTGCACCGACCTGCCACCTTCTTCGCGCTCCACCACCACTGCCACACTTACAACTCGGTTTGTGGCCGCAATGTAAAGTAACATCGGCTCATTGTGCAATGGTGACGCCAACACCGGGGCAGTGGACAACATCTTTTTCAGCTCACCGAACGCCACGTCGGCCTGCGGGGTCCATGTAAACCCGGTACTTTTCTTCATGAGCTGGTACAAAGGCAAGGCTTTTTCTCCTAGCCGAGCTACAAATCGGCTCAACGAGGCTAGGCACCCTGTGAACTTCTGCACATCTTTCAAACACTTCGGTAACTTCATGCTCTCAATAGCTCGGATCTTGGCCGGGTTAACCTCGATACCTCGGCTAGACACCAGGAATCCGAGCAACTTTCCAGCCGGGACACCAAAGGTGCACTTGTCCGGGTTAAGCTTCAACCGATACTTTCTCAAATTCACAAATGTCTCCTCGAGATCCTCGAGGAGAGTACGTTTCTCCTTAGTTTTGATGACAATATCATCGACATACACTTGCACATTTTTGCCCATCTGAGAGTGCAGGCATTTCTGCATACACCTCTGATAAGTTGCCCCGGCATTTCTCAGACCAAAACACATGACACGATAGCAATACGCCCCATACGGGGTAATAAAAGCAGTCTTTATTTGATCCTTTGGGTTCAGTGGTATCTGGTGAAAACCAGAGTACGCATCGATAAAAGACAACAGTTCACAACCAGCAGTGGAATCGATCACTTGATCAATCCGAGGTAATGGAAATGGATCTTTCGGGCACGCCTTGTTGAGGTTAGTGAAGTCAATGCACATGCGCCACACCTTGACCACGGCTGGCTCGTCTTTCTTCTTTTCCACCAAGACCGGATTGGATATCCAGTCCGGATGCAGCACCTCCATAATGAACCCGGCTGCAAGCAACTTAGCCAGCTCGTCCAGCACCACTTGTCTCGGTCGTCTGAGAGACGACGGGTCGGTTGCCTCACCGGTTTCACCTCTGGCCTAACAAATAAAGAGTGCTCTGCCAACTCCCTCGGAACACCAGGCAGGTCCTTAGCCGACCATGCAAAGATATCCCGATTCTCACGGAGGAAGTGACAGAGCTCGCTTCCTATTTCTCGCCCAGCCCGGTCCCAATGATGGCCATATGCTCTGGGTGCTCCGGGTCAATGGGGATCTTCTTGGTCTCCTTGGGCACCTCGAACGCCGCAGTTGAGTCCGGGCTCATCAGTCCGGACAGGCCGAGCTGTGTTGACTGCGCCATTGCCACCACTTGATGCAGCTTCTTTTCTCAGCTGCGATCACCAAAGACTCGGCCAGATTAGACCCCGCCGAGGCACACTGAATGGCTCGCTTGTAGTCACCCGAGATGGATATGATCCCATTAGGCCCTGGCATTTTCATCTTCAGGTATGCAACATGGGTGGAAATCATGAACTTGGCCAGAGCTGGCCTTCCAAGCAATGCATGGTATGCACTCTCCAAGTCCACCACCTCGAACTCGATACTCTCAACTCGGCAATTGTCCTTGGTTCCAAATGCTACATCCACCCATATCTTGCCCATGGGTGCACAGGAAACGCCAGGCACAATCCCATGAAAAGTACAACTGCTTGGCATCAACTGATTAGGCGATATGCCCAATTTCACCATTGTGTCTCGGTACATGATGTTGATGGCACTGCCATTGTCCACCAGAACTCGGGTGAACCTCACATTGTTGGTAGGCCCACACAACGTTGGATCTACCACCAGGGCATACTTTCCAGGGCTCGGCATGATCCGAGGTGTGTCCTTTCTGCTCCAAGTGATCTCCTGCTCAGACCAGTTCATATAGGTCGGCACCACCGGCATTACTGCATTCACCTCCATGGCACGCCTCTGCACGCTCTTCTTGTCAGTTGGCTCGGTCACAAAGACCACATAGCTCGCATGAGCCTCTCTATAGTCATTTCCGGGGTATTCATACTGCTGACTTGGTCCGGCACCATTGTTGTTGTTATTACCTCGGACATTCACAACATTCACGGGTCTTGCTGCTGCAGGCCTCGGAAGAGGTGCAGTGGTTATCGGGGTAACATTTGCTCCGGACAGATTTGGGTGGGACCTCGGCTGAAATCTCTGAGGTGGTGGTCCTGCTCTGATTCCTCCGGCCTTCGCCCCTTCTTCTCTGATTCTGCGGTTCCAGCTGCACTGCCGGGTTGAATGGTTGGCTGGCTTGCGCGGGTCGGTCGTATGGTAACAGCACGGACCATCTATCATTGATTCATAGGTCAAGGGTGGCTCCGGGTTCGGACTAAATGCCGGACCATTGATTTTTGGCCTCTGGACACCTCCAGCTCCGGGCTGATCCGGGTTCACCGCTGCAACTTGGTTCGAGGTGTATGGGTAGTCCGGCTCCCTCCTCTTCTGTCCGAACTCCTGGCGGTCATTACACCTTGGTCCGAGCCGGTTGTTTATTGGCTCCCTCCTTCTGTTACGTGCCCTGCCTCTGCTGCTGGCTGCATCGGATCACCCAGGCATAAGAATCTGCAACCCGGATTGTTTCTGCTAGGGATCTCGGCATATCTCTCTGGAGCCTCTGCAAACCAGGAAATGGCCTGTGCCTCTACCACTCCTTCACAGGAATTCCGAACATTGCTCCACCGAGTTAAGAATTCTCGGTCAGTTTCATGATCATCTTGCTTACATGCCGCCAGGAGCTGAGGTCGGTTTGGCCTCTTGTATGTACTAGCAAAGTTGCTGTTAAACGCCAGCTCCAAGTCTATCCAGGAGTTGATACTATACTCCGGCAAATTATTCAGCCAGATCCGAGCTGGACCTTCCAACATGTGCGGGAGATACCGGACCGCCCATCGGCGATTGCCCCCCGCAATGTGCACCGAGGATACATAATCTGTCAGCCAATCTTGTGGCTTGGTGCTCCCATTGTATGGCTTGGTGTTCCGACCTAACTGGAACTGAGATACTGGTGGTGGTGGCTCCTTCATGATCCGAGGTCCAAAACACGCCGGACCAGGAGGGCCTTCCTCCTCCAGTTGCTCAGACAAGTAGATTCTATCCAGCTTGTTACGGACATCGCCTGGAGCTAACATCCGACCTCCTATCCGAGGTCCCAACGCCCCATCCACTCTGTGGTATCCAGCTCGCGCCATGGCCGAGTCTCCATCATCATATCGGTCATCGCCTTGACCGACATTCTGAGGTTGCTGAACATACTCCGGCTCTCGCTGATATTGCCCCTGCGCCGGGTTGTTGCTGATACCTCGGGGGCGGAGGTGGTTTACCTCGGCCAGCCGATGCTGCTTGCCCGCCATTCTGATTTCCCTGACCGGAGTTACCCTTAGCTCGGCTGCATTGCCTGGGCCGGGGTTTCCCTTAGCTCGGCTAGCATTGCCCTGGCCCACCTTCTGCTTTGCTGCTAGGACTGGATCATACATCTGCAGCTGCTTGTTCTGACCCGAGGTGACACTCCGGGCTCGATCGGCTCCTCCGACGAGTGGAGACGAGGCTTGCCCCTTGGACACCTGACTAACTGGCCTAGCTGAATAAACCATCTCTGAATCACCAGCCCCGGCATATGCTCTGCGGAGAGCCTCATTCTGCTGGTTAGCCACATACACTAACTCATTGACTCGCTTCTGCTGCGCACGCCATGCATCTCCAGTAACCCGGATAGCTCGGCCCTGCCTGCCTCGGCAGCTCTGAGGTTCTTAGCAGGGGAACTATACACCGGCCTTCCAGTTGACACGCGACTCTCACTCCTAGCCGAGGTGGTAGGTCGAGCCTCCCTGTTTATCTCATCATTGAGCCCCTTGCCTCTCTGCCGCACCTCGGCTCCCCTATGTGTATCAACTGCTACCGGGGTGAAGCCATTCGCTGCATTGTACTCACGCAGATCTCTATTGAACTCATCTCTAGCTGTTATCATTGCTACAGCCTCCTTCTGCAACAGGACACGCTTTGCCTCTAGGTCGGCCACAGTCACCACTACATCCACTCCTGGATTTACTGGGTCTGCCAGTGTCTCCACTATCTCTACCAGGGTCGCACCTCGGCCCTGCAGCTCGGGGTACCAGGCAGTCTTTCTCTAGCCTGGGCTTTGCAGATCTCACCTTAGCAACCTCGGCTGCCTTGGATTGGCTGGCATCTACTTTGCCAGCGGCGTCAACCGGACCTGTCATCATCACCTCCACGCAGCTCTCGGGGCGAGTGATACGCCGACCTAAAGCCGCGAGGAGAGGAGTTTCGTCGTCCACGAGCACCTGCTCCGGGTACCCGCGAACAACCTCGACAGCAACGTATGTGACGAAGCTGCCGAGCATCATGGTGAAGCCGTGCTCGGGGAAGGGCTTGCCGGCGAAACACCCCGCGTTGTCGCTGATGAAGGTGAACTCTCCGATCTTGGCGACAAGCCCGGAAAGAACACGCTCGCCTGAGCCCGTCCGGATGAAAACTCCCTCCAACGCCTCAATCTGCCCCACGGTGGGCGCCAACTGTCGTGGTGGGATCACGGCAGATGCCATAGGTATGGCTAAGATGGGGCCGAATGGTCGTTGGGGGAATCCGGGGAGGGTTTATGCACTCAAGAAGTGCACACGCAAGAACACGCAAGAACACGAACGAAGAACCAAGAAAGCAAGAACACAAAGCACACCACGATGTACCCTGCTTCGGGGCCCTCTTGTGGAGGTAACACCCCTACTGCAGCACTATCCTACTCAGTGTATAGCTCAAAGTGACAAGTACAAGCTGCTCCTCGAGCTGTATGATGCTACAATGGTGAGAACTTGAGGTAAAAGATGGAGCTAGACGGGAGGAAGAAGGCACTCCGAGCTGAATCCGAGGTGTTTCCGGGGTGTTCCGAGCTTCCTCTCTTTCTTTCTTTCTCTCTTGATCAACTAGTTCTCCGGGGGGGGGATCTCAGCAGGAGGGGGGTGAAGCCCACTATATAGGCCAGCCGGGTTACCATTGTGCCCCTCGCTGAACACTGTTGCCATGCCTCTGCAACGGTCACCACCGTACCACCGTACCTCGGTCAGGGACAAGACGTGGCTTGCCCATCTCCTGTAGCCTAACGGCAGAACTAGCATGTCCCCTCTGACCGAGACAGGACGTGGCCTGGCAGAGCTACCTCGTAGCCTTTTCCCAGATCCCGCGTGGTCAGCGGTCAGAGACGTGCAGGCCCGCCGAACCCGGGGCACGCCTCTGCCAGGCTCCTTGACAGACGCTCCCGTGTCAGGCGCTCTTGTACCCGGCTGGAAGTGACAGGAGCATTGACTCCTGCCCGACCTACTGCCTACCACCTCGGTTAGCTCGGCACGGATGTGACGAGCTCCGTACCTCGGGTCTTGCGCTTAAGATCTTTACTAGGTCGGATCTTACTTCCTCCCCACAGCTTCTCCTGCTCTCACAACACAAACCACGGCACTGAGGTAGTTAGGTCGGCTGAACACAGCTCGGATAGTGAACCTCGGTCCTGGCCAACAGTATACCTCGGACCCCTCTGGGCCAAGATAGGTCGGCCTGTATTCTCCAGGTCAAGATGAAGCTCGGACATTCCCAGGCCCAAACAGGTCGGCCCTTTCCGTACCTCGGCACACCTTCGAACTCCACTTTATGCCAAGCCTTGACCCTACCCGGGGATACTCCCCCGACATGCGTGCTGCTATCTTCGATATGCCAGGGGAAAATGCGCCTGGCCCGGATGGTTTTGCTGGGAATTTTTTCAAAGCATGCTGGGCAGTAATCAAGGTTGATTTGTTGGCTGCAGTGAACCAAGTTCATGGTCTAAGAGGGGACCTTTGGGGAGTCCTGAACACATCTAATCTTGTTTTATTGCCAAAGAAAGAGGGGGTAGCTGCAGCAAAGGATTTCAGGCCGGTTAGTCTGATGCATAGTGTGTCCAAGATCCTCTGCAAGTTGTTAGCTCGCAGGCTTGCACCGGAACTTCCAAACCTTGTCTCACAAAATCAGAGTGCTTTCATCCGAGGACATTCGATACAACACAATTTCCTTAATGTTAAAAATGTCATCAGAACAACGCACACGAAGAAGAAGCCCCTCCTGTTCCTGAAACTTGACCTTGCTAAAGCTTTTGACAGTGTTAGATGGCCTTTTCTTCTGGCTATCTTGGAAAGGATGGGTTTCGGTCCTCGATGGCGTGATCTAATTGCAATCATCCTCGCCACTTCTTCATCCAAGGTCATACTTAATGGGAAGCCTAGGAATGTTTTTCGCCATTATATGGGTTTGAGGCAGGGTGACCAGCGGTCCCCTTTACTGTTCATCTTGGTCATGGAGCCCTTGCAGAAGCTGCTGCACCTTGCCACTAAGAGCAATGTGCTTACGCCTCTCCAATTGCAGACAGCAAGACTTCGCTCTAGCTTTTATGCTGACGACGCAGCGATCTTTCTGAACCCGGTGCATACGATGTGATTTCAACTCAAAGATTTTTAAGCCTCTTTGGCGAGGCATCAGGTTTGAAAACCAATATACATAAATGTGTCGCATACCCGGTGAGCTGTCAAGAATTAAACACTGATCATGTTTTGGCCAGCTTTGGTGGAACTGCTGGGGTGTTCCCATGTAAGTAGTTGGGGTTACCGTTGGGGTTCAGAAAACCTAGAAGAGGGGAGCTGCAGCTTGTGCTCGACAAGATCACCGGAAGCTGAAAATTTGGAAGGGGAAGCTCAGGGATCGTTCTGCCAGGCTTAGGCTTGTCAACTCAGTCATCACGGTGACGACCACCTACCATTAATCTATTTTCCTGGTGGACAAGTGGTTCCTGAAAAAGATTGATAAGTTGCGACGTGGTTTTCTTTGGAACGCTGAAGAAGAAGCATCTGGCGGTCAGTGTCTTGTAAACTGGAAACGGATATGTGCACCGAAGAAAATATGGTGGGCTGGGCATCAAAGACATCTCAGCTTATAGCACTTCGCTTAGGCTAGATGGTTGTGACACTACTGGGATGATTTAGAGAGACCATGGAAGGGGGGCGGCGTCCCATGTGACGCATCAGATAGAGCTCTTTTTGCGGCATGCTCGTCGATCAAGATCAGCAACGGTCATTTGGCTCGTTTCTGGACCGACAGTTGGCTTGAGGGGCGAGGCTCCTGCTAAGTTGGCCCCAAACCTTTTCAAGCTGGCATCTGGCAAGAGCATTACGGTGGCCCAAGGGTTGAATGAGGGCAAGTGGATGCATGGCCTGCACAGAATTAACAATGAGGAGGATCTCGAATGCTTCCTGTTGTTGTGGAGCAAGATTCAACTAATTCAGCTAGTGGAACAGCCGGACTCGATCGTTTGGAGTTTGACGGCAAACAAAGTGTACTCGGCTAGATCTGCATATGAAATTCAGTTCTGCAGCAGGCTGGAGATGCCTGAACTTCAATTGGTCTGGCACCTCCGTGCCGAGGAGAAGGTGCAGTTCTGCCTATGGTTGCTTATTCAAGACCGTCAATGGATAGCAGTGCGGTTGCAGAAGCGGGATTGGAAGCACGATGACAAATGCAGCCTGCTGCCGTTTGCGAAGCTGGTTTGGGCAGAATTTGTGAATTCAGACCCTGAGATAGTGCAGATCACTTCAGCAGCGACCAACCTGAAGGATTGGTGGCTTGCGCTTAATCAAGGGAGCAGACAGGTCATAGATAAGCAGAGAACAACCTCGGCGTACATAGTGTGGATCATCTGGAACGAGAGAAATAGGCGCATTTTTCAGAATGTCCAAATGCGTCCTCGAGCTGTAGGTAATCTTGCTAGACAAGAGATCTCGAGGTTTAGTGTGGCGAGATGTTGGAGGTGGCTGTAAAAGTGTGGGTGTTGTAAAAATGTGTTCAACCAGGTGGTGGGCTGAGTTGTTGTATTTTGTTGCTGGGTTTCTTACACTCCCTTTCCCACTTCTAATAAACATTTGGCAGAGCTCCTGCCGTTACGTTAAAAAAACTATGTTGGACTGTGTTGAGAATATACCATATTGTTGCCGCTCTAGCTGTCGTGGGTTTGTCACGTCAGATGTCATGGATGACTTCGTAGGTGTGGCATTGCGCGAGTCAATCGTCTCCGAGCTTGGGATCGCAGGAACAAAGATCAACACAGATTTACCCAGGTTCAGCCCCTCAATGTGAGGTAAAGACCTACTTCCTGCCTACCCTAGACTGGTATTGATATGATATATGTGGTGTTACAATGGAGGCGATCCGATCTCGGTACTCGCCGTATCAACTAGGGTTTGAGGGCTTGGCCCGTCTAAGTCCTGCGAGTTCTCTTTATATACACAGAGACTCGCCAGGTTACAAAGGAAACTTCCTCCACAAGGAATATATCAACTGGAACCTACTTGGAGACTAACTAGTCCTCACGTCTTCCAGGATATGTCTTCTAGATTCTTCTCCTTGTGGCGGTGCGATATTGGGCTTGTTTTCATGTAGGCCTTTGCTCGTGCGAGTAAAGTAGGTCGCACTTATCAATATGGGCCGCGGGTTAATCCACAAAGTATTCCCCCGACATTAGCCCCCAAGATTGGTTAGGACTTCACGGTGAGGTTTTTTGGATACTTGAAATGGTTGTTGAGCCGCACTGTGAGTGTTCTGACCTATCTCTGACTGACGCGATTCAAAGCTGCGATTCATTCGTGCGACTCATCCCTTCTGTATGGAATATTCTGTTTCCTTCAATTGCGGACCGTTCCTCATTCTGCGGGCACAAATTGTTCTGATGATTTTGGGCACCCCAGTTATAAGTTGCGGCGGCCTAGGTCAATATTCACTTGCCTCAGTTTTCTCCTCATTCCTAGCCGCGCCGCCTTCTTCCTCAACCGAGCTTAGCCCCGATCCGATCTCCTCTCGCAATGGCGCCTAAGGCAAAGCCATCCGAGGATAAGCGCAAGATCTCCTGCAACTGGGAAGGATCCTGGGTAACGGAGGAGGTCCTTGCGGATCTGGCCATCAAAGGTTTCTTGCCGCCGAAGGAGAGCAACGTCTGGCGGGCGCCAGGTGACGAAATCGAGCCGCGCCCCAAGCCCAACGAACTAGTGATGTTCGTGGAGCACGTGGAGCGTGGATTCACGCCGCCCGGCTCACTCTTCTTCCGCAATCTGATGCAGCGCCTGGCCTCCGTCTTCACGACATCGGGCCTAACTCAATGCTCCAAGTGAGCAATTATCATGTACTGTGTGAGGACTACCTTGGCGTAGCCCCCAACATTGATCTGTGGCTGGCCTCCTTTTCTTGCAACAGCCAGCTTACTTCCAAAGGTGGAGCCTATGTTCAGGTCGGCGCCATCTCCCTTCAACGCCACAGAAATTCCGTTCTTCCCAAGCTAGCCCTGGCGAATCGGCCCAGGGCTTGGCAAAAATCTTTTTTCTACTGCCAAGATACTTCGCCGGAGGGCGAAACTCGCCTCCCCTCCTGGTCCAACACCAGCGTCGTGCCTACTGAGGCACTGAAATCCAAACCTCGGGATTCCGCACAGCCTTTATCAATGAATCGCTGATCAAGGTCCGTGCCTTGATCGGTCATGGCCTTACTGGCCTTGATCTTCTCTCTTGTTGGACGAAGTGGCGTATCCAACCAGTGAGTCCCCGACAGCGGTACTTTCTCGAGTGCTCTGGCACTTCTGCCGATGTTGATCGCATCCAAGCTGCTAACTGGGAACCTGAAGAGTGGGTGGAGTTCGTCACTCGTGTGACCGAGGAGAAAAATGTCTCCTTTGACAAGGTGGGGCTTGCCCCTTTTAGTGTTAATAACAAGCCTTTCGAGGTAACTTTTCTTCTCTAGTACTTTGCCTTTGTAGCAGAATTGCGTCACTTTTTGATACTAAAATCCACCTTTTTCTGGATCAGGCTGATGAGAACTATTGGTCGCTTCCAGCGACTGATGTGGGCGCTGCTGCTCCCAAGCGTGCCACAAGGAAGAAGTTGCTGCCCGCGTTAGAGGGCAGTGAGATTGCTGTTACTCCATCTGTTGCCACTGCGGCTTCAGATGATGAGGATACTGAATTGGATGAAGATGACAGTCCTGTGCCAGCCGCGAGTCCTCCTGCTGCGGCTGGCCCAACTCCCCGCGGAGCCTCGAAGAGGCTATCCCTGGAGGAGCCAGAGCTTAATGCTCTGGAAAATCCTGAGGCCGCCAAGCGTCGCAGGCCTGTTGTGGGCGCGACTCCCTCTGTTGCCAGGCGTGTGTTTAAAGCCACTGCCTCGGCTGAAGAAGATATGGGACCTAATTCTGGTAATTCTTACTGCCTTGGCATCCTGACTGCATATTCTTTTCCTTTCTTTCATTAACACATAGACCTATGATTGTAGATTCAGGGTTCCAGGGTCTGTCGTCGCCGTCAAGTGACAACCTTATGGCCTCCGTGAAGATGGCTCCAGAATTAGTAACTTCGTCCGCGCTTATAATGTTTCTTTTCTGCCATACGCTCTTCTTTATACAATGCTTTTGTTCTTGCAGAAGTGCGGTTAAAACTGCGGCTGATCTGGGAGTTGTCTCCGAGACTGCGGCTGAGCCGCCCGTGGCGCCTGCGGCTTATACTGCCATGGTGGAGGGCGTGGCCACCACTGATGATCTGGCTACGGCCCCTGCTCCTGACACGGC
Source organism: Poa pratensis (assembly GCA_947311845.1). Taxonomy (NCBI): domain Eukaryota; kingdom Viridiplantae; phylum Streptophyta; class Magnoliopsida; order Poales; family Poaceae; genus Poa; species Poa pratensis. The sequence goes on along the minus strand of CAMZMU010000048.1, from coordinate 51,355,294 downwards.
TGCCCGAGAGGTGGCTCTGGAAGACGGGACGGATCTCCTCGTCGCCCAGGACACAGAGAAGGTCAATCCCACAACCACGGTTGTGGTAGCTAAGGATGCCGAAGTACCGCTGGTTGAGTCGCCGGCGGCTGATAATCAGCAGTCGCTAGCACTGCATCTTGAGGTTGCTTCCTCCTCCTCCTCCTTGAGCCGCGCCGAACAGCTGTCACGGGCCATCATTGCCTCAAATGATAAACAAGCCACAGAGCTTCGTGAGGCACTGTCTAATTTTTCTGCGGCTTACAAGGTAATTATCTATCTTGGCTCGTCTGTCTCTAGCCCCCAAGGATCGAGCTTCTTCTTTGATGCAAAGGGGAACTTGATACTTCTTGTAGTTGTTATATTTTGTAGTAACCTCTCACAAATTATTGCAAACTTCTCCATTGCCATTGATCTGCTTAATCTTCTACCTTGTAGGAGGAACTATATGCCTTGACGGCGGAGAAGCATGCCTTGGAGAAGCAATTGCAGGATGCTCCCTCTGAACTTGAGAGTCTGCGCGAGCTCCTTCGCCAACGCGATGCTTAATTGAAGAAAAAGGACGCCAGGATTGGCGATCTTACTGACGAGAGCTTCAAACTGTCTGAACAGGCCAAGGCCACCGAGCTGCGGCTTAAAAAGGTTGAAGAGAAATCCCATGAGAGGATCCAGCAGCATGAGCGTCAAATCAGTGCTCAAAAGGACGCCATTACTCAAGCCAACGAGGACACGCGGCTAAAGGCTGTTGAGATTGGCCAACTTGAGAAGAAATTGGCGAAAATATCTGACGCACATAACCTTGTCCATGCCAAGGTCTGCATCATGACCCAAGAGTTGACTGGTGCGTTTTGCAATTCACAGTTGCACCTTTGCTTGGCTACCTGCTTTTGTATGTAGTTGAGCTAACTGATAGGTGCCATGTAGCAGGCGAGGATGCTGCATTGCAGCGTGGTAGTACCCAGGAGTAGCTGGAGTATATCCGCGAGTTTGTGCGAAAGGCTTGCGATGCCATGAAGCCATTATCTGCTTGCCTTCTGCCAACCAAGCCTATCCCTTCTGATGCTGAAGGACTGTTGAAGAGACTGCTTAAGGCGCCACAGTACTTCTTGGACTAGAAGGAATCCTCAGCTCGCTGCGGCGCGGCTCACGTTCTTGCACTGGCCAAGACGTATGATCCATCTTTTGATGCTGCCAAGGTTGCGCAAGGCAGACCTTCAAAGAAGACAGATGGCACCGTTTTGACGCCCTCAGAGTACGCGGCGACGTGGAAGAGCATGCGCGGTCATGCGACTGAACTTGTGGACGGAGTGGACCTGGCGACCTATCTGGGAAAATATCATCCAGATGGGAAGAGATTTGAGAGGTTACCCACTGCGTCAACCAGCTTGGTGACTCCACAAGAAAAGAACTCCTCTCCAGGTGTTTCCAGCTCTGCAGCCCCCAAGCCTACGACTGATAAGCCTTCCAACGAGCCTGCGACTGCTCCTTCCACCAAGCTTGGTAAGCCGCCTGTTCCTCCTTCCCATAAGCCAAAAGCTGGGCAAAAGTGAAGAAAAACAATGATATGGTGAATTTAGCCCTTAGCGGCTTGTAATAATTGTTGGAATTATGTGTCAGAGACAATGTTATGATTGTTAAGTACTCTTGGCAGTACAGGTTTCGACCAATAGGCTGGTCCTTATGATTTGCCTCGGTTTTTCCTTACTTAAGCCCTTGCGCGGCTCAGTATTTCCTAGGGTAAAATGCGTGTTCAGGGTCGAGAGCGGCCATGATAGGCGATCAAGCTCGATTGACACTGCACCCCCAGTACTTTGGCCGCATAATGCAAGTCGCATCCAAGTGAAGGTTGAGTATAATCACGATAAATGTCACTCGTTTGGCGATTCCAAGGTAATAGGCCGCGCTCATAAAGCTGCTGCACCCCCAAGGAACCAATGATTAAAAAATAAAAGACTCACAACTCAATTGGTAATTTGAGGCGAAACGACAACCGCCTACATAGTAGGGGTGTCGGCTTTATTTCAGAATCATTATATGATACATAGGTTCGGTCGCGCCTAGGTGGCGACCAGATGTGATACAGATGAGGTTGGATCGTGCCTGGGTGGCGATCCCTTGTGGTACATGGGGTCGGTCGCGCCTAGGTGGCGACCAGAATTTTGATGCATAGATTATGGCCGCGCCTAGGTGGCGGCCGGTTTTTGATACATGGGGTCGGTCGCGCCTAGGTGGCGACCAGAATTTTGATGCATAGGTTACGACCGCGCCTAGGTGGCGACCGGTTTTTGATACATGGGGTCGGTTGCGCCTAGGTGGCGACCAGAATTTTGATGTTTGAGCCCTGAGTGGCCAGCTTGGTACTGTGAACCCTTGGTGGCTCTGTTGCGGTCGCCAATGGCGACTCGCGATGTTTGGGATATACCCTTATTGCCGATGGCCTGTAATTTTTGCTTTCCTCGCCTCCCTTGCGGCTGTAATCTGAAGCCGCAGATCGGGCAGGTGCCTTTTGGCCTCCACGATGTCGTCAAAATTTTGCTGCGGTTCGCGAACGGGCATGCTTTCTGCGATGCAAGCAGCTCTAGCCATGGCCCTGTCGCCTTCTTCGCATTCTTGTGCTATCTCTTTATTCCATTGATAGTGATGACTCCCTTGGGACCTGGCATCTTTAGCTTCAGGTACACGTAGCACGGCCTAGCCATGAATTTTGCGAACGCTTCTCTGCCAAACAGCGCGTGGTATGGGCTCTGGAAATCTACAACTTCGAACCAGATGTACTCGCTTCTGAAGTTGCTTTGTGTCCCGAAGGCGACTTCCAGGTTGATTCGCCCTAATGGTTGGGCTGATACGCCTGGCACGACACCGTGGAACGTTGTCCTGGACGGATGCAGCTGCTTTTCTTGGAGATTCATTCTCTTGAAAGTCTCATAGTATAATATGTTGATGCTGCTGCCTCCATCCATCAGTACTTTGCTTAATTTGTATCCTGCGACTTGAGGGGCAACTACAAGCGCGAGCTTGCCTCCTTCGTTTATTTCTCCAGGGTGATCTTCGCGGCTCCAAACTACTGGCTGCTCGGACCACTTCAGCCATTGTGGTATGGCTGGCACTACGGCGTTAACAGCTTGATTGCGTCGTCGCAGCTTTTGCTCCTCCTTGAGGTATTAACCACAATTGTGTGATATTGACCCAGTTGTTTTGGGAACTGCGGCTGGTCTGGCTGTGGGTTTGGGGCAGCATTGTTGTTGCCTCCGCCGTGGTTGCCTCCCTCATTGTTCTGATGGTTGTTATTCCCATTGAGTGGCTGCCCATCCTTCCACTTTTTGTAATGATAGCATTGTGCCTTTGTGTGGTTGGGTGGTTTTCCATCTTTTCCTACATGGATGTCGCAGGGGCGGTTAAAAACCTCTTCCAGGTTAACTGGGTGGAAATTTCTTCCTCTGCCACTGCTTTGCTTGTAACGAGTGTTCGTGTTTGCGACTAATCCCGAGTTTCCTTCCTCGTTCTTGCGCTTGTTATAACTCGCATTACTATTGCTAGCTTGCTGCTGTTGAGGCTTGCTACTGCTCTTTTTTCCTTTGCCAGCAGTTTCCTCTTCTTCTCCATCAGATGCATCCTTGGTCTTATCTGAGCTGGCGTACTTATTAGCCACTGCCATCACCTCGCTGAGGCTCTTAACTTTGTCCTTCATGCGACCCAGTTTATGGACCAGCGGCTCGAACTTCCAGTTTTTCTCCATAACCAGGACAGCTGAGCTTGGGGGTATATTATCTTAGGAGTGTATAATTTCTGCCACCCTTCTCATCCAGTGGCGACTTGACTCACCTTCCTTCTGTACGCAGCGCTCAAGATCTTCTATGCTGCAGAGTCGCTTGCATGTTCCTTGGAAATTCTTGACGAAAGCTTCCTTCATCTCGTCCCAAGAGTTTATTGAATTTGGTGGCAGGTTCTGTAACCAGATGTGGGTTGCGCCTTCTAACATCATATTTAGGTATCGGGCACAGATCTCTTCGGATGCGTTGAGTATGCTCATGCCCATCTCATAATTGTTAAGCCAAGTGACTGGATCCATGTTTGGGTTGTAATTTGCGACCTTGCGAGGTCCTTTGAAGTCTGCAGGAAACGGTTCAGACCTGATCCGCTCATTGAAGCAGACTGGGCCTTTAAGTCGCGATGACAAATTGGATGGAGCTAGCCTCCCTGCTGGATTGACCACCGTATGCGGCTGCACAACTTCTGCGGGTTGGACTTGCTGTGGTTGATTTTGCACCGCCGGCTGGTTTTCCCTTTGTCGCCTCGCTGAACTTGAAGTCACGACTTGCGGCGACTCAGCATGGATGCTTCTTTCCGCCGTGACTCTACTGTTGTAAGGGGTGGCGTGCAGCCGTCCCGCATGTTCAGACATGTTTGCCTGCTGTACTACCGTTGTGCTCAGCATCTCAATGGCGCGCCGTGCCTCTCTGTCCATTGGTGTGTTTCCTGCTGGTGTCAGCCTAGCCAGGATGTTGGTAGCCACGTAGAGATTCTCCACTGGGCTAACACGATGTCCTTGCGGCGTATGGAACCTTTGAGGCTGCGGTGGCGGCTGCTGCACAAAGGTTGGTTGTGGCAACGGAGGTGGCATGATGGCCCTGTTGTTGGCTTGTACCACGGCTCTTGATCCAGGGGCTTCCGCCGCTCTCGGTGTTGCAAAAGATGGAACTGCCGGCGCGACTGATGGTGCTGCGAACGTTCGGACTGCAGGCGCGACTAACGGCGCTGCGGGTCGCGTAACCGCGACGGATGGTGCCATGTATGAGGGTACCGCGACCGATGGTGTTGCGGCTTCTGACCATGCGACTGGACCCACCGCGTTGGTTGCGACTGATGGTATCACGCTGGGCGGCGCCGTGGCTACTAGTGTATCGACCGCGGGGACCGCGGCTGTAGGTCCAGAGGTGGGTGATCGGAATAACTCCATGGGATTTACTGTCCCTGGCTGCAGGCGACTGGCCTGGCGTCTGTGCGGCAAGGTGCCTGGCCCTCCTTGTAATATGTTGGTGTCCTCGGCGAGTCGCCGTTATTCTTGTTGGAGGCGCTGGTTCTCACGTGCTAGCCTGCTTCTTTCATCCGCAATCCTTTGGACTTCATCATACATCCCGATCCTGGTAGCTTCCAGCTCTGCCACCCTAGCGGCGGCATTAACCGCAGATATGGGTGTAAGCAACCTGCTGTTTTGTGGCATCACAGCCGCTGCGTTGGAGGTTGCTCTTGGCCCTGTTTCCGTGGGTACAACTCCGGATGGGGTCTCTCTGCTTGCGACTCCTGAGGCCGCGACTCCTGGTGTAGTTGCAGCGGGTGCCGCGTGATTTGAACCGAGCTCTGCGACTCCTGATCCATCTGGCGCGACTTGCTCCCCTGTGGCATGCCCAGCCCTTCACCTGCTTCCACGGTCCTGTAGACCCCTTCCATGTACTGATCTCCTAAGGAGGGCGGGCTGCCACCCCTAGGGTTTCCACATAGCCTTTCCTCGAGAACATACTCGATGGATTGGGCTTCTTCGTCTCCGAGGGGTAGTGGCTCGTTGTTGGTAGATTCCTCTTCCTCGTCCACCGTTACAGCGACTCTTTCTTCTGAGTCGCCCCGCTGTGAGGGATCCTCTGATTCGCCGTCGATGAAGCCGACGAAGACATGGATAGATCCAAACGGGATGATGTGGCCGGTCTCTAGGTAATCAGCTTCCGGCCCCCAGCTTGAATCGTCAATGAGAGGTATGCCATCGACCGTGATGATGTGGCTGATGGCAAGATCTTCAGCTCCTTTCATCGATCCTGCGCGGAACGTGACGCTCTTGACCGCAGGCCCCACGGTGGGCGCCAACTATCATGGGTTTGTCACGTCAGATGTCATGGATGACTTCGTAGGTGTGGGATTGCGCGAGTCAATCGTCTCCGAGCTTGGGATCGCAGGAACAAAGATCAACACAGATTTACCCAGGTTCGGCCCCTCAATGTGAGGTAAAGACCTACTTCCTGCCTACCCTAGATTGGTATTGATATGATATATGTGGTGTTACAATGGAGGCGATCCGATCTCGGTACTCGTCGTATCAACTAGGGTTTGAGGGCTTGGCCCCGCCTAAGTCCTGCGAGTTCTCTTTATATACACAGAGACTCGCCAGGTTACAAAGGAAACTTCCTCCACAAGGAATATATCAACTGGAACCTACTTGGAGACTAACTAGTCCTCACATCTTTCAGGATATGTCTTCTAGATTCTTCTCCTTGTGGCGGTGCGATATTGGGCTTGTTTTCATGTAGGCCTTTGCTCGTGCGAGTAAAGTAGGTCGCACTTATCAATATGGGCCGCGGGTTAATCCACAAAGTATTCCCCGACACTAGCCTCGGTTCAATTTTATCCTATTTGTAATATGATAGTAGGAGTTACTCGCATATGGATGGATCTTGTTTTCTATCCCCTCTCTCATATGATCATGGATATGCGTGGAAGTTGTGTTATTTGAAACATAACATGTATTTAGTATGGTTGGAGTTCCTGGTGTTGAAATATCTGTGTTTGGACTTGGAGCTTAGTTAAGGTAAGGGGGCATCGTCCCTCCATACTGACTCCAGAGAAATCATCACCCACACTGCTCAATCTTAGGCAAGATTAATCTATGTGTTTTATTCTCCGTGCTTTCATTGCACTCCATAGCGTGTTTGGCGACGTGAAGGATAGGGGCTCGGAGTTGGCTGAAGAGTTATAGATGGGAAATAGACTTTAATTCCCATTCCCCTGTGCTGGTGTGCGTGAAATTTATCGTAAGACACTTGTTTGCTTCATTTGTTTAGACGCTGGAAATAAAAATATTTTTGCACTTGGACTAGTTAAACACAATTAGAGCTTTCCATAATTAAACATGATCAGACTGTAAGAAAATGGACATTCAAAGCCACAGCTTTGGTTTGACTCGTCAAAGAGAGGATCAAAATTTTATAATCTTTCGACACTTACACAGGTAGGCAGTTAACGCTAGCGAGTTCATGGGAGAAGGAGAGAAGCTAATTGGGAAAGATTTTCGCACGGTTTCTTTGCTGCCTTCGATCACGGGATTTGCTCAACTAACGCGAGATTTTTCTGCAATAAATTCCCTATCTCAGTTGAATTACCACGTCCCCCAGGGAATAGATTGGAGGGAATTGGCCTCCATAACTCCCCTTCCTGGCCACAACTTCCAGTCCCACCAACCATATAAGGGATTTTAGTCGGAAAACAGTTCTTGCTCCCGAGCTCCAGTGCTCCCGCCACTTTTAAAAAATTAAAAAATGTAATTAAAAGTTTCAAAAAAATCTGAAAAAAATAATTGAGAATCTCAAGGATGCACACTAGAAACATGCAAAATCTCAATGTAAAAGACTTTATATTATTGTCTATACAAAAATGACAAAATTTGTGATTTCAAACTATGCATTGTTAACTTTAGTCAGATCTGTAAATTTGTCTTTTTTGTGTAGGTCAAATTATAACGTATTTAGCTCTTTAATTTCACATGTCTATGGGATACATCATCAAAAACATGCATGATTTGTTTCAGATTTGTTTATTACATTTAAATATATTTTTTGAATTTTTAAAGTGGCATGAGCACTGGAGCTCGGGTGCAAGAAATCTTCACTCAGTTTTAGCCCCGTACGCCCCCTTAATTCCCATTTCATGATTAAAACTTGCCCCAACCAAACACGCTGCCAACGTTTTTTAGATTTTAGTTCATAATCTTATTATGTGTTGATTATTTAGAATTAGGCAGGGAAATTAACTATGGGAAAACTTTGTTTCTCGATTCTATGAGTCCTTACGATATTTTGTTGGTCCCTTTACTTCCAGTTTGTGTTGTTCATACTCACATGGCCGAGGTGGAAGGCGCCAAAACAATTTCCACCGGCGACCTAGTGCCACTGTCATAGCATGCAAGAGCTGCTAGAATGTTCCGAGAACGAGCGCTACCGAGGTTGCGACATTGAGGTCATGAACGAGGCATTCAAGCTCTTTGTCGAGAACTACATTTGTGCTCCACCGGAAAGGAGGCCAAGTGGAAGGTAACCAGAGGGTTGTGTCCATTCAAGGCTTCGAGGGCATGCTGCAGGACGATGAGATTTTGCTGGTGACCATGGTCACGCACCAACTTTTAGTTTGATAAGTTATGACAACATTTTATCTTCCAGGAAACCATTAAAGATCTATCCCACCTCAGCATAAACATTACTCATTTGGTGACAGAAAACGATTTTTATCAACTTTCAAGCTCGACAAGTTTAACATTTAATTGTATTTTTCCAACCCAGTGTATGTAATCTAGCATAAGGAGAGTGTATGCTCTGTTTTGCAACAAGGGCAGTCGCCTTCCCAACTCCGGATACACTTTAATTAATTAAGTAGTAAATGTGGAGGTATGATCGTCGCAACATCAAACTTTTGTGAACATTATTTTTCTACACATATGAAACAATGTTTGCAACATTTACCTCTCGCTTAGACAAAATTGTTGCAACATCTCCAACACGCATGCCCAGGAAGAAAAATTCTATATGTATGCAACAAATCTTCATTCATAGCAACACATGGCTACAAGATGTGACACAAGACTCACACACGAAACAACAATGCATGCTCATCCCCCTTCCCACCATCCCTGCTCCCAGTCCCAAGGGTAAATGGATATTTAATCTCAGTTGTCCATCGAATAAGCATGGAGGGTTCAATCTTCATGATGATGATATTCTTTATGAAGAGTTAATTAAGGGTTCAACACATTTTTATATCATGAAGAGTTCCCAATTGATTCCACGTCTGACTGCTTGGACATCACAACATCATCCACTTCACCAACATGTGGTAAGTCATAAGGTAATGATATGGGAGTGTTGATAAGAATAGTATTGATGATTTTGAGCTCGAGTCTTGTTGACCGAGTTTTTCTGAAGTTTCCCGATACAAGGTTTTTAATGAGCCAATTCGTGTATTGCAGGTTTAGTGTGAAAGTACCATTTCTGCATTTTTCTCATCTGAGAGTTATAGGTGTTTTATGGGGACTTTGACATAGTACAAGTAGTTGTCCAAGAGGAAGTGATTCGGACCCCTAAGGGGTTTGTCCCCTCTTCCAAGAAGGGGGATGTACTCATACTCGAAATGGTTCTTGAGGTCTACTATAAAGCGAGGAAAAACTGTACATTCTTTCAAAGGATCTGAATACTCCCTCTGTTCCAAAATATAAGGCTTATTTCGTTTCCTTTGACCAAAAATTACGCATTTAACATGCGACTTATGTGATATAAATCACAATAATAAGTAAAATACTTTTGAATAGGAATACAATGATGTCAATTTTATGTCACATGTATTACGTATTAATGGACTAATTTTTGGTCAAAGAAAACAAAATACGCCTTATATTTTGGAATGTAGGTAGTAATAAAGAGAGTCTTCTCGTATCTACTTTCCGCGTGTGTTCATCATCCACATGGTCAGGTAAATATGTTGTACTACCGTGGTGTCCGTTTGTTGAACATAGGCGCTCGAGTCCGAGTTGCTTGTATTAGTTATACAACTGTCTGTGTATGTAGACTTCAACACATGACAACCTACACCATTCAAATATACTCCCTCCGTATCAAAATATAAGACTTTCTAGACTTTGCATGTGTGCAAAGGCTAGAAAGTCTTATATTTCGACACGGAGGGAGTATATCTTAACTCTAGACCGTTGGATCTATGTCGTTTCATTTTATTGATAGAACTGGTAGATAATATTGGAAGTCGTATAGTTTGATTTAAGGTATATCCGGACGTTACTTATTTTTTAGCTTGACAGAGTATTGGTTTACTAGTGATCCTGAATTCCTGATAGTGTTCGTGCATCTCAAATTAAAAAGATATTTTAATCGAGGGAGCCTACTGGCAAGGATCATCTGCGTACAGATGAGATGTGCATCAACAGCAAAGAAGAAATGGAACGTTCCTTTTCGTGGTTTAAGTCATCTGATGAGTCGTAATAAGTTGGTAAGTTCTGGTTGCTGTCCAAACTAATTAAGCCATTTTCTGTCCTAGTTAACATGCAAAATGCAGCATTCCTGGCTCGTCGATCTTGCTCATGGAAGGAATGATCTTTCACAAAGATATTGCCTTTGTTTGTCCTGATCATGTCGCTGCACCGAGTGGCCGCAAGCGCACCCACGCCGCGCTACTTGGCACACCGGCGTGCACCACGAACCAGAGGTAGTACCCCGGCGGCGCCACCCCGGGCGACGGCGGCGCGGCTACCTCCGCCTCGTACACTCCGATGTCCAGCTGCGACACCCTCGCCACGGCCAGCGACACCACTCTCTGGTTCATCCCGAACGAGTGCGTCGCGAACGCCGGCGTCACCGCGGTCACGCGCACCACCTGATCCTCGGGCCCCCCTGCCGCCAGCGCGCCGCCGGGCACCTCGAACCGCACCGCCGTCGTCTCCCCGTACCCGATCTCTGCAGGCGCCGCCAGCACCTGCGGTCGCATGCTGTCGAGCCGCCCGTCCAGGTAAGGGGGCAGGAACGCCTCCAGGCTCAGCTCCGTCGGGTACGTCACGTTGGCGAACACGTAGCCGATGTGCGGGTTGCTCCCGCCGACGAGCACCCGGCCGTACGTGTCCAGCGTCGCCGACGAGTGGTACATCCTCGGGACGGTGGAAGCGGTGAGCACCTCGAACCGCGCGCCGATCTGCGTGTCCGGCCTGTACAGCACCGGGTACATCACCGGCTCCCGCCCGAGCTCCCACCCCGCCGTCCCCGCCGCCGCGCCGTTGACGATGAGCACGTCGCCGGTCGGGAGCAGCACCATGTCTCCCATGACCCGCGGCAGCGGCATCTCCTCCATGGCCCACACAGGGTTCGTGTCCGTCGGCGCGATGCGGCCGCAGGTACGCTCGGCCGGCACGAACGTGGCGTTCCGCAGAGCGAGCTGGTACGCGCCGCGCGGCGCCCCTCCGCAGACGAGCACCTCGGCATGGGTCGGATACTCCGGATGTAGTGGGAGGAGGACCGACGATCCGGAAGACGGGTAGTTCCGCGGCACGCCGCCGGGGATCGTGGGGAGGCGGCGGAGCGGGGCGCGGTTGTAGGGGTCGAAGACGACGGCACGGTCGTTGGCGAAGGCAAAGACGGTGCCGTCCGGGAGGAGGTGGAGAAATGGGTAGAGGTTGTTCTCGGCGTCCACCTCCGTGGTTTCGTCCAAGAACGGGAAGAAGGTCAGCGGCGGCATGGCATCGACGTCGTGCGGGAAGAACTCAAAGTTGAACTGCCGCCGGCCGCCGAGGATGAGCACCCGTCCGTCCGCGAGGAGGATGTCAGTGGCGTACCACCGCCGGGCGGTCAGGAAGTCCGGGAGGTCGACCCAGCCGGACGTTGGCGAGAAGAGGCGCGCGATGCGGTCGCCGTTGGAGAAGCCGCCGGTCTGGAGGAGCGTGCCGTTGGGGAGAAGCGCGGCGGACGAGCACCACGGGTTGGTGGCAAGCGGGTACGGGTGCAGCGCGTTAGACCGGAGGTCGAGGAGCACTGAGTGAGCAGTGCAGTCGGCGGGGGCGGCGGTGACGTTTGGTGCGGAGGCGGCGGCGGCGCACGGCCCCGGGTCGGCGAGGGAGATGTTGGAGGGGCCGGAGTCGGTGCGGTCGAACATGAGGACGAAGTCCTCCGGGAGCAGCTGCATGTGCATGGCCGAGACGCCGATGTTGGCGTGGAGGAGCCGCCACTCGCCGGCCAGCGCGGCGGGCGACGTCGGCTGGGCAGGCTCCAGCTGCCATGCCGTGGCGTCGGAGCCGGCATTGGCGACGAGGCTGGTGATCAGGAGGAGCAGGGGAAGGAGTGGCCTTGCCGTCGGCATGGTCGTGGTGCACGCGTGTCGTCTTTAAGTTGTTGCGTTGCATCGTTGCGACGTGTTAGGAGGGTTTGTACAGTGTGATATGGGTTTGTTGGGTGGAAGGTTGGTTTGGGGAGGTTAGAGGGAATACATATTTGATGCCTAAAACTTCAAATTTTAGTGTGGTAAATCATGGAGGCAAACTTACATGCTACCTAAACCTAAGGATGTCGCTCACATTTTTGTGAGGATGATCATATTGCTCACACTGAAACGCCTCAACAGACCTATTGGACAAATGCAAACAAAAAGTATATTCTTGGAAACACCTTAATTGGCACAAATGAGGGCTTCTATGTTGTTGTCTTCTCTAAAGGCAGAGCAACTCATTTCGGCTCTTCTTTTTCGTAATTGGATATCTACTTGCAATGAAGGTTTCAGTTGAGGATACAGCTGAATAGGACAGTGGTATTAGTATTTTTGTTGCTCAGAGTTCCATAATACCATTACTGGGTTTTGGGAGAATTGGCAATGTCTTATTATAAAAGGACGAAGAAAATGCAGAACAAAGCTAGAGAAACAATAAGAACTGGAAAAAGAAAGCAAGTGAAACACGATAAAATCAAGGATCAAATGTAAACTACAAGATTCACCATTACCTTCAACTTCATTCATGTTGTCCCATCGGTGTATCCGTGTTAAAGTCGTTCATCACCACCTCCAACTTGCAACCACAACAAGAAAATCTACCACTACGAGAAACTCTCATTGCTTTTTTTATACTTGAAGTGAAGATCAATGTAGCCATTTAGCCATGGTCATATATACTACTCATGCTACAATGAAGAAATAATACCAACAAATTCACTTCAAATGTAAGAAGTAATTGTAAAGTACAGTACATTTTTTCTTCCATATTCCATTATTACTTGGATTCGTTAGTGCATTTTCCAATTGTTTCATTACTGGCTAGCTTGGTCAACTTAGATCTGACCATAGTTGTGCAATAGAAAAGATTCATATTTGACCATGAAGTAAGTAGTAAAAGACGCAAATTAGTAAAAAATAGTACTAGAGCCAGCAGACTCAAATGTAAAAGACGATATTTTTCATGAGTATCAACTTCGTACATGTAGTGGTCCTTAAACCCTAAATCCTAAACCTTGCTACTTAGAACGACAAACATAACGATGGTTTGATTATAACAGTGCCATGTCGATTAGCCTAATTTTAATAACAAATGTATCTCAAATGTATCACGTTGTATGAATCTGAAACCAATGTATCATGAAAAAGTGGGGTGTACCTATAGCGGAAATGAGCGGGCGTCCTCTAAAAGTAAATTGGGATGTCACTCACTTCAAAAACATGTATCGCGTGAACGCAAACGGGTTTAGACTCGGTGTCATGTAACCCCTGGTAGTTGAACAAGACGAAAGACACAATATCCAATAGTAAAATAAAACACCGCGCCTGCGCAAACAACAAAATTCACATGAATCTCTGAGAACGGATCACACGGATGTTTGCATCCAACGAGATTGAAGGACGCGTGTCTTTTTTTTACCTGAAAACGACACGTGTGTCTAGATAGAAAAATGAGGGCCGAAGATAAAAATTCATTCCTATAATTTTAAGTTTTACTCCTTCTGTATCAAAATATAAGATTTTGTATCTATTTTTCAAACACATGTACATATACATGTTTTAGTACAAAGTTAATGCGAATTTTGCATTAAAACATGTCTAGATACACTGTAGAAAGTAGAGATAAAGTCTTATATTTTATATTTTAATACGGAGGGGGTATCAAATGACTTTCGTGCTTTTTTGGGGTCCGGGGAAATGACTTTGGTTCTAGGAATTGCTCCGACACGCATGTACGACACGTGGTCGAGATTCATGGAAAGGACAAGCGACGGAGAAACCGAAGAGAGGATCGGTCCGACGGGGCCCAGCTGCAGCATCCGCGGAGATCCCTGAACACCCGCGAGCGAGCCCGGCCAAGAAATCCCAGCCACCCTCCGTCGGCGCGGCGTCGTTGGTTTCTCCGCCCCGTCGCCGTCGCCGCCGCCTCTCCCTCTCCCTCTCCGCCTATTTCTCTTCTCCTCCCCGTCACCCGCATTGCAGCCTTCTTCCGTAGCTGCTGCCCAAAAGCTTCCGGAGCCCTCCCAGCACCAGGTACTGTCTCCATTCCCAGTTCCCCCTCTGCTTGAGCAGGACAGCGCTCTAGAGTGTGCAGTATGCATATGCTAGCTCGATTAGTGGCGCCTTTGCCCGTGTAGCCCTCTACACTCTGCAGTATGCTTAACCAAGGAATGCTTCCTCCAACGGCTGACGAATTGACAATGAGTAATGATTGCACTGCTTTCTAGTACCATTTCCATACTGCAAATCCAGATAGTACTCCTATTCTCTTATGTGTGCATAAGTGGCCAGACTTGCAAAGGCACCTCTGATTTTAAAATGACAAATTTGACTTTTGAAAAAAGGTACAAGTGCCATGTCGGTTCTAAGGGATGAATACGCCAGGGAAGTAACTTGTTTTTTTGTTTGACTAGCTGCTGAATTCCCAAGATTTAATTGGTTGAGAACTTGGGATACTGGAGACTTTGTTCTTCATTTGGTTCGTCACACAGATCAAGTGGGTTATATTATTTGTTGACGCTATTTGTTTCCAGCTATTATTGTTTCGTGAAGAAAAACTGAACATTCACTATATGATGGTGAGGTTCTGTTGTTGAATTTACCAACCTAGAATGATCTTAGTACACATGCAAAAATACAAAATTATCGTCTTCCTTTAAAAACTATAGCCGTACGTTATGACAATGCTGAAGTCACGCTTGAAGAGTTTTTCTATCTGTATCGGAAGTTTTGGGTTAAATCCACTAAGAAGATCCACAATACTAGTACTTTGGAGCGAAGGCATAACATTAGCAAACCACTTCATTTTCCATTCAAGTTTGGGCTGCATATTACCTTGCTGTGTTGATTTCTGCGAATATATTTCAGGACTTGAATTTCTCTGTGCACAGTCATCTATTTGATCTTCATAATTTTATCCTTCTAAACTAAGTTATAGATGAGAAAGAAATCGCATCACTGACAATGTCTCTTCTTTCTAGCCATTATATAAAAACCATGACTTATTTGGAGAACAGCTCACCTCATAGAAAAAATGTTTCAGGTTTATGATTCCAAGACCTCTGAGAATCAGTATCACAACCATTGAGCTACAAATAGTATAAGGCTGTATTTCGAGAATATGAATCCTTATTTCATGGGCTTTGTTATCCCTTTTGTGGCATCTCTGTTGTTGACCAAGAGGAAGGCTGAAAAGAAAAGAGGAGTGCCAATTAACGTGGGTGGTGAGCCTGGCTATGCCATCCGTAACTATAGGTTCGAACAGCCTGTCGAAACACACTGGGAAGGGATTTTCACACTCGCGGAGCTGTTTGAGCAATCCTGCAAGCAGTATGCCCATATGCCCCTGCATGGCACCAGGAAGCTCATTTCAAGGGAAACAGAGGTAGCTTCTGACGGAAGATCTTTTGAGAAGCTCCATCTGGGGCAGTACGAGTGGAAAAGTTACATTGAAGCATTCAAGGCTGTCTGCAACTTTTCATCTGGTCTAGTGCAAATTGGGCACCAGAAGGATGAGCGTGTTGCTATTTTTGCTGATACACGAGCTGAGTGGCAGATTGCATTGCAGGTAATTTTGTTACGCACATACTAAATTAGAAAACACATTGCCATACTTTCAGTTGTGTATCAAGTATCTAAACTCTATATGGTCCACACTGAGCTTCATGTATTCTCAGCTGCCTTTTCTAAAAACGCAAGCTCTGCAGCAATAAATAGCGGTTACATATTATGATGCTAGTTATGAATTTTCCTACATGTTAAAACAATAGAGTAATCTTGCATAAACCTAAAGACGTACATGCTAGGAAACTAGTTCTACATTTTCATAGATTCTCAAACAGCAAGTCCTTATTTTGGAGGTCCTATCCTGTTCTTCATGGCCCAATCCTGGCTTACATACCGGGTTTGGCTCCTGGCCAGGATCAGGCCTCCCAAGCAACGATTGATATCTCACATATTGCCCCTTAAGTTTAATGCATTTATGAGCGGGGCTGTGCTATGAGTTTTTTCTTGTATTATTTGCATTGTGTATTTATCTTGATAGGATTGCGCTGAAATCAGCAATCCATGTGCTGGAATCTTAATTTTTTCTCTTCTTTGTTTACTTTCTTCCTCTACTTTTTGGCTTTTGTGTGTTTCTATTGGGTATATCTAGCCTACCGCAACTTGCTTGGGACAAAAGGCTTTGTTATTGTATTATTTGCATTGAGTTAAAATTTAGCTTTATAGATCATTTGCAAGTTCTCTAACCAGTTTTTGTTTCTGCTTGCAAGGCATGCTTCAGACAAAATATCACGGTTGTCACCATTTATGCCTCCTTGGGGGAGGGAGCACTCTGTCACTCACTAAATGAGGTCGGTTGACTATATGCTAGACATCCATGTAATAACATAAACCCTATTTTATTTGTTATAGCATCTCTTTTGTTGGCAGGCAACAAAAGCGCAGCAACATGCAATATCATTTTATAGTGTTATTGCTTAAGTAAATTATGTGTCATATATATTTTGTCAGAATAAATCATACCTTATATTTGTGTTGTGTTATGAGTACAACCTTCTAATCTTGTTCCCTTTTGTACTCTTTAGACTGAGGTAACTACGGTGATCTGCGGACGGAAAGAATTGAAAAAGCTTATTGATATAAATGGGCAACTTGATACTTTGAAACATGTCATTTACATAAATGAGGAAGGTGTCTCAAGTGAAGTATCCTTGGCTAAACAATGCACTAGATGGAGAGTTGAGTCATTTGAGGAGGTTGAGAGGTTAGGACTGGAAACGCCTGTCGAAGCAAATTTGCCTCTCCCGTCCGACACAGCTGTTATAATGTATACAAGTGGAAGCACTGGAATGCCCAAGGTTTGTTCAAATCTGAGTTCAGTTTTTTTTTCCTTCTTGGATGAGGTGTTTCATTGTCTTTCTAGTGCTCATGTGCTCATGTTGGATCACTCTTGATATGTAAATCATGAAATCATGTCATTTCTGTGATCATCTTCTCTACTGCACCTTCTTATTGAGGAAATAGTATTCTCATGTTTACATGGTTTCACAGGGGGTCATGATGAGCCACCGCAATGTCCTGGCTACCGTATCAGCTGTTATGACTATTGTTCCTGCACTTGGTAAGAAGGATGTCTACTTGGCGTACCTCCCGCTTGCACATGTTCTTGAATTGGCAGCTGAGGTAGGTACAACGTGACATATCGGCATGTCAATCTATTCTGCATAATTGGTTTAATTATGCTAATTAAATTTATGTAAATGTGTGTTCTAGACGATTATATCTGCTGTTGGGGCTTCCATAGGATATGGAACACCTTTGACCCTGACTGATACATCAAATAAAATTAAAAGAGGGACTCAAGGTGATGCTTCTGCCCTGAAGCCAACACTTATGACTGCGGTACCTGCTATACTTGATCGTGTTCGTGATGGCGTAAGAAAAAATGTATGGCTCTTTACGATGCCGTCATCCCTTGCTTTTCGGTATTCTTAAATCGATACTGATTTCTCGTCATGCTGAGATGAACTTAGGTAGATGCAAAGGGTGGTGTAGCAAAGAAACTATTTGATATCGCCTACAGCCGTCGGGTAGCTGCTGTCAGTGGAAGTTGGTTTGGTGCATGGGGATTAGAGAAGCTCGTGTGGGAAAAGCTTGTCTTCCAGAAGGTGCGTGCAATCTTGGGAGGACGGATTCGCTTTATTCTTTCAGGTGGAGCACCTCTGTCTGGAGATACTCAAAGATTTATCAACATATGCCTTGGGTGAGATTCTCAGTTCTTTCACAACAGAAGTTATACTCAGTTCTTCTTGTTAATACCAATTGTATTTTAGTTCATTGTTAGTTTCTGAGTTGAATTCCAAACATTTCAAGTACAACTGGCATATGATTGATTTTTCATATTTACAAGGCCAGAAATTGATAGGCTATTTTTTGCTGTTACAGGGCTCCGATAGGGCAAGGATATGGTCTGTCTGAAACATGTGCCGGCGGGACATTTTCTGAGTATGATGACACTTCTGTTGGTCGAGTTGGTGCTGCACTGTCTTGCTCATACATTAAGGTAATGAAGAGAGATATGCTTTCTTACTTGCTAATGTCAGCTTGAGTTAGTGTCATTTCCCATAGCAAAGCGCTTATTTCCATGCATAGTTTTACTGGCAATACTGTATCTTCATCCTAAAGAGAGATCTGGTGAGGTATGTTGGAAGGTCTAGTTGTGATGGATAATTGTATATGTTAATATTTGGTTTTTAGCTAATATTATGGTTTCGTAGTATAATGCTTCCATGTCCGGGGATAGTAATAGTAGTAGTTACCTTGCAATTACAGTAGAGAATATGCATGACAGTTTTGTCTATCTAGCGCCTTGTAATTATATTTTACACCCCTGGACTTGAAGCTAGAAAACCTACGTGTTAGAGTTAATAAAATTTTGCTTTGCCAACCCAGTTTTATTCATCTCCCTTTCCTTCTGATTCAGCTTTTTCCTAACATAATTGTAACTCCACATGATAGTTGATAGACTGGGTCGAAGGTGGATACTTGACAACAGATTCACCAATGCCTCGGGGTGAAATAGTTATTGGAGGGCCAAATGTAACCAAAGGCTACTTCAAAAATCAGGCCAAAACAAATGAGGTCTACAAGGTACGTTACCAACAATGATACCCCAGAGCAGTCTATGTCTTGATAACTTCTGCATAACGATATGCATCTTGTGTAGGATGACGAAAATGGCATGCGTTGGTTCTACTCCGGTGACATTGGGCGTTTACACCCGGATGGTTGCCTCGAGATCATTGACCGTAAGAAGGATATAGTTAAGCTTCAGCATGGTGAATATGTATCTCTAGGAAAGGTAAGCTGGTTTCCTTCTCGGGCCAAACGAGCAGCTAGATCCTTTACTGAACGATCAAACCAGCAGCCATTAGCTCTTCTTCACAAACTATGCAACCACAGGTGGAGGCCACTTTGAGTGCGAGCCCATATGTTGACAACATCATGGTCCATGCTGACCCTTCCCAGAACTTCTGTGTCGCACTTGTTGTGGCTGCACCCGTTGAACTGGAAAGCTGGGCCTCAAAACAAAATATCACATACAACGATTTCTCCGATTTGTGCCAGAAGCAAGAGACTGTCAAAGAGGTTCTTCAATCCTTAGTAAAGGTTTGTGCGTTCCCTGCGCTCTGGTCTCTGGTCGTTTTTTTGGTCATTTAGAACTTTGTGACATTGCAAGCATGATTAAGTATTGTGCTGTACTCTAATTGCTCTTCAGGCTGGCAAGCAAGCGCGACTGGAGAAGTTTGAGATCCCTGCCAGAATCAAGCTGATACCAGAGCCATGGACCCCGAGTCAGGCCTTGTCACGGCTGCCCTCAAGCTCAAGAGGGAGGTCATCAAGAAGGGTTATGAGGGCGATCTGGCCAAGCTGTATAGATAGTAGTGTTCATTGTTAGCAATAAAAGAATTTCCCTTTCATGGTATGTTTCAAACCAATGTTTTTGTGAGGAGAAAAGTGGACAGTGTGGAGACAGATAGTATGTAGGAACTTTTTTTTCTGTGATGTAGGAACTTCTTCTGACTATGTGTGATTGATGATTTATTGCATTCCAGCTAGTGATCCTGTTCTTCAGTTCATTTTTCATAGAACATTTTCGTCAAATCTTGCTGTCATCAGCCACATATGAGCTGATACTTAACTGAGATGTGTATGTTTTAGATGTGTAAATTATCTGAGATGTCATATCAGCCCAAAAAAAATTGGTAGGATACCACAACAATCTCACTGCAATTACCAAATGGGTATCAAGCCTAGAAATTGCAATTTTGTGGCCTAGACAAAAATTTAGTAGCAAAGAAACAAAATTATCTCACAATCATGCAGAAAAACACTGGGCATTAAAATTAAGGAATGGCAATAGAGAAAAGAGATGTACAAAATATATAACATATAAATTTATTATTTAGCTACAATGCCGTGTTTTTATTTCACCACCAACAGGATTAAAGCCCATTTCCCAGGAGCAGCAATCCAGCCTACCCAAAATCCTCTGCATGAACAGCAAACGCCCACCACGACCAGAAAGAATGAAACGGTACTGGAAGTGACACCTTCCTTAATCTACAAATCTCTTCTTAATACATCAAAATTATAACTTAACAAAGTTTCAGCATTTCTCAAGAATGTAGCAACCGTGAAATGATCCAGTGACACGCCTAATCTGCACGGGATTGACCGGCGCGCGACGAGAGGATGATGCCCACGATGAGACCGTAAAGGGCAAGCGCTTCAGCAAAGATGAGGATGAGGATCATGCCCACAAACAGCTTAGGTTGTTGAGCGTTCGCCCTGAAATAATAATCCACAAGAGGTCAACATTTGATGCAACCATAGGGGGCTTACAGTCAGGGCAGCCTCCATACAAAACAGCATCAACACACTCATCGACCACATCATATAATAATCTAACACAGTCGACATTCAACGTTTATTGTGTATCAAATATGTTAGAATCAATCCACATGCTTATACAAGAATATGTACACAAATCATAGATAAATCAGTGATATTCATTCAAAATATTGCACCTTAACCAGTATGCAGCTACTGTTTCACAACTTATAGATATGATCATACAAAAGAGCAAACAATGACATAAAATAGTAAAATACCACCCCCATTGTTGCTGCTCACATGACACCATGTAGGCTACTTATGATTTTTTCTGTATTTAATTTATGGTAAATTTCAGAGAGAATTTACATGGTCACAACGACAGGCAACATCATTCATAAAAATATATCTATTAATTACTAAATCACTTGAATTACAAACAAAAGGTTCCAGAATATCATGTAGGATCCTAGAAGGTCTCGTTCTTAATATAGATACAGAAGAGCAAATAATAACAATATCACCCTCATTGTTTGCTGCTCACATGACACTATGTAAGCGTACTATCACTAATATACTATATGTCTGTTATAGATTGTAGCAACTAAGTAGTCGAAATAGTAACAGAAGAAAAGACTTGCGATGTTTTCTGTATTAATTTATGATATGATCCAGAGAGGATATACAGGGTCACAACAACAAGTAACATCATAACAGATCGCTCTATTAAACTCTATTTATTACCATCTAGATCACATGGATTACAAACAGAAGGATCCACAATACCATGTAGGATCCTAGAAGGATCAATCTTAATTTACTCAAGCTTAGAGCAATCAAAACATATAATTCTCATGCTGCAGAAAACATGTACCGCCAACATTAATAAGCTAACAAAGTAAGCACACCTGCAGATCTAAGATGCTCACCACGCAACGGCATAAATTAATGCAAGCGTAAATTATTAATCAAAACCGTCGTAATGCACAGCACTACTAGTACTGATTATTAATGGAACCGTAATGTAGAGCACTAACTGATTATTTGCTATGGTAGTGAACTAGCATATGTAGGATCCTAGAAGGACCATTCTTAGTTTACTCAAGCTTAGAGCAATCAAAACGTCTGCAGAAATAATTTAATGCCAACATTAATAAGCTAGTAACAAAGGAAGTGATCACATCTGCAGATCTAAGATGCCACCATGCAATTGCATAAACCAATGCAAGGGGGTAAATTATTAATCAAACCGTAATGCAGAGCCTAGTACTAATTATTAATCAAGGGACCGTAATGTCGAGCACTAACTAACCACGAGAGCCTGGTCAACGTCAAAGGAAGAAAAAAAGACAGGTGCATCTTTACCTGACTCCGGCATCACCGACGATGCCGATGGCCATGCCAGCGGCAAGCCCAGCGAGGCCACATGCGAGTCCGGAGGAGAGGTGTGCGTATCCGTCGAAGAGGTAGTACGGCTTGGCCTTGGGGTTGATCCCTGTGCTGATGATGACGGCGATGATGAGGCCGTAGATTCCGAGCACTCCCGCCATGACGACGGGCACGATCGACTTCATTACGAGCTCCGGGCGCATCACACCCATGGACGCCACCCCCACGCCGCTCTTGGCCGTCCCGTAGGCCGCCCCCATGCCTGCATAACAAAGATCGGTCAGACGCGTCTATTGAGCCGGATCCGGCGCCGGATCGGGCGAATCGGGGCGTGGAATTCGGAAGGAGATCGCAGAGAAGCGGCAACCAGGCGCCGATCGATCGCGGGATTTGGGAGGAAGGGGGGAGGGGGGGCGTACAGGAGAAGACGAGGGCGGCGGCGGCGCCGAGGAAGCCGAAGAAGGGCGCCGTCTCATCTCCGCTGAACACCGACGACATCGTGGCTTCGCTCTCCTGTCTCCTCCGCTCGCGCTGTCTCGCTCTGCGTCGCAAGGAAGGTGGATGGTTTGCCTGGTTGGTAAGGAAGGAAGGAGAGGCCCGGTTTTTATTTTCTGGTCTCCTCTCCCCGATCTGATCTGGAAAAATAACTCTTTTTTTGTGTTATTTTTAGAAAGAGAACTCTGAGAAGAACTCTGGGAAGTGGTACAGGTGTAGCGACGCTGGACTCCTCCGTCCGTTTTGCGCCGTGGCCCTTGCGTTCCTGCGTATTACGCCGATCTTGCCGCTCTTCTTGTCTCCGCCGGACCGGATCTCAGGGCGAATTTGATATGAGTTTATGGATTTTTTTTTTTGTTACAAGTGGCAGCGGAAATCGGTCGAAGTCAATATTAGCTCCTAAATACAACCTGGTTCTTAGTGGAGGATCACATACACATTTGTGTCATGGTGAAGAGTGATTGATACTTTCCCGTTCCAAAATAAACGACATGACTTTAGCTCAAACTAGCACAATGGCCCGTGCTTCGCTACGGAGAAAGAAACATATTTTTGTGATAAACAGATAATAGTCTATTAATTTTCCAAGTTTTATTCATTTTGTGAAATTTGCGGAAAAATATGAAGAACTGACGAGTGGGTCCGCGGTGACGTCACGGGAAAAATCAACTATTGTCAGAAAATGTCGCGGCAACCTAAATTCGACCCAAAATTGACCAACACATGAGGAAGAAAAAACCAATTTATTTTTTCAAAAACTGTTGCAAGCTATACCGTGAGTTTGTCCATACGTAGGTATTTTCTCACGACATGTAAAACAAATCAGAAGGAGTATCTATTTGGAAATATTTGAGAGATAAAATGAGAAAGCCCAAATCCTGTGTCCATGTATTTGGCAATGCTCTATGGTGATGAAACGTGAAAAGCACAATAAGCTGGTCCCACGTGTCATTGAAATGTGTGAGGGAAAATGGAAAAGAGAGTATAGTTTTGAAGATCTCGTCGTGAGGAACACTATGGTGAAAACCGATTTCTATTCGACTCATGGCCTGCCAAACTTTTGATTGGTTTGTAATCCCGAGTTGACCATAGGTGCGAAAGAAATATATTGAAGATCAGTGACTTAAATAGGAGAAAAGATTAAATTGACCCAAAATTGCGTATGAAACATACCGCTGTTTTATTGTCATAGGAAGATGTCGCTAAATAATAACCCTCTTGGGGTTCAAATTTCACATGCGAGATAAGACTCTTATGTGCTGGTATAGAATATAACATTCTTCTAGTCCTCAAATCCCATATTCGACAGAAATTGTCTTCACTTGCAGTTGCAACCAGATGACCATTAGGGGAGAAGCTGACTCCTAGGACCTGACAGAGAAAACAGAATCAAGTCAATTACAAGAAGGAAAGGAAATATATTTCACAACAAATAGTCAAATACATGAAATCACAGATCAAGTATCTATTATTCTAATTGGAGAGATAAGGCATTTGAGAAGTTTTATGCTGTTAACTTACAGGTTTCACATGTCCTATGAGGGTACAGTATAATCTTCCAGATCTTAGATCCCAAACTGGAGCATGTGCATCAAGCCCACAAGATGCAGCTAAAGAGCCATCAGGGTGAAAGCTAACTCCATATACACTTCTGCTATGACCCTCTTGAAGTAGAAGTTCTGTCCCCGTATTGATGTCCTACAATCTCCAAGTCTTGTCAAAGCTAGCTGTACCAAGGTACTTTCCAGATGGATGAAAAGCAAGGCGAGCAAGACGATCCAGATGACCATTAAAAGACATTAGGAGTGACCCATCGCTATTCCATAATTTGGCAGTTTTGTCAGCTGAGGCTGTTGCCAAGACGTTATCAACTGGTGAAAGGCAACATCAGTTTCACGTTCTGTATGACCTTTCAGGGTTGCAATTTTAGTTATTTGTGGCATGCTCCATACTTTGATGATCCCACTCCAGGAACTACAGTACCAAAAGAAACAAATAGTTATTTGCTGAAAAGGAAGCATGAAAAAGATAACATAAGCACAGTTGAATATCAAATCAAGGTAAAGAGAAGGATGTTAGGTGCTAGGAAACAACTAATTGTACATAACATTGCTAACAAAGAAATACCAACATAGATGGAGTTGTGAATCTTAAGTTTACCAAACTTATTTGGTCTGAGTGAGCAAGAGCTCATCACAGTTTATCAATTCCAGTTAATCAATATATCAATTGACCGTCATTGGAGATGTGGTCGATGCTGCTAGTGTAACAGTTCTGCATATTGGCAAGACCACAGTCTACCTAAAATGGGCTTAATAGATCTGCATGATGCCAGGATACCGCCTTCCATTTACCAGGAAAAGACGAGACTCTGGTCCTAGATTTCTGACTCATATTGAACACTTAAATCTCTAGTAATACTAATCAGAAAAACAACACTATTGGATGTAATACCCTGAATTTTCGGGTCTATAGGCGCGTGGCGGCTGTCATTCTACCGGGCCGGGTCTCGGGGCGTGACAATTAAAGTGGTATCAGAGCTCAAGGTTTAGGTTACGCGGGACACTGATGGGTAGACCGGTAGTCTAGTTTTGCCGACTAACGTTGTTTGATGTTGTTTCTGATTGACACCGAAGCATGTTTGTTTTCTGGTTTTAATACTTAGATATATTTGTTAGATTTGTGTGGTTTAATTGCATGACAAAATTCTTTTGGTTTTTATATTTTCAAAATCTTACTTGTCAGTTTAAATTGTTTGTATGTTTCGGGAGGAATTTCGGGG
The DNA here is from genome assembly GCA_947311845.1 of Poa pratensis. Lineage (NCBI taxonomy): Eukaryota > Viridiplantae > Streptophyta > Magnoliopsida > Poales > Poaceae > Poa > Poa pratensis. The sequence continues at coordinate 51,330,201 of CAMZMU010000048.1, read as the reverse complement.
ACGAAATTCTTAGAAGGTGGGGAGGATGTAATACCCTGAATTTTCGGGTCTATAGGCGCGCGGCAGCCGCCGCGCGCCTATAGACCCGAAAGTCTATACACGTGCAAGGCTAGAGAAGCAGGATAAACCAGCACAGTGGATCTCAAGAAGCTCATTTAATCATTTTACAAGATTATTACATTTACAAGATAAATAAGTTCTCTATTCGCATCCCACCCACTGGTCCAGCCTACTCCTCGGATACGACGTCTTCCGCTGCGAACTCTGATAACAAAAAAACAAAGAAAGCAAGGGTGAGTACGATAAATCATACTCAGCAAACAATTCAAACACTTTCATATACTTTGTAAAATACTCTAGGTTTTCGAAATACCAGTAAAACATTGTGTGGTTAAGTAATTAATCAGATTAAAACACATGGTGCCACACATGAAAGTGAGTCCCTACCCGGGAATCACAGTTGTGAAATTCCACACTTTTACACTCTTAAGAGGGGTACTCCGACGTCGACAGCCTCGACCAGAACCACACAGGATTCCAGAACGAGCAGAGCCCTTTTACCCGCTCGGACACCGGACACCCTGACCTACTCATGTCGATCGCTCCTACGGATCTATCACCGACACTTTCCATTCAGAGGCCGCCCCTTGCGGAGAACTCAGACAGTCCCATACCTGTACTGTGACCAGTACAATACGATCACCTTCGTAACACCAAGTTTTGCTTTACGAAAACATTCAGTTCATTTGCATGTCAAAAATACGTGCTAAGTCTGGCTCATACCGGTGGCTCCTACGGATCCATCACCGTAACGACACCAGCGCATTAGCCCCGTATATCAACACAAAGCTCGTACCACTCAGGGTATCACGCATATTAAAACAAAGCATACTCCACAAAATACATGAGAGCTGTAAGAAGAGCTTGCCTCGGTTGCCATGACGTAGCACTCAAATAAACATGCTGGTCGATTAGCTCGATCGGCTACTGTACTAGCTCCTAGGTTGTGAGCATACGAGCTCCTGCATCAGTAGCCCGGCCGCGTCGTAGCCGAAAGAAAACCACGGCAAAGATCGGACGCCAAATCCTTCGCGAGCCGGCTCCTCATTCAACTCCCTCTGATCACCGCCGTAGCAGACACACGATCTTGCTGAAAGAATACCACAATCGCCGGCCGGCGTATGCCAGCGAGCTCTGCCCACTAGTAGAAAAGGGGCCATCCGTTTGGAGCATCTATCCCGGCCAAATTACAACCCGGGATAGATGCACCATTGATCCCGGGTCGGTAGGGCGGGGCGCCCGTGGGCATTCATCCCGGGTCGGGGGGACCTTTGGTCCCGGTTCGTGATACGAACCGGGATCAAAGGGTCCTCACATGCGCGCACATGCTTTGCAGCGCTGGGCCCCACTGGGAGGGGACCTTTGGTCCCGGTTCGTGTTACAAACCGGGATCAATGGTGCATCACCATTTCTCCTCCATTTTCCTCTCTCCCACACAAATTAATCCCCATTTTTTTGCACCATTTGAGAGGATTGAAGGCACCCCATCTATTCAAAGGTTAGCAACATCGTTCTTTCCTCCGGCGTTGCAACTTTAGCTCATTTCGTTGCTAGTTTAGCTCATTTCAATTTTGTAATGCTAGCAAGGTGTTTGATGAAATGCCCAAGCTAGAAAGTGCATTTGCATTTTGAGCTCAAATTAATTTATTATTTGTGGATTTTAGTGTTGTCCCCGTCCTCACCGCCGTCGATAGCCCGCGTCGTCCCGTCACCGGCACCACTTCGGTGAGCCTCTTTTTTATCTTTTATTTTTAAAACATATATATATACTTGTATGATTTAAATGCATTGTTATTTCTTGTATAATTTTCTTATGTTTTTTTATATGTATAGTGTCATGGTTTTGATATCCGTCCCCGTCGGCCCTCGTCCGGTCTATATTCAGGATGTAGTGTAATGGTTTTTGATATATTTATATAATGCAGATGAGCCGGCAATGGATGTACAGTGACCGACGCAGTATCGAGTTTATCAATGGCATGCATAGTTTTCTCCGTGTGGCTAATGAAAACAAGTCGTCGAGTGGTTATATTACTTGTCCATGTAGAGAATGCAAGAATAGGCGGAATTACTCTACATCAAGAACCATTCATGTCCACCTGTTGGAGCATGGTTTCATGTCTGGTTATAATTGTTGGACCAAGCACGGAGAAACAGGGGTTATGATGGAAGAAAATGAAGAAGAAGAGGATAATGACACGTATCCTACGTTCACTGCAGACGGTGATACTACAATGGGGGAAGACGAAGCTGAAGAAGAGCCCACTGTTGATGAGCCCGATGATGATTTTGGTCGGGCCATTCTTGATGCACAAATAAACAGCGGAAGTGAAAACGAGAGGTTGAAGTTGGAGAGCATGTTAAAGGATCACAAAAAACTGTTATACCCAACTTGCGAAGATGGCCATAAAAAGCTTGGTACCACCCTGAAATTGCTACAATGGAAGGCAGAGAGTGGTACTACTGACAAGTCATTTGAAAATTTGCTGAAAATATTTAAGAAGCTGCTTCCAAGGGATAACGAATTGCCCTCCAGCACGTATGAAGCCAAGAAGGTTGTCTGTCCTCTAGGATTAGAGGTGCAGAAGATACATGCATGCATAAATGACTGCATCCTCTATCGCGGTGAGTACGAGAATTTGAATGCATGCCCGATATGCGGTGCCTTGCGGTATAAGATAAGGCGAGATGACCCTGGTGAGGTTGAGGGCGAGCCGTGCCCCAGGAAGAGGATTCCTGCCAAGGTGATGTGGTATGCTCCGATAATACCACGGTTGAAACGTCTGTTCCAAAATAAAGAGCACGCAAAGTTGTTACGATGGCACAAAGAAGACCGAAAGAAAGACCTGATGCTGAGACACCCCGCTGATGGGTCGCAGTGGCGAAAAATCGACAGGGTGTTCCCGACGTTTGCAGATGACGCTAGAAACTTAAGATTTGGTCTAAGTACAGATGGCTTTAATCCTTTCGGGGAACATAGCTCCAGTCCTTTCTGGTGTACCGACTGGGATTCTTTCAATCAAGCACACTACACAGTTCTACATAATTCGATCTTGGTGGCTCCGTATATCGAGGAACACAAGAATACTTTACGCTCATTAATGGCTGATGAAGAATGCATTGAAAAAGAACACGTGAAGTCTTTCTGCGGGTGGTTGCATGCACGTCTCATTAATGACAACACTGTTGAAGAACAGCTATACTTGTTGGCCAGAGCACCATCTTCGACTATATTGTCTTATCAAGGGTACGAGATCAATGGGAATACATTTTACACGGCCGACCAAGATAAAAAGAGCACCAACCAAAACAGTGGTGTCCGCTTTGATGCAGCAAACAACAATGGGAAGAAGGACACATATTATGGTTACATAGAGGAGATATGGGAACTTGACTATGGACCTTCTTTCAAGGTACCTTTGTTCCGGTGCAAATGGTTGAACCTGCAAGGCGGGGTAAAGGTAGACCCGCAGTACGGAATGACTACAGTGGATCTCAAGAATCTTGGGTACGAAACCGAACCATTTGTCCTAGCCAAAGACGTGGCTCAGGTTTTCTATGTCAAGGACATGTCTTCCAGACCGAAAAAAAGAAAAGATAAGCAAGCTGATACATCATACAATCAGCCAAAGCGCCACATAGTTCTTTCAGGGAAAAGAAACATCGTGGGAGTGGAGGACAAGACAGACATGTCAGAAGATTACGATAAGTTTCATGAAATTCCGCCCTTTAAAGTGAAAATTGACCCAAGCATCAAGTTAAATGAAGAAGATTGTCCTTGGTTACGGCGCAGGCGCAATCAGAAGAAAGGGACACACACGAAGAAAACGTGAAGACTAGATAGGGATGTTGTTGGTGATGTGTAATAATGTATTCAACTTTTATGTAACTGTGTTCTAAAAAATCAGAAGAGAACTGTAAACTCAGAAGTATCACGCATACATCTTTATTTAATCCAGTTACATAGCCCGGGTCCATTTTTATTTAACCATAATACATCGGCGGAGCCCAGTCCCGGACATCGCCCCTCGCACCGTAGGGCTGCATGACGGGAATCTGAATGCTTTGTATATCATCGCGTGGTCGTGAGCATGGCTACCACTTCCACCACCACCACTCCCACCTCCTCGGCAATTCATCATTGTGTCACCCTAATCCAGTGGTTGGATTCAACCTACCTGAGGGCTTGTGTTTCCAACAGCGTCGTTGTGTTGTCGTTGTTCACCGACCTACAGGAGGTGGCTCCAATGGCTGGCCGGTGAACAAGGACGAACACAATAATGCCAGGGAACATGCCATCAGGTAGGCTAAATCCAACCATTGGATTCGGTGGCAAAGGTAGACGCTAGTTGTGTGCCGTTCGGCAAGACGTCTCTGATGTTCTACAACCGTCCGGCAAGACGTCTCTGATGATCTGCAACCGTTTGGAACGGTCGCAGGTCATCAGAGACGTCTTGCCGCTGGTTGCCCAAAGATGCCTCTCCGAGTGACGCTGGAATGTTTTGTGTGAGTGAGTAACCTGTCTGAGGAGGTGGGCTATATATAGGGTCGCATGGCTTACGAAGTGGTCATGATAGTGCTGATCCGACGGCTCTGAAGCGCTCGAAAGAAACACACCGCTGATCCAACGGCTCACAAGCGTTTGAAAGAAACACACGATCCGTGTGATTCTTTAGTCCCGGTTGGTGTTACCAACCGGGACTAGTTCTAAAAATCCAACGGCTCACAAGCCCTCAAAAGAAACACACCCCTGATCCAACGGCTCATAAGCGTTTGAAAGAAACACACGATCCGTGTGATTCTTTAGTCCCGGTTGGTCACACCAACCGGGACTAAAGGCGGGCTTCGCGGTCACGACTCGTGTCTTCCCCCAGCGCTGCCCTAGCCACGTGTCCTCCCCTAGCGCTGCCTAGCGCTGCCCTGGGCACGTGTCCTTCCCCAGCGCTGCCCTGGAGGTCTTTATATATTTTCGCTGACGGGGTGGATCGTCTCCACGAGATGGATCCGCCACGCCCGCCGCAGCGCCTTCTGGACGAGGTCGAGCATGCTCGGCAGAGCGCGCTTGGGCGCTACCGCGGGAGCCTATCCCGTCGTGTGCCCACGAGCCCGGCGTGGAGAGGAATGCCCTGCTACCGGCCTCCTGCTCCACCAGGTGCCGCCGCACCTCCACCTGGCACTGCTGCACCTCCACCAGGCACCGCCGCACCTCCCGACGAGGAGGGCGACGACGACGACTTCGACTGGAGCGACGATATGGAAGAGGGCGGCGGGCCGCAGATGCAGGAGGCCATTGAAGCCTCCTTGCAGTCCGTCGGCGATGACCGTGTGCAGCGAGCCAGGACTTCCTGCCAGCTCAAGGCGAAGGAGGCTTCCGAGCTGGCTTGGGCGCTGAAAGACTCATCCTCCATGGATCTTGCCCTACGCCGCAAACGTGCACGCGAGAATCAGAAACGTGCCGCGAACGGGGCTGGCTCCTCCCGCCGTTCCCCCTAAGCCTCTGATCCAACATGTCCGTTTATGTAGTAATGTAACTGTTAGTGATGTGTAATAATGTATCCTTTTATGTAACTGGGTGGGATGTTGTTAAGGATGTTTTTAAAATAAAGAGATGAACTAATTACCGTAGTAATTGCATTTATCAAGCACGCCAGTTACCAAGAAATTCATTGCAGCCGACGCATACATCGAGCGCGTGCAAGCCCGTTACACATGATATGGATAATCTGCAATGCTACATATGTTATGTCCCGTCCGAGTCCCTAGCTCGTCGGGCCGCCGCCGTTCGCCGTCGATTTCGACCACGCCGTGTAGAGATTTAAATTTAAATTTGCTAAGTGTAAATTTAAATTTGCTAAGTGTAGATTTAAATTTGCTATGTATTAGTGATACTTTTTGCAAATTTCTAAGAATGTTTTAAAAATAAAGAGATAATTATTACATTTTTTACATAATTAAATAGATAGATATAAAATAAATAAGAAAATGTATGATTTTCATAAATATTGGAACATTTAAATTAAACATAAAAGAAAAAAGAAACTAGAAAAACAAACTAAAAAAACAATTCAAAGTAGAAAAACAAACTTAAAAAACAGGAAAAGAAAACAGAAAAAGAAACTACAAAAAGAAAACAAGGAAAAAAAGTAGAAAAGGCCTTTGGTCGCGGTTGGTAACACCAACCGGGACCAAAGGCCTGCTGGGCTTCGCGCGCAAATTTTCGCGGCCCAGACAGACCTTTGGTCCCGGTTGGTGTTACCAACCGGGATGAAAGGATCATCCATCCCGGTTCCAGCCACGAACCGGGATGAAAGGTCGATTTCCGCGGGATTTGGGTGGTTTCCACCCCGTTTTTTCACCAAGTGTCCAAATCGACGCCTCTTCCTCCCCGACGCCGCCGCCCCTCCTCGACGCCGCAAGGCTGCCGCTCCGCGCCCCGGCCGGCCTCTCCGACGCCGCGCCGCCCCTCCCCGTACGCCGCACGGCTGCCGCATCCGCGCCCCGTCCTCTCCGATTCCGGCGCCGACGCCGTGCGCCCGACGTCGCCGCGTGCGGGTGTCTTCCCCAATTCCAGCGCCGCGACGCCGTGCGCCCGACACCCACGCCGTCGCCGCCAGGCTGCCCTGCTCCACGCCGTTCCCGTGCCTCCGTCGCAACCGTCTCCACGCCGTGCTCCGGTGCCGCCCTCCGTCACCTCCCCGCGTCCTCCGGTACGGTGCCCTCCCGACGCCCGGCCCGCCGTCGTGCGCCTCCGCGCCGTGCTCCACCACACCAGACGCTCCGGCCGCCGGCTCGCTCCTCTCCTTCTCCACGCCGCCCGGCTCGCTCGTCTCCTTCTCCACGCCGGCCAGCTCGCCCTCCTTCTCCACGCCGGCCGAATTGCCTCCCCTGCTACAGAGAGGTTAGTTTCTTAATTACTCTTTTCTTATTCTTTTTTTCATAGTTTAGGTTATTAGTGTTAGTGTTATTAGCAAATTTGATAGTTATTAGCTTCAAATTTATTATAGTACTAGTAGTTTAAATTTATTAGATGCAATTTTTTCAGTACCATTTTGATATTTGCATAGTTTAAATTTATTAGATGCAATTTTTGGATGATTTTTTTAGTTTTGTGTTAGATATGCAAAATAGACGGTGGAGAATTGTATGCAATGTTAGAAATTTCTGTTAGGTTAGAAATGTTAGAAATTTTTAGGTTAGGAAATGTTAGAAAGTTTTAGGTTAGGAAAAAAAGCAGAAATTTTTAGGTTATGAATTAGTGGACTACTTAAATTTGCTATGAAATTAGTGGACCATTTAATAATTATGCCATTTTGTGTTAGCAAAAAATTATGTTAGGAATTTTAGTTACTGTTAGTGTTACAAAATTGATATTCTTGTTACAAAATTTTATGTTAGTGGACCTCTTAAATTTATTCATATTCTTGTTACAAAATTGATTGCAGGCACATTAAGTGACCCATGGATCCAAATTGTCCGGACGACTTCGGCATAGACGAGGAGCGTGGAGAGCCATTGGATCCACTTTTTCCGGGCGTCGGCTCTAGAGACGAGGAGCGTGAAGAGATGTTGCGTATGATTATAGCAGGACGTGCAGCCGCGCCTGTCGGTGAAGAAAACGATGTGGCTAATTTAGAGGAATTCAGCTCCCAATTTCTCAATGACTCCGGTGAGGGAGCTGAGGAAGTAGAAATTTGTGTAGAGAAGGAAGTGGTAGTAACAAACTCAGGCGAGGTATATATTAATTAAGCCTCTGTTGATCGATGACATAGCTTAATTATTTGATCCTGCGGTTATTAACGAATCTTTTTTTTTCTTTTAGCCCTCTGGAACAAGCAAATCATCTGCATCTAGAGTGTCGAAAGGGTCGAAAGGGTCGAAAGCCATGAAGCCTCGAGGCCCGTCGAAGCCGATGAAGGAGGGTCAAAGGGTAGTGATCGACATAGTTGATGCTACTGGCCAACCAATGCAACCCTTAGAGTGCCGCCGCAAATTTATAAACCAATGCGGAGTTTTAGTTAGGGACATGGTACCGATCACATGTCAAGAATGGCATCCGCGGAAGGACGGGAGCAACACTTGGACTTATGTCGACGACCAAACAAAAGATTTGTTTTGGGAGAAGCTCTTGACAAAGGTCACCCTGCCTCCAGAAGTGACAAAAACGAGAAGTGGATGGAGAAAGTCAAGGAGTGGACTCTTGGCAAGGCTGCCGAACAGTTCCGAACCCACAAGAAAACTATATGGAAAGATTATTGTGAAGAGAAGGAAAAAGATCCTGAATACACTCCAGTATTCACCGGAGCACAAGTGAAGCTAAACGACCAGTGGCCCTTATTTAAAGAGCAAAGAGAATCGGAGGCCGCTGTGGCCCGATCGGAAAGAAACAAGTTAAATGCTGCGAAGAAGGAATATCACCACACTTTGGGGGCAGGTGGCTACAAGGCTGCCGTGCCTAAGTGGGAAGCATTTGAAGCAAAACTGCTTGATGAGGGGAAGATTCCACAGACAGCGGGCTGGCCCGATAGGTCCAAATTTTGGTTGTTCGCGCATGGCGCTGGGTTGGACCCTGACACAGGGAAGATTGTTGCTCAGGGAAAATGGGAGGCAAAGATTAGGTTTATAACCACAGAACTTGAGAAAGCAATAGAGCAAGTTCGAAATGGAACCTACAAGGTCGACAGAGAGAAAGACGAGCTGTCACTCGCACTCGGGAATCCTGAAAAAGTTGGACGAGTACGAGGTTATGGATACGGAGTTACTTGGGCACAAGGTTTTCCGGCAGACGCTCACACTTATAGAAGCCGTCAGAGAAAGAAAAAGGAGGAGAGCGACCGGTTATCGGCATTGGAACGCAAGGTGCATCAGCTGTTGCAAAGTCAGCAAAGGGAATCTCGTGTGCAGCTAGAAAGTCCAGAAGTCGAAGCCGCCCTATCTAATCAGCAAAAAAGCAGCGTGGGTTCCACGCAGATGGAACATTCTGAACTTGAAGCGCCGCCGACTCGATACCCCGTGGATGATATCACGGAGAAGACAGAATGCGAGCTACATATGGCAATGGGCAACTTGTCCTTCAAGGTGGCGGTCGGCTATGCTTTACTGAATGAACCTGGACCAAGGTACCATCTCGGCGGGATTCCAGCTGGCTATGCTATTGTCGGGGTGGATGACGTTGTGCCGTTATATGCTAATCTAAATCTTGACATTCCTGGAGGTGACGGCGAGAGGACACTAGGAGATGCCAAGAAGTCCATCATTCTGTGGCCAAAGAAATACATCTTGTTTCCAAATTTGCCGCCGCCAAGGCCACCGACTCCTCCAAGTAGCAACCCCCCACCTCAAGATCCACCCTCCCCACGTCATGATCCATCCCCCCCACCTCAAGATCCTCCCTCCCCACGTCATGATCCATCCCCTGCACCACCACCTCAAGATCCATCCCCCCCACCTCAAGATGCATCCTCGCCACCTCGTGACGACTGTCGGGAGCCCAGCCGAGTCCATCCCCACCACCTCAAGAGAGAGTGCGCTCTGTTTCGCGGAAACTAAAGATCCCGTCGAAATATACAGAGAGGTGTGCTTTAAACTTCCCGCCAGAAACTCGAGAGGAACGTGAGTTGCGAAAGCCTCTTCCAAAGAGATCCTACGACTTGACTCCAGAGGAACTCGAGGAGTCGGTGCGAGCTGATGTGAAAAAACAATTGGCACCGAAACGGCACATGCGAAAGGAGGTAATAGCACCGGGAAAAGTGGCACAATTTCTGAAAAATCTATCGACTGGGCCGGCACGGCCGCCTATTCTGCGAGACGACTATGATCGTACCATTGAAAAGTTAATTAGAGAACGGAATTTGCAGGAGAATGAGGCATGTCGCCAAAAGAGGGAGCAGCAGCAGATGGCAGCTAAAAAGGCCCAGCAGGAGAAGGAGGCTGCATTTCGCCAAAAGAGGGAAGCTAATAAGAAATCCGGGAAACAAGTGGCCCAGCTCGGAGAACAGGCAAACCAGTCGGTCCCCGCGTTCAAAGTGGTGTCCGATAAGGAAATACAGCAAGACACAATTCTCATAGAAAACCCCAAAGAGTATATGTATGCATGGACATATGCCTACGGGAAGCCCTTGGTCAGACCTGAGATGGTCAAATCTCTGCCGACACAATTGCGACGTTTGCATGAGTGGTACGAGGGAGCCGTAAAGGGGCACCATGAGTATTTCCACGTTTCATATAAGAAAGACCATTATTTAGAGGATAACGCGATGTATGTGCCGTTTGACGAAATATTTCAGTTATTCAATCAAGACTCCCTCGACAAAGCCATCATCAGCTGCTATTGTTTGTAAGTGATTTATTTTATGCAATTTAATTAAGTCTCTATCTCAGCTCGTTCGTTGCCAATTATCTAACTTTATTCTTTTGTACGCTATTATATATGCAGAATGAAGATCGTCGAATGCAGAGACAACGGAATCTATAGTTTAGGGTTCATGGACCCATATTGGATTCATGAAGTAACCGTAAGGAACCATCCCGAGGACACCGAGCATTACATGCTCCAATATCTAGTGAAACACCATACATGTGAAGATATACTTCTTCCTTACAACTTCAGGTGAGTGTTACCGTACCTTCTACACATTCTACTTTGCTTACTCGATGTTTAGTGTAACTCATGGACATATAAATGTGTGAAGGAACCATTGGATTCTGGTAGACATTAGACCTGAACAAGCATGCGTTCAAGTCCTGGACTCGTTAAGGAAAGATATGGACGATTATATCAACTTGCAAGCAATGTTTCAGAGGTAACTTCAGTCATTATCGCTCTATATATCGATCTCTTTCGTTCGTTCAAGTCCTTTGATTTTTTCTTTTGCCGGCCAGGGTTTGGGAAAAGTTCATTACCGAGGTTCGTGGGACTTGGAAACCGCACCTGTTTTGGTATGAAACCAAGGTAAGTAGTAGTACTATATATATGTCCGCGCAACTTTTAAATTCTAGTTTCAGCACCATTATCATGCTTGATTGTTATTTTGATTAAATTCTATTATTTGTAAAGTGGTGTCTGAGGCAGGCACAAGGGAATAATTTATGTGGATATTATGTTTGCGAGTACATACGATCTTTTGTTCATCAGCGGGATAGAAAGCTCAGAACAACAGAGGTCTGTATACACTCTCGGCAATTACTTCATTACCATATTTGTGTTCATTTCCATTTTCACATTTTCTGATGATTTCACATTTTCTTATTGATCTAGATGGAACGAGAGAAGGACAAGCTCATACCAACGAAGCGCCTTATAGCAATTCAAGAGGAATTGGCGGGATTTTTGAACAAGGAGGTCCTGAAGAAATCCGGAGAATTTTTTCACCCTAGAAATTATTTTCTGCCTCCAATGTAATTGACGTGATCTCGACGTGAGAAACGTGATGTCGGTGTGTGACTTAATTATATATGTATCAAAACGTATGTGTGTGACTTATATGTATGCATCACGCGCGTGACATCGATCGATGTGTCAACTTTATATATGTGTGTGACTTTGTATGCGCGACGTGATCTTAATTAATAGGAAATAATTAAATGGAAAACAAAAAATCGAAAACCCTAAAAAATAAGCAAATAAAATACAAAAGATGCAAACCCTTTGGTCCCGGTTCGTGTCACGAACCGGGACCAAAGCTCCCCCCTCTGCGCGCCCAGCCGCGCCCACGTGGAGGCCATCTATCCCGGGTCGTGGACACCCGGGATAAAAGCCACCCCCCTCTAGTCCCGACCATTTAATCCCGGTTGTAAACCCGGGATCAAAGGCCCTCTGGACCCGGGATAGATGGTCTTGTTTCTACTAGTGGCCGCTCTCGCTCGCCGCCGTCATAGAATCACCACCATCGCCCGCACCGGCCGTTGCCCACTAATCTCTGTACGTACTTCGGCAGCACCTTCATCTCCCTCTACATCTCAGCTCGATCGCTAATCAGCACTAGCTACTTCGCTCTGGCTCTCTCTTTGGTTGTGCCTTCTCGAGGTGGTCTCACTCTTCTCTGACCTTCGCTGGACGGATCGATGTTGTGATGAGCAAGGAGAGCACGGCTCAGCGGCAGCTATGGCAGAGTATTTATAGGAGACGATCGGTCGCCGGGCCAAAATATCTGAGCTGCCGCTTTGCCGACTAATCTCTGAAAATATCTGCCGACGTCCCTGGTCGTAAGCGGTTACGACAACCACTGTTGTTTGGCCTCCATGCAGAAGTCCACGCGGCACGCCTGATCATTCGTTATGACTCAGCTAGCATCCTCTCCTACGATGCCACGTAGCTCTTCCTAATCAAGTGTCTCACGTTACTTATTTTAGCCATGCATGCATGCAATGGATCAGTGCACCAGCACATGCACAAACAAGTTAAATCGTACGTGTTGCCACTAAGATTAGCTCCACTAATTTTCGTGTATACAGATTTAACACAATAAATTAGCACAAACAAAATAATTAAAAAGCATAATATAAGTTTACTTAGATTACTTAATAATCCAAAAATCTAGGTTATCACATCCTCCCCACCTTATAAGAATTTCGTCCCCGAAATTCCACTAAACAAACACTTCTATTTATTTATTTTTCAAAACTTAGCAAGATTTTGTAAAATCAGAATCAAAATAATTTTGTAATGCAATCAAACAACCCAAATCTAACAAATATAACTAAATGTTAGAACAAGAAAAACATGCCTCAGCGTTAGTCAGAAGCAACAAATATCAAACAAGGTTAGTCGCAAAACTATATGACGATCTACCCAGTTTTTCCCAGCGTATCCTATAACCTTGAGCTCTGATACCACTTAAACTGTCACACTTTAACTGTCACGCCCTGAGACCCGGCCCGGCAGAATGACAGCCGCCACGCGCCTATAGACCCGAAAGTCTATACACACGTAAGGCTAGAAAAGCAGGCGTAAACCAGCACAGTGGATCTCAACAGCTCATTTAATCATTTTACAAGATTATTTACATTTACAGGAAATAAAGATTCTCTAGTCGTTCCCACCCGACTGGTCCAGCCTACTCCTCGGATACGACGGCTTCCGCTGCGAACTTTGATGACATAAAAAAATATAAAAGAAGCAAGGGTGAGTACAACAGGAGTTATACTCAGCAAACAATTCATACACTTTCATATACTTTGTAAAATACACTAGGTTTCTCAAATACATGTAAATCAATCGTTGTGTGATTAAGTTGTTAAGCAGGTTAAAAACCCATGGTGCCACACATGAAAGTGAGTTTCCCTACCCGGGAATCACAGGGGTGAATATCCACGCTTTTACACTCTTAAGAGGGGTACTCCGACGTCAACAGCCTCGACCAGAACCACACAGGCTCCAGAACGAGCAGAGCCCTTTGACCCGCTCAGACACCGGACACCCTGGCCTACTCATGTCGGTCGCTCCTACGGATCCATCACCGACACTTTCCATTCAAGGGCCGCCCCTCGCGGAGAACTCAGACAGTCCCATACCTGTACTGTGACTGGTACAATACGATCACCTTCGTAACACCAAGTTTTCCTTCTAAAAACGTTGAGATCATTTCCATGTCAACTATACGTGCTAAGCCCGGTTCATACCGGTGGCTCATACGGATCCATCACCGTAACGATACCAGCGCAGTAGCCCCGTATATCAACACAAAGCTCGTACCACTCAGGGTATCTCGCATATTAAATCAAAGCATACTCCACAAAATATACGAAAGAGGTAAAAAGAGCTTGCCTCAAACAACAATCATCTGACCGATGATAAACTCCAACAGAAAGACCGCAACCACGTCGATGCTTGAATACTCCATCTATTAGAATCGGCATGTGCCGGCACCGTGGGCAAAGAAGTACCACAGGAATGATGCGCCAGATGCTCCGCTCGCAGACGCCGAACCGCATGCCAGAGCTGGCTGGCTCACTCCCGCCGCCGCCGTCGCTGGCTCTCCATTTTCTCTCTCACCTCACGCCTGCACGGCCTCTCTAGTTCTCTCTGATCTACTCGCTGTGATGTGTGAGCAGCAGCTGCAAAGCCGGCCTGCCCTCAAGCCAACGAGATAGCTCTTTCTCTCGCCACCGTTGTAGAATCACCGCCGTCAACTTCGTAGGATTAGCCGCACCTCTTAATCTTCTTGTCGCTCACTCTCTCACTAGCGTGTATTATCTCTGGCTTCGGATCGATCCATTCTGTGGTGTAGTCATGAGCAGCAGAGGCTAGATATTTATAAGAGTTGACAGCTGAAAATATCTGAGCTGCGTCGCCGCTTGCCGACTGATCCTTCGGCGCTGTCGAGAAGAACTTGAGGACACGTACTGCAGGCCTCCATGCGGCCACTGCTGTGCTGCCAGCAGTGCTTGTGGCATGGCCCACGTAGGGCCCACTTGGGGAAATAATCTGCCGGTGACCTATGCTATGAAGCCACGTTGATCTTGCGAGCGCACTCTCTCACGTCAGGCATGCATGGTGCAGATCCTTTATGCACGCACGTACTAATTCTACCTAAGCTAGCCTCCATCGACACATGCACAAGCAAATCAACCAATCAACTCCCTACTTTTCTATTGCATGCACCAATATTTAAACATCTAATTTAAGCACAAAACATTAGCAGAAATTACAACTCAAAAGCTAATTTCTTTTTAATCAAACTTATTAATCTATCCATAATTTCGGGGTATCACATCATACCACTTTAACTGTCACGTCCCGAGACCCGGCCCGGTAGAATGACAGCCGCCGCGCGCCTATAGACCCGAAAGCCTATACACGCGCAAGGCGTAGAGAAGCAGGATAAACCAGCACAGTGGATCTCAACAGCTCATCTATTCATTTTACAATATTATTACATTTACAAGGATAAAATGGTTCTCTAGTCGCATCCCACCCAACTGGTCCAGCCTACTCCTCGGACGACCACGTCTTCCGCTGCGAACTCTGATAAACCTATCGACTGCAACTTAAAAACAAAAAGGGAGCAAGGGTGAGTACAACAAAAGTTATACTCAGCAAACAATTCAAACACTTTCATATACTTTGTAAAATACACTAGGTTTTCTAAAATACCAGTAAATCATTTGTGTGGTTAAGTTGTTAATCACATTAAAAATCATGGTGCTACACATGAAAGTGAGTTTCCCTACCCGGGAATCACAGGGGTGAAATTCCACACTTATACACTCTTAAGAGGGGTACTCCGACATCGACAGCCTCGCCCAGAACCACTCAGGATTCCAGAACGAGCAGAGCCCTTTTACCCGCTCAGACACCGGACACCCTGACCTACTCGTGTCGATCGCTCCTACGGATCCATCACCGACACTTTCCATTCAAGGGCCGCCCCTCATGGAGAACTCAGACAGTCCCATACCTGTACTGCGACCGGTACAATACGGTCACCTTCGTAACACCAAGTTTTCTTTATAAAAACATTCAGTTGATTTCCATGTCAAAAATACGTGCTAAGCCCAGCTCGTACCGGTGGCTCCTACGGATCTATCACCGTAACGACGCCGACACATCAACCCGTATATCAACACAAAGCTCGTACCACTCAGGGTACACGCATATTCAAACAAAGCATACTCTACAAAATATATGAGAGAGGTAAGAAGTGCTTGCCTCAGTTAACCAAGTCGTAGCACTCAAACAACAGCAAAGAATACTCCAGCAACTCGTTAGGATCGACACACGAACTCATACGCTGCTACCATATGAGCCTCCACAAGAATACCACCGGCACAAGTAGTGTGCCAGACCGTCCGCTCGCCGCGCTGATCTCCTGCCGCCCTTCCGGCGACCTCTGCTTAGCTCTCACCGTCGCCTTCTATGCACCAGCGCCTCGAGCTGAAAATACCATTTCGGCGAGAGCATGGACACCGCATGGTCGTCGCTCTCCTCTCACTCTCTGGTTGCACTCTAGCTAATTCCTCTCTCTCTAGATCTCACTCTTCTCTGACCTATACAGGACGGATCGATGTTGTTGTATGTGTGGACTGCAGCAGCAGCAGCTAGCGAGCTGCGTTTCTATTTATAAGTCAGCGCTAGATAAATATCTAGGCCAAAGCCACCGCTTGCCGCTGATCTGGAAAGATCAGCCTCGTACGTGCCACTCGCGGATGGGCTAATCGCCATGCACAGCTCCACGGGAGCAAAGACAGGATGAGTCAGCCACTAGTGTTCTGCCAACACAGCATATGGATGGCCCACCTACAAAATATCTGCCGACTACCTTGGTCGTAAGAGAAAACGTCACCTTCTGTTGTCTCTCACGTACTAGTACGAGTGGTGCGTGATGCATGTACTCCCTCCGTTCGGAAAAGGATGTCACAAAAATGAACTGGCATCCTTTTCCGAACGGAGGGAGTACTATTTTCTAGCTAGTCCATCGATGGATGCATGAAAACAAATGCACTACTAGCTAATGAACACGCACAAGCAAGTGAAGCCAAACAACTCCTCTATTTTTTTCTATTGCACGCACAACATAACATCTATTTTAAACACGAGAGATTAACACAATTAGACTGATTAAAAGCTAATTTCATTTTAACCAAACTAATTAATAGCTCGAAAATTCAGGGTATTACACCACTTTAACTGTCACGCTCCGAGACCCGGCCCGGTAGAATGACAGCCGCCGCACGCCTATAGACCCGAAAGTCTATACACGCGCAAGGCTAGAGAAGCAGGATAAACCAGCACAGTAGATCTCAAGAAGCTCAACTAATATTTTTTACAAGATTATTACATTTACAGAATAAGTATGTTCTCTAGTCGATCCCACCCACTGGTCCAGCTTCGTAGCACCAAGTTTCCTTTATAAAACATTGAGTTCATTTACATGTCGAATATACGTGCTAAGCCCGGTTCGTACCGGTGGCTCCTACGGATCCATCACCGTAACGACACCAGCGCATTAGCCCACACATATCAACACAAAGCTCGTACCACTCAGGGTATCACATATTCATAGCAAAGCATATTATACAAAATATAAGAGAGATGCGAGAAGTGCTTGCCTCGGTGTCAAGATGCTAATCCGTAGCAATCGAAATAATACATCGGCGCTTGAACACTCCAAAGCTAGCTAGACATGCGAGCTAGCTGAAGGGATACACCAGCCAACAGATCGCCTCCTCCGATCGGATGGGTCGGCATACTGGGTTATACGCCAGCACCGTAGCCGAAGAATACTATCAACGAAAGGATGATGCGCCAGACGCTCCGCCCGTCGACGCCGACCGCATGCCAAAGCTGGCTGGTTCACTCTCGCCGCCGTCGCTAGCTCTCTAACTCCTCTCTCTGGTCTCACTCTACTCTGACCTTCACTGGACGGATCGAAGTTGCGATGTGCAAGGGGGAAAACGGCGGCAGCAGCAGCAGCTATTTATAGATAGTTGACGTCGGTATGAAGGCCAGCGAAATATCTAACCGCTCGCCGCTCAAGCTGAACCGAAAAGATCTTTGCCAACGCCTGTAGGTTAACCTGGCAGCATGCATGGAGTCCATGCCAGGGCCCAGCTTCACTCAGCCATTAGGGCGCTGCCAGCAAAGCCTGGATGCTGGCCCACCTAGGGAAATATCTGCCGATCGACTCCCACGTCTCCGCTCCATTTGCATCAGGCCACGTAGCTTCTCTTGATTGCAAGCATGCGACCCTCCAAGAAATATCCCAGGATGATCTAAGTATGACTCAAGTGCAACGTCTACACTGATTTTGTCACGCCCCGAGACCCGGCCCGGTAGAATGACAGCCGCCGCGCGCCTATAGACCCGAAAGTCTATACACGCGCAAGGCGTAGAGAAGCAGGATAAACCAGCACAGTGGATCTCAACAGCTCATCTATTCATTTTACAAGATTATTACATTGTACAAGGATAAAATGGTTCAGTCACGCCCCGAGACCCGGCCCGGTAGAATGACAGCCGCCGCGCGCCTATAGACCCGAAAGTCTATACACGCGCAAGGCGTAGAGAAGAAGGATATGATACAATCACTGGAATAAGATCAAACAGATAAACTCAACAGGATATTCTCAGACTCCTCATGAGCTCCTGCGGAGTATTCAGATTTAATCAAGACAGAGAGAAACTCGCCTCCCTCTCCGATACCACCATGATCAACAAGGAGATCCACGAGAACAGTGCATGTAGAAGTACAAGCACCACAGATTTATCAACGAGATATAAACTAGAAGTAGTGAAACTACTACTAGCAAGGAAATCAAAAGACTAGCAAAGTAACCACTTGCAGGAATCAACAGAGTAGTAAAGCATCCACTTGCAAGAATAAAAGGAAATAGCAAAGCATCTACTTGCAAGAATAAAAGGAAATAGCAAAGCATCTACTTGCCTCGGTAACGGGATCATAAACCAAGTCGATAATAGTCCAGCAGATCAATATTTCACCAAGAGAACCCCGACATGATCTCCTCGCCGACCCTCTCTCTCTATTTTTCCTGGCCTCACTCCCCTGCTCAGCCTCGCTCTCGATGGTTGCAATGAGGACGGGCATCTTCCTTCCGCTAGATCTACTCTAAGTGGTAAATTTGGGATGTCCGAGCGACGGTAAAATTTTGATCATAACACTTTTTCTACACTTGTACAACATGGTTTCCAACATGTGCCTCTCGCTTAGATTGCAACATCTCCAACACGCGCACGCATCAAAAGTTCCATCAATGGAGTAAACCTCCATTCACTTCAACAAATGGCTACAATATGTGTCGCAATACTCACAACATAAAACAAAAAATTGAACAACACGGGCAATACAAGAGAAACACATTCGCAACATGAGCACATCTTCTCACAAACATGCCCCCCCCCCCCCCCCCCCGAATCTTTCCCTACATGTTGCTTATACATACACAACAAACACCATGAACACTTGCAGGAGATCAAAACACCTGCATGCAGTGTAGGCGCCAACTTCGTTGATTCGGGATTACCACGAATTCGGCTCGTTGGAGCGCCGTTGAACCATATTGGATGACCTAGTTCCCATCCCATCGAATTGAAGCTCACGAAGCGAAATCGAGCTCACCGTGATTTAGGAAGTCATCCATGGTGCTTAAAGGGACGGGAGGAAGGAGAGGGGATGTTGTAGGGGATCTTAAACCCTAAACCCTAGGTTTTCTATTGGGAAACTTAGGCCACCATTCTCACATCTTGTTGTGTTGTGCCAAATAGTGATTTGGGAGCCTCCAATTCACCCTTCGTCTAGTTTCATGGCAGATAATGACAACATAGATCTTACTCGTCTAGTTTCATGAAGGGGTATATATACCCCACTTCGTCTTCAGCATAGGTTTTCAATTGGGAGGACAGAAACTAAATCACTTGGGTAGGAATGTAGATCTTACTCTTCTCCTTCAATCCTCCAAAGATCAACAAGTTTGGGAGGGAGGCTGAGATCTCTTCAATTTAGTGGCTCACCTTTTGGGTGTTCTTCAGGAACTATCGAGCAACCAAAGGCTGAAGACGAAGTGAGGTATATATATATACCCCTTCACGAAACTAGACGTTTGGAGCCGTTGCAAAAATCCACAGGCCGTATTATCCAGTTTAAGTTGGGACCAGAATATCCGGTTTATGTCATATTACGGTTTCTGCCCCAAATCTCTGGCCAAATATCCGGCTGACTCTAGTGTGACGCGCATTCGGGCACAAACTTTTCCTTAGCCAAAATTCCTAGGGTTCGTCTGGGGGTGGATTATCCACCCCACTTGGGGGTCGGAATATCCGGTTTTCTGACCAGATTTTCCCAAACTCTTTTCTCTTTGATTTTTGAGGCTAGATGTTGATATGATTTAATTACCTAAATCCTACATCACTTAACACCATATTAAAACATCACTACTATTTTTGCCTAACACACAAAACGAATGAGGGATCAAGAAATGTTCTTTCAGTTGCGTTATTTGAAACACAACAAGTATTTAGTATGGTTGTAGTTCCGTGTGGAAATATCTGTGCTTGGACTTCGAGCTTAGTTAATGTAGGGGGACATCGCCCCCCCTACCAAATCTAGAGAAACCATCACCACACTGCTCATTCTTAGGCAAGATTAATCTACTTTTTTATCATCCCGATGCTTTCGTTAGCCTCCAATGTTGTCAGATTTTAGTTCAATATCTTACCATGTGTCGATTATTTTAGAATTAGGCATGAAAATAACTATGCGGAAACTTAATTAGTTTCTTGATTCTATGAGTACTTACAAAATTTGGTTGGTTGGTTTACTTCCATTTTGTGTTCTTCATCATCACATGGCTGAGGTGGAAGGTTCCAACAAAATTTCCACGAAGGAACTAGTGCCACTCTCAGAGCAGGAACTAGTTGATTGTTCCCAGAACGAGCGCAACAAAGGATGCGGCGGCAAGTTCATGAACGAGGTGTTACGGTTCTTCGTCGCGAACGACATCTGCACTTACTCGGATTATTGTACACCAGAAAGGAGGGAAGGTGGAGGGAAACCAAAGGGTCGTGTCCATTCAAGGCCTCGAGGACATGCTGTGGGACGATGAGTTTTCGCAGGTGACCATGATCGCGCACCAAATTTTAGTTCGATTCGTTATGACAACATTTTATCTTACAGGGATTAGTAATGATATATCCCGCTTCACCATAAACATTACTAATTATGTGATAGGAAACAATCATATAAATTTTCAAGCTCTACAAGTTTAAACTTGAATTGAATTATTTCAACCTAGTGTGTGTGTGTGGTCTAGCGCTGCAAAAAGGGTAGTCACATTCCCAACTCCGGATCCACTTTGACTAAGTGGTAAATGTGGAACGTATGATCTTCGCAACATCAAAATGTGCACATTATTTTTCAACACATTTGAAACAATGTTTGCTACAGTTACCTCTTGTTAGGCAGAATTATTCCAACATTTCCAACACGCTCATAAAGCAAAATTCCATATGTATGCAACAAATCACCAGTTGTTGCAACAAATGGCTACAAGATGTGACACAATACTCACAAGACGAAACAACAATGTATGCAAGAAATTCGAACTACAGAGACGACCCACAAGAGAAACACACACTCACGACATAGAACATCTTCTTGAAAAAATACCTCGGAATCTTTACCAACATGTTGCTTATTGCTACTTCTACATATATAAGTTTATTGGGTACCCCCAAGTAGAAGGAATGATGTAGCCCAACAGCAAATTTTTCCCATGATGAGACAAAGATTTAGCGAACCAATAGGCTAATAATTTTTTTTGTTTACATGCCTTACTTCTATATGTTTATGCCAAGTTGATCGTTTAGCTCGTGTTAGTGCTTGCTTATAATATATTGTCTATCTTTTAGCTTGCTAGCACTAGTATTATTGTTGGCTTATAAATGCAAGGGGGAACTTCAATGAAAATATTGCCTATGCTTAAACTAGATATCTTTTTGCAAATCCATATGTTGTCATCAAACATCAAAAAGGGGGGAGATTGAAAGGACATCGTCCGCTAATCTTGTTTTGGTGTTTGATCATAACACTTGGAGTGTTTAACCCTTCGCTAAGTGCTTACAGGAAAACTCAGGTTTTGTATTAAACGGTTAAGGCGTATCTCTCTATATACAAAAAGAAGAAAGAAATCGTCGGAGATCGCCGTTTTGGTGAAGCCCTGAGAAGCCAGCCCCCAGGCCGGGCAGGCCGGGAGCCGGCTGGGTGACCGGCCCGCTGAAAGGACAATGATGTCGCCTAGAGGGGGGCTGAATAGGCGGTTTAAGACTTTTCCGGTTTAGGCTTGATAATTGCGGAATAAAACTAGGTGTTTAAATTAACAAGCCGACAACCTAAATAAACTAGGCTCACCTATGTGCACCAACAACTTATGCTAAGCAAGACAAACAACAAGGTGAAAGCAATTGAGTACTTCAAGCACGAAGGCTATCACAAAGTAATGTGCATAAGTAAAAAGCTCGGGTATAGAAATAACCGAGGCACGCGGAGACGAGGATGTATTCCCGAGTTCCTCCTTGTTAAGGGAGTACGTCTCGTTGGAGAGGTGTGAGGCACCACAAAGGTCGATCTCAACGCCACAAAGGCTCACCTATTCTCCGATGAACCGCACCACAAAGGTTTGGTTCACCTTCCACTATCGGAATCCTTCGAGGCGGAATCCGGAGCCTTTCAACAACAATCCGGGGCACAACCCACAACGGGATCAGGGGCTCCCGAACGGCTTTACAAGTGACCACAAAGGTCCAACCACCACACGGGCGTCTAGGGTCCAAGGACCCAAGAGTAACAAGCTCACAAACTTTCAACTTCCACTAATCCTCGTGGAGAGCACACCGATGCACCAAATGCAAAAGGCAAGAGCACAAGTGCTCAAATCCTTCACTCTCAAATTCCAACAAAGCAACAAATGCTTATGGGGGAATAAGAGAGGAAGATCAAAGAGGAGAACCACACAAGAACTCCAAGATCTAGATCCACTAGATTCCCCTCACTTAGAGGAGATTGATTGGTGGAAATGTAGATCTAGATCTCCTCTCTCAAATCCCTCAAAGATATGCAAGAATCATGGGAGGAATTGGGAGAGGGGCAAGCTTTCCAAGGTCAACAATGGTGGGGAAGAGAGAGAAAAACGTGTTGCTGGAAACTTGGGCTCTTTGGGGAAGAAGGGGCCTTTTATAGCCCTCCCAGAAAAAGAGCCGTTGCAGGAAATCTCGCACCGGAGACTTCGCCCTAAGTGACCGGAGACTCCGGCCTGCACCGGATAATCCGGACCAAGGACCGGATACTCCGGCCAAAGCCAGGGGAAGAACCGCCTCAGCCACGGAGCAGCTCGGGCAGAGATTCCGGCCACAGGGGTCGGAGACTCCGGCCTAGGTCAGGAGCTGATGAAAGGATCGGTATGACACCTAGAGGGGGTGAATAGGTGCTACTCCAAATTTTAGTTCTTTTTCAATTTAGGCTTGACACAAAGGTAAATTCTCTAGATATGCAACTACAGTGAATTTACCTATATGACAAGCTAGCAACTAAGCACGATAACAAAGTAAAGGCGATAAGCAAGGATAGAAGTAACCGAAGTGAAAGCACACGGAGACACGGATGTAATCCCGAGTTCCTCCTTGTTAAGGGAGTACGTCTCGTTGGAGAGGTGTGAGGCAGCACAAAGCTCGAACCTCAACGCCACAAAGGCGGTGCACCCTATTCTCCGATGAACCGCACCACAAAGGATTGGTTCACCTTCCACTATCGGATTCCTTCAAGGCGGAAACCGGAGCCCTTACAACAACGATTTGGGGCACAACCCACAATGGATTGGGGGCTCCCAAACAGCTACAATCTATCACAAAGACAAGCAAGTAAGTACAACAATGGGCTAGGTTTTCCTAGTGGAAACCCTAGCTAATGGTCCCTCAAGTGAATGAGGGGGAAATGAAAAACGGCTTGGTGAAGATGCAGATCGGGGCCTTCTCCTTCAATCCTCCAAAGATCAACAAGTTTGGGTGGAGGGATTGGGAGATCTAGCAAATCTTGAGCTTGAATTAATGGTGGACTTCAATTCTGGTCGAGCTAAGTGGCTGAAGGTAGGTGGAGGGGTATTTATACCCCTCCCAGAATTCTAGCCGTTGTAGTCCACTTAGACCGGAGACTCCGGTCTGGAAGGCCGGAGACTCTGGCCTGGCCGGAGACTCCGGTCCCTGAGGCCGGAGACTCCGGTCTCCCTGGGCAGAGACTCCGGGGTTACTCCGGGGTCACTCCGGACCCCTATACAGAGGCTGCCGTCGTTGCTCTCTTTTGCTCGAAAACTTGGGGCCGGAGACTCCGGCCCCTGAGCCACCTGAGGCCGGAGACTCCGGCCTGGACAGATTCCAGCAATTTGCTATGCATTAAGTTGATGCTATGAGTTTGTTTCTTTTGTTTTTCCTGCACCACTTAATAACACATTAGATACATCAATACTAGGGTTGTCACCTAACACACAAAACATGTGGGGATACACAAAATGTTCTTTCAATCTCCCCCTTTTTGGTGTTAGATGACAACACTAGGATTTGCAATAACGCACAAAACAAATGATATGTTTCATAAAGGAATTGAGAAGCTCCCCCTACATGTGTGCATATAAGTAGTTTGCATTTGAATACAAATGCTCAACATGTAGAGAGAAGGCAACTCACAATATAAAGAACATGAAACATATAACATAAAGACATAGCAAAATAATGGATTGAGAGGGAAAAAGCATACCTTGTGCATATTGATTATACCCAATGCACAACAATACATATCACAATAATAGATACCATCTCAACCATTGATAAAGAAATATCCATATGTCTCAAACTAGATAGAACATAGTCTCACAAACAAAGATAGTCTCACAAACATAAAGCAAACCAAATAGTTCAACAACTTAGAATAAAAAGGACACAAGCTTTAACGAAATGATAAAAGAGCATGCTTGTGACCCACCCATGCAAATCCCACGCGAGAACCTAGTAGAACTACTTCTCCCCCTTTGGCATCGAAACGCCAAAAAGGGAAAAGAGCAAAGCTAACGGAACCCAAGGGGATCACTCGTCGTCTTCTTCTTCATCGGCTTCGCTACCTTCATCATCATTGCCACTTCCACTTGCTTCTTGACTAGCTTCCTCACTTGCTTCCTCACTTGAGCCTTCAAAGTCACTTTCTTCTTCATAGTTGATAGGAGCCTTGCCGGCATTGCGAGAAGAAGAAGGCATGGAGGACACATCTTGAAAATCAGCCCAAGGGAAAACATCCTCATTCCACTCCTCAAGAGGGATAGTGCGCTCGGATGGCGGAGAAGGGAACACCTTCGGGGCGAGGAGGAGTGATGCCACCATTGCTCATTTTGCGCATATCCTTCATCATCTTGGCTTGATTGGACAAGATCCTCTTGTTAGTGACATAGTTTTGATGATTTTCCTTGTGCACCGCAATACCCATGCACATCATAGCCCTTTGCCACCAAGAGACATGCTTCACCTCATTGTTAACTCTTTGACGGCCACCGGAGTGCCATGAGGGGAGAGTGGCATTCTTCCTTCTTGCCCTAGGAGCTTCTTCCTCCTCAATCTCTTCATAGGTGCGTTGGGAAGTGATGAATTTGAAGCACTTGAAGGATCCCAAGCTTGTGTGGTGTGAAGCGAGAGGATCGAGTTGAACCTTGGTGAGAATGAGCTTCATGACATAGGGAGCATACATGGGGGTCTTCTTCTCAATGAGAGTAAGGTGAATCTCATTTCTTATAAAGTCCATCACATCAACTTCATAGCCTTGACAATCCGGTCCGGCAAGGTAGGTCTTGTGAGCATGATACATGAGATTGACAAGGGCCCCACGGATGGCACCGGAGTCTCCGGCTTGAGGCAAGGCTCCAACGAACATGCGAATCAAGATGTTGTAGATGGGCTTGAGACCACGGTGGTAGCAAGTTTGCCATCCTTGGCACAAAGAGGGAGAAGAACATTTTCTCATAGTATTGCCCTTCAACATGCATCCTTCGACCAACCGGAGTGGAGACCCCTTTGAACTCATAGCCCAAAATCCGTCCAAAATCTGAGAATGTGGCGGAACATTGGACAGGCCCGGTCATCCAAGTCATCTTGGTGTCCTCCTCCGGTCCTAGAACAAGAGTGGCAAAGAATTGTTGGACCTTCTCAATGTCATATTTTGTTGAGTGGATATGAGGTGCTCAAGTCCCATCTTCCTTGCAACCCAAATTGCTTCCACAAAGTATTGCTTCTTGGCCAATGTTGCAAAGTTCAAGGTTTTTGAGGACAAACACGAGCTTTTGGGTCTAAGTTGGCATAGAATTCCTTCATGATGAGCTCTTGCTCCTTTCTCCAAAAGTAACATCCGTTGAGTTGTTGGGCATAGCATAGAACCTCTGCATCCTCATGGTCCGGTAGTCTTCCTTGTTCAAGTCTTCCAAAGTGGTCAAGTTGGCAAACATGTCCTTCTTGGCCCTTTCATCTCTACGAAGGGCAGCCTCTTGCTTGAGCCTCCTTGCCTCAGCCCGTTCTTGATTCAAGACACCTCGCTGCACATTTCTATCATTTCTTCATCATGGACAATAGTCTCGGCCTTGTCTCTTTGCGGTTGTCTTCTTGATTTTGGAAGATGATGATGAGGCACCGGGATACCGCTTGTTAGCTGTGAAACAGGAGTAGATAGGTAGCACGGGGGTAAGCATACATGTCTCAGGAATCCAAAAAGAAGAAATCATGTGTCAAATTTTACTCAGAATTGATCTAGACCGGAGTCTCCGGTCTCAGGGGGCGGAGTCTCCGGCCACACCGGAGTCTCCGGTCCTGGGGACCGGAGTCTCCGGCCTGAGACTGGAACTTCCAATCTAGGTCGAAAAAGAGTAAAAAAGATGACCCCACGAATTTCCTAGAGTGTATAATGCCAGCACAAATGTTCTACACCATGAATTTCGACAAGTACTACTCTCAAAACTAGATCGAGGACGAATCCTTAGAGGAAGAGAGAGAGGTACCCGTGTCCTTCATGGTGAGGTTCAAACGATGGAGAGAAGGATCCCCAAGGCTTGAGAGGTGGAGGAGCCGGTGGCACGGCGGATTCCGGCGGCGGGGATGGCCGGATTTGGTGCTCTTGGGGCGGAGGCGGCGGCTGGGTGTTTTTGGAGTTGGGGGTGGGGAGGAGTTATGAAATAACTCCTCACCCCGACTCCTTTTGAACCCAGTGAAAACCGAGACCGGAGTCTCCGGCCTGGCCGGAGTCTCCGGGTTTGGGGCGGAGTCTTTGGTCAGACCGGAGTCTCCGGGCTTCAACACCGGAGTCTCCGGCCCCTACGACCCAAAAACACCAGATTTTTGTGTGGAGACATGTATGTTGCAAGAAGAGCAAGTTTTTGGATGAGTGAGGCTTGGGTTGAGATTTTAGGTCACTGAAACTGGTACTTCACACTCAAACTTATAAGAAGCAACAAAAACAACATTAAAAACCAACATTTGAGTGTGTTTTCCATAAAAACATAGGATAGGCAATGAAATCCAAATGTAACTCCAAAAGACCAATTCTTCACAAAGAAGATGTAGGTGGCCTAGGCCACCATGTATGAGTGTATGTGGTGTGACACCGCGAAGATATATCTTGAGTTCACCGCCACTACTCATCATTTAAGCTCAAATTCATAAAATGAACAAATAGAGACAAAATGAGTTCTTACTATCGGCATAATGGGGGGAGGGATAGTCCAATGGATTAGGACCGCACTCCCCCTATGTCCATGCCTACACCTAAACCAAACATATAGCTAAGATATAGGTGTGTATGCAAGATAGTCAAGCGACGCTCCCCGAATCTACGATATTTAGCTCATGCCTCAAATAAGTGAACCTTGCTTCATCAAGTGGCTTCGTGAACATATCGGCAAGTTGGATCTTCGTGGGAATATAGCCAAGCTCAATGTCACCCCGGTTGATGTGATCACGAATGAAATGATAACGAATCTCAATATGCTTCGTTCTTGAGTGCTCCACCGGGTTGTGGCCAATCTTGATAGCACTTTCATTGTCACATAAAAGAGGCACTTTGTCACAATGGACACCGTATTCCTTTAAAGTTTGCCTCATCCATAACAATTGAGTGCAACAACTAGCGGCCGCCACATACTCGGCTTCGGTGGTGGAGAGAGATATGCAATTTTGCTTCTTAGAAGACCAACTCACCAAGGACCTACCAAGGAATTGGCATGCCCCGGAAGTTGATTTCCTATCATCCTTGCAACCGGCCCAATCCGAATCCGTGTAACCGGCAAGAGAGAATGTTGAGCCTTTAGGATACCACAAACCAAACCTTGGGGTATGAACCAAATATCGAAAGATTCGAAGAACCGCCGTTTGGTGGCTTTCTTTGGGAGCCGCTTGGTACCTTGCACACACTCCTACACTCAACACAATATCGGGTCTAGATGCACAAAGATAAAGCAAAGAACCAATCATAGAGCGATAGAGTTTTTGATCACATCTTTCTTTACCCTTTGGACAAGTTCAAGATGACATTTGGTGTCCATAGGAAACTTCTTCTCTTTAGCATTTTGCATCTTGAACCTCTTGAGCATGTCTTGGATATATTTGGCTTGAGAGATGAAAGTCCCTCCACTCAATTGCTTGATCTCAAAACCAAGGAAGTACTTCAACTCTCCCATCATGGACATCTCGAACCTATCGGTCATAAGCTTTGAAAATTCATCATTAAAAGCTTTGTTAGATGAGCCAAATATGATATCATCAACATAAAGTTGGCATATGAAAAAAGAGTGGGATCGATTTGCCCCACTTCAAAGCCACGGTCTACAATAGCTCTCTTAGGTGCTCATACCAAGCACGAGGTGCTTGTTTGAGACCATAGAGCGCCTTATCAAGCTTGTAGACATGGTTAGGGAAGTGTGGATCCTCAAATCCCGGAGGTTGCTTAACATATACCAACTCCTTTAAAGGACCATTAAGAAAGGCACTTTTCACATCCATTTGTTGCAATTTGAAATTATGATGTGATGCATATGCAAGAAGGATACGGATGGACTCAAGGCGAGCCACGGGAGCATAGGTCTCTCCAAAATCAATGCCTTCAACTTGAGAGTACCCTTGAGCTACCAATCTTGCCTTGTTCCTCACAACCATTCCATGCTCATCTTGCTTGTTCTTGAATATCCACTTGGTGCCTATAACATTGAGGCAATCTTTTGGCTTCTCCACTAGATTCCACACTTTGTTGCGCTTGAAGTTGTTGAGCTCTTCATGCATGGCTTCCAACCAATCCGGATCTTCAAGAGCTTCAAAGACTTTCTTTGGTTCCACCATAGAGATGTGGCTTGATGTTCACTAAAGCTTGCCAATTGTTCTTGTGGTGACCTTGCTTGCATCACAAGATAGCTTCAAGAAATGTTTTCTTTCAATTCTTTACTCTTGCTAGACGACGGGTTTCGATATCCTCATTGTTGCGAGGAATTATCTCTTGATCATCTTGATCATTTGAGTCCCCGTCTTGACCGGAATGGTGACCTTGATCATCTTGATGCACATCTTCAATAATAGAAGGAGATGGTTGATCATGGTCTTGACCTTGGCTAGTTGACAATAGGAGAACTTGGTTCTTGATAGCCTCTTGGTCAACTTGAGGAGGGTCTTGAACTTGTTCTTGGGTAGGTGCATCATTTGCTTCCATAGAAGGTGCAACTTCAACTTGTGATGATGGAGTCTCCACTTGAGTGGAGCTTGGACTTGCTTGAGGAGGCTCATGATGGATTTCAATGGGGCGATAGAAACCAACCCCCATTCTTCTTATTGCATCTTGAGGTTCCTCATTATCTACATCACAAACATGAAATTGCGCCACTTGGGAGCCGTCATTCTCATCGAACCTCACACTACAAGATTCCACAACTCTCCCTAAGGATTTGTCGTAGACTCTATAAGTGTGAGAGTTCGCACCGTACCCAACAAAACACCCTCTAAAGCTTTAGCTTCAAATTTAGATAAATGAACACCTTTGATTTTGTAGAAACACTTACAACCAAACACACGGTAGTAGGAGACATTGGGCTTGTTGCCGGTAAGCATTTCATATGAGTTTCCTTCTTTCCTTTGCGAAAGAATAACCGGTTGGAGGAGTGACACGCCGTGGAGATAGCTTCGGCCCACAAGAAGAGTGGAGACTTAAACTCCGCCAACATGGACCTAGCCATATCCATAAGAGTCCGGTTCTTCCTCTCGGCTACACCGTTTTGTTGAGGGGTATACGCAGCGGAATATTGATGACGAATTCCCTCTTCACTAAGAAACTCATTCAAGGTGTAGTTCTTGAACTCGGAGCCATTGTCACTTCTAATGGCCAATATGGGAACATTGTGTTGACGTTGAACTTCATTGGAGAAGTCGATGACGGTTTGTTGAGTTTCATCCTTCGTCTTGAAGAAGAAAACCCAAGTGAATCTTGAATAGTCATCAACAATCACCAAACAATACTTCTTCCCACCAAGACTCGGTTGCGGCACGGCACCAAAGAGATCAACATGAAGAAGTTCCAATATCCTCTTTGATGAGATGATGGTGTTGCTTGGGTGGGGAGAATCATGCATCTTTCCTTCAACACAAGCCCTACAAAGACGATCTCTAGAAAAAGAAACATTCTCTTTTAGTCCAAGAATGTGGCCACCCTTGTGAAGACTTTGCAAAGTTCTCATGTTGACATGGGACAAGCGGCGATGCCACAACCACCCCACGTCGGCCTTTCCGAATAGGCATATTGCTTGAGTGTTGGTAGACCCCGAAAAGTCTACCACAAACAACTCATTTTCAACATACCCAACGAACATGACCTTTAGAGTCTTGCTCCTCAAGAGTACCACCATATCAATAGTAAAATGGACATCAAAGTTCATCTTATTAAGAGCACGAACGGACATAAGATTGTAACCTAGAGACTCAACAAGCATGACATTTACAAGGGTGATATCCTTGCAACTACCACCTTGCCAAGACTCTTTACCTCGGCTTTTGACTTGTCACCATAAGAGACGGTTGAGTGATTTAGATTTGGTCTCAACTCCGTCATAATCTCCTTGCTTCCGGTCATATGACTAGTGCATCCACTATCAACCACCCATTTAGATCCACCGGAAGCATAGTCCTACAAGAGATCATTGTTGGATTTAGGTACCCATTTCTCAATGGGTCCTCTTTGGTTAGCAACAAGGGTCTTAGGAACCCAAATAGAGTAATCAATGTAACCATCATAGGACCAACATATTGAGCATAAACATCCCCATAATAATCAACATAAAGAATGTAGTTGGGATTGTTATGCCCCGCAAAGTCACTACGAGTGGTCTTGCCCCTTGTGGCACTACCACCGCAATGGAAGTCTTGGCTTGTGCGGGCTTGGTCTTGATCTTCTTGTTGTTGCTCACTTTCTTCTTTGCTCGGCTACATAACCAAGACCCTCCTTCCCTTTGTGTGGTTTTTGCTCAAACAAATAAGCAATACCCTTATCTTTACCTTTGGGAATAGAGGTCTTGGCACTAGTGGCCTTGGCAAGATCACCTTCAACCTAGCATTTTCTTCAATAACATTTTCATGAACACGAGGAAGAATAGATATGCTAGTTGAACTAGATTTAGAAAGTTGAGTTTGAAGTTGCTCATGAGACTTGACTAGAAGAGAGTGAGTCGTTTCCAAGGCCTTGTGAGCCTTGTCAAGCTTCTCCATCCTCAAGAAGTCTAGCATTAGCAACCCCAAGTTCAACTTTCTCCTTTTTAAGCACTTTATATTTAGCAAAGACATGATCTCTATCCTTAATGATTTTATTAATGATATCATCATTTTTAGCATCAAGAGAATCAAGTCTTTCCTCAAGAGAACTCTTTCTTCACTCTCTTCATCAAGAGAGGCATTCAAGGATGCTATGGAAGCATTCAAAGAGGCAATGGTGAGAGAATCCTCTCTCTCAATCTTACTCTTTTCTTGAAGAAGTTCTTCGGCCGCACATAGTTGTCTCATGAGAGACTCAACATGTTCTTAGCTTCACCTTGCAAGTTAGTCATGAAGTATCGAAAGCAACAAGTTCCTTCTTAATCACAAGACTAGATTGATCACTCATTTCATGCATAGTCTTGGGAGAAGGAGATGATACCTCGGTAACATGAGCCATGAGGCAACGAGCGTTGTTGGTGGAGAAGTTCTCATTGGGGGATTCAAAGAGAGAAGATGATGAAGTTGATACAATAGCCAATGCGGCTACCTCTTTAGTAGGTGCATCTTCATCTTCGGAATCACTTGTGGCATATTCTTCTTGTGCCACCAACACAATTCTTGGTGCCTTCTTGAAGAAAGGCTTCCTTGGTCTTGCGGGCTTCTTTTGATCAACCTTGAGTGGTCCTTGGGACAAGCTTCCCACCATTTTGCTCTCGGTTCTCATAAGGACACTCTCTTATGTAGTGGTTCTTGTCATGACAATTGTAGCAAGTCTTCCCTTGAGGCTAGCTCTTTCTTCCCACTTGAGTTGTTCTCTTTATCAACCGAGCTTTAGCTTTTGCCGGGTCTTCCCAAAACCTCTTGTGGCAAGAGCTATGACCATTGAGAGCTTGTTCAAGCTCATTGGGAGCAATGTTGCTTGGGCACGCTTCAACCTCATCATTCTCATCAAGACATACCACCTTGGCCTTCAAAGCAAGTGAGGGGCCTTGTTTCATCCCATGGCCCTAGCACGGTTATCTTCGGCATTCTTGGTGGCAACCTTGGAGGCTTGCACTTCTTGCATAACTTCATTGGATGTCATTTGATTGTAGTTGTGTCTTCCTTGAATAGACTTCAACTCAATGGGCTCGAAAGGCAATAGAGCATTCACATACTTCCTCTTGACCCAAGAATCATCCACATAGGTTGCCTGTGAGGACCCCGGATTAGGTATCCGAGATACTCGTTATGTTTCCTGCAACAATCCCATGATCAGTCTGTTGTTGCACATAACTCGAACTGGTATCAAAAGAACATCCATAACTATCGAATAAATATACTTACTTGATTGAAGCCATAAGCTTCAACAGGTACTTGCAGCGGAAATCACCCAAAACAACGTGGAGCCCAAGCCATTTGCCAACCCTACAGGCAGCTGACTGGGAAGCGCCCTAGTTCGCATTGACGTCATTAACCACTTCTTCTTCGAACTGCTCCTCTTCAGAATCTGGCTAAGACAATAGCCAGGGACGAAACCAATATGAGTACATTTGAATGTACTCGCAAACTACCCCCGGAATGAGCATGCACTACTCTTTTATTGTTTAAATAAAACTTCGTTTACTTTGAAAACTCCATATCCTTGTTGAAAAGAGTAGGATGGACTTTTGTTTAATAACACTTTGTTTTAAAATCTCTATATCTTTATTTAAAAAGAAAGGAAGGCTTTTAGAACTTTTCCCATAAATCTGTCTTTGTAAGAAATCTCTTTTAAAACTTTCTCCCGTAAATACATCTTTGTTGAAAAAGGTAAGAAGTCTCTTTTATAAACATTTTCCCCGGAAAATCACCATTGTACCTGTTTCTCCAAAACTCCTCCTTTTTCTGACCATGGCTCGCCATAGGTCCAATTAACTCCATCACATCATACCAACTCATTGGTATAGCTGTGGAACACTTTCTCCACTTCATTTCCCTTTTAAACTCAAAGCTTTTCAAAACTTGCACATAGGACCGAGCAGTTCTTTCCAACTGTCCATATCCGAGGACTCGGCTAATCGAATAGTTTTAACCCTCTGCAGAGGTAGCGCGCTTTTAGCCCACACCCATCCGGTAACTCATCGTGTCCGCCACGTCCCGCCATACAAGGTGTATGCGAAGTTGAGTCACCGACCCTAGCCTGTCCTTTGCTCATGCTAGTATAGGATCCTGCCCTTATGATATTTCCCACCACACTTAACCCAGCCCGTCGGAATCTAAGTGTGAGGACTCATAGTTTTGCCCGGCGATTTATAGTGGAACCTTCAATCCTCCTCCTTATCTTTCCATAGAGTTTGAGCGAGGACCCGGGTCAGGGGTAGATCAACACACTATCCCCTCATGCATAACGGAGTCGTCTCTGTCGATGAGGTCTCCCATACTAATATGAGCAAATTATATGACTAAGCCCTTTTCCCATAGGTGGGTAAATGTGGTCGCACAGGGTATTGGTTGTTCTGTAAGTACCGGGACACAATGTGCATTTTTCATAAACATCACCATTCTCCATTTTTCCACTTCAACACCGACATCTCGGCATTCCATATCCACACAAGTATTTTCAAAGGAGTTTGGAGTAAACAATATTTTTCCCATCCTATAGTTTGGAAAAGAAATTCCAGCTAATATCTCCATATAGGGTGTCAAAATAATATACTTGTAATTTGGAAAAAGGGTTTTCAAAATCATAGCTTTAGTGGCAAACACCACATAAATCACTTTTGCTCTTTATAAGTAAAACATGTGAACCAAAATAGATGTATATAAATGCAAGCTCAGAGGATAGCTTGCCTGATTTCAGCATAATGCTCCTGGACTTCTTCTCATTGATCAAAGAAATAAACTCTCATCCTTCTTCCATAAATCCTCTCCAAATACCACTCCGGTAGCGTTTACTTCTAGCGTCGCAACATGAAAATAAAACAACACTCAATGAGCAAACCAAACCACAAGCGGTATACAAACAAGGAACAAACCACAAGTATCAAACTAATCACTCAAGCCACAAACATAGCACTAGTTTAATCAAGCAACGAACTAAATCTATATTTACCAGGGCATTATACTCACAGGAGTATAACACCCAGCACATGCTAAAAACATAGAGCACCAAGCCATCCTCAATTAGAGGTAATTAACAACCACTTTTCTCTAATCAGGAAATACTTCAGACAAAAGTTAAACTACCAATTAATCTTGGTAATTCAAATTATCTCACCAAGCTAAGGTGGATACACTAACAAGATATTTAAGCTAGTACTCAACTCAAAGTCCATCAAGTTCATCAAACCATGCAAACATATTACTCATACCAATATGTATAACAAATACCACTAACAGTACTAACATATTAATCACACACAACATCCTCACATTAAAATAAATAAGCATAGCAACTCCTAATTACTAGGTAAAAAGTTATATAGGGAATAAAACCCTAACAAACACATGACTCACAAATAGCTCTTCTAACATGCTAGCAAGATTAAGGAAACACATCACAACAGTGGATTACCACTCTACACATGCTAGAAAACACATTTATAACCATAAGGTTATAACACAACAATTAATTAAAGGTCTACTAAAAATAGGCAGAAAAGACCTAAATCTTATAATTAGCACCACAGTCAATCAGTGACTCCTAAATTCAAACCAATTTAGGGATATGTTCTCCTACACATATAGAAGACATGCCAATTGGATTTACTCCAAAATTCATCTCACAAAAATATACAAAAATCATCAAAGAGCTACTGATGTGTTTACAAGAATGAATAGAACTTTTGTTTTAGGCTTCATTTGCAAGCAAGGCCAACAGATCTGGAAAGGTAGCATCTCAACCTATTCAGAGAATTTTAGTTTGCAAAATTTGGATATATAAAACTCTAGATATTGAATATTTAGTGAAATAGATACTTTTTACTAGATTAACTCTAGCACACACATAACTACACATTTTGGAAAATGGCCAGTGCCACATGGTTAAGAAAACACATATGAATGCTACAAAATTTGAATCACTCCAATAGCTATCACAGATTTACCACAAATCAGTTAAAGCTACACTGCAAGTTTACAGAAAATTAAACAGCAAAATAGATCCACAGAAAAATAAAAGAAACGGGCCAGATCTGGCCCAGATCTGGCCGAGGAACGCTGGAGCTGGCCCAGTCCGCGGCCCACGCGCAAGCGAAGGGGTACGAGGTCGTCGTCCTCCTCTGGACACGCATGGACGAGCTCGGCGTCGAGCAGGGAGCAGGCGAGGACGGCGTCGGCGTCTCCTGGCGTCCTAAAAGAAACGGTGATGTCCTAGGGTTAGCTTACGGTGATGGGATCTCAGGGAGGCAAAAATGACGGAGAACGATGGACTGAACTGCTCGCGGGCTTCCCGGCAAGGTGGCGGCCGGAGCGGAGGAAGACGCAGACGCCCAGCTCGATTCGCGGCTTCCCGTGTCGATTCCCTGGACGAGGACGCAGAGGACGACGAGGCGCATCTTCTGGTGGTCTTCGATCTGGTCGGGGATGCTCCAATCGCCGGCGATGCGCGACGGCAGCCCGAGCTAGGGTTCGGCCATGGAGGAGAAGGAGAGAATGATTGAGAGGGAGAGCAGAGAGCGAGCGAGGGAGGAGGAGAGCAGAGCGGCTTCGGGGGGGTCTCTTATCCTTCTTCGACACGGCAGGAGGAGCGGGAGGGGGGGTGGGTCCGGGCGGCCAGCAACGCAGGACGACGACACGGCGACGCTGCGCCACTGCTGCTACAGAAACACGACGACAGAATTGCAGAAAACCCCCTGGCACATGTTTTTCCATCACAAACAAGTCCCTGTCTGCTTCTTTTATTTTTCTTTTAAAACCAGTGGCAATGTGGGGATTTATTTGGGGGACCTAAACATTTTTAAAAATTCTGAGAAAATTCATGTAGCCTCCCATATACATGTAGAAGCTCCACCAAAATTGGTGTTGAGAAATAAAATGTTTTGAACAAGATTTGTTCATAAGGTTTGAATATATTATTTTTGGATAAAACCAATTTCACAAATGGAAATATCTTTCAAATTGGAGATTAGATATTTTGAGGAGAGAGTAACATGATAATGAGATGGTTTTCATCTCATTCCTGGATTTTATAAGATAAAATAATTGTTATAACAAAATAGAGAATTAGGTAGAGAGGGAATTTAAATAAGATCATTTCCTTTAATCAAGAATTTTAATTTGAGGGTGTGAGGAAACATAAAGGTCTTGTTTTATTTTCAAGTCACACTCCACCATTGTGATCAAGTGTGTTTTATTTTAGTGTTGAGCACAACAGAGGAATTATCCTCACAAGCAACAAACACCACAAGATCCACATCACAATCAAGTCCACACAATTCAAACCACAAGAATTAATCACACCACCATTTACATGATTAACCATACTATCTTGTAAGAATGATCATACTTAATTATGACAAGATGATGTTTAAAACTATCTCAACTCCACCTTTGTATTTTTGAAAAGGGTTTTGAGCAAGACAAAATATGTGGGGTAATATATTTCCCACTTGTGTTCTTTTTAAAATGTAATGATAATCAAAGCTTATAAAATGGGAGTTGCATACAAATGCAAAATATCAAGTTTAAAAGATAGATAGGAGATAGCATATAGATCTCCACATTTTTGGGAACACATAGTTTTGGAAATACTTTTACTTTCTCAAATAATGGGTATTTGTTTTGGGTGTTGCTAAACCAAGTATCATTGAAATGGAGTTGGCCAAAATAAGAATGGAAAAGATACATGGAATATTTTTCTTGTCATGACATGATCACCAAAGTTAAATATATTTTTATATTGGTTGGGTCTTACATTTACTAGTCAAACAACTTAAACAACAAGTCACACAAGGTCAACATAGCAATGGGAAGTAAAACACAATCATTAGTGAAAACATTTCAAAAGTTTTTGTTGGTTCTGAATTTTGGGTCTGGTAAAACTAAGTTTTTCTTAGTTTCAAAATTTGGGATGTGACATTGCCCCCACATCATAGAAGGCCTTTGCAAGAGTTTTGAGTCTTCCATACATGTCTTCATGATTCTCATTGTCAAACATGTAAAAGCCTTCGGCATCATTGGTCAAAGAATCATATCTATTTCTCTTCATGCTTTCATTCCCAAGGAATGCAACCTCAAGACAATTCCAAACTTCTTTGGCGGTGGTGGCGTGAAGAACATAATGCTTGTCACTTTCACTCAATGAAAGTTCAATCATGTGAAGTGCGGAGGCATTGAGTTGCTTTTCGGCAAACTCTCTTCTTGTCACATTGCTTGGATGTGCGACCTTGTATCCATCTTCAATGATCCTCCAAAGCTCGATAGAGGCACTGTTGATATGAGATTTTATTGAGCGTTGCCAACTTGCAAAAGCTAATGCGTTAATCTTAGGTGGAGGACCTAAAGGGTTTATGCGGGTGGTGATAGGTGGGTCGATAGGGTACCATCCCGGAACGGCATGGTACCCATCCTTCCCATCTACATGCGTGGTAAGAGGTGGAGGAGGTGGTTTAGTTACGGAGGTGGTTTCAACCCCCAATTTCTTTTTCTCTTTATCCTCCTCGGAATCACCCTCACCGGAGTTAGAGACACCCTCTAGTGGGATATCTTCCGAAAGCTTGCCTTTGGCAAATTTCATGAACATGTCACGAAACTCATCAAATTTGACATTCATGGACGATGTCAAAGTTGTTTCCAATGCTTTGATATCGGCCATGGATGCCGCGGTGGCTTTGGCTTTTTCAAGCTCCTCAATAGCCTTGGCATGATCGGCATCATCCTCACTTTGTGTCATACTTCTCTTAGGCGGTTAAGCCCAAAACAAGAGAGCCTAGGCTCTGATACCAATTGAAAGGATCGGTATGACACCTAGGGGGGGGGGGGTGAATAGGTGCTACTCCAAATTTTAGTTCTTTTTCAATTTAGGATTGACACAAAGGTAAATTCTCTAGATATGCAACTACGGTGAATTTACCTATATGACAAGCTAGCAACTAAGCACGATAACAAAGTAAAGGCGATAAGCAAGGATAGAAGTAACCGAAGTGAAAGCACACGGAGACACGGATGTAATCCCGAGTTCCTCCTTGTTAAGGGAGTACGTCTCGTTGGAGAGGTGTGAGGCAGCACAAAGCTCGAACCTCAATGCCACAAAGGCGGTGCACCCTATTCTCCGATGAACCGCACCACAAAGGATTGGTTCACCTTCCACTATCGGATTCCTTCAAGGCGAAAACCGGAGCCCTTACAACAACGATTTAGGGCACAACCCACAATGGATTGGGGGCACCCAAACAGCTACAATCTGTCACAAAGACAAGCAAGTAAGTACAACAATGGTCTAGGTTTTCCTAGTGGAAACCCTAGCTAATGGTCCCTCAAGTGAATGAGGGGGAAATGAAAAACGGCTTGGTGAAGATGCAGATCGGGGCCTTCTCCTTCAATCCTCCAAAGATCAACAAGTTTGGGTGGAGGGATTGGGAGATCTAGCAAATCTTGAGCTTGAATTAATGGTGGACTTCAATTCTGGTCGAGCTAAGTGGCTGGAGGTAGGTGGAGGGGTATTTATACCCCTCCCAGAATTCTAGCCGTTGTAGTCCACTTAGACCGGAGACTCCGGTCTAGAAGGTCGGAGACTCCGGCCTGACTCCGGTCTCCCTGGGCAGAGACTCCGGGGTTACTCCGGGGTCACTCCGGACCCCTATACAGAGGCTGCCTTCGGTTGCTCTCTTTTGCTCGAAAACTTGGGGGCCGGAGACTCCGGCCCCTGAGCCACCTGAGGCCGGAGACTCCGGCCTGGACAGATTCCAGCCAATTTGCTATGCATTAAGTTGATGCTATGAGTTTGTTTCTTTTGTTTTTCCTGCACCACTTAATAACACATTAGATC
The DNA here is from genome assembly GCA_947311845.1 of Poa pratensis. Classification (NCBI taxonomy): domain Eukaryota; kingdom Viridiplantae; phylum Streptophyta; class Magnoliopsida; order Poales; family Poaceae; genus Poa; species Poa pratensis. The sequence goes on along the minus strand of CAMZMU010000048.1, from coordinate 51,290,944 downwards.
CATCAATGCTAGGGTTGTCACCTAACACACAAAACATGTGGGGATACACAAAATGTTCTTTCAGCTGAACCTCCAAAATCTTTTCGACAGAGAACCCTAGGTCCGGAGACTCCGGTTGGGACACACCGGAGACTCCGGCCTGAAAAAACCAGCAAAACTGCAAACCCAATAACTTTTGCGAGAAAACTCCAAATGAGATGAAACCAACTTTGCTGGAAAGATAACGACAAGAGCTTTCCTCAAAGATAAACCGATAATATTTCCAACACGAAAATGCAACAAGTTTTCCATAAGAAATCCGTTTTCGAAGAACTTGGGCTTGTCATGAAGATCACGACAAGCACCAAAACCCAACAAGGAGAAAAACCACATAAGAACCAAGAAAGATCAAATGCCAAGTATGCAAAGGTTTGAGCTCTCCACAAAGATGCGATCAAGTTACTCACTTGAGAGCCCCTCTTGATAGTACGCCGTCTATCCGAAAACCCGGTCTCCCACTAACAACATGAGACCGGTAGAATAGAAAACCTATCAAGATCATACCTTTGCCTTGCGCATTCCACTTGAGCTCGATGATGACGATCTTGACTCTCTCAAGTTGGAACACCTTTCTTGATTGTGCTTGCTAGCACATGCTTGATGAAGACTTCTCCAAATGCTTCCCCGTACTCCATTATGGGAGGGCCTAGCTAAGCTCCGTCTTCATGTCTCCTTTGCAAGCTTCAATCAAATGATATCTTCCGAGATGCATCATACTGAGCTTGCACTTCATCTTCTTCTCTTGATATGTATGATGGCTTGGAGGCAAACTTGATTGTTCACTCAATCTTCTGTTCCAAGCCATACTTGCAATGAGCTCAACTCTACACATGACCATTCTTCATATAAACCCTTGAATAGAACATTGGTCATCATGTCATCTTCAAGAGTCCAACACATGTACTCCTATATTTTCCCATGGACAAGATCTATAAGAATATCTCAATGTAAACATTAGTCCATAAGGATTGTCATTAATTACCAAAACACCGCATGGGGGCAACCATGCACTTTCACCCGCAGGCCGGCCAGGCCGGGCTCCAGGCGGGCTGGCTTGGATGGGTGGTCGGGCCCAGGCGGGCTCCTCTGAAGCCTATGAAGCAGCGCGTGAGGCCGGCCTATGGTCACGTTTTAGGAAGAGCTATAAATCCTCTGATCCTCCACCTACCTTGGGACAAGCAGCTCGCCCAAAATTGAAGTCACCATTATTGAAAGCTCAAGCTTCACTAGTTTTCCCAATCCCTCCACCCAAACTCTTTGATCTTTGAATGATTGAAGGAGAAGACCCGAATCTACATCTTCACCAAGCCGTTTTACATTTCCCCTCATCCACTTGAGCGACCATTTGCTAGGGATTACATTAGGAAAACCTAGCCCCTTGCTGTACTCACTTGTTGTTCTTGTGGCAGATTTGTAGCTGTTCGGGAGCCTCCAATGCAGTTGTGGGTTGTGCCCCGGATTGTTGTTGTAACTCTGGTTTCCGCCTTGAAGGGAACCGATAGTGGAAATGGAACCAGTTCTTTGTGGTGCGGTTCATCGGAGAAGAAGGTGAGCCTATGTGGCGTTGAGACCAACCTTTGTGGTGGTCTCACACCTCTCCAACGAGACGTGCTCCCCTAAGAAGGAGGAACTCGGGATTACATCCGTCTCTCTATGTGCTTCACTTTGGTTACCTCTATCCTTATTTACCGCCTTTTACTTCGTGTATTGTGATTAGTTTCTAGCTTGTCATATAGGTAAATTCACCGTAGTTGCATATCTAGAGAATTTACCTTTTGTGTCAAGCCTAAACTGAAAAAGTATTAAATTTGGAGTAGCACCTATTCAACCCCCTGTAGGTGTCATACGATCCTTTCAACTCCACCCAAGACCGCTATCCAACATGCATCTCAAAGAATTAAGTTTAAAAAACAGAGTATTGCAATAAGCATGATGACATAGTCTAGACATTAACAACACCATCCTAGTGTGGTGATGAAACCATCTTTTTATCCTCAGTACCAACAACACAATAAATATCTTATCACATATTGATCATTCTAAGGTTGAACCCACTATCATACACCGCTCCCTCCATAAATCTACCCATCTAACTTGGACAAAATAGAAAAATAAATCGGAAAGCATATGTGAACATAAATTAAGCAACAAAGACATAAGGAATATCAATAATATTCATGAACAAATACAGTCATAAAGTGATAATCCATCATATCCCTACAAACATAACACCGCTTACATCAGATGGCTCTCAATAATTTAGGTTAGTTTATGAGATCATTGTATTGATGATCAAAATAGAGGTGATACCATCTAGCTAATGTTATCCACCTATTGTATTGTACGGGGGAACGACTCACATATCATCATGGAGACAGTAAGGTTGATGATGATGGCTCTGGAAGTGGATTCCCCCTCTGATATAGTTCTAGAACATGCCTCTAGAAAAGTTTAGACCCCGAGAGACGACAAAAATGGGGCGTGTGTGAGCTCTAGTGGTCACCTCGACTGCTGCCATGCGGAAGCTTCCCGATAAAATATAATTTTCGACTTTTCGTGATGTTTTTACCTAAAAAATAATGAATATCTGTGAAACCAAAAACATGCAGAAAAAACAATTGGCTATGGCCACTGGGTTAAGAGATTAGTCCGTAAAAATGATTTGAAATGATATACAAATATATCAAGATTATGTAGAATTACATGACAATAGTATGGATCAATCAAAAAGTATAGATACGTTTGAGACATCACTTATGCATACACAACAAACACAATGCACACTTGCAGCATGTCAAAACACCGTATGCAATGTCGAAACAACTCGAGTTAGCTTCCCTCTAACCATCAACAATGTAGGTGCCCGTTTCGCCGACAGACTATATTGCCACGAATCCAGCTCGCCTGAGCACTGTTGAAACCGGATTGGATTAGCCCACCCCGGCACCATGGATCCCAAGCTTAGCGACGCAGAATCGAGCTCATCACGATTCACAAGTTATCCATGGTGCTTAAACGGAGGGGAGGAAGGAGACCGGATGTTGCCGGGGGAGAAAGAGAAGCTCAGAGAGACACTTAAGAGAGATAGAGGGAACTCCGAGATAGAGAGAGGATCTATGAGAGAGCACGGGAGAAATCATTGGACGAGGAGCTTCAGGAGAGACCGTCTTGCCGGAGGAGAGAAATGAGGGAGGTAGTAAGCCCCTGGCATCACTGGTTTCCGCTTTAAAAAATGGCATATGAATTTACGTGCTGGCGAGCTACGGTTGTAAGTGATGACATATGGAGTAAACGCTATAGCCCACATCCTGACTAAAAACCCGAACTGATACATCATACAGCCACCACTGCTGTATACCTATGTTGCGTTTCTGACACGATCATACGACACTCATAAGCACATACTTCAATGATTCTCCTTTAATAATATAAAAAGCTTGCAAACTACTGTTCGGAGCTCTTCACATCTAAATCAATGACAACGGTTCAATTTGTCTCGCCGTCGTTCTCGCTTTTACTGAAACCTACTCTTTCTTCTTGAGGAGATCGTAGTGCACCATGGGCATCCTGCAATTCTTCGAGCACGCTTCCTGCATACAGAAGACAACCACAAAACCACTCCGTTTGAGAAAATGTCTAACAGAGCAATTTGGTGCGATGGGGTGCCGTGCTGACCTGCATCGCGTAGGCTAGATGCAGCAGCGTCGCCTCCGACCACGGCCGCCCGATGAACTGGAGTCCGACGGGGAGCCCTTCCCTGTCGTACCCGGCCTGTAAATTCGGCCAGAAAGCATCGTGTCACTGAGCTTTCGCCTAAATTAAGAGACACCAAACCATGCTGATAAGTTTCGTCCATGGATGCAATGCATACCGTTACGGTGATGGCCGGTAAGCCGAGGAAGTTCCCGGCGATGGAGTACCTTGCCAACGCAGCTAATTTTGTTTCAAGAAATCCACGGGTTACCAAATGAATATACATATTCCACAATCGTTTGCTCATTGTTCGTTACCTGCGTTGATGTAGTCGAGTTCTCCTGTGCTCAGCGCATCGTCCTGCAGCGCATACGCGGTTACACTGCATTCACACGAAACGTACCAAAAGGTTACAGAGAAAGAGTAGTGGATTGGTGTTCTTCTTGCATCTCGATGAGTAAGAATCTCACTGTCAGTGATGGTAAGATTTCCACTGAACTGACGAGACAATATACTCACCCGGTCATGGGAGTGACGATCGCGTCGGCCATCTCGAAGATCTTCTCGTGGAAGTACATCTGACGGCTCCTACAAATTATAGTACATCTCCAGCTCTGGATATCAGATCATCCATTCAGATAAAGTGAAAAACAAACAACGACAAGATTAAGATGAACTCACCGAATCCGCTGCGAGTTGAGGTAAGCCCTGCTGCTGAAGGACCCGTAGGCGCTCAGCGCGATCCTCACGTCCCACCCGATCTCAGACTTGTCCCTGCATTCATCACACATTCTCTTAATCATACCACCTGTCTAAGAAGAAAGCCACGGCTACCTGCTATATCAAGACTCAAGTTGACATCTCATCAAGAAAGAAAAGAAAAACTCACAGCTTGTCGATGTATTTGGCCACAGAAGCGGAGCACTCCGAGCCCATGGTGACATAGTGCGCCAGCCGCATCTCCTCCACCTCGGGAACGGTCACATCCACAGTCTTGCATCCAAGACAGTTTCAGAGAATTAGAATTCAGTTTTATCCACATCAATCATTTCGTTCAGAATCTCTAGGAAGAACTGTCTTTGGTTTTACCTCCCAGCCGCAGTGCGCGCGCAGGATCTGGAGCGCCTTGTCGCAGCAGCCTCTGATGTCCTCCGAGCTGTCCTCGAACCACTGTGTTTTTAAACATTAATGAATCGTTCATCAGGCTTGGCACACACTTTTGTGTTTCAGAGGCTGACCTTTGTGGATCTTGCTAGCCTGATGTTCGGCATGGAACTGGTGGATGTCAGCAACGGCAGGTTCAACTGAGGCTGGGAGTGACTTGGTCTAGACTGATCAACCATGGCTGCATAACTGAAGATCAATCGCAGGGTAACATAAGATGCAGATGCAGTAGGATCCATGTAAATTTAGTTTTGGGATTCCGAATGTGAAGTAGCTTATATGCAAGAAGGGTGGAGGCACCGACGCGACAAGTGCGTCCTCGACCGTGGCCGCCAAGATCCCCGGCATCCCCACCGTCCAGTTCAACGGAAGAAGCCTGCGTCAAACAGCAGCGCAATAGTCACAGGCGTGTTACAGGACACACTTACAAAGTGCATACGGAAGTAGGTGAGGTGTAAGCTGTAAGGTATACGGTACCGCACCCGGAGTTGGATAGCCGCCCGACGGTGGGCTTTAAGCCGACGACGCCGCAGAGCGCGGCCGGCATCCGAACTGATCCTGACGGAGGATCAAACAGTAGCACGCGACTCAGCATTATACCGCGTGCAGATTATTGAAATGAGTTGAGAAACTGCGCGCGCACGTATGACGTACCTCCTCCGTCGGCGCCGAGTGCGACGGGGCAGAGTCCGGCGCAGACCGCGGCGGCGGACCCGCCAGACGATCCGCCGGACACCCTCCGAATGTCGTACGGGTTCCTGGTGGAGCCGTGGTGCGGGTTGATGCTGCTGGTGCCGGCGCCGAGCTCGTGCATGTTGGTCTTGCCGGCCAGGATTGCCCCGCACGCCCGAAGCTGCGTCACGCACGCCGCGTCCGTCGCGCAAGGCCTCGCCTTCCCCAGCCACCTCGTGCCCCCTGTCCATCACACATTGCTTGCTCAGTGCGAAATCACAGTAGCTGATGCGTCTCTCGTTCTGGTTTGACAGTTTCGTTTACCGGTAGTTTGGTATGGCAGGCAGTCGATCTCGTCCTTCACTGCCACCAGCACCCCGTCCATGGCAGACAGAGGCGCCCCTGCAACCCAGCAAATCAACGAACGACATATCAGGGCGTACGCCAACAATTTTCTTCTTCTTTTGCAGCATATACAGTACACACAAATGAGAGCAGTGGATCTGCATCGACCACTGCCTAAATGCGCCATGAATTCTGCAGATCAACGAACCCCTCTGCCTCGCAGTACTGTAGTTAATTAAAAAAAAGGTGCAGCAGCGACTGCCCATACCGTAGGCCACTCCTCTCTAAGCACACACCGCTGCTCTGTTCCTTCAGAGGATTATTCAGGAGCATTGTATCCCCAGCGATCGAAGGAGCAGAGAAATCTGAAACTGGTCTGAGTTTCATATCGGCACCGAGCTCTGCTGAACCTGCCATTCTGCTACCGCGATCCAGCCGCATGCAGGCGCACGTTCGGCTAATGTTTGTCTGCCAATGGTGATATCGATGCTACTGTTCGTCCGGCAATGGCGATCTCGATGCTACTGTAACTGTTCGTCGCTCTGTACCGCTCTTAGGAAAACATGCCAATGGTTGATATTTGGTTTCTCCGTTCGTACTCTTGGTTCGGATCGTTCTGTGGCTTTGGTGTCCCCTGTGCTTTTTGTTGAGGTGCTATCGTGGAGGGTTACTTTGCATGCTCAAGTGTTAGGGGTTGTGATTGTTGTGTGTGTTGAGAGGTTGTTGATGTGGCCGTGTGATGTTCTTGGTCTGTGAGTAGTTCCGGTGGGTCAGTATGTACCGGTTTTCGCCCGGTTTTCCGTAAATTAACTGGGCAATTCTCTTCTCCTTAATAAATTGATTGGGGCAAAGTTTTTGCTCCCGTTTCAAAAAAAAAAAACATGGCAACTAATTATGCAGACACTGTTCGGCGGGAGCGGGACCACGGAGGTGAAGGCAGAGACAGCAGGGCACTGCTAATGGCGGTACCACTGATTAAATGTCACGGCCGGTGGGTCGGTGCGGCCAATGATTAATTGAATCGGAGAAGACAAGATACACCGAAATTTTGCCTGATAATTTACCTTGCTGGTATCTGAGGGTGGACTCCTCTGCTTGCCTGATGATGTCCTCGGGGTTGTAGCTGATGAACATGGCCATGTCGAGATCAGGGCCCGAGCATTCCTCCAACGCAGCCAGAAACCTCCTCGTGACCTGTGTTACGAGACAAATAGAGATGAAGATCGATGATCATGTCCTGCAATCTGAATTGCATCCTTCTACTCAGAGGGAGCAATTCATCAGCAAGGAGCTTACAGATGCAGTGCAAGTTATCCTATTACCATACTGACAGTTACACTAAGACAAGGTGCTAAAAGGGAAAATGCTTTACCATGACTGGAGTGATCTCCCCTGAGCCGTAGGCCTTGGTGAAGTCCCGGATCGTCCAGCGCCTGAAGCCAGATGACGACGATGGATCGCCGAGGTCAGGGAGGCAGCTGACGGCCTCCTGCACGCGCTCTGCCGGCGACAGACCGGGCTTCGTTAAGCTCACATTCTGCTCGTCAGGGACGTCTGCGGCAGCACCAATGGTCACCAATTCAACCGAATGCGAAACAAGTTCTGCCAAGTGTCCGATTGTATTCGAGGATCTGTCATGGCATTGCAAGCAAGGAATCAGAAAGAACTAACCTTGCCAGGTGTGAGCTGCGGTGAACAATGGCGGCTCCGGGATCTCGGCGTCGGAGACGAGCTGCAGCGATGCGTTCTTCAGTCAGTAGCAAATGGACAGACCCAGTGCATAGAGGCTCCCACACAAGGTGGGGTCTGGGGAGGAATTATATGAACCTAGTCTTTCCCGTGCAAAGTGCAATGCAGAGAGGCTGGTTCGAACCCAGGACCTCTTGGCACAAGTGGAGAGGACCTCACCACTGCACCAAGGCCTGCCCTCGAAAATTGAAGAAGCGTTCGATGATCACCTTATTGACGAGATTATCTTTCTTGAGGAAGTAAAGAACGATGGGGCCTAGAATGGGCGTCTCCAGAACCCACGCAAAGATCTTCACCGGAAACCCAGCTACCCGAGGAGCTGAAGAACACAAGACAAAGGACACAAATCACTGCCAGGAACTGCAAGAGCTCTGAACGCGACATTATGAAACCAGGAGCAGAGGAGGAACCTTTGACATTGGGGCTGATGTAGTGCTCGTCGCTGCCGGGGCTGAGGTCGACCTCGGACGCCGGCCTGTAGACCCTGGGAGCAGAGCAGATGAGACCCATGGATGAGCAGGGCCAGAGCTGCCCAGTTCACTTGTGGTGATAACAAGGAGGCTTGCTTCGATGGCTCGGAGAAGGCTGGCTCTGTTGCGAGAGGAGGAGATCACGGACTCCTACTAGTAGCACTGGTACTAGCACTAGGCAATAGTGCGGACAAATTGGCTCCGTGCTAGCTAGGGGTTACTCAACGTATTACTACTCACTTTGTGTGGCAGCGTAGGTCTTCTAGAATTCAAACAAGTCAACAGTTCAGATAAAAGCTTGACCATCATGTAAATACTCTCGTAATTCACCAGCACCATATATACTTGTTGTAAACCGTAGTCATCTGGCTGACCCAGTTGGGTACGGAAAATCATCAATCTTGACTCTTATACTTGGTTTTATGTAAAATAACACACATTTCTTGCCAATGACACAAGATCGTGTAAATGTCTGAGACGACGTGCATTTTGACGCAGGCGTTGTATCAATTGTGGCACACGGTAATTGGTAAGAACCAAAAGGTTAAGCAAAAAAAGTTTCATCACTCGAAGCATTTGACACCGTCTCTTTGGTGTTGGATAAAATTATACTGCAAGCCTGCAAACAGCAGCTGCATCTCTGGCTGTGGGCACCAAAAGACAAAACAATCAGGAGCTAAAACTGACAGCATTTGAAATTGACGGCACATATCCAAGTAACCATCAACTTTCATCTATCACCAGATGACCACTGACAATAACATTCGGAGACAGTCAGCTAACGTATGCACAACCCCTTCCACCATATCTCACTTTCTTGCTCTGCTTCTGTAGCTACTAATCGACGATAAACCAGCGGAGAACAATGAGGGCCGCGACGGGGACTCAGCCATACGAACGGGCGAGATGCGACTCCCGTTGCTCCTTGGAAGATCCAAACCGTGTGATTCATCGCCAAGCAGCCCAGCGGCATCTTCTCTGAAGTCCAGCAGCGTGTCCTTGGATTCCAGCTTTTCAGGTTCAGTGGCGACACCATCAAGGTCCGTCAGTGACTTTAGCTGGAGGCCAAGATTAGCTATCGTCTTCTGGCACTCCGCGAGCTTCCCCGCAGCACTGGCAACTTCTTTCTCCTGCGATCAAGATGAAAATTGTTAGACAGGAACTACAAGTTTCAGGGGTGATTAGGTCCCTATAGCTTCAGATGTACTTAGAATCTAGGCTAGTAGCAAGTACTAACCATGTTTAACCAATACAGGTATACGCCACAATGCTAGTTATTTTGACCTAATATTGTGAACTTTTCAAAAACGTTTACCTGCTTGAACTTCAGGTCTCCATTTGTGTTGGCAAGACGCCAAAGCTTTGCCTCCCGACTGTCCCTTGACAGCTGAGCCTCCAATTTGCGGCACTTCATTTCATATTCTTCTGAGAGCAGCCTCTCCTGCTCAATCTTCCCTTGCAGCAAGCTCACGTTGTTTGTCACTTTCGCGAGTTCCAGATTTGCTACTTCAAGTTGACCTTCGATTACCTTTCTCCCTGACACTGCATCCTCTGCCTTGGCAGTGAATTCTACCAGCAATGCAATCTGCTCCTTAAGCCTCACTTCCAATGACAACACCTTCTCCTGGAGCTTAATGGTCTCCTGGTGTGCAGACTCAAGCTCAGACCCCAAAACCTGTCTGATGCCCTCCACTGCCTCTAGTTGCATCTTGATCTCTGAAGAATATTCCCTCTCCTTTGCTGCATCACACTCCAGTGCATTCACCGATACATGCAGTTTTGCGATTTCCGAGTTTGCTACCAGGAGCTGAGCTTCTAACGATTCTTTGGCAGACTTCACCGAACATGTTCTCTCTGATTCAGTCTTCATAGCCTCTATTTGTGCCACAAGCTCCTTTTGATGCTTCTTCTCCTTTTGCACATCGCTCTCCAGTGTTTCTATAATTCCTCTTAGTTGTCCAGTTTCCTTTTGTGCAGATAGTAGCTGTACCTCTAACAAGTTTTTAGCTTCCTCAGCCATGTTTGAATTTCTTTTGTGCTGTGCAGACAGGGTTTTCTCTGCGTCAATCTTCTCTTCCAAGGATGCCACTGTCTTCCGAAGATTCTCTACCTCTACAGAAGTTGATTCTAATTGCAACTCCAACTCTTTCCTATCATTTCTTTCTTCCACTGAAGCCACAACACCCTGAAGCTTCTCAACTTCTGCTGACCTTGACTCCAACTGCAATGTCAGAGATTTCTTCTCACCATCTAATCGTTCAGCTTGTCCCAAAGCAGCATTTTTGGACTCATTTGCCTGGTTTAACTGCATCTGTAAGTCAACCAGCTTGTTGTTAGCTACCATGAGGGTGTCACGTGATTTGTCAAGCTGATTTCTAGCCTCTGCAAGGGCCGTCTCAAGCTTCTTGTTCTCATGTTCTATCTTTTCAACCTTCGATTGCAATTCTACAACATGTTGCTGTACTGCTTCAGTTTCGATTCTTGAGAAATCTCTGGTCACGGTCTGGTCAGAATCAGTTTCCGCTCCAACACTAGAGCTTGTGTGGTCTGCTTCAGGCAATGCAGCCAGCTTTTCCATCTCGAGGAAATCATCCATCATGTCAATCTCAACAGGTGTGCCCTCATTGTTGTTTTTAAACTGATCAAGTTCTGCTATCAGAGCTGAGGCCCACAAATCAGAATTTTTTATTTCATTGTCAATAGCTAGCATATGCTCCCCACTATCAGAGTGGCTATCAGTCAGAGATTCCATGCAAGCATTGTTTGGAACAGGCCTAGAAGAATCATTGGCTAAGGAAGTTCTTCGTGCGACATGGCGCAACCTACGGCATTCCGCCTCAACTCTTGTAACTTTTTTTACACTTTCCAGGTGTTGTTTGCTAGCTGTCTCTGCTGCTTGGTTACTCATGTCTCGTTCCAGTGCAAGTATCTTCAATTCCTTGGACAGTGTGAGCATATCCATCTTGAGATCTTTGCTCTCTTTTTCTGCTACCTGAAGTTTTTCCTGCAGATCAGAGGCTTCTAACTGCTGTTTCAGGTTGGTAATATTGTTCTGGAGCTCAGACATAGCAGACTCCAACTCCTGGGACTTCTTAGCAACTGCATCACGGATTTTCTCCTCTTGTTCTTCTCGTGCCTGGCGAAGTTGCCTGACACACTCCTTGAGGGCACCATCCAAGTGGCTGACTTGATCCTCCAGAGAGGCATTCTTCAGAGATGAAGCGTCAAGTAGCCGCTTCAGGTTACTAACTTCAGCCTCAGCATGTTCCCAACCTACAAAGAAAATACATAGAGCAATGCAATATGAGTTAAGTACTACTCCCTCCGTTCAACAATATAAGATGTTTTAGGCATTTTCCACATTCATATGTATATTCATATATCTAGACACGTTTTAGTGTATATGTCCACTCTTTTTAGTCTGAATCTAGACAACATGTGTAACACCTAAAACATCTTATATTGTGGAACAGAGGGAGTACAATATAATAAGTAAATCTTGTTCATACCATGGTATTTTTTCCTAAAGAGCATGCGTAAATGTTGGCATCAACAACTTTCTATTTTTAACTATATTCGTTTCTTCATGCAAAGATGGTTCTGGATAAAGAATCTGAATTGCAACCCCTTTCAATGCTTTATTAATTCACAGAAAAACAATACCTGCTACAGCATCTTCGGCAACTTTTGCATGCTGCTTCACCAAGTCATCTTTAGCACTGATAGTCAAAAGAGCAGCAGAAAGCTTCTCACTCAAACTCTTCACAGAATCCTGCATATCACCATCTCTTATATTTGTAAAGACCTCTGGAGGTTGTAATTGACCAAGCTGCAGGGTAGAATCATTTAACATTGTTGCCAATGCTAGCTTCTCATCCGAAGATTTTCTTGCTTCAGTTTCTTGATTCACGTCATCTCTAATTCTCGAGGAAGCTTCGGGTGATTGGCTATGATTTGGGGAAGCACCACTGGAGATAGGTTTGGTATCCTAGTATTTGCCAAAAATAAACACCATGAGTATGCTCCGTGCAAGGCATTTGCCAAAGAAAAAAAATATATACAAGGACATCAGGAGATCTTATCACTGTACCGGATGAGCCATTCCTCCCTCCACCATTGCTCCTCTCTTTTTGAGAACTGGAGCTAGACAACTATAGTAATCTCGCAAAACACCACAGTGAAATTCAAGCTCGAGACCTGTTACATAACGACGAATTAGCGAAAACTGAGATAAATACATGATTCTGAAAGCAAATTCTACAAAAGTGAGCTCTATCATTAGCAATGCACTCATTCAGCAGTGCTTAAGCACTTGATATAGTCATGCAAATGTTTCAACTCAACAATACAGTTTTTAGCAGTAAATGTTAAAGTTGTAACCTAAGAATTCAAGGTACAGCATAAATTTTGTCCCGTGTGTATCTGGGTTATCTTCCTTTACCTAAAAAAGTATTGGGAAGATCTAACTATCTATCTTGGACGGAAATATAGGAAACAGAAACATAGAAAATTAATTAAGTAGCATGGCTATATGAATTTAAATTAGTTATACAAAAACTTTTCAGATATTGTGTGACAGGTCAATGCTACTCTTCTCTCCATTAGAAAATACAAAGCCTGTAGATTTTGCATTCTTCTTCCAAAATATGATGCTTGCATATAGAACTAGTATGAGGGTAGGACGGCGGATCTCGGCGGCCAGATCCGCCGCGTCGTGGCTTCCAACTGCCTCGCTGCATCTCGATGGTGGCAAGCGAGGTCGCATGTGAGGTCGAAGGGAGCTCGCATCTCTCAGAATAAGGTGCGCAGGGGAAGCATGGAGATGGGGCGCTCCGACCAGCCCTGCCTCTTCGCTGTTCTTCTGCTCTTCGCAGTGGTATTCCCGTGGTGGGAATCGAAAGCGGCGACGATGCGGAGTGCTGGCGGCTTCTTCATAAAGGTCGAATCCCTGATCTTCTCTGCCTGTGATTTTCTTCTCTGTCTGCCTCCTCCAAATCGTGGCGGATTTCCGGAGTTCGATGGTGGGCTTGTTCTTATGGTCAAGCGGCAGAGGATTGGGTTCTTTTGTGGAATTTCTGAAGAGGAGCTAGTTCTTCTAAGCCGCAGTGGATGCGGGAAGAGGAGCAGGCGATTTCAAGATGGAGTTCCACGGGGAGATTTGACTGCGTATTGCGGAGTTCATCAATGGTGGTGAGCTCGCGCTGCTGTTCTTCCTGGCCAAGGGGGCCACTCCGTGCTGTGGTGCCTTGTGCGCCATAGCTTATGCAACCTCCAGGCCGCTGTGCCAATTCGGAGGCCCTTCTTCAGCTCCGTTGTGGCATCCTTCGTCGCTTCATCGCCAAGTGGTTTCGTCCCCGGAGATGGAGATGACGGCCGCTGCGTCGAGCTGTTTGTCGTCGGTGGAGTAGGACCTGATTGTACTTTCATTTCTTCAGTTAAGGTCCTTTTTGTAATTGTCAGGGACTTGGTTGTAATTTTCTTTTTATTCGTGGTCCTTGATGTAATTTGTAAGCCCACCGAGTAATGCAGTCTGGACCCTTCGGGGTCCTTCTCCTTGTTCAAAAAAAAAAAAAACATATAGAACTAGTATTTTCTCTCTTTTGTCCTCATTTATCTCTTTTCATAATTTATAGCTAAACATACATAGTACTAACTATTCTCTCCCCTATTCTGAAGACAACAACGCCATGGCTATCATGGTAATTTCCATCTGCTATTACTGGCGTACTTAATTCATGTATAAGACCAAAATGGGACCATCAAGATTGTCAGTCCACTGATATTCCCATTGCTACATAATCAATAATGCCGACCATTCTCACAATAAAATAAAATACACTTCTGAAAGGATGAAAGAACTAGCACTTGAACTTCAATACAAACACCTGAACAGATAAAGCTTTTTATTTCAACCTAGTAATACTAATGTCCAGCTAGTTTTTTGACTTTTTCTTCTGTTTCTGGTAGGAGGCGTAACATCAAAGCTGATGGTTGCCCAAACAAGGCCCCAGTCAAACAGCTAAAAACATGCCGACGGCAATGGACTAATACCGAACTCATGCAAAACTAAGAAAATGATTGAGAAAATCTCAACCCAAGACCTGTTTTTGACTTCTGGTTCTAGTAAAGAAAATATGACACTAAGAGAAAATTCCTAGAAGTATTATACTTTGCATGATGCATCATAAATTAGCGCAACCATACATTGGAAGAAAAATACAGTGCAATCCACTAACACCATATAAACATGAATTGTCAATACAGTCCAGCTACCACAGTGTCTTGCTGATAACAATGTTCCATAAATCTATCCAGGACAATGAAAATGACATCTTGCTTGGAGATGCCAACAGTAACTCATCGGATTATTTTAATTATGAGTTCCAAGGTTGCTTCCCAAAAATCTGAAAATAACACCTGAACTATCACCATGATGTTTTTTAGTCTAGATGAGTCGCTTTATTGAAAAGAAAAAAACGAACACAGAGGAATAAAAACATGCAATCCCTTGGAAACAAATAATTAACATATGGAGCATAACCTGGTCGTCAGATTAATTCTCACTCTCCCCAGGGCTCCTCTCCAACAACCTGTGCCTTCAGAGCCAACTCCGGCGATCCATGTCATACCCACAACCCCATCAAAGCATACACAGTTGCTCCCTTGGTTTATTGGAGACCACCAAAGGCAGGGTTCAGGTATCAATACTGAAACAGAAAAAAGCGGAGAGAAATGTTGTTAGTACACATCACCTAGCATATTTACCAGCGTGAAATTAATACCAGGCATTAAAAAGAATCACTCCAGAGGATCAATAACAGCAACATTTTAATCAGAACAAGGCCCAAGATTCAACTGTAAATATAAAGCTCTGAAATTTAACAAAAAGATTGTGAACAAGATAAGAAACCCAACCAAGCACTGGGTAGGATCCCAGGAACTGGGTGTCACACAAGCAAATATGTCTTCTACTACTACATTGCCAAATAAAAACTTGTCTAGTAATCTCCTCAGAAAACCCCTAATTCCTACCTCACATCAAACAAAAAAGTCTAAAACGAAAGCAGGAGACAGCGAAGATTTAACAACTCAGCACCGGCCCCTCAAATCCAACGGAGAAACCAAATCGCTCACCTCCAAGAACAGGTCGATTGCTGCCTCAAATCATTCCCCCAAACACCTAAATCCCATACAAAATCTGGTCGAAATCCCAGACGGGGGACAGGGCGCAGAGCAAGAGCTGCAGAACCCCACCGAAGAGGGCCAGGAAAAACGAGCAGGAGAACATCTCCCTTTCGAAATCCACGCGGAAAAAGTAGAACGAAGAGAAGAAATCAAGAAAGGCAGCAGGCCATTAGTAGAAGCGGGGACACGAAATCGGGGCGGCATTAATTCCTACCTGGGAGCGCAATTAAACCCGTCGCATGGAGGAGGAGAAGGGGAGCCCATCACAAGAACCGTGTGAACTCATTCCCCACCTCCCTTCCCCTCCCAAAACCAAAATAAAATCCTCTTTCTTGGACCGATACCAGAGAGAAGCGAGAGAACAGGAGCAAGAGAAGGAATCGCATTGCCCGCCAGGCAGGCCCTCGCACCGGCAACGGATCGAAGCGGCGAGATTGGGGAGGAGGAAAGTGGTAAGAAGGGACTGTACCAGAGCCGCGGCGGCGTCGCAATGTGGAAGAATAAAGCGGCGGCTTTGCGGAAGGGGAGAGAGGCTCGAGTGCGTGGAATCGGCGCGAGGAGGGATACAGAGAAATCTCCTCCTCCTATCCTTTTTCTTTTCTCTCACCAATTCACTGGCACGCGCGTACGTTGGGCTCCAATTTCCTTTCCCGCCCAGGCAGCTCGAGCCACTGCCTTCTTGCCTTCCCTATTCTCCTTCTCTTGACTTTGGAGATGGAGAGTGACCTATCATGTTCTTCTCATTCGTATTATTTTCCTTTTGACTGTAAATATTATTATTTTTCACGTTTGAATAAGTAGAAATGCCTTTTGCTGCTACTTGTACAGTTGTACATGCACAGAATAGAACTGCTTTTAATTTTCTGAGACTAGCCACAATGGTGGTATTATAGGTGGTATCATGCATGCCATGTTGGCGAAAAGCTGACGTGGCACTGCAATTAATGATGAGAGAGTTGATAGTGGTATCATAGGTAGATACCGTAACATAACGGATTCCAATGCAATATGAGTCTACAACCTAATTAATGTTGTATTATATGATATCACACATATTACTACCCATTGTGGAGGTAGTAACATAGACTAGTATCATATGCATGATACTAGTATATGATACTCCCCATTATGACTAGTCTGAAACTACAGTTGCTTGTACTGCTCCTGATAGCACCTCCTTCCGTTTAACCAGAGACTTGCACCACCACTAGCACTACTGTACAGTACCAGTAGACTCCGTAGTTTTGTTGTATTGCTGTGCTGCTTATTATTAATTGTTGTTGTATTCTATTTTGTAATCTCTGTTGAGAAGCTCGAGCTTCGTGTCGTGCCAGCGGAGGGTTCAGAGGTTTGTTTATTTTTTTCCTTGCGTCTCTTCCAAAGCGGTGGGGACCACGATGGTCAGGGACGGTGGGCCCACCTGAGCTGCATAGGGACCGAGGAGATCCACTGTATTTGTACGGGGTACTGGGAGCATGCACACAGAAGATACAAGAGGGGTTAGTGAAAATGGAAATTACAGCTGGTTTATCTGCTAAATATAGCTTTGCATTTTTGTTGGGATGAAAAATTTCATATATGCAAAATATATAAGGGGATAGCTGAATCTGAAAAAAAATAGTCAGTTTATCAGCAAAAGAAGATAGTATTGTATTATTGTTGTATGAGGATTTGTAATTTCTTCAACACTTCCAAATTAAGATATGAACCATGTCTGATTCGATTGGGAAGAACACAAGCAAAATAAACAATGTGAAATAGCTGCAATGTGACGACACATCACACAGTCATTCGATATAACTCCATGTTGATCAATGCTAGTAGATGTCTATTTTGAAGGGGGGAAACTCATATGTATCACATATGTGTGGATCAAGTGGTATTCTGTTTTCATACATCTGCCAAAAAAATCGAACTATCTTACTCTTAGAGGTGTGAAAATTGGTGGTCGTTGGAAACTGTTTGTCTTGTAAATGGTGTGGGCCTAGTGTCTTCTTTACCTGGTAATCAGGTATTCGCCCGGTTTCACTTTATAAAACCAAACAATCCTCTTCTTCTACGCGAATAGTTGGAGCTCTTGTCAGTTTTCTAAAAATATTAGTGAAATTAATTTGATACGTCAAATAATTTCACTAATAATTTCAGCTGATTTTTTAAAAATGAAAAAAAAAAATCATGAATAATGAATTTGGCGTGTACACCTCACCATCCTATAAATCGACATATCTAGTGACATATCTAGTGACATGTGTTAAAGGACAAATTAAATGTCTCATGAAAACCCCTTTTAAGCACCAAAATTTGTCTTTTTATAAATAATGCCAGTTTTTCGTGATGACTTTGTGAGCATGCAGACTATCAAAATGTACACATAATGTGTTTTTGACATAATTTTGCCTACTACTCCATTAAAGCTCGTTAACGAAACCAACCAAAACGTTTCTTCCGGAAAATTACACCTTTACAATGCAGCTAGGTAGGCAAGAGTAGTACTCATAGCATGGTGTCATGACCTCGCAATGTCTGACTAAAAACAGCACAGCACACACCGGCCATGGCCCGATGGCCGTACTAGACACGCCCAACTGTTAACACGTACCCCCAGCAATTTCCAGGCGGTCTCGCCGATGGCCCCATACTTTGAGACTTGGACTTCACTCAACCTTTGGTCACAAAGAGCCACTAGTACTGAGCGGTAGAGAGACCGATCCAACTTACCAGTACTACTGCACTATAACTAATGCCAGTAAACTCTAGACAGTGGACTACTTACTGTACGAAAAAAGCAAGAGAAGAAGAGTTGGTAAATTGTCCTTGGGAGACTTTACGGTGGATGATTTGCTGTCGAACAGGAATTCACTGAAAAAATGATAATACTCCTACGTACTAGTAAAATTGGTGACGAGCGAACCCTAACCGCCTTCACGCCCGCGTCACCCCCTCCCCTCCTCCTCCTTCTCGGTTCTCCTCTCCCGCCGTCGTCGGCGCGAGCCGCCAAGCGGCTCGGGCGCTGCCGGCGGCGGCGGAGCTTCTCTACCTTCCGTGAGGAGGGTGTCTCGCGAGGCGATGGTTTTTCGGCGGCGGTGCGCTCTAGACGGCTGCAGGTCGGCTTCGGACTATGGGTGGCGACACGACGGCGCGTGCATGGTGTCGTGGGCGACAGGCTGTTGTGGGGCAGAGACGGTGCTGCCCCTCGGCTCAGATCAGGGCCCTTCGAGAGCAATCTGGGTTGGGGCAGGCCAGCATGTTCGAAGCGCGACATGCTCTGCAGATGGTAGGGGTGCATATCGAGTAGGGTTTCAGCGACGGTGGCGGTCAGCCTGTTGCAGCGTGGCCTTGGGCTTTACGGGCCCATTCTGGGACCGGCCGGAACCAATTAGGACTGGTGTGTCCCGAGGGGGCTTTACGAACCCGTTGGGTTCCGCCGGACCTGAAATGGATTGTTGTGTTCTACGGCTGCATCCGGTCGACTACTGTCCCCGGCAGTGGAGGTAGTTCCCTTTCGCGCGACCGCGGTACGGCTGACCCAGCTCGAGTTGCTCCTCGCCTCCGTCTTGCAGACCTCGTGAAGCTAGCTTTGGTGATATGACGATGGTGACTTCGTATTTGTGTTGGCGCATGCTGGCGAGGCGGTGTGTCTGGTGGTGGCTTGGCTTTGTTCTCGTTGGCTCTTATGCTACGGATTGTTCGGTATTGTAGACAGAGTTTTTTACGGGAGAAATCCTTTTCGGCTTGACCGGCACTGACACGGTGCCGCCTGTGGGTGGCATCATCCCTTCCTGAAGGGTGTCGTGGCTGCCCTCAATATGCGTCACTGTGTGTCGAGGGAAACCCTAAGGTCAGTGTGCAGGTCAGGGCAGCAGCAGGTGCTCTCCTTCTTTAAGGTGTTGCTTGGTACTCGACGGTTGGGCGCTAGGAGCATGGTGTTACTTCTAGGAGGGCCGTAGCGGTAGCGGGTACCGTAGTTTAGTCAATTCGTCTTTGTCTCCTTTTTCTTGCTCTTTTCTTTGAGAGTGTGAGTTACTACCCCAGTATGTGTGTTGTTGTGTTTCTATTCATACTTGTATAGTGTTCGCTGCTTTATTTATAAAGCGTGGTAAAATCCTATTTTTTTACATTTGGTTGGAAAAAAAGAATTGGATCTGTTGCCATGTAAGATGTGGACAAGAGGTCCCAATTAACACGATTGCACTTCCAACGTTTCTATTTATGTGGCGTTCTTATCTTATCGTGCATCAACTTTGATCATCAATTTCACTAAGAAAGAATGTGATGTTAATCGTTACAAACTAAACCATCAGACTCATATGTGATTTTTTTTGTTAACGGCATATTTTCATGACACGTCACATATTTTACTAGCGATTTTTTTGTTAAATTTAAACCAGGCAAACACAAGAACAAAACTACATAAATAGCGACGGATGGAGTACTCATAATTTGATGAAGGGAACCAAAGATAGTCTTAAATCTTTTAACTAGTGTCATCGCCGAGGAATGAAATAACCAAAGAACATATAGAAAGGAAGGGAAAATGATTTGAAGTTTTCAATCATTGTTTTTTTTGTGAAACACAATACAATACATACGAATACATGTGCACCCTCTCATCTCTATGAACACACGCACATACACCCTACCCCTATGAGCAACTCCGAAAGACTAAGTCGCCGGTTGGGTTTTGAGATTAAAGAATGCACCATAGATGCCTCGCTGTAATATTCCGCCTAAATTAGAAATATCAATATCAAATTTGAAATTTAAATTCTGCTGGGTTGAGGGTATACTGAGCGCAGGGGCGTATCCAGTGGGGGTGCCATGGGTGCCCCCTAAAATATGTAGAAATTCATCTAGATACTAGTATTTGGACCAATTATTGCAAATTGCTACAAGTATTTGGACTAATTGTGGTTAAATGTTAAGTATATTAGGAAAGTTTTTAAGCTTGGCACTCCCACCAATTTCATCCTAGATCCGCCACTGACTGAGCGAGAGTTGAATTCTCTTTTTTTACATGAGATAGAAGTAAGGAAAATAGTACCGCCAAGAAATGATTTTGAACGTGGATAAGCCATAGCTAGTAGCCACCGCCGCTACTGTTACCAAATGGAAACGGTGCATCATCACAGCAATCCGAAAAATTGCCTTTGAAGCTACGGTACGTGGAGAACCACACGGGTTGCAAGACGTTAAGAAAATCCATCATGAGATTCCACACACTAGTGATAAGAGGCTTCACTTTTACAAACACAAGGAATGAAGCAAAGGAGACAAGACCACACGCATAATAAGCTCATAGAAAAAGAGGCTTCACTTGCATTGCATGCAACCCCGCGAGAAGAGGACACCTCACCTCCTTTCAGTCTGAGTTTCCCGTTCTCATCTTTTATGCACAGCTTCTCAGTGGATAAGTTGGAGGACCCTCAAATGGCGACAATAGATCTTTTTCGAAAAAGACAGGAGATGATGTGGAAGGAGGAGTCCATGAAACTTTGGAAGGAGAGTAAGGACTTGAAAATCGAGGGCTCGTCTGTCTGCTCACTACATGAAATTTAGTTTGGGGCCTCGTAATAGAAATCATATTCCGTCTAAAGTAAGCTTGTGTCATATATACTCCTCTTGTCTTGTTGCCATTTAACGAAGGAACCTCTCCTTGATTAATGCTATGTTCTCGAGGAAGGAGAAGATACGAAAATTAGCTTATCTCTACTGCTAGGTTTGATGCACAAAGAACAACAGATATACTTAACCTTTGAATTCTCGTGAACAGGGAGCTTGAAGAGCACTCCTAGTCCACCATCGGATGCTCTTACGAGCCAGGAAGATTAATTATTTAGCTGGAGCACGTACACTTGGTCTGATCTCTTGGCCTACAACTTCAGCTTTGGTCACGGCAGAACGGCTGTGGAGAAGAAAAATAGCATAGGCGTGTTTACAAACTTGTCGTCCATGAGTATATCGATTCATTTCGTATCGTCAGTTACATAGAGAACTACAAACTATCCTGTTTTGACTATTAATTCAAACAATAGTCCAATAAGCGAAAGGGCGGACAAAGAGAAAAAAGCGAGCATGGGTAAACAATTGGAGTAGAGATACATCTTAAAGAATTTAACAAATTTAAGTAATTTCCTTTGAATTCAAATAAATGTGTAACCGGTCATTATCCGGTCAATTTCGAATGTGACGAGACGAAGACACGGTAAAGACAAAGGAATCTGATCCGATTACATCCCTTACTAGATTGAACTCGGCCAAACCTCTTTCTATCCTTGTCCCTCTCAGCTCCGCTGACACTCGACATCACTGTCAATAAATGGAAACGGCGGTGATCCTCGGTCAGTAAATGAAAAGGTAGTCCAAAAAAAGGTTCCATTACTGGTCTTTCAGCTTCGATGGATGGTGGTCTCATTCTACCATCACGTAACTAACTTGTTGGCATCGAACGTCAATTTTGTCGTTAATCAGCTCAATCTCAGATCTGGACCTGAGTGCAACACTAACACGAATAGTTGGTGAGTTGTTACGGTACAATCTCCTCTATTTTCATCAAAAAATGACATGAAATGCTAACGGAGGACGAGTGTGGACCGGTACTTGGTGGATGACGAGGGTAGACTCGTCAAGACCCATGGTTAAGGTCCCTAGGTTATGAATATGGGGGAGAGAACGTGGTAGAGCTGGAAGTATCGTCGGCTGACAAGCAGGGCAAAGATTTTACCCAGGTTCAGGGCCCTCGTGTGGAGGTAACACCCCTACGTCCTGCCTGTCTGTTATTGCTTTGTGAATATGATGGTTACAAGGATCCCGGCGAGATGTCGATCTCGCTAGGGTTTGTGGCTCTGGTGGTTCGTTGTCTGGTTCGATGGCCCTCCCAGTCCTTAAATAATAGGCTGGGTCTCGGGTGTTCGTAACCGACTCGATTTACAAGTAAGGAAACTCTAAACCGACTATTGCTTCGCCAAACTTGGAGGATACTCCATCTTCGTGGGCCTCCCTTCATGGGCTTCATGTAGGCTCTGATAGTTGGGCCTAGTCGATACGTGCACCAGGTACCCTCATGGTAGGGTACCCGATAGGCATACCCATGTCAGTAGCCCCCGAGTACTTGTCTGATTCGAAGAGTCGGGCATGGACTCATACATCATGCACGTTATATTTTTTACATCTGTATTTAGAATTCTTATGAAATAGCACATGTTGGCTATGTCGAGTGTTTCATCGACTATGAGTTTTTGCTTATGATAGTCAAGGGATATTAGCTTAGCAGGCCCGGCACACACGACGGATCGGGGCCGTTAACTACCATTTGTGGCAAAACCATACTAGCTTTCAATCAAACTCGAGTCCCCGGACTCGAATCTGGAACAAACTGGACAGACTCGAAACGGCCGTTGAGGTCTTACTGAATCGAACTGCAGTATATTTTGAATCTACCCAACGCGTCCGTCGGGGATTTTCATCATGTCTGCTGACACGGAACATTTAAGGATAACGCTGCTGGAGCGGTCCTTAGCCCAGCTCGACTGATCGGCGGGTCTTACCTTTGCACTATGCATGCAGCATCCAAGGATCGTCGGATCAACTCGGGAATATTTTGAGTGTGATTTTGCTTATGAACTTAGTCGAATGTTTCGTCGACTGACACTTTTGCCATTATTCTATCGGGTGCGCGACAGCGCTCCCGATGGGAGTAGCCCCCGAGATTGTGCTTTATTGCTTGCAATGGAGGATAATCTCAAAATCTTTTACCCTGCACATTTTAGTCAAAGAAATTTTTTGATACGCTCCCGATGGGAGTACGATGCTGCAGTCGAAAGAATTTCGACTGGCCTCTATGACTTTTGCTAAAAACCAACCGAGACTTATGCGAGAGACCACCCGAAGATATCATCGAGTGACTTTTGCCAGTTGTGAAAGAGAGAACAACGTCAGCAATGACGCATTTTGCGACTGCTATCTCTGACAAGCGGTGGCGTGCTTGGAGAGGCTTTGATAAGACGTGACCCTGTTTTGTGGGCCCGTTTTGCAGAGCTGACCAGGGATGACGCCGCGTGGACTTGATTTGACCGTTCGGCGCGATTTTCACGGGGCGTGATGATGGCTTCCTGGATTCTCGTGCGTAGTGGGCGGAGTGGCCGGCGACGGTTGCTCTCCATGGCTGCCACGTGTATGGCCAGATTTCGCGCGGAGCGTATGCATCTGTTTTGACGGTTACGATCATTTTGCGATCTGTGGTAAATAGGGGGGACGGCGCTGGCAGAGTTTTTTACTTGCCATTTGCTCCCTGCGCCGCCCCTCGTCTCATCTTCTTCCTCGCGCCCACCTCCATTGCTTGCGCCCAAGCTCTCTTCTCCACCTCCTCCATCGTTACAATGGCGAAAGGTGGAGGCCCAAGCGTGGTGCCGCCGCCGCTGCCGCGACCGATGCGGCCAAGGGCAAGAAGTCTGTGGCGGGTACATCTGCATCCGCCGCGCTGAAGAAGGGCAGCGGGGACTGGGCGAAGTCCACCGTCAAGGACGCCCATCTGCTCAAGCTCCGCGAGCAGGGATATCTGCCTCCCGCGGAGCAACTCGCCGTCCGCGCTCCATCGCCCAAGGAGGTATGCCCCGAACCACGCGCCAACGAGCGCGTTTGCTTTGCGGAGTTTGTGTCCAGGGGCTTCTCGCTTCCCCTCCACGACTTTGTTCGTGGCCTCCTTTATGCCTACGGGGTGCAGATCCACGATCTCACCCCGAACGGTATTATGCATATTGCGTGCTTTATCACGCTATGCGAGTGCTTCCTTGGCGTCGCACCCAGCTGGGCGCTATGGAAGACCATATTCATGGTGCGACCCAACAGAGGAGGTGGTCGCACCTACCCCGTGGGCGGCTGCGGCATCCAGGTGCGCAGCGACACCCGCTATTTCCGCCTGAAGACCGTCGACTCCGCGCAAGGCTGGAGGAAAGGGTGGTTTTATGCGAGTGTCGAGCAAGAAGGAGTCGCCACCTTCTCGACTGCAGCTTACGTCAGGACCAAGGCGTGGGATCACCAGCTCTCAGCCGAAGAAATGGAGGAAGCACGCCCTTTGCTGACTCGAATCGACGGACTGCTGGACAAGGTCACAGGCATTCATTTGATTGCCACCTTTGTGAAGAGGCGGGTGTGGCCACTCCGTGCCCGAGCGCACCCCATGTGGGAGTTGAGGGCGCGAGTGACTCCACTCGGATGAGCCCAGAGGAACTGTCAAGGAACGAGCTTGTGACGCACGTGCGCCACATCACCAGCCTGACGACAGCCGACCCTTGCAACATCGATTGTCCCGTTACGCCATACGGGACGGAAAACCCTTTGCTTGAGGTATGTCTGTAGTTTAATAGTTTGCCACTCGTAGTTTCTACGATATGTGTTTTTTGATTCTGACTTTGCAATTTGTGATGTATGCTATGCAGGGTCACTCGACTGCTGCCTCCCTTCCTCCTCTGCCTGAAAATGGCGAGACTGAAGAAACACAGGCACAGGTGGTGGACCCAAAGGGGATCAGTCGCCCATCCCTTCTGCCCACTTCACATGTGGAGGAGGTCGAGGAGGAAGCAGCAGAAGAGGTCCAATCTGAAGACAAGGCCACCTCTGACCAAGAAGTCGATACCGCGCCACCGAAGCGGCGTCGACTGGCCAAGAAGGCGCCTTCTGCTGCAAGTTCACCCGCGAAGGAGCAGGCTTGGAGGATGACGAGGAATCAGGTTCACCACCTGTTTTCCAAGCCGCTCCTTTGCGTGCGTGCTCAACAAGCTCAACTCTTCCTCTTCAGTCGAGTGGTACCCCAGCCTTTGGGGACCAATTTTTGGCGACTCCGAAGATGAGGAAGATGAGGAACACAGGTATGTGTTTTTGAGTATGAGAATTTTGTGCTGTCACATATTTGTGCTAACCGTCTTTTTGCTTTGTTGTGTTGCCCACAGCGCTGAAAACAATCAGCCTGGGACTCCTCCAGTCGAAAATGTTCCAACCCTGGAGCACTCGAATCTGCACCGACTGGAAACGAGGCTGCCCAGCCAATGGCCACTGACGCTGTCGTTGAGACAGCCAAGGCGGCAACTCCAGATGTCGGGACATCAGTCGCGGCTCCTGAGCCGTGGATGAACCACGTGTAGTTTTTGCTTGACCCGTTTAGTTGTAGGTCTGTGAGAGTTTGAATTTTTGCTGAATCGTGTGCTCGCAGCCCTTCTACCACACCTTGGCAGATTCCGCCAAGGCTTATGTCCAGGTGGAGCAGGAGAGGGACACCATGCGCGCCGAGCTAGCGGCTCAGTCGTGAGTTTCCTTTTTGCTTTTGTTTTGCCGAACTTCTTTTTGCAATGCTTGATTTTGTCGAGTATTGAATGCACGTGATTTTGCTGGGCCAGGCGAGAAGAAGGAGCTGGAAGACGCACTCGCCGCGCAGCGCGAAGAGTCGAAGAAAGAGCTGGCTGCCGCCACCAACTCAGCCGCTGCACGCGAGCGAGATATGCTGACCAGCTCGCGGCACTCGCGCAGGTCATGGGAGGTGAGTAATCTTTTCTCCTTTTGATATGACGATATAACTTGTCGAGTGTCGAAAATGACTTTGCCTGTTTTGAATTGTGCAGAAGCTGTTGGCGCACCGGCCTCTGCGGACGTGGCGAGTGACGATCTTTCGCTGGAACAGGCTGTGGGCGGCTTAGGCGCTCTATGCAACCAGGCGAAAGAAGCACTCGCCAAATCGACGAGCACACTTGGCGCTGTATACCAAGTGGTGTTCCCGACTGGCGTGTGCCGTCGACGGTGGATGACTTCGCCACGTGTTTGGCCCCGGGACGTCCACCATGGCGGGTTTCGCTCGCGCCAACACGGTACGCGGATCCGAGTCCACCATCAAGCTTCTTATGGGACATGGGATAGATTGCGACTATGAGGCAGCACTGTCTGCGTTCCCTCAGAAGCCAGATGGGAAGCCCATTTCCTGAAGGGGGTGAGCGGAGCCGCCGCGCGACTGGCCGAAGTTTTTATGAACACCATGGAGCGCCGGGCACTCGAGACTGCCAATCGTCTGCTTAGGAAATCGAAATCTTAGGTTTAGGGTAGCTGTACCCTTTTGCTTTTTTATGCCTTGTAATGATACCTTCTGAACTGCGCGAGTCTGCGCTTTGTTTGTGCTACCTTGTTTATGCAAACTGTCTTTTGCTAATGTCTTTCACTCGAAGAGTTGTATGCTTATGACATGAGTTTAGCTTCTGACACAAACTTTGTGTTTGTGATTATGCTCTTTGAACAGTCACGAGAACCTGCTACTGCGACTAGTTCCTCGCAGGCTCCAATCACCACCCGATCCCAGGGTCAGGTGGCAAATGATGCCAAGGTGATGGAGTATATGAAGGCCAAATTTGTGAGAATGGAGCAAGATCTGAAGGACGCCCAGGCTGAGCTGAATCGATTGAGGGCAGACCCGCGTTGGCCACCCAACGCGAGGATATGTGCTCGGGGAGATGGATCTTGTGAACAGGCAACTCGAGTGTAAGTTCGAGTCTTGCTCTGTTTACAAGCTTTTTGCGTAGCTTTTCCTTTTGATCTGACTGGTGCCCCGTGTTTGTAGGCTTTGTCGACAACTTCCAGGCTGAAAAGATTCGCGTGGAAGGGCGTCTGGATAGCGTGGTTGACGACCCTACGACTGGGCGTCAACACTTTTGGCTTGATAGGTACCATGCCCGCATACTCGCCACCCTGAAGGATCGCGTCTGGCGAAGTGCTGAACTGCTGGAGTTATGCCGGGCAGCGTTTATTCGCCTGAACGAGACTCTTTTTCCTTCGGGGCCACAACCACAAGGGATTCGTGCTGTGTTGAACATCTTCCGCAAACAAATCCCATTCGAGAGTTGCTGTCTCAGAGACTTGTGATTGGAGCCAACGCTGCAATGGCGTATATGCGTAGTCGAAAACCAAGGTTGGTGTTGCGGACACCTGCAGCCGGAGAGGTTCTCGAACAAAAAGACCTGGATGACACGATCCAAGCTGCGGAGACACTAATCGAGTGCACTCGCGAACAGCTTTGCGGTCCCGAGCTGCCCGTAAAGGACGAGCCTGAGGATTAGAATAGTTTGCGAGTGCAATTTTTGTATAGGGGCAGCCCCCGAGTGTAATTTTTGACTCTTTGTATATTGTATAGTTTGTATACTTTGATTTTTTGTCGAGCCCCCGAGTCAGTCGAGCGGGGTTTGTGAAATATGTGTTGGTTGTGAACCAATGACTGTGCAGCCCCCGAGTATTCGAGTGCGGCTGCAGAGTTTTTGTGTTTTTGTTGGATCCTTGTTACGCAGCCCCCGAGCATTCGGGTGCGGCTAAGGCATTGTGTTTCTGCAAGAGCGAGAGCTCATTTGATCAATAACACAGCCCCGAGGGTTTCGGGTGCGGTTAAGGTATGAATTATGCGGGTAGTAGTACAAAGAAGTCGAAGGAACATTGATTTTATTCCTCTTTTGAATGTTAGGCTGCAGGCCGCCTCATTAAAAACCTTCCAGTCCCCTTAGGTACCCTGGTAAGGAAAAGAGCGCGTCTGAAACCTGCAGCCATCCGACATATAGCCTATTACATTGTGAGCACTTTATGCGTAGAAACGGCGCAGATGCGCAACGTTCCAAGGATTATGAGAGAGTTCGCCTGTCTTCGCGTGCTTCAGTCGATATGCGCCTCCACCAAGGACCTCCGTGATGATGAAGGGACCCCCCATGGGGAAGCGAGCTTGTGCACCTTCTTTTGCTTCAGTCGAAGAACCAGGTCACCAACGACGAAGGACCTGGTTCGCAGTCGACGGCTATGGTAGTTGCGGAGATCTGCTGGTAAACAGCTGTGCGGGCCAAGGCCGTGTCTCGCGCTCATCGAGTAGTCGACTGCATCTTCGAGTGCTTCTGCGTCTCTTCATTGTATGCTTCAACTCGTGGCGCATTGAACCTTACATCTGATGGCAGAATTGCCTCTGCACCATAGACCATGAAGAATGGGGTGAACTGCGTAGAAGTGTTGGGAGTTGTGCGTAGGCTCCATAGCACAGATGGTAGTTCTTCGACCCAAGCACCCGCAGCTCTTTTGAGTGGCACCAGGAGGCGCTTCTTGATCCCACTCGTCACAAGTCCATTGGCCTTTTCGACTTGGCCATTGGATTGTGGATGTGCCACGGATGCGTAGTTGAGCGTAATGTCCTGCTCTTTGCAGAAGGTTTTGAACTCCTCAGCCGTGAAGTTTGTGCCGTTATCAGTGATGATACTGTTTGGGACACCGAAGCGGTAGATGATGCTCTTTATGAAGTTGACTGCCGTAGTAGCAGTCGAATTTGTGATGGGGACCGCCTCGATCCACTTTGTGAACTTGTCGACTGCCACCAGTAGGTGAGTATGCCCGCCATGCGATGATTTTTTGAGTGGCCCAACCATATCGAGCCCCCATTGGGCGAAAGGCCAGGCCAGCGGTATAGTCTTCAACGCCGATGCGGGTGCGTGCGGCCTTGTTGCGAATTTCTGGCAGCCGACGCACCTTTTGACTATGTCCTCCGCGTCTTTGAGTGCTGTAGGCCAGTAAAACCCTGCGCGAAAGGCTTTGGCTACGAGTGATCGACTGCTGGCGTGATGCCCACAGGTACCTGCATGAATGTCTCGAAGTATGGCTTGGCCATCTTCGAATGCGATGCATCTTTGGAACATACCTGATATGCTGCGCTTGTATAACTCGCCGTTGATAACGGTGTATGCTTTTGATCTTCGAGTCACGCGTCGGGACTCGGTTATGTCATCTGGTAGCTCGCCACGGAGTATGTAAGCCAGAAAAGGTTGAGTCCAGGTTGGCTCAATGAGAAATACCTCGACTGGGGGGTCCTCTGTGCTAGGCATTTGCTTTTGGGTGGCGTAGTCGACGGAGGAGGCTCTCGTTTCTCCTTGATAGATCTGTGTTCGATGCGCTCGAGGAAGACACCAGGTGGAATTTGTGCGCCAGTTGAGCCAAGATTGGCTAGCATGTCTGCTTCTTCGTTACTTTCCCTTCCTATGTGCCTCAACTCGCAGCCCTCGAAGCTGCCCTCCAGTGTGTTGTACAGGTCGCGATAAGCGATCATGTTGTCCGCGATTGCGTCGCAGGCCTTCATTGTTTGCTGCACCACGAGATTGGAGTCGCCGTAGATCATCAATCGAGTGCACCCAAGTGCTTTTGCCATCCGCATGCCATGGATCAGGCCTCGTATTCAGCCTCGTTATTGGAGGGTAGTTTGAATCCCATCTGCAAAACATAACGTAGCTTGTCCCCTTTTGGTGATATGAGGATGACGCCTGCGCCTGCGCCTTCGTGTTTCTTGGACCCATCGAAGTACATGGTCCAGGAATTGGACACGTCTGGTGCTCCAGGTAATTGGGCCTCTATCCACTCGGTTGTGAAGTCGGGTAGGACTTGTGCTTTGATAGCCTTCGGGTGCTCGTACTTGATGTCTCTTGGAGCCAGCTCGATGAGCCATTTTGCGACTCGACCCGTTGCATTGGGGTTTGTGAGGATATCACCGATTGCTGAGTTACTTACCACGGTGATCGGGTGCTCGGTGAAGTAGTGTGTCAACTTCCTTGAGGACATGAATACAGCGTATGCCAGCTTTTGATAGTGCGGGTACCGCTGTTTTGATATGGAGAGAACCTCGCTTAGGTAGTAGACTGGACGTTGTATGCTTTGGATGTGCCCCTCCTCCATGCGTTCGACTACCAGTACGGTGCTCACCACCCTGTTTGTAGCCGAGACATACAGGTAGAGTGGTTCCCGTTCCTTAGGTGCGACGAGGATCGGAGGGCTTGTGAGGATCCGCTTGAGATCTGTGAAGGCTGCTTCAGCTTCTGGCGTCCACTCGAACTTGTCCGCCTTCTTCATCAGTCGATAGAATGGTAAGCCTTTTCACCCAGTTTGCTGATGAATCGACTGAGCGCTGCTACTCGTCCTGCTAGTTTCTGCACATCATGAAGCTTTGAAGGCCTTTGCATGTGAGGATGGCCTGTATTTTCTCCGGGTCTGCTTCGATTCCACGGCAGAGACTAGGTACCCTAGAGCTGCCCGGCTGGAACGCCGAACGTACACTTCTTAGGATTGAGCTTGATATGGAAGCGTTTGAGGTTTGCGAACGTCTCCCTCAAATCGTCGAGTAGTGTGGTTCTTCCCTTGTGGTAATGACAATGTCATCACGTAGACCTGGACGTTGCGTCCAATTTGCTTTTTGAGGCAGTCCTGCATCATGCGCTGGTATGTTGCACCCGCGTTTTTGAGCCCAAAGGGCATAGTTGTGTAGCAGTAGACCCCGAGTGGGGTTATGAACGCCGTTTTTTCTTCGTCTTCTTGCTTCATCCTTATCTGGTGATAACCTGAGTAAGCATCCAGAAAGGAGAGTCGTGCGCATCCGGCGGTGGAGTCGACGATCTGGTCGATCGGGTAGCGGGAAGTGATCCTTTGGACAGCACTTGTTCAGCGCTGTGAAGTCCACGCACATCCGAAGGATGTCTGTATGCTTCTTTTCTACGAGTACGGGGTTGGCCACCCATTGTGATTTCTTGATTTCCCTAATGAATCCTGCTGCGAGTAACCGGTCGACTTCAGATTCGACTGCGGTTCGCTTTGGGCCGGAGATTCGACGCATCGTTTGCTTGACTGGCTTTGCATCTGGAAACAATTGGAGAGAGTGCTCGGCGAATTCCCTGGGAATACCTGGCATGTCGGCTGGACACCACGCAAATATTTCCCAGTTCTCACGGAGGAATTCGACGAGCGCGCCTTCCTATGCGATAGGCAGGCTCGAAGATATGTTGACTGTCTTGGACGGATCGGTCGGGTGCACCTGATGCGACCTTGTGTCATTTGTAGCATTGAAGGATCTGTCGACTGCCAACTTCTTATGCTGGAAGGAGTGTGCGGTCGTTGGTAATCGCCAAGTCGGCGAGTGATTCTCCACCCCGAACATCTCGGAGATTTTGCTGAACTCGCGGTCGCAAGCATCGGACCTTTGAAAGTTTCCACGGACAGTGATGACTCCCTTTGGTCCTGGCATCTTCAGCGTGAGGTACGCATAGTGTGGCACCGCCATGAATCGAGCAAACGTCGGGCGACCAAGAATAGCATGGTATTGTGATTTCCAGTCGACGACCTCGAACTCAATCGACTCTGTCCTGAAGTGGCTTTGTCCCCGAACGTAACGTCGAGTTGTACGGTGCCTTCTGGGCTAATTGCTTTGCCAGGAACGATACCGTGGAAGGTATTTGAAGATTTTGGGAGGTTTTCGACTGACCTGTTCATTTTGCGGAGCGTGTCCGCGAAGATGATGTTTATGCCGCTGCCTCCATCCATGAAGACCTTGGTCATGGCGTAGCCTCCTATTTGCGCGTCGAGTACCAGAGCCGCGTGCCCTGGTCGAACTACAGCTGGGGATGATCCTCTCGACTGAAGCTTATGATGGTTTCCGATCCCTTCAGAAATTCGGCACGGCAGGAGGTGCCATGACAGCCATGTTCACCTGTCGAGTGATTAGCTTTTGCTGCCTGTTGGAGGGGCGACCCTTTTGTATCATGTACATCTGCCCGTGGGGCTGTGGATATTGATCATCTTCCGCCCGTAGTACGGGTTGTATGGCACCTGCGAGGTTTGCGCCTGGAGCAGGCTGTGGTGGTGGTGGGTGGCGGCTGTGGCGCCATGAGAGCGGGCACAGCGTTCGGCTGTGGTGCGGGTGCAGGCGTGGGCTGAGCAGGTGCTGGGCCACCTTTGAGTCGTATCATGTAGTCAGTCGCCATTTGGTCGAATTCCCTGCAGTTCCTTAGGGTGTGATTGGAGCGTAGTTTTCCGTCGTCCCCCTTGAAGAGGTGGAATCTGCACCAGTCGTCCATCTTTTCCTCGAATGACCGCTCGGGTTTTGCGTCGCTACGTTTGCGCCATTCTTGCCTTTTGTAGCTGTCGCTCCGCTGCTCGCGATCTCGACTGTCCCGTCGATCATCCGAGCGTCGATTGCTTCTATCTTGGTCCTCCCTTGGCTGTGTGTATCCAGCCGCCATGAACTCGGGTCTGTTATCGTCGTAAGGACGTTGGAACGTTTGCGCCTGCGATCTTCTCTGTATGAATCTCTGCGGCTCGACTGCCGCTTTCGTAGTTGTCGCGTGTTGGGGAAGCACGGGATCTGCGTACAGAATCCTCTCCATCTGCCCACTCAGTCGCAACTTTGATGAGGTCAGCCAGGGAGGTTGGCTTTTCACGACCAAGTGCCTCTTTGAAGTCCTTCCTGGCGAGACCTTGTATGAAGGCATCCATGGCCCTGTCTTCTGACACTTTGCCAACCGAATTGCGTATTTCGGTCCACCGCCGTATGTATGATCTCAACGACTCGTCTGATCGTTGAGTGCATGTCCTTAATTCTCGAATGTCTTCGGGCGCTCACACAGAGGCTCGAAGTTTTTGATGAAGTCTCTGCGGAAATCGTCCCACGAGTCATATGATGATGGAGGGAGCGATTTGAGCCAGTCGCGGGCAGTTCCTTCGAGCATAAGTCGTATGTACTGCATCGCCGTGGTGTTCGTGCCACGCTGGCATGCCACGGCGAGTCTGTAATCTTCTACCACCCAGAAGGTTCTTGGCGACCGTTGTACTTGGGTTGTTCGCCTGTCAACTTGAACCGTTTGGGCATCCGCGTCTCACGGATGCGTCGAGTGAAGCACAATGCTCCGCATGGCTCTGGTTCGCGATCAGAGTATGAATCGCTGCTATAGGATCTTCGAGATCTGCTTCTGCTGGACCTGTGCCGGCGCGTGCTTCTCCTTCCTTCATCCGAGTGGTGGCTGCGACCACTGCGATGATGTGCTGCGTGTCGTGAGTCGACTATGTCGCGATCGCGATTCCTTGCTGGAGTTTTGTCTTCTGGCTGTATAGCCTGTGCCGCTAGAGCTAGCGATTTGAGTTGTTGGCGATGCAGGGCTGCGTTAGGGTCATTCGCCGGAGGTTGTATTGCCTTGAGGTAAGCACCTACGGAGAATAATGCACCCGCAGCAGTTTTGGGCACTGGGATTCCGTTAGCGTCCTCTGTCATGAACGACAGGTTACGGGTGATTGCTACCCTTTCATGTTCTGGAAGGCTTGCCAACCGCGACCTAGGTCGTGGGGTTGGTTGCTGTGTGGACCCGAGGGATTGCTCCCTTCGTCGGGCACTCGAGAGGCTGGCTTGCCTTTTGCGCTCCTCGAGCGTCGCTCGGTAGTTTTGCAGTCGAATTGACTCCTGCCAGTTGAAGTACTGGAAGGTCAACATCTCCTCTGGGGTGGAGTTTGGTGGCATCATTGTGCACTCCTTTATGACTTTATCTGCTTTTGCTGCCATCTCCTCCGTGATTGTCAAGGTTGTGACCCCATCCGGCATGGTTACCGTGCATGGGAATTGTGCAGGCCTGCGAGCGGCTGCGTCTGCGGATGATTCTGCGTGAAGGCCACGTAGACCTGATGGGGCGTGACCCGAGGACAGGTGTATGTGCTGTCGATTCCAGTCATGGACTCGACGTCGCCGTCGAGGCTCATGTCAGAGCCATGTGCATCGAGTAGATCTTCGAGGCGAATCTCGTTGTCGGCGTGCTCATCGCCTATGCTCATCTCGGTGTTGGCGAAGCCATTATGGATGTTGAGTCGAGGTTGGTGTTGGAAGATCTCCGAGTCGACGTTGCTGTCGTTATGAATCGCGGGCTCGTAGAAGTCATCGAGGGAGATCCCGCAGTCGAAACTTCGTCGAGTGGTAGGTTGAAGTCGACGTTGCTTGTGCGGTATGCTGATTCTGCCTCCTCGCCTTGGAGTTCCGTCATCATGAACCTGTCGATCTCGCCGGTCGACATGGTTGTTGCGGGCGAGCAGGCTTCAGGAATCGACGACGGGGCGAGCGCAGTCGACGGAGCCTCGAGTGCGCCCAGCACCGTTGTTGCGGATCTGTCGAGTCCTGCGTGCCAAGATTGTTTACGAAAAAATTGAATGCTCCAACAGTTAAGCTCAAACCTGATTCAAGGCCAGAAAACGCCTCCTGAAGCTCTGGCGAGTGCGGATTGAAATTCATTGGAAGAGCAGATGCGCTTTTTGCGGGTGAAGCGGGCAGGCTGCCGCTTTTCGAGTAGATCGGCGAGTCGCCGTGTGTCGCCTGGATCGGCGAGTTGCTGTTTGCTGACATGGCCGGCGAGTTGCCGTTTGCAGATGAGATCGGCGAGTTGCCGTTTGCTGGTGTGATCGGCGATTTGCCGTTTGCTGTTGGGACCGGCGAAACTTCGAGTCCAGCGCTATTCTTTCCCACAGACGGCGCCACTTGACGAGGGGTAGACTCATCAAGACCCATGGTTAAGGTCCCTAGGTTATGAATATGGGGGAGAGAACGTGGTAGAGCTGGAAGTATCGTCGGCTGACAAGCAGGGCAAAGATTTTACCCAGGTTCAGGGCCCTCGTGTGGAGGTAACACCCCTACGTCCTGCCTGTCTGTTATTGCTTTGTGAATATGATGGTTACAAGGATCCCGGCGAGATGTCGATCTCGCTAGGGTTTGTGGCTCTGGTGGTTCGTTGTCTGGTTCGATGGCCCTCCCAGTCCTTAAATAATAGGCTGGGTCTCGGGTGTTCGTAACCGACTCGATTTACAAGTAAGGAAACTCTAAACCGACTATTGCTTCGCCAAACTTGGAGGATACTCATCTTCGTGGGCCTCCCTTCATGGGCTTCATGTAGGCTCTGATAGTTGGGCCTAATCGATACGTGCACCAGGTACCCTCATGGTAGGGTACCCGATAGGCATACCCATGTCAGTGGAAGAAACCGAGTATCACTTCTAGTGAAAGAGGAAGAATAAGCAAGAAGGTGAAAATGAGAACGTGATAAAGTGGGTAACTCTCTAATTTTCTGATTCTA
Source organism: Poa pratensis (assembly GCA_947311845.1). Classification (NCBI taxonomy): domain Eukaryota; kingdom Viridiplantae; phylum Streptophyta; class Magnoliopsida; order Poales; family Poaceae; genus Poa; species Poa pratensis. The sequence continues at coordinate 51,255,714 of CAMZMU010000048.1, read as the reverse complement.
GAAAAATAAACATGAAAAATAGTGAAATGCGATAAAAACGCATATTTAACTTTGTTCATTGAAAAATTTACGAGTCGCCAAATCAGACATGTTTGATTCCATTGAACCTGTACAATATTAATGCAAAACCTAGATAAGCGATGGTCATGCAAATCACAAATATTTCGCGATTCTCAAAAAAAAAAAAAAACGCATGGAACGCTCGAGATAATCATTTGAATCGAAAGCCACCATCTAGAGAAGAAAAAAAAACTAAATAAATCGATATCACCATAACATGCTCGTAAGCCCAGATTATTCGGACCCACATGCCATCCCCCCAGGCCAAGATGCATTCCGTCGAGTCCATCTCCGGCCTCCGCCCTCTCACGTGGCCCCATCATATCCGGCAAGCCAATCATATCGTTCCAGCCCCCACCCCACGGATCATGCCCCCCACTATCCGCGCTCCCACCCGTCCATCTCCCGCCAATCCAACGCTCCAAACTCCATCTCCCTCCTCCAGCCCACCCTCCCGCGCCTTCTCCCCCAAAAAATTCAGCCTCCCCCGCCGGCGCGCCCACCACCCTCCCTGTATAAGCTCCCCCGCCGCCCTCATCCCACTCCACCAACAAATCTCAGCCCACCCACCACCAGAGCCACCAAACCCTAGCCTCCGATGGCCCGCACCAAGCAGACGGCCCGCAAGTCCACCGGTGGCAAGGCGCCGAGGAAGCAGCTGGCGACCAAGGCGGCGCGGAAGTCGGCCCCGGCCACATGCGGCGTGAAGAAGCCGCACCGCTTCCGCCCCGGCACCGTCGTGCTCCGCGAGATCCGCAAGTACCAGAAGAGCACGGAGTTGCTCATCCGCAAGCTGCCCTTCCAGGCTTGAAGAAGAGCGGAGGTCGGTCTTGAAGTCCTGGGCGATCTCCCGGACGAGGCGCTGGAACCTCGTCCGGGAGATCGCCCAGGACTTCAAGACCGACCTCCGCTTCCAGAGCTCCGCCGTCTCCGCGCAGCAGGAGGCCGCAGAGGCCTACCTCGTCGGGCTGTTCGTGGACACCAACCTCTGCGCCATCCATGCCAAGCGCGTCACCATCATGCCCAAGGACATCCAGCTCGCGCGCCGCATCCGTGGGAGAGGGCCTAGGCCTTGGATCTGTTCTGGCCGACTGCGTTGTGTGCTTCTGTACTAGCTGTGGTGTTGATAAGATATCGGCGACCTTGCCCTATGTAGGAGTAGAATGTTGCTGAAATGAAATGGAAATGCAGTGTCCGTTTGCTGGAATCCGGTCTCCGTGTTTGCTGCATAAATATGCTGTTGCTTTTCTTTCCTGTGTTGTTAGGTTTACCATGGTGTTCCTGTGATGTGAATATCAAATGCGTTCCCAGTGATTTCATCTCTGTTTCGGCTCGTGGTCTGCCACATGTGGTATTTGAGTTTCAATTGTCATGTTGATTAGCTGCAGGTCAGTAGGGTGCATAGTTCTCTGGACATCTGGTTGTTACTTCACCCAAATTGTGGACAGTCAACGTAGCACTGGTGCTTTGAGTTAATCTGAGATGTCAAGTACTGTGTGTTATCTTCCATAGCCACATTTATAGAGCAGATATGGTGTGTTGTCCGGTACTCTGGTTCATCGCTGAACCTTGGCTATGTAGCATGATGCTGAAACGAAATGGAAATGCACTGCAAGTGTGGCATTCTATCCTACTTTTGTCATCTCTTGTCAATGTTTCTGGTGCAATTATTATGTTGTGTTCGCGTGCTGCTGCTCTGATGGTACAGAAGAATGCACGATTCAGTGGATCTGGTGAGTTTTCCTGCTGGCTGGTAATTTGGATTCAGTGCTCCGAGTTTCAGTGTAATTTTTTGTTTGCATGTTGTTTGCACATGGACTTATTCAGTTGAGTCTTTTGCTCTGTTCAAAGTGAATTTGAATCTTGTGTTGGTTGCTGTTTATTAGCTGCAGTTGAAGAGGTGACATATGTTAGTTCTCTGTACATTTGGTTGCGCCATTCACATAGCTCAATCACTGGTGCCTGAAGAGCAATCAACATGTCGATTGTGTGGTGTTAACTTTCATTGTCACATCTACAGAGGTAGGTTTATTTGCAATGTCTTTTTTACACAGATTTAAGACATGCACTTGGGCAGTGCAGCTTCTCTGACTTTGCTCTTGTAACTTGGACAATCTGGAGTGACCAAGGTAGTATGTATCTGATGTTGCGAAGTATCGGAAATGCAAAACCTGTATCAGGTAAATTCAGGACACGCTGACCTCCCTGAATCCATATCAGGCTGATTGCTAGTACATCTTCTACCTGTGGGAAGCCAAACAACAAGAGAGCTTCTGGGCAGTTTGAGGAGAGGAAGGGAATTCCTGCTCTGCTGAAATCATCGCCCGGCAAATGAGGCACGGAGCTGCAGCATATTGCCTTTGATATCACCAAAGTGAATGCCTCTTCGATAATGGATATGAGCTCTGTCTTTTTGTATCCATTTACAAGAAGTGCTTCTTTGCACTAGCAGTTCTATTGAGATGTATATAGTGGTCAATCCGGGAGGGGCGTTTTGGTGCCCGGGCAGAGCTGCCCCTGATATCTTGTCCGTTGGACAGCCTAGGGATCTGTGCATTATGTCCTTTCCTGGGACCTGTCAGGCTTTGAATAATTGAGTATTTCAACTGCACCGTATGGGCTTGGGTGTGTACGGCAGGCAACGCCAAGGACGGACGTTAGGATGAATCTGCCCAAACGTAACGACAGATATTTTATTCTCGACTACGGGCACAGGACGGCGAAATGTGATGGACCTCGTACAAAATGATTATTCTCGGTGAAGACGTGGGGCATCGATATGTGCAGTTATTCATTTGCTTGACGATGCCTTTTGCTTTGGGCCTTCTTTTCAATCTGTGAAGAAGCAGTTGATTTTTTTGACGTGAGAAGCAGTTGATTTGGTGCTGCATGGGTGAGGTTGGATGAAGGTTGTTTTAAGAAACTAGTTGACATGTACGTGCAACGCACGTTTTCACAATTAAAGGGGAATTTTACAAGTAAGAAGATGAAGCAAAGGTTGCTGGTCGTCCGTCCGTCCGTCCGCCTCTCGATACTCCTGCGGGTCATGGTTGTAGGATACTCATCGCATCGGCCGGTGGACCGTCTCGGTGATAACGTCGTCAGGGCTGTTGGCATGCTCATTCTTTTGTTGGGATACAGCCAGCGTGCGGGTGGAGGCTTGAAACTGCTCAATGTCGGAGGTCCCATATTGTTTGTCAAGACAATGTAACATACGAACCAGTAACCCCTAACGTCGAGTTGGTATTGATCTCCGGCCAAGGCCGTCGCCATCGACTCTCCCATGTTGCTGCGTCCCGACCATCGTTAGTCGTGGAAGCTCCCCGACGTCTCCCTGAAGCCCATAGAGCCGCTCACCTGGCATGGTCCTTCTCTGGCTGTCCTACATGTTTTTTTTTTTGCGAAAGGGTTACATTGCATTACACCAAGATTCTTACAGAAAAGTCCAGACACAGAAAGAAATTACAACAAGGTCCCCGCTGGACACTGGCTTCGTCTCCATGGAGCAGGACGCTGCGCCGGCGAATCCCGCCACCAGACCTCCACAAGCTTGGACACGGAGGCACCCCACGGCGAGCAGGAAGTCGACGCTCCTCGGCATGACACCTCCACCCAGCACCACGGGCGGCGACGCCATCTTGGATGTCTGCAACTTCACCCTCTAGATCTGCACAACGGCGCCGCCGCCTGGCCGGCACCGGCTGGGGAACGACGAGCTCGACAGATCCACGGACCGCAGAACTCGGCGAAGACGATCCGCGCACGACAAAGCTCCGGAGAGCGCTGTCGCCGGAGGAAGAGCAGACCGCCACCAAACACCACACCGCCGACACCTCCACCTCCTTGGCGCCGCCGGCTGCCACCCCATCTACCCCTACGCTATATACAAGCCCGGATCCGTGGATTCCCCAGCCTCCCGCCGCCGGAGCGGCCGACGGAGGCGGAGGGATCCACGGATCCCCGGCGAGCAAGGTGAGGAGACGGGGAAGTTTCAGAAATCGCCTCTCGAGCACTGTAGACGGAGGAGAGGAGAGCGGTCCAAGTCACCAATTGGCTGTCCTACATGTTGCCGCCACGATGGTGGCAACAGCTTAATGTTATAGCTGATGCGGCGAAATACTGTACTGAGGCGGATGAGATCGGCAAGGGACGGCAGTTGCCGGAGAACGATGCGCCAGGAGCTTCGACGGCAGGTCTGGCCGTCCATACTCGTGGATGGTGGTCGGCATGCATCACGCTATTCACGCAGACGCGTTATATTAAGTCTCGTAAGGAATAAGAATATATTCATAAAATGAGGTGAACCAGGAGTTGTGCGTTGGTCCCGATCCAATTTTGTTTTTCCACCTGGGATTTGACCTTGATTTTTTTTTTGAAATTGGATTTGACCTTGATTTTCCTTTTCCCTTTTCCCTTTCCCTGTGGCCAGTCTGAGTTTTTCTCCCTTTCCTTCTTCCGATCGTGGCCTCTGGGCCGATCGTTCCAATCGGAATTGGTTCCGATCGGGAGTCAGGACACTTTATTTCTCACGACACTATTTTCTATCGGGACACTTCCGTTTAATTTTTTCCTTTTCTCCGTGTACGTGGAGGAATCGAACGATGGTGAGCTCGCGTCTCATTTTTTCAACTTTAGGATAAAAAAACGGTTTGACCTGGTCAAAATTGTTTAGTGTTCAACATCGAGACAATCTGGATCGTCCATCATAAATAAATGGATAAGATTTAAAGTGTTTGCTGCTCGACATCGAGACAATCTGGATCGTCGATCATAAACTGGACGAACAAGATTTAAAGTATCCTAACATGTTTGCTCTTTTCTCTACTATATAATATGGCTAGAGGTGATGGTTGGTACGTTTTTCACTTTTCCGGTTTTGCCCCTGACTGTTCGGACATATTACAGGGACTGCCACCGCCAAGTTACATACCGGTTCGTTTTTTCTGTCTGCTTCTCTGTTCGCCACGCTCGCTCTCATGTTTAGCGCATGCACTGGCCGGCCCAGCCCATGACCCTTGTTCACGCTCTTAGCCCATGCACTGGCCGGTCCAGCCCAGGATGACCAGGCCAATTGATCTTCCTTCTGTATCGTTCACTAGCTCCAATCTGGCTCTGTTCGAAACACGAAAAAAAAATCCAGCGACAGCATACACTTTTCTTTTAATCAGATTCATGAAGTAGCTGCTCGCTGACCTGATCAGTGGCTCTGCCCAGCCAGCCTCCTAGAACTATCATCGGAAGATGCATTGCATGCATGAGAAAAATATATCTAGCTTGATCATCTGGCAATGCTCACGTTTAGGCTTACTACCTATATTATGCTCAGAAATTAATTCTCTATTTAGGCTTACTACCTAACGCCTCTATAATTAAGGCGTGTGAGACATGTGCAAACAACAAAAGCATATGTGGCTTTTAGGTAATGAAACCTCAAGATAATAAACTTTTACTACATGTATAACTGATGGTAAACTATCATTCAGGATTATCTAAGATGCACACCGCGACAAAAAATTTGTCATGGATGTCAAGGAACAAAGAAGGAAAAGAGATACGGAGAATTGTATGCATAGATGACTGATGAAAAAAAGTAGGGTAAATTAAAAAAAACACCGTGAAGCTTATAAGCAAAACAAACCAATTAATAAAGCGAGAAAAAATACGACGATTTGGAGCCGGAACAAAGGACAAGACAACATGCACAAAAGAGGCAAAAATATGCGAATTTGCAGTCAGAACAAAATAGGCTTGATTACAACAAATTATCGCGAACCGTGAGTATAGGCGCAACAAACCATGCAAAGAGTCAATTGCCATGGTAAACCCTGCATATATCGAACCACAAGAAGAAGTTGGTATATCTACATTCAATGCGTACCAAAAGTAATATGATGTAAATTTATATCAAGTTATCATAGAGATAAAATTGTACAACACATTTTTTTACCCTAGGAACTATTTTTATGCTAGAAAATAAAATTGTTCTATGCGGGGCGATTAAATTTGGTATAGATTTTGGGTTGTGCCACTCTTTCTACAATGATTTTTAACTCCCGTTGCAACGCACTGGCACTTTTCCTATATATATATGTACTTCATTGACGTAAAGTTCGGTTTTATGAATTATTACTATTTTACTAATGTGGATTATTGTGTTCTATTGATGTTTTGTTGTATTGTGTTTCAGAGAAAGAGTGTGTGTGTGTGAGAGAGAGAGAGAGAGAGAAAGAGTTGTTACTTATCAAGATATCAATTAAATGTAAGTAAATAGTATATAGAGTGATATTTGGAGAGTCGAAGAGAATAAGAGAGTGGAAGTTTTTTAGATACTCGTGACGGTCACATTCGTTAAAGCGAGGGGATAGGAGCAGCAAGCCCCAGTCAATTGACAAAGTAATGACCAATTTACCAAATCCTCGCAAAACCAGCCACCTGGTGGTTCGCCCGTAGCAACGCACGGGCACGTTTGCTAGTAATAGTAGTATAGAAAAGCGATGCCTCTATTGGAGTTTTTTGTTTAACGATGGAAATTTTGTTCATGGATGGGTATCAACTCATTATAATGTCCAAACCATGTAAGTTGTGTTCCTGACAAGTCATTTCTTGCAAATATTTTACTGCATGATTCTTCTCATTTGTGTTCTGCTCATGTTGGTTGATTTGATGGTGTAGCAAGATATTTTGACAAGTTTTTGTACCCAAGAGAAGAGTTATCGACGATTAAAAGTAAATAATATTGGATGATCCTCCACGTCGTCTCTGTCGAGGGTGCCTCGTGGACAGGTACCTCCCTGATGGAGCCTGTGGGTAGTAGCGGGAACATCGGTATGATGTGCGTGGTGGCGGCTGCTCGACGGAACTCAGCCTATGGTGCCTTACGAAGCTCTGATCGATGGACAACGGCGGGTGGTAAGAGCATGTGCGACACCTTTGGCTAGCCAGAGTACTTGTTGCTGTGGCTCCTTCGTGAACCCCAATGCATGTCGGCCCACCACGCCTACTTTCAAGCAGGACATGCCCGCGCCCTGACAGCTACACCAAAGACCCCAAATTTACTTTCACCCGTGTGTGACGTGCGGCTGAGCGTCGATGACGGCGTGTTGGGTGGGGCAGTCGGCATCGTAGGCTATGCGTGGCGCCGCCAGTGCCGAACAGAGGCATGGTAGGGTGGCGTTAGTTAGCAGTAGTTGGATCATCAGTGACAGTCAGTTGTTGAGCGCAAGCGGATTAAACAGAATTGTGTTTGGACACGATGTTTTGACTCGGTGGAGTATCTAGTCACACGATGAAATATATTTAAAAGCATTTGAAATGTAAAAAATGAAATAAAAATTAAGGTGTATACCCTAACATTTTGGCACAAAATTTTTCGCGGAAACTAAACTGGGTATTTACAATTTAAACACGACTAGTACATTTGAACCTAGTTTAGAGCATTCATGATCTTGATTACTCCATCCGTTCCCAAATATAAAATGTTTAGGCTTTATACACATTCATATGTATATAAATGTATCTAAACATATTTCATGTCTATGTTCATTCATATTAATGTGTATATAGACACCTAAAACATCTTACGAAACGGAAAACAGACAGAGTGAGATGAGGCAACGGGCATGACGTTAACCACGCCGAGGGAAATGACTATGACTAGAGCCTAGAGGCTACTGATGTTATCAAGGACAGTAATCCTGGCAATATGTGCGCGGTAGGAAAGCGTGTGTGTTTGAGACACAAGACTAAACTTGATTTGCGGGTATGAATTAGGTAGCTGGGTGCCCACTGCCCGTGTAGGTGCAGACGGGTGCCACCGTGCCAGCTTTGATTTTTGTTCTGAAAACCCGTGCCAGCTTTGATGCTCGGCTCGAAGGTGCAGCACGGTTCAGGCCTGTGCCAATGCGTCGGTTCTAAACGTCGTATCTTTCTAAGAAGAGGTATATGCATGCGTGGTGCCACAACTTGCGCGGTGGGAGCAATTTAGTCATGTAAGTTGCAGAATGGAGTCCCGCAGTCCCAGAACTTGGCATGCGGACTGGTTTTCGTTTACCGCCAATGTGGTGGCGACATGTGGAGTCCACGGTGGCAAGCCCACGGTTTGGAACTTTTGCGGAAAACCCCCTGAGTGTTTTACATTTTATAGTCAAGGACAACATCTCGTCTGGAGCAACTCCCCACTCCCGAACCCTAGAATACGTTGGCGAAGGCGACTGGGCGGCGATTTGGGCGATTGAAGCAGGGCCGGCGACGGGCGACAGTTAAATCCGGGGCGGAAGAGCGCGGGGAGGGTGGAGGTGCTCGGATGGAGTCGTTTGGGAGTCGGGATAAGCCGCAATCAGGGGTCGCAGGCGGCGTTGGTGGCCGCAGTGGTGACCTCGACGGCCAATGGTGGCTTACCGGCGAGGTACTGTACCCAATGGCGAGCGGTACGGCGAAGACGAAGGCCAGGGTCAGTGCTGCTTCACAGGTGCCCTACATTTTCTCAGCGATTTGTGCATCCAGACCTCTTCTTTCTCTGTTTTCCCGGCTCGATGTGATTCAAATTCTTCTATCTTCTATGCGTAGGCGCGGATGAATCTCGCAGGCACTGATAGCTGCCAGTACCAGTACGCGAACCAGTTCGTTTCAACAAGAAATTTTAGAGATTTAGAAGAAGAAAATACGAGGTTAGCGATGAAGATAGCTGGACTGGAACTTGAGGTTCAGAAATTGAAGTCAGATAAGAAGAAGATGAAGCAAACTCACATAGAGGAAATGAAAAAGGAGGGACATGAAGGAGGTCAAATTTGTGTGTGCAGTAGCAGCTAGTGTAGTGTTGTATGCATGTATTGCGCTGCTCATTAGGGGATTTGTGTGAGATGATCTTTAGCCATGTACTTATGTAATGTATGTGTTGTTTGTAGTGACAGTATGTTGTAACCTGGTACTTCTGATTAGTAAAAGTGATGTTGAATTTCATTGCATTGGTATCTTTAGCAGTGCATGAGAGCAACATGTTGACAGGCAATTTACAGAAAATTCAGACATCTATTGAAAGCAAATGCAGTTGAAATAAATCACAAGACACATATATCACTGAAATAAATCACAAAGACACATATATGACTGAAACAAAGCTGTCTGATAGGAAATAGGTCATAGAGTCATCAGGTACATAGATTCATTAGGTACATAGCAAGAAATCCATCATTTTCTTGATTACAGACGCAAAATACAAGTTACTGCAGCAGCTACACATCATCAGATGGTGGTGCATTTTGGGTAACAACAAACTCATCCATTTGAACTTGCTCATTGAGATCTGGCAGGTCAGTAGGCTTGTCAGGACCAAACAGCAGGTGGTAGAAACTCCCAGGGACTGTGTTGTATCCTCTTGCAGCTGTAGCTCTTGCTTCATCCAGGGCCGGGCCGATAAAATCCAGGGCCCTGTGCGAAACTCAAAAATGGGCCCGTATCTGATTAGAAAATTAAGCTAATAAAAAATATAGTGCATATGAAATAATATTTTACATAACAATTGGATATATAAAGAATCATAACTATTCAATCCTGGTTGCATAATGTTTATTTAAACAGTATCATTTTTTAGTGTTCTTTGAAGTCTTCAACGATATTCTCATAATCAATTTTCTCCAAAACTTCGCACACAACCTCTTTGCGATTTAATTAAATTTGCTCATTTTCTTTTCTTTTGCGCTTCTCGGCACCATTTGAGTTTTCCCGTGACGACTGAATACATGATTCTAAAGTGATGTCGCATCATCAATCAATTGGACTATTGTAGATCAACAAAATTACTGATTTATTTCAATGTTTGGCAATTAGACGGATCGCTTAAATCACCTAGTCTAGTGTCTAGCCTCGTTGAACTGTTATCGGCCGAGGAAGCGAGAACTAATCAGAGGGATCCATGGCTCCTTGTCGAAGTTAATCAAATAATTAACACAATTGATCAGGGATTTAGAGCGGAGAAGGAGAATCATAGGAGTTTAGGAGAACTCACCAGTCACCAGCGACCAGCCAACGAGCCCTTTTCCTTTTTTTTTGTGCAACGAGCCCTTTTCCATTCAGCAGAAAAGAGCGGCTTATCGAGTGGGTTTCATTTAGGAGACCCAAGCCACGATCGACTCCAGGCAGGACAGCGCCATGCGTCCGCACGGCCCAGTAAGCAGTGGCGGAGGACCCCTTCGGGCAAGGCAGGGCGGCCGCCCTACCTTAATTTTTTCCAAACAAATCAAGTATATGGATGCTTCTCAGGCAGCGGCATCAGATCTAGTTCGTTCTAGTTCTTCCGTCGTCAGTTTCTGTTTTCCAGAGCATTTGTTTGGAGAAGAAAGGGTAAGGGAAGAGGCAGGCTGGCTAGTGGGCATTAATTGGGCCGAGTTGGAGGAGCGCTGCTGGCCTGGTGCGTCTAGATCGATTGGGCTTAGCCCAACTAGGTTCGTTAGTTTAGTTCGATCAAGCCAGCAACACAGCAACGAGGCAGGCATGTACTGAGAGGAACATCATGTCAAGAGTTCGTCCGACCATGAAAAAATTTCGTCCTCCGCCACTGCCAGTAAGCGTATCAGGTTATATTTTTTCCAATTCCTAGACTGCAAACCTATACTTCTTCATAGGCCTACTAAAATTGGGCCCCTAAATTTCATGGGCCCTGTGCGGCCGCACAGGCTGCACTCCCATGGGCCCGGGCCTGGCTTCATCTTCAGCTTCTTGATCCTGGGGAGTTGCACTAGTAGTAGCATCTGCTCTTCTTTTCTTCCCCCTTGTTCTGCCTCTGGTAGCAGGGCCTGCAGCACCTTGTGATTGTTGTACATTTGGTGTATTTGGTGTGTTTCTTGTTGCTGTTCTTCTCCCTCTTCCCCTGGCACCTGTCCTTCCTCGAGTTGTGGCTGTTGTGAGTCTACCTCTTGGCTCTGGAATGCTATCTCTAGATGCAGCAACAAAGGCACTCTCTGGTAAAGGGCCAAGCACCCTATCTAAGGGCACATTTTCTCCCTCCTGCCATATAATTGACATAGTAAATAAGTATATTGTGCACAGAACTAATTAACAGTTATTAAATATAGAAATTACCTGTATTCCCATCTGATAGACCATGCTGTTCACCTGGAAAGTAGGATCCATGCCTATATGTGGTCTCTGTGAGGTGATATGCTGCACACATATAATAATTGTTACCAAATGGAAAATCTGCATTGAACACTGAAAATGTGTAGCTATTGTTAGCATCATACCTCTAGAATATATGGAATTTCTCTGTTCTCATCTTCTTGAGGAATATCTTTAGCTTGTTGCTGCATTTGAGCTGCAACCCATTTGTCATGCCCTTTCTTGTTGTGGTTAGGCTGATGGCATACAGAGCAATGCATGGTAACTCCAGCCTTGGTAAATATCTTCACTCCCCTTTTCATTTTCTCTTCAGGTGCCTTCTTCCTGTTTTTCTTTGGCCTGCCCATAACTTTGGTAAACAGAGGTGGATGTATGACAGGTCCAGCAACCTTTTCCCAGAAAGGTCTGCCTCTTAGTGGTGCCAGATGGTATCCATAAGCCTTGTGGTGTGTATCAATTGTGTAGCAGCTGTGGACTAGGGATTCAGGGTTTATTCTATCAAGCCTGCAACAAGCTATAGCATGATGGCAAGGAATCCCTGTGAGCTGCCACCTCTTGCATGAACAAGTTTTGCTATGAAAACACACAACATAATTTTGTTCCATCTCATGTGAACTGACAGAGTACAACAAATTGTCAGCTAGTTTCACCCTGCATTCATTGGCCCACTCTGCAAATTTATCAAGCTTCTTCTTAATTTTAGGATATATCCTACCTGACCATTTCAAAGCTTCCTTTGATTTAGTCTCCATTCTCTGCATAATTTTGTAAAAAATAGTTTCCAGCATGGATAAGAAAGGCATTTCCCTAGCATCAAGAATATAGCTATTAAAAACTTCACTGTGATTGTTCAGAAGCATGTCACACTTGCAAAATTCAGAGAAAAAGGCTTTGATCCATGTGTTGGGCAACAACTCATCAATCCAGTTAGATAAGGGGTGGCCCGATCTTCTCGATGAGCGGTCGGTAGATGGATGATGATGAAGGATAACTTGCGAGAATCCGACGAACTCTCCGGCTGCTCCCCTGTTGCCAATGCAACAACTCTTCAACCCAATGGATATTCGCGACGCCTCACACCGATGCAACGTAGCCGCCGACCACGAAGCGGTTTTGCAATCTACTAATTCCCAGTGGAACAACAGATCACAGTCAAACTTTGGTAACAAGAACCTCCAGATCGCAACAAAGTGGAGGGGTTGAATTCCCGATCGAAACAAATAGGAATTCTATAGATGAATGCTTAGATCCAATCTAGGGTTTAGCTTAAACGTGGTCTACCTATTACAATAGAGTTCCTGAGTATATATGGGGGCTGGGCAAACATACCCACGCCCAAAATCACAACCTAAACCGACCTAGGATGAAGCGGACTCGAAAAAGGCACGTAGGCCGTTTTTCCGACTTACATCGGATATTCCGAGTCACGGGCTACTCGGATTATCCGAGTTTCTACAGAACCATCGAACAAACTTTTTCACTTAAGTCGGATAATCCGATCCGAGGTGTATCGGATAATCCGATTTTCTACAGAACTGTTTTTGCGCAAATCTTCGATGAACCGGATATTCCGGTCAGCGATAGACCGGATAATCCGACTGAGACCAGAACTCATTTTCTTCAAGTGCTCCTGCCTCCCTCTACTCCCTCGAGCTCTTGAATGATTTGTTCATCATGTTGCCCATGTCATCCTCCATGCATTGCTGCTCCTCTCCTCCGATAATGTTTGTGTTATCAATAACCCTGATCATACATAAATGCATAGACTTAGGTAGTATAAAATTCTCATAATCACAAACATCATATTCAATTAAGAGTGAGTTCACCTGTTGTTCTAATAACTTGGTTCTTGATCTTGTCATTGGTCCAATCCTCACTTCATTAGACTTATCTTGAACAGCAACATCATCAACAGGAAAAGATGGTAAGGAACTAGGGATGTCCTCATCAAGTTATATGCTTCTTCACTGTCAGTCCTGAGTTTCTCCATATTTTTCTTCCATTTGGGCAAAATAGTTGACCTTGCTATGGCCCACACATCATTCTTTAAGACCTCTCCCCTGTGGCCTGCATTACCAAAATTTTGAAGCATGTGCCTCACACAGAATCTGTGCTCAGCATCTGGAAATATCTTCTGGACAGCATTGATTAGACCCTACAAAAACAATGTTGAAGGTCAGGACTATCACTTAAGAATGTGTCTCGTCGTCGACGACACATTTTTCAAGACATCATAAATGAAGAATGTGTCGTCGAGGACTACTCGTCGACGACACATTCTTCAAGACATCATAAATGAAGAATGTGTCGTCGAGGACTAGTCATCGACGACACATTCTTCAAGACATCATAAATGAAGAATGTGTCGTCGAGGACTAGTCCTCGACGACACATTCTTCAAGACACCATAATTTAAGAATGTCTCGTCGAGGAGTAGTCGTCGACGACACATTCTTCAAGACACCATAAATGACATGAATCAGAAAATAAATGACATACCTTTTGTTTGTCACTCATTATGGTCCAGGGAGATGTGTTGGTGATGCCTAAATCATCTTTTAGAGTCGTCAGAAACCACTCCCATGAGCTTGTGCATTCCACTTCCACTAAACCGAAGGCAATTGGAAAGATGCAGTCATTTGGGTCAATTCCAACTGCAGTCAGTAGTACCCCTTTGTATCTTCACTAGTACAGAACGACACATCGGAAACGGGCCAAAAAGCTCATCGGCAACGGAGAAAGGGTCCGTGTCCCCGCCTCTGTCACTGATGTGAAGCCTCACAACGGCAATGGAGATTTTGATCGTTTGCAATAAGTTTGGCAACGGGCATAATATATAATCGTTGCCTTTAGTCTTTACATCAGATACGGAGATTAGTTTTTGACCGTTTGTAATGAGGGCGAAAGGAAACAAAAAAAAAAGCTGGTGACGCCTGCTGCGCCGTCGACGGAACCCTGTGGTTCCTGCCTGACGGCCGCCGGTTCTTCACCTTCCTCTTCGCCCAGCTTCATTGCGTGGTCTTCTTCTACCTATTTAGTACTGCACAAAAGTCTTGCTCCTGGAGGCGCCGGCTTCAGTGGACCGTGTGGACGGAGCCCCGCTCCTACGTCTTCACGGCCGCCGCATAGTCTCCAGGTTTCCTCCTCGCCCTAAAGGAGATGAAAAAAATCAAAATGTAAGCTCCTTCATCTCTATACACAAGACAGATGCTTCTTCATCGGCATGACAGAAAATGTAGAACTAATTACACTAGAACATAGCCTAAACAATGCCTCATATATAGGTAGATTGGACACACAAATTCCAGGGATGGAGCTAGTGAGCCAAGTAGGATGCACAAGATCGGTATTTGTACATACCACAAGGATCACTAGCGCCACCCCCGGATCACACGGTGTCACCTAATTTTAATCATCGGCATAACAGAAACAAAGCTAAAATCTATGTGTAAACAATGCCTACTAAAAACAGAGCAAATCTATGGATAAACAATTAGCTACTTACAACTAGAAAACAGCTAAAATCTATGTGTAAACAATGCCTACTATAAACAGAGCAAATCTATGGCTAAACAATTAGCTACTTACAGCTAGAAAACAGCTAAAATCTATGTGTAAACAATGCGTACTATAAACAGAGCAAATCTATGGATAAACAATTAGCTACTTACAACTAGAAAACAGCTAAAAATCTATGTGTAAACAATGCCTACTATAAACAGAGTAAATCTATGGATACACAATTAGCTACTTACAACTAGAAAACAGGTAAAAATCTATGTGTAAACAATGCCTACTATAAACAGAGGAAATCTATGGATAAACAATTAGCTACTTACAACTAGAAAACAGCTAAAAATCTATGTGTAAACAATGCCTACTATAAACAGAGCAAATCTATGGATAAACAATTAGCTACTTACAACTAGAAAACAGCTAAAAATGTATGTGTAAACAATACCTACTAAAAACAGAGCAAATCTATGGCTAAACAATTAGCTACTTACCACAATGCCTAATAAGAACAGAGCTAATCATCTGAAACGAGCAAAAAGAAGTGCAAAAAAAAAAAACTATCCTACTGAACAGGGGTCTTACATTAGGCGAGGCGGGCTCGCTTAGCGTCGCCGCCGGCGACGGAGCTAGCGCCGGCCTCCCCTGGCGGCGCCTTGCCCTCGCCGTGGACCAAAGAGAGGGCTATGGCGGCCCGGAGGTCAGACTGGTAGACCGCCTCCTCGGCGCGTTCGACCTGGGTCGAGGCCTCGGAGAGGAGGACCGCCGCCTCCAGATCGGCCTCGCCCTGACGACGCTTGGCGTCATCGCGCTCGAAATCGGCGCGGGAGAGTTGGCAAGCGATCTCCAGATCACGACCCTCCTCCTCTTCCTCTACCTCTTCTTCTTCGTCGGAGGACGAGGACGAGGAGGAGGAGGAAGACGGATGGTTCAGAGAGCGAGGACGGCGGCCGGGGTACATCGCCTGGCGGATCTCGCGGTAGCTGCAATGGCGGCCAAATGAGCGGGTGCGGCCGGAGCCTTCGCCGTGCGGACGAGGGCCAAGGTTGCGGGACCGGCCCGCGGGGGCCGGAGCGGCGGCGGCCTGTTCCGCAAGCTCGTCCCGCAATACCAGCTGACGCTGCTGCTGCCTGAAGGCCCGGAGGGTGGGGCGGCCACGGCCGCGGCCGCGATGGCCGGATCTACCAGCGCCGACGGTGGAAGCCATGCGAGAGAGTGGAGAGAGATCGAGGAGACTGTGCGGCGGCTAGGGTTGGAAGTGAGACAGTGAGAGTGAGAGTGAAGGGCATAGTAGGTTCTTATAGGCCGCGGGCTGTCGGGCTGCTTCTAAAGACAACGGAGATTGCGAAACTGTCCGTGTGCGATGAGCACACATCGGTAACGGAGGCAAACTAACCTCCGTTGCCAACATATATTCCACTATTCACCCGTTGCCTTTGTTGTGGGCCTGCTTTACGGCCCAGTGCGGGCACGCGGGGGATGTCGCGATTCTCCTTCGCCTAACTCCTGCCGTTGCCATAGAGGGGTATCGGATGTGTCGTTCTGTACTAGTGCTTGTTTTAATGTGACAGCCATCAAAACAGATGAGAGGCCTACATCCAGCCAAGAACCCTCTTTTGCAAGCATCATAGCTCCAGTAAACAGTGGCTAGATGCTGCTTATGCTCTGTAGTAGTGGGATCATTCACATAATTGGTTGTCACAAAGAATGTAGACCCTGGGTTACTCTGCCTTAGTTCTTGCCCATAATCCATTAGCTGATTGAACTGTGCATCCTCATCACCATGTATTTCAAGTAAAGCTGCTCTCCTTGCTCTGCTCAGTTTCCACCTGTTTGGGCACATGTTGAATTCTCTAACAACCTTTGCAGCAAATCCTCCCAGGTCAAGCTTTGGGTTGTCTCTGAATTCATGCATGAATTTCTCTTTCAGAAGTTTTGCAGTCAGAGCTCTCATTTCCCACACACCCTCACAGGTGTGTTTCCCTGTGTATGCAGTGATGGTGAACCCACCATACCTGCTGTCCTTAGATGATTTGAACAGCCATGGACAGTGTTTCCCAACAGTTTTTCCCTCACAGATAGCTTCCAGCCTTCTTGTATCATTCTTCACCTTCCTAATTTGCACTCTGGTTTTAACAGTGTAAGCTGCCAATGCTTTCCTTGCCTCCTCAATTCCACTGAACACCATGCCTGTTTTGAAAATTGGATTTTCCATGTCAACTGCTGAATTAAAAGCCCTAAGCATTGGATTTTCCTTGCCTCCTCAATTTCCCTGTGCTTTCCTTGCCTCCTCAATTCCACTGAGCACGCGATGAAGCACACACAGATCCAAGAACACACCGATCTACCCAGGTTCGGGGCCCTCGTATGAAGGTAAAACCCCTACTGCCTGCCTCTCTCTGTATATCTCCGTGTATCACAAGTATAAGATGCTCCTCGAGCTGTATGATCCAACAATGGTGAATTGGTGAAGCTCTCAAGGAAGAAGATGAAGCTACGGGGGGGGGGGGGGGACGGAACTCAGGGCATCGTCCCTCACGCAGGAGGGGGAGATGCCCTTTATATAGGCCAACCGAGTTACGGTTATGCCCCTCGACGTACACTGTTGCCATGCCACTGAGGAGTCATCATGGCACTCCTGTCAGGGACAGGACGTGGCCTGCCCATCCCCTGCACAACGGTAGAGCTAGAATGTCCCCTCTGACAGAGACAAGACTTGGCCTGGCCGTGCTACCTCGTAGCCTTTTCCATAGCCTTTCCCCCGGTTAACCCGGAGTCAGCGGTCAGACGCGTGCTGTCCCGTAGAACCCGCAGCACGCCTCTGCCATACTCCGTGCCAGACGCTCCGTGTTAGATGGGAAGTGACAGGAACATTGACTCCCGCCCGACATAAGGCTCCTTACCTCTGTTATCCCGGCATGGATGTGTCGGGCTCCCCTTGGCTCTAACCCGGCATGGCTATGCCGGATTCTCTTGTTGGTTAACCCGGCAAGGATATGCCGGATTCCTAACCTCGGTGCAGAATCCTCACCTGCATATAAGAACAAGTTGGTCATACCGACACTCATGTGTCGGCATGGTTATGTCGGGTAGGGTATGTCTGCCCGAACATGTCGGACCAACAATCTCACTTAACACATTCCGGTCACCTCGGACCTGATTACCTCGGTCACTTCCATATCTCGGACCACATTTGGTCACACTTAACACCTTATCATGACCCTACCCGGGGTAGCCCCCCGACATTAGTCCCCAAAGCTGGTGTGGTCCTACTTACCTGGATGGAGGGCCGCACCAGGTTTAACAAAACTCAAACATCCGAGACAGATTTCCAACTTCCATGTGTCGAAACCACCTCAACCTCATGAATCCAAACTTTTTTACTTTCATCACTTTTACCGACATTTCCCATATGTCGGTGTCTCCGACAGAATGAGAACTCCGGTTGAATAGTTTCCACGGTGCTTGACCGAGGTTCACTGCTTATCTCCTCGATTCCCACGCTGACACAGACATGCCTCTGCACGCACTGCTCACACGTCGCACCGGCCCCGCCACGCGTCACATCGTGTCAGTGCACTCGAGCGCGCTTGACCGCATGCCGCACACGTCAGTGAACGTTTTGAATTTCCCGCCCGTTGGTGCTCCACTAACCGCACCACGGGCGGTTGCTCTCCTGTGGCCCACGATATGGTCCGATGATGATGATGATGACTGCCAAATCTTGGATCCAATTGACGCCATTCCCATCTCCTATGCTCCTCCCTCCTACAAAAATTTTCATCCAGCACCTTCTGCACCCGCTACCACGAGCTCCCGAGGCGAACCTCGGAAACGCAGGACTCGGTGCTTCGGAGACCGGGACATCCACACCCTCGGAGCCTCCTGCCAAGAAGGCCAAGCGGTTGAAGAAGTCCGGGGTGATAGTTCGGACCAAGAAGCCGCCCGTCACCGAAGGGTACAGAATTATTTCCAATGTCTTTGCTTTCTTTATTCCTTAACCGGGACAACCTTTTTCCCGAGACTAACTTCTTCTTTTACCTCATTACAGTGAAGTTCATCGTGCCAACCAGAGTGCCTCCTCGATGCGCTCTCCTATACCAGTGCGCGAGGTAGCTCAGGGCTCCGAGGCAACGACTGCTAGCCCAGCCCGGGCCAATCCTACCTCGGGCTCCCCTACGCCTGCCGGCACACCGCCGTCGACCTCTCAAGTTGCTCCTGAAGGAGCTCAAGGGAATCTAGAGACTTCGGCCCCTGACCAGCACTGAGACTCCGGGGTCCACATTCTGGACTCCGACATATCTCGGCTAGAAGCTCCGGTTATCCCGGATCAGCAGCAACCACCTCGACCACCGCCACCGTCGCAACAGCAGAAGCAGCAACAACAGCAGCAACAACCACCTCAGCAACAACAGCAGCAGCAGAAGCAAAAGGAGCAACTTCAGAAGAAGGACAAGCCGCAGAAGAAGGATAAGCCTCCGCAGCAGCCACAACAACAGCCACCACCGCAGCGATCACCATGCAGTCCTTCTCGCTCTCCGAAGTCTCCTTCGGCATCAGCCCGGAAGGCCGCACCCCCGGCTAAACAAACTTCGAGCCAACAGACCAGCGGAAAAGAGCTGGTAGTCTCGGACAAGCAACAGCCCGAGGTGAACCCGAACCCGAAGCAATCTTGACTGCTGCCATCTCCCGAGCTTCCTCAGGCCGCTGGGTGTTTCCTGTGGTGCGTACTGCAAGCGGCCATAGCTTGGGCTCACTGGAGCATTATAACACGGACTGGAATGCCGCCGATCTCAGCGAGGTCTCCTCCGCAGACCCCGCAGCGCTCCACCCTGCAGGCCCAAGTGCGTAGCTCAAACCATGCACACCCTACAAGTTGCGGCCCTAAACGCCAGCAGAACTGCCGAGGTAAATTCTCAACTCAGACCTTTCTTCCTTTACAAAAGCTTATAGATATACTACCCCAGTCCCCGAGATTCGGGTTAAGTGATTGACACTCAACCGAGTTAAAATCACTTGGCGCGAATCTTCTCAAAAAATTTCAAGTTCCAGTCCCCGAGACTCTTGTCGAGCTTACCTCGGCAGGAATTCTCAAAAAATCCGACATTCAGTCCCCGAGACTCTTGTCGAGCTTAACTCGGCAGGAACTCTACCAAATCCGACATTCCGATTATTCGGTTTGAGTCTTGATAACAACACTAACATTTCCATCTCTTTCCAGAAAAGCATGAATGCTCGGACCAAAGTGTTCCACACTTTGCTCCTTGATCATAAGAAGCTCCATGACTCCCACAAGTGCTTGCAAGCAGAGCAGAAGACTCGGGAGGACGCGCACCAGAAGGCGCTTAAAAAAGAACAGGACGAAGTGTCGCGGCTCCAGTCTGAACTCCAGCGGGTGCAGAAGCAACGGGAGGATGATGCCCAGCGGCTGAAAAACGAGATGCAAACCGCTGTCGCCGCAGAGAAGAAACTCCGGGAAGACGCAGCTGAGAAGCACAAGGAGGAACTCCGCCAGGCCGAGGTTCGCGTTACCTCGGCGACAGAAGCCTTGGATGCCCTGAAGGCAAAATGTGACAGCTGGCTGGAGAAACTTGTCTGCATTAACCGAGAGATGGACAGTAAGCTCTTTCTGCCCTTCACCTTTCTATCATACCGACATTTGCCATATGTCGGATTATGATTTTACTTTTGACAACAGCTTTTCCTACTATAGAGCATTTCATGCACACTCAAGTTGCTGCCTCCAACACAACCAAGAGGGCCCGAGAAAGAAGATCCGATGCTGGCCCCATCTCGGATGAGTGGGATATTGAAGATCACTTGACTGCGATGAAAGCTCGGATTTCTCCCTTGAAGCTCCTTGGCACTGAGCTCCTTGAAGCCAGCATCCACGTTTACCGGACATTATGGCCTACTGCCCAAACCCCTGCAACCACCGCCGAGCTAGCCAAATGTCTGCATGCTGCCGAGAAAAGACTCCGGGAGTGGAGATCTTCCTCAGCTCGCGCCGGCGCAGACCAAGCGCTCACCTTTTTGATGTCTTGGTACGAGGAGATTGAGCTCGAGAAGGTGAGGTCCCTGCGCTCTGGCTCGCAATGGACCGAGGACCCTATCTTGTCGAGCGCCGCAAAAGTGCCGCTGCTTTCATGGCCAGCTATGCTGAAACTCGGTACTTCATCCCCGGGGATACCTACTCCGACGCTGAAGATTACGCTGCTGACAGCGATGATGAGGAGACCGATGAGGAGGCAATGGACGAAGAAATCGAAGCTGAGGCAGCCGACACTGCCACCGACATTGCCGCCGAGACTGCCCAGCAGCCAACAACCGACACTTCTCCAGAAGCGGCCTCCGACACTGCCGGAGCCTCGGCTGCCACTTCCACTCCCGAGGTTGCTCCAACACCTGAAGGTGCTCCTGCTCCCGACGCTGCTCCTGCCACAGGCCCTGCGGATCCGAGCTCTTCCGGCGCCGCTTCCTGAACTTCTTACAAGTAGAACTATCAAATCCCGGAATGCCGGGTGCAGATGTAATATACTTTAAGTGTTTCACCGAGCTACCTCTATTTTGCTACTTTTATTCGAACCGGCTTAATGCCGGACCGCTTTGGGCCAAGTCCCCGAGTTTACTTTCGTGTTTACTATACTTAGTAACCTTTGCTCTTGTCTACCTTTTTGGCGTTCGACAGTCGAGTCACAAGATCAAAATTATAGCATACAGTACTTAGTAAAATTTTGAGGTATGATTCAAAGTTATCCGACACAAGGAAAAGGAATGAAAAACCGGGGTTAGTAAACGACATATGTCGGATCATTTTAGGACCGAGTCCCCGAGTCCACTTTCATGTTTACCACATACCACAACCTTTGCTCTTGACTACCATTTCGGCGTTCGTCAGTCGAGTCACAAGATCACAACAAGATAGCATACATTACTTGAACTTTGAAACGAGTCAAAAAATCATCCGACACATGAACGACATATAAAAAACCGAAATAAAACACATGCATATGGACAAGGCAGTCCCCGAGTTACAGCTCGGAGTGCCGACATTTCATTTGAAAAGAAACCGAGATACATACATTACGTCCTTTATGAGTAAAAGGGACGGAGTAGAGCTACATTCCAGGGTCGTTTGGTCTCCTCTCCGGACTTGTCCATTACATTTTTCCTCGGTGCCTGTGCATCTATAAGATAGTATGAATCATTGTGCAGAGCTCTGCTCACAATGAACGGTCCCTCCCATGGAGGTGACAATTTATGTCGGCCTGCACTTCTTTGCACCAGCCTCAGTACTAAATCTCCTTCTCGGAATACCCGAGGGCTGATTTTCTTGCTATGATAGCGTCGGAGATTCTGCTGGTATATTGCTGACCGAGATAAGGTCAATTCTCGTGCCTCTTCGAGCAGATCCACAGCATCTGCCCGAGCCTCTTTTGCCTCGGTTTCAGTGTACATCGCAACTCTCGGCGAGTCATACTGTATGTCGGTTGGCAGAACCGCTTCTGCTCCATAGACCAGAAAGAATGGCGTATAGCCAGTTGAGCGATTCGGTGTGGTCCTTAGACCCCACAGCACTGCTGGTATCTCCTCTATCCAACAACCCGGAGTTCTCAACAGAGGTTCGATCAACCGAGCTTTAATGCCGGCCAACACCAGTGCATTTGCTCTTTCCACTTGGCCATTTGCCTCAGGATGTGCCACCGAGGCTATGTCCAGCCGGATTCCCTTTTCTGCACAAAACCGAGCGAATTCCCCCACAGCGAAGTTGGTGCCATTATCCGAGATAATGCTATGGGGGTATCCATACCTCAAGATGATGTCCTTCAAAAAGGACACCGCTGTGTGACCATCACACTTCCGGATAGGCTTTACCTCGATCCATTTGGTGAATTTATCCACCATCACCAGCATATGAGTCATGTTACCTCGGGCTGGTTTGAACTCTCCCACCATGTCCAAACACCACACAGCAAAGGGCCAAGTGATAGGAATTGTCTTCAGTGCCGAGGCTGGTAAATGGATTTTCTTGGCGAATCTCTGGCATCCCTCGCACCTTCTGACAATATCTTCTGCCTGTTCCATAGCCTTGGGCCAGTAAAACCCATGCCGGAATACTTTAGCAACTAGGGCTCTTGAAGAAGCATGATGACCACATTCCCCTTGATGAATTTCCAAGAGCATTTCTTGTCCCTCTGCTGGTTCGACACAGCGCTGCAACACCTCGGTTACACTTCTCTTGTACAGCTCCTTGTTGATGATGGTGTAAGCTTTGGACCTTCTTGCACTTGCCTGGCCTCCACTTCATTGCTCGGCAAACTCCCATCTGTCATGTACGCCATGATTGGTTGTGCCCATTCCGGGACAGGGCGCACAGGAAAGACCGGGATCTCTATGTCTTCATCCATGGGATCAACCGACATTGCTTCCTCCGAGATTAGGTGACCAGTCCCCGAGTTCTGCCAAGCAGTCCCCGGGTTTTCCCAAATGCATCCGACATCAACGTCCATGGGGACAGCGCCGACTCCGGTTTAGCTGGGATAAAAATTGACTCAGACTGGGGATGGCTTGATCGATGGTTTCCTCAGATGCTCCAACGATATCCCGGGCGGAATAGCTTCCCGAGATGAACCGAGCTTGGATAACACATCAGCAGCTTCATTCTCCGCCCGAGGTACGTGCTTGAACTCGCACCCTTCAAAGAATCCCGAGATCTTCTGGACATGAAACCGATACAGCGCCATATTGGCATCCAGAGCATCCCAGTTTCCTGAGACTTGCTGCACCACCAAATCCGAATCTCCGAAGCATTCAATCCGGCGGATGCCAATCTCCTTGGCCACATTAAGCCCATGGACCAGTGCCTCATACTCTGCCACATTATTAGATGCCGCGAAATGAATCTGCAGCACATATCTTAGCTGATCCTGCTTCGGCGAGGTAAGGACTATTCCGGCACCTAAACCAATCTTGGTTCGGGAACCATCAAAGTGCATCTTCCAATAGTTAAAGTCCGGCACAGGTGGTGTATACTGCATCTCGGCCCAATCCACCAAGAAGTCTGGCAAAGCCTGAGATTTGATAGCATCTCTTCTCTCATAGTGTGGAGTGTAAGGTGATACCTCGATAGCCCATTTGGCTACTCGGCCAGTTGCATCTTTGCATCCGATGATCTCCGAGATAGGAGCCTCACACACCACTGTGATTGAATGCTCTTGGAAGTAATGTTTCAACTTCTTTGCAGCCAGATAGACACCATATGTCATTTTCTGGTAGTGAGGATAGTTCTGCTTGGATAGCGAGATTACCTCGCTCAAATAATACACCGGCCTCTGCACAGTTTTGCCCTCTTCTTCTCTTTCCACCACCACTACGACACTCACAACTCGGTTTGTGGCTGCAATATAGAGCAACATCGGCTCTTTGGGCAATGGTGAGGCCAGTATCGGTGCTGTTGACAGCATCTTCTTTAACTCGGTGAAGGCCGCATCTGCTTGCGGAGTCCACACGAAGTGAGTGGTTTTCTTCATGAGTTGATACAAAGGTAATGCCTTTTCACCTAACCGGCTTACAAACCGACTCAAAGATGCTAAACATCCAGTGAATTTCTGCACGTCTTTGAGACATGTCGGTAACCTCATGCTTTCAATAGCACGGATTTTTGTCGGGTTAACCTCGATACCTCGGCTAGACACAAGGAAACCGAGTAATTTTCCTGCCGGCACACCGAATGTACACTTATCCGGGTTAAGTTTCATTCGGTATTTTCTCAAGTTTATGAATGTTCTCTGAGATCATCGATCAGAGAGGACTTTTCTTTGGTTTTTATGACGACATCGTCGACATATACTTGCACATTCCGACCTATTGGTCATGCAGACATTTCTGCATGCACCTCTGGTATGTTGCCCCGGCATTTCTCAAACCAAAAGTCATGACACGATAGCAATAAGCCCCGTACGGGGTAATGAAAGCAGTTTTCAATTGATCAGCCGGGTTCAGAGGAATCTGATGAAACCCGGAGTAAGCATCTACAAAGGATAACAGCTCACACCCGGCCGTGGAATCGATCACTTGATCTATCCGAGGTAACGGGAATGGATCCTTAGGACATGCCTTGTTAAGGTTCGTGAAATCGATACACATACGCCACACTTTGGCCACCAGAGGCTCATCTTTCTTCTTCTCTACCAGGACCGGGTTAGACAACCAGTCTGGGTGCAGCACTTCCATGATGAAACCAGCCGCAAGCAACTTGGCCAGTTCTTCTCCCACCACTTTTCTTCTCTCATCCGACAGTCGACGTGTCGGTTGTTCACAGGCTTCATGTCGGGCCTGACGAACAAAGAGTGCTCAGCCAACTCCCTCGGCACACCTGGCAGGTCTTGATTTGACCATGCAAAGATATCCCGATTCTCACGGAGGAAGTGACTGAGCTCGCTTTCCTATTTCTCAGTTAACCCGGAGCCAATGATGACATTACGGTCAGAGCATTCCGGGTCAACGTTGATCTTCTTCGTCTCCTTCGGCACCTGGAACGAAGCATTCAGCTCCGGGTTAATCACCCGGGCATGCCGAGCTGCGTGGCCTGAGCCATGGCCACCACTTCAAGGATCTTCTTCTTCTCAGCAGAAATGATCAGAGACTCGGCTAGGCAAGAACCAGCCGAGGCACACTCCATGGAGCGCTTGTAATCGCCCGAGATAGTGATAATGCCGTTAGGACCCGGCATCTTCATCTTGAGATAGCCCACATGGGTGGAGATCATGAATTTGGATAGTGCGGGCCTACCAAGCAATGCATGGTATGGACTTTCGAGGTCCACTACCTCGAACTGGAGACTTTCAGTTCTGCAATTGTCCTTGGTCCCAAACAGCACATCCACCCAGATTTTACCCATGGGAGCACAAGAAACTCCCGGCACTATGCCATGGAAGGTCGTGCTACTTGGCAGCAGCATGTTCATCGAGATACCCATCTTCACCATGGTGTCTCGATACATGATGTTAATGGCACTGCCATTGTCAATCAGAACTCGGCTGAACCGAACATTGATAGTGGGTCCAATGAATGTCGGATCCACCACCAGAGCATATCCTCCCGGAGTTGGCATGACTCGGGGATGATCTTTTCTGCTCCAAGTTATCTCTTGCTCGGACCAGTGCATAACTTCGGTACTGCCGGCATAACAGCGTTCACCTCCAGTGCACGCCGATGCAAGCTCTTTTATCAGTTGCCTCGGTCACAAAGACCACATAGCTCGCATGAGCTTCTCTGTAATCCCCCTGGGGATACTCATTCTGGTAGCTCGGGCCAGCGTTGTTGTTGTTTCCTCCGACAGTCACCTGATTCACAGGTTTCGAAGCAGCTTGCCTCTGAGCAGGTGCATTTACCGGGATAGCATTTGATCCAGTGAGCGGTAAGTTCTGCCTCGGCGGAAACCGCTGAGGTGCTCCTCCCTGATTTCCTCCAGCTCTTGCTCCTTCTCCTTTTACTCGGGTGTACCAGCTGCACTGCCGAGTTGTGTGATTCGCCGGCTTGCGGAAGTCGGTGGTGTGGAAGCTGCAAGGTCCATCCAACATGGTCTCATAAGTAAAGGACTGCTGCTGATCACCCCAGGGCTTCTTTCCTTCTTGATTCTGGCCCCATGCCGGACCATTGAACTTCGGACGCTGATTGCTGCCGACATCTGGCTTGTCCTGGTTCACTGCAGCCACTTGATTCGAGCCATACCGGTAATCCGGTTCTCTCCTCTTGGTGCCGAAGTCTTGGCGGTCATTCCAAGCTGGTCCGGGTCTGTTGTTCACCGGGTATTGTGGTGACCCCGGACTAGCTGTCCGAAATACCCTTGTGCCTACAACATCAGCGATCCCGTGATCAGTCTGTCGCTGAGCACAATCAAACTGGTATCAAAAGAACATCCATAAATACCGAAGGAAATTACTTACTTGATTGAAGCCATAAGCTTCAACAGGTACTTGCAGCGGAAATCACCAAACAACGTGGAGCCCAAGTCATATGCCACAACCCTACAGGCAGCTGACTGGGAAGCGCCCTAGTTCGCATCGACGCCAGTGACTGTCTTTCTCTTCGAACTGCTCTTTTTCAAAATCTGGCTACGACAATAGCCAGGGACGAAACCAATATGAGTACAATTTGAATTGTACTCGCAAACTACCCCAACATGAGTATGCACTAGTTTTATTTTAATTTCAAACCTTTATTTTCTGAAACATCTCTATATCTTTATTGAAAAAGGAAAGAAAGTTTTTAGAACTTTTCCCATTATTCTATCTTTGTAAGAAATCTCTTTAAAACTTTTTCCCGAAACATCTTTGTCGAAAAATGATAAGAAGTCTCTTTTTAAAACATTTTCCCGGAAAATCACCATTTTATCTGTTTCACCAAAACTCCTCCTTTTTCTGACCATGGCTCACCATAGGTCCAGTTAACTCCAACAACATCATACCAACTCGTTGGTATAGTAGTGGAACACTTTCTCCACTTCATTTCCCTTTTAAACTCAAATCTTTTCAAAACTTGCACATAGATCAGAGTAGGGCCTCCCAACTGTCCATATCCGAGGACTCGGCTATTCGAATAGTTTTAACCCTCTGCAGAGGTAGCACGCTTTTTCCACACCCATCCGGTAACTCATCGTGTCAGCCACGTCCCGCCATACAAGGTGTATGCGAAGTTGAGTCACCGACCATAGCCTGTCCTTTGCTCATGCTAGTATAGGACCCTGCCACTATGACACTTTCCATCAACACTTAACCCAGCCCGTCGGAATCTAAGTGTGAGGACTCATAGTTCTGCCCGGCGACCCAAAGGTGGCGTCTTCAATCCTCTTTCTCCAATACACTCATACCAACTCTGTTGGCAGACTTCTCTTAAAAGGACCCAGGTCAGGGGGTAGGTCCTCAGACCATCCCCTCATGGAACGGGGTCATCCCCGTTGTTGAGGCATCCAGTACTAATATGAGCAAACTATATGACTACGCCCTTTCCCATATGTGGGTAAATGTGGTCGCACAGAGTATCGGCTGGTTGACGTAAGTACAAAGACACACTGTGCATTTTTCCCAAATAACTCAATTCTCCACTTTTCCACTTCAACGCCGACATCTCGGCACGTCATAATCCATCCATATAATTTCAAAGGAGTTTTGAATAAACAACATTTTTCCCAACCTATAGTTTGAAAAAGGAACTTCCATCTATATCTCCATATAGGGTGTCAAAATAATATACTTGTATTTTGGAAAAAGGGTTTTCAAAATCATCGCTTGAGTGGCAAACACCACATAAATCACTGATGCTCTTTATAAATAAAACATGTGAACCTAAATAGAGGTATATAGATGCAAGCTCAGAGGATAGCTTGCCTGATTCCAGCATAATGTTCCTGGCTTCTTCTCACTGACCAAAGAAATAATTCCCATTCTTCCTCGATAAATCCTTTCCAAATACCACTCCGGTAGCGTTTATCTCTAGCGTCGCAACATGAAAATAAAACAACACTCAATAAGCAAACCAGACCACAAGTGGTATACAAACAAGGAACAAACCACAAGTATCAAACTAATCACTCAAGCCACAAATATAGCACTAGTTTAATCAAGCAGCGAACTAAATCTATATTTACCAGGGCATTATACTCACAGGAGTATAACACCAAACACATGCTAAAAACATAGAGCACCAAGACATTCTCAATTAGAGGTAATTAACAAACATTTTTCCCTAAACAGGAAATACTTCAGACAAAATTAAGTCATCAAATAGTTTCTACTAACAAGCAAGGCTATGCACTATTAGCAAACCTAAGCAACCAGTAGCCCAAACTTAGTTGAAAAGATTATCTTGCTAATTCAAAATATCAAGCAACACAAGCATAATTAACTACTTGTTGGTTGCTTCAACCCCACTAAACAACACATGTTTAACTCAATTAAGCCTAACACATGCCACTAACAGTACTAACATATACTAACATTCTAAATATCAGTAACACACATGTAATAGTACCAAAATAATCATCAACAAGCATCAAATACATTTTTATTAACAAGACAATTTAATTCCCTTCTTTTTGTTTGGGGCAGAAACTACACTTTTACTAAATATTACTCCTAGGGGGTTCTGTAAATCAAACAATCATGCAAATTTGGGTTTGTGTTCTATGTTACTATTAGAAACTATCCCAATTGTATTTGCTCCAAAAAGTATTTTTAGTATAGAATTAAAAATCATCAAAATGCTACTGTTGTCAAATTTAAACTTAATAGAACTTTAGTTTCACAAATCTCCTGCATGCTTGGCTTATAGATCTAGGTAGGCATTCTCACTAGGTTTCCAGGGAACCAAAGTTTGCAAGATTTGCATCTATAAAACTCAAGTTATTCCATAAATAGTTAAAAAGGTACTTCTTACTAGATTAATTCTATCACACACGTAAATACACATTTTGGAAAATGGCCAGTGCCACATGGTTAAGAAAACACATATGAACGCTACAAAATTTAGTTCATAATATTTGCATGCACAGATTATCCACAAAAGAATTAAACCTACACTGTAAAAATAACAGGAAAATGGAATTGATATAGATCCACTGGAAAAAAATAAAGATGGGCCAGATTTGGAGCTGGACCTAGCAGCCCAGTGCTGGGCCGGCCCAGGACGAAGGGGTACGCCTCCTTCTTCCTCGACACGCACGGCCGAGCGAGGAGGAGAGCTGGAGCTCCGGCGAGATCGACGCGGCGACTCCGGTGGACCTGAGACGAAGAGAGCATGTCTATTAGGTAGCTTGCGACGAGGGGACCTCAGGGGAACAAGAATGGCGACGAAAGGTGGACTGAGTCACCCGCGAGCTTGCTCGACATCTCGGCGGCCGGAGAGGGGAAAATGTGGACGGTGACGGCGATCCCGGGCCTCCCGGCTTGATTCCTTCGACATGGAGGGAGAGGACAACGCGGCGAAGCTTCTGGTACTCTTGGATTTGGACGGAGAGGCTTGAATCGGCGGCGGTGTTCGACGGCGAGCTCGGCTAGGGTTCGGAACGGAGAGGGAGAGAGAGAGCGGTGGAGGGGACATGTGAGTGAGGGCAGAGCGAGGCAGAGGAGCGCCCGGGGCCTCCTTATCCTCCTTGCGTGGCAGGAGAGCGAGAGGGGGGGGGGGGGGGGGGGGGGGTCCGGGCGGCGACGCGCGGGAGGATGACACGGCGCCATGGCCTCTGCTGCTACAGGGAAGATGACGCAAAAATTGCAGAAAACCCCCTATGCTTCTTTTTCCTTTTACAACCAAGTCCTTTTCCTGTTTCTTTCAAAACCAGTGAGTTTCAGGGATTTAATTGAGGCCTTTAAACATTTTTAAAAATTATGAGAAAAATCAGGTAGCCTCCCATATACATGGAGAAGCTCCACAAAAATTGAGGCTTCAAAATAAAATGTTTTGCATAACTTTTGTTCATAATGTTTCATTATGGCAATTTTGCTAATTTCCAAACGATATTCCTTTGGAATTTTGAAACAAGTGCAAAATATTAATTTTGAACTCTTGGAACTTCCTTGACAAATATTTGAACTTTATATAGTTTTCATTTTCGTAGAGAAAACATTTGTTTGAAGGAAATAGAGAGCTAGGGAGGGAAATTTATGTATGGAGATCACTCCTTTATTTCATAATCTTAATTTCCATTTGTTGGATAACTTGAGGAGGTTGTTTTAAATTTAAGTCACATTCCAAATTATTGTCAAGTGTGTTTTAAACATTACTGCTCTAGCATATTTGATTAATTTCCCACACAAGCAAACAACCACAACAAATTCAACAACACAGTCAAGACCACACAAGGTCAAACACAACAATGGGAAGTAAAACACAATCATCAGTGAAACTTTTCAAAAGTTTTTGTTGGTTCTGAAATTTGGGTCTTGTGAAACTAAGTTTTTCTTAGTTTCTAAATTTGGGATGTGACAGGTATCTTCGGCTTGGTTCAACCGAGTCAAGCAGAGGCTGCGTTGGATCACCAAGTGCATAACTATCCGCAATGCGGATTGTCTCGGCCAGTGTGGAGGGCATTTCCCTCTGCAGCTTCTGCCAAAGCATGGTGCCATGTCGACATCCCTGCGCGAACCATGAAATGGCCTGCGCCTCCACAACTCCTTCACAGGAATTGCGAATGTTGCTCCACCGAGTCAAGTAATCTCGGTCAGTCTCGTCATCCCTCTGCCTGCACATTGCAAGCTGCTGAGGTCGGTTTGGCCTCTTGTAAGTGCTGGAGAAGTTGCTAACAAAAGCATCTTCGAAATCCAGCCAGCAGTCAACACTGCCCTCCCTCAAGTTGTTGAGCCAGATCCGGGCTGGCCCTTCCAACATTTGCGGGACATATCTCACCGCCCATCTGCGGTTACCTCCAGCGATGTGCACTGCTGTCACATAGTCAATCAACCAGTCCTCTGGCTTAGTGCTACCATTATAGGTTTTGAAAGGACAATGATGTCGCCTAGAGGGGGGGGGGTGAATAGGCGATTAAAACTTTTCCGGTTTAGGCTTGCTAATTGCGGAATAAAACTAGGTGTTTAAATTAACAAGCCGACAACCTAAATAAACTAGGCTCACCTATGTGCACCAACAACTTATGCTAAGCAAGATAAACAACAAGGTGATAGCCATAGAATACTTCAAGCACGAACGCTATCACAAAGTAATGTGCATAAGTAAATAGCTCGGGTATAGAAATAACCGAGGCACGCGGTGACGAGGATGTATTCCCGAGTTCCTCCTTGTTAAGGGACTACGTCTCGTTGGAGAGGTGTGAGGCACCACAAAGGTCGATCTCAACGCCACAAAGGCTCACCCTATTCTCCGATGAACCGCACCACAAAGGTTTGGTTCACCTTCCACTATCGGTATTCCTTCGAGGCGGAATCTGGAGCCTTTCAACAACAATCCGGGGCACAACCCACAATGGGATTGGGGGCTCCCGAACGGCTTTCAACAACAATCCGAGGCACAACCCACAATGGGATTGGGGGCTCCCGAACGGCTTCAAGTGACCACACAAGGGTCCAACCACCACAAAGGCGTCTAGGGACCAAGGACCCAAGAGTAACAAGTTCACAAGCTTTCAACTTCCACGAATCCTCGTGGAGAGCACACCGATGCACCAAATGCAAAAGGCAAGAGCACAAGTGCTCAAATCCTCCACTCTCAAATTCCAACAAAGCAACAAATGCTTATGGGGGAATAAGAGAGGAAGAACAAAGAGGAGAACCACACAAGAACTCCAAGAACTAGACCCACTAGGTTCCCCTCACTTAGAGGAGAGATTGATTGGTGGAAATGTAGATCTAGTTCTTCTCCTTCAATTCTCCAAAGATCAAAGAGTTTGGGTGGAGGGATTGGGAGATATCAAAGAAATGAGCTTGCAACAATGAAGGAGAGAGAAAGCAAAACGTGCTGGGCAGAGCTAGCTGGCTGGAGGTAGGTGGAGGGGTATTTATGCCCCTCCTAGAAAAAGAGCCGTTGCAGCCAGTTTTGCACCGGAGTTTCCGGTCCAAGTGACCGGATACTCCGACCTGGGGCGGAAACTCCGGCCCCTTGGGGGCGGAAACTCCGGCCCCCACCAGGAGGTGAACCACAAACAGACGAGAGAAACACAGGCAGAAACTCCGGGCCCCTGGGACCGGAAACTCCGGTTAGGGGCGGATACTCCGGCCCCTTGGGCCGGAAACTCCGGCCCCCACCAGGGGCTGAACAAGAACTATGCCTCTTCGAGGAAAAATCCTGAGTCCGGAGACTCCGGTCCTGGGGACCGGAAACTCCGGCCTGAACAGCAGCAACAAAATAGCAAAGCCTGAAAAGCGATAACTTTCTCGTTTGAACTCCAAAACAGGTGAAACCAATTTCGTTGGAAATATTAAGGGTCACAAATATAGAGGGGATACCACACATGGGGAGGTGTGGACCCTAACTCGAAGGTGGACCGATAATATTTCCAACACGAAAACGCAACAAGTTTTCCAAATGAAATCCGTTTTCGAAGAACTTAGGCTTGTCATGAAGATCACGACAAGCACCAAAACCCAACAAGGAGAAAAGCCAAATAAGAACCAAGAAAGATGATATGCCAAGTATGCAAAGGTTTGAGCTCTCCACAAAGATGCGATCAAGTTACTCACTTAAGAGCCCCTCTTGATAGTACGCCGTCTATCCTAAAACCCGGTCTCCACTAACAACATGAGACCGGTAAAATAGAAAACCTATCAAGATCATACCTTTGCCTTGCGCATTCCACTTGAGCTCGATGATGACGATCTTGACTCTCTCAAGTTGGAACACCTTTCTTGATTGTGCTTGCTAGCACATGCTTGATGAAGACTTCTCCAAATGCTCCCCCATACACCATTATGGGAGGGCCTCGCAAAGCTCCGTCTTCATGTCTCCTCTGCAAGCTTCAATCAAATGATATCTTCCGAGATGCATCATATTGAGCTTGCACTTCATCTTCTTCTCTTGATATGTATGATGGCTTGGAGATAAACATTATTGTTCACTCAATCTTCTTTTCCAAGCCATACTTGCAATAAGCTTAACTCTACACATGACCATTCTTCATATAAACCCTTGAATAGAGCATTGGTCATCATGTCATCTTCAAGAGTACAACACATGAACTCCTATATTTTCCCATGGACAAGATCTATAAGAATATCTCAATGTAAACATTAGTCCATAAGGATTGTCATTGATTACCAAAACCACGCATGGGGGCAACCATGCACTTTCAGGTCTTGGTACCTCGGCTCAGTTGGAAACCCGACACCGGAGGTTCCCTCATGATTCGAGGTCCAAAACAAGCTGGGCCAGGTGGACCTTGCGTTTCTAACATCTCGGACAAATAGATTCTGTCCAACTTGTAACGAGCGTCATTCGGAGCTAACTGGCGAGATCCCAGCCGAGCTCCCAATGCACCCTCAACCCTCTGATACCCGGCTCGCTCCATGGCCGAGTTTCCATCATCATATCTGTTGGCCCCTTGACCAACGTACTGCGGCTGCTGTACATATTCAGCCTCCTGGTGCTGCTGCATTTGCTGCGGGACTTGCTGCTGATACATCGGATTCCGAGGTGGTTTACCTCGGCCAGCCGAGGCAACAGGTCCGACATTCGGATTGCCTGGTCCGAGGTTACTTCTACCTCGGCCAGCATTGGCCTGCCCCGCTAACTGCTTTCCGGCATACGCAGGATCATACGTCTGCAGCTGCTTGCTCTTACCGGAGTTTATACTCCGATCGCGACCTCCACCGCTATGCGGAGATGAAGCTTGTCCCTTAGACCCGCTGGCTGCTCTTGCCGAGTGAACTATTTGGGACCCACCAGCACCTGGATTAGCCTTACGACAAGCTTCATTCTGCCGGTGTGCAGTACCAACCAGCTCATTAACTCGGTCCTGCTATTTCCGCCGAGCTTCTCCGGTTAAACCGGGTAACTCGGCTCTTGCTGCCTCGGCAGCTCTAAGAGTCTTGGCAGGGGAGCTATACTTCGGCCTTTCCTGCCGACGTACCACTAGGTGTTCTACTAGAAGCAGATCTACCATCTCTAGCTATCTCGGCATTGAGGCCTTTGCCTCTCTGGCGCACATTCTCTAAATGACTAGGATAATCTGCTACCGGAGTGAACCCATGAGCTGCATTATACTCACGGAGACTGATGCCGAACTCTCTCCGAAGCACGGCCATCTCAACTGCCTCTTGGTGCAGCTTCTGCCGCTGCAGCTCTAACTCAGCAGCGGTCAGGGCAGCATCTGCCCCACTGACCACCGGCACTGCCAGCTTCTCGATGATCTCCTCCAAGGGAGCGGGCCTGACCGACACGTTGGATGTGCCGGCCTGGTGGTGCTGCTGTCCTTCCATCGGAGGCTTTGCTGTTCGGGCGGATTTTTCGGTGGGCTCACCGAGCTTCTCCTTGCCCACACCAGGCGCAGGCCCGGTCATCATTACCTCTGCGCAGATCTCGGGGCGAGAGATACGCCTACCGCGAGCTGCACAGACAGATGGAGGATCCTCTGCCACAAGCACCTGCTCTGGGTACTTGCAGATGAACTCGGTGGCGACGTAGGTCGTGAAGGTGCCGAAGTTCATGAGGCAGCCGTTTTTCGGGAACGGCCGCACGCCAAAGCATCCCGCGTTGTCGCTGATGAAGCTCAACGACCTGAGCTTGCAGACGAGCCCGGAGACGACACGCTCGCCGGAGTTGATGATGGAGCCCGTCCGGATGATCACCCCAGCCAGCGTCGCTGCTTGCCCCACGGTGGGCGCCAACTGTCGTGGTGGTATCACGACAGATGCCATAGGTATGGCTAAGTTGGGGCTCGCTTGGACGCTGGGGGATCCGGGGAGGGTTTGCGCGCTAAGGAGCACGCGATGAAGCACACACAGATCCAAGAACACACCGATCTACCCAGGTTCGGGGCCCTCGTATGGAGGTAAAACCCCTACTCCTGCCTGCCACTCTCTGTATATCTCAGTGTATCACAAGTATAAGATGCTCCTCGAGCTGTATGATCCAACAATGGTGAAGTGGTGAAGCTCTCAAGGAAGAAGATGAAGCTACGGGGGTGGGGGGGGGGGGGAATGGAACTCAGGGCATCGTCCCTCACGCAGGAGGGGGAGATGCCCTTTATATAGGCCAACCGAGTTACGGTTATGCCCCTCGAGGTACACTGTTGCCATGCCACTGAGGAGTCATCATGGCACTCCTGTCAGGGACAGGACGTGGCCTGCCCATCCCCTGCACAACGGTAGAGCTAGAATGTCCCCTCTGACAGAGACAAGACTTGGCCTGGCCGTGCTACCTCGTAGCCTTTTCCATAGCCTTTCCCCCGGTTAACCCGGAGTCAGCGGTCAGACGCGTGCTGTCCCGTAGAACCCGCAGCACGCCTCTGCCATACTCCGTGCCAGACGCTCCGTGCCAGACGCTCCGTGTCAGATGGGAAGTGACAGGAACATTGACTCCCGCCCGACATAAGGCTCCTTGCCTCTGTTATCCCGGCATGGATGTGTCGGGCTCCCCTTGGCTCTAACCCGGCATGGCTATGCCGGATTCTCTTCTTGGTTAACCCGGCAAGGATATGCCGGATTCCTAACCTCGGTACAGAATCCTCACCTGCATATAAGAACAAGTTGGTCATACCGACACTCATGTGTCGGCATGGTTATGTCGGGTAGGGTATGTCGGCCCGAACATGTCGGACCAACAATCTCACTTAACACATTCCGGTCACCTCGGACCTGATTACCTCGGTCACTTCCATATCTCGGACCACATTTGGTCACACTTAACACCTTATCATGACCCTACCCGGGGGTAGCCCCCCGATAGTGATCAATATATATAACAAGTACTTTCATTTTCTTGCTTGCTTTCCTCATCTCTGCATAATGTGCTTCCTCTTCAATTGGTACTAACCCATCAGTGATATCTCTCCCAGGCAAACACCAGTACACATGGAGCTTTCCATCCCTCTCATAGTCAAGCATCGTCAGAATTTTATCCATAGATTCATTTAACCATGTATCAGCACTGTAGTAGTCAAAAGAACCAATGGATGCAGAAACATATGACAAATTCTCCTGCAATCCACAGAAAAATCCATTATGGACTACTTCCACTGAGAAGAGAGCACTGTTCGCATCTGCATTGAACACTGAAAACAAAATTTCAGACTAGCATGTCACACTCGAAAAATTCAGACTTTGGGCAAAATTTTAAGTACAAATTTGCCAATTCGATCTTCAACAACGCACAATGAGAACTGATCCTAACATATTTCTACCATCATTACTGCGAAAGCATAAATCTGTCCGTACCACAAGGCGGAACCAGGGGCGGAAACAGGGGCGGAACTAGGGGCGGAACCAGGGTACGAATCAACTCCAGATCCTACCTTTTCTACGATCTAACGTGAGGTACTGCAAATTCGTCGCAAATAACCGCCGTTTGAACCACTAAATTGACTAATATACACATCGATCATGCGCGGCCGCATGAACCCTAGCAAAACCCAACCCAAATCAACCACAGAGAGCAGAGGGATGGGACTCCGACGCATACCGTACTCCGGCGGGTATTCATTCCACGAGCGGTAGTGGATATCGGGAGGCATCGCGCCAGAATCATCCCCTCCGACGAGCTCGAGGTGGCGTCGGAGTCGTCGAAGTGGTGCCTTCTGGGCTCCTCGACTTCTACCGTATGAGGAGACAACAGGGGAGAGGCAATAAATGAAATAGAGAATGTCTCGGGCATCTTTATGTGAACAAATCAATGCCAGGCGAGCGGGAGGACCCATTTGTAAATTGTCAACAGATCTGGACCGAAACGCAAAGTTGCCGTGCGCACTGTCAGCGCCAACGTGGCTTAACTCGGACTAATTTGACTAACAAATTACGGCTAACCAACTTCTGGGACTGCGGGACCCCATTCTGCAACTTATAGGACTAAATTGTTCCCACCACACAAGTTGTGGTACCTCCCATGCATATACCTCTTCTGAGAAACAGCTGTGGTAAAAAACGATTGTGTCAATGGATCGTTTCTTCACGTCGTGTCTACAAATTTTTATTTCAGACCAGTTTGTGGCTAATTGAATGTGGTCCACGGCGTGGCCTGCCATCAGGGTAGAAAACTCGAACTGAATGGCCACACGAGCTGGGTGGACGCACGGGATGATTTTTACATTCAATGTGCCTTGAGTTAAACGCCAAGAGCCGGTTCTCTCTATACATACAACAACGTTCTCTTTCTTCCTTAACTAGCTATCCACGTAACAGCTCGGCCTAGATCTGGGCCGTTTGGGCCCCATCTGGATTGTGGCGGGCCGGCTGTTTTTCGAGCGGCGGCGGGGCTTCCTGGAGGTGGAGGTGGTGAGCCGATGCTTGTAGGGTGGTGGCGGCGCCGGCAGCCGGCCTGCTGCAGTGTGGCTGCGGGGACTTTGCGGGCCCTTTTTGGGCTCGGCCGGGCCAGGTGGGTCTGGTTTGTCCCTGCGGCTGCGTCCGGACGGCTACCGTGTCGGCGGTGGAGGCAGTTCCCTCCCGTACGGCTGCGGTGCTGCTGCCCCCTACCTGTTGTGCTCCCCTATTCCGCTCTCTAGGCCTCGCGACGGGTGACCGCAGTGAGACGGCGAGTGTAGCGTCAAGATCGTGGTGGCACATGCTGGTGGGCGACAAGTTGGGTGGAGCGCTTCGGATCGTCCGGGTAGTGGTGGTATGAGGGTTGGGAGAAATCCCTGTCGGGTTGTCCGGCTCCGACGCGGCGACGCCTGTGGGTGCCGTCTTTCCTTCATGAAGGGCGTCGGATGCACCTCTTCCCCACTGCCCTTCGTGTACTAGAGGAAACCCTATGATCAGTCCGGGCAGCAGCGTCGTCGTCGTCGCACTTCTTCTTGAAGTTGTTGCTTGGTACACGACATGTCGAAGTGCTAGAAGCGTGGTAGAAATCTCCGGAGAGGGCGCGGCGATTGTGGGGCTTCCTCGCTTAGTCGATCTACCGTTGTTAGCATTAGTTTCTCTTTTCTTTTTCTTTTGTTTTCTTTCTTGGGCGTTTATGTGCTGTTTGCCCAGCAGCGGTTTCACGGTTGTATGGATAGTTGATATATTAATATAGCGGGGCGCAAGCCTGTTTTGAGGAGCTATCCACGCTAAGATTTTCTCCTATGATTTCAGCTAAGACTAGCAAAACATGCCCGTGCGTTGCAACGGGAAAAAACACGAAGATTGCTAGAATATAGAACACAATCGTTTACTATCTCATTGTCGCCATGGAAGAGATGGGATGCATGATAGTCGACCTCGTCACGGTCAATCAAGCGAATTGCTCGCCGTTGTCAACTCATCGCCGTTCATGTTTACAGCTCGCCCATGTCAGGATGTCGCAAGACTTAAACCTCTATGGAACAGAATATGTAGCGCAAATTGTTAGCATGCCAGCGCCCGTGGAAAAGTTGGAATCCTTCCATGGTATCCGGGTGTAGATTGATGATGAAGCTGTCGTCATTTGCTGCCTCGTCGACCACGAGCCGCCGGTTCGTTTTCAAGAAAGAGTTGCACAAATATATTCGCACATCATTGATGGTCTCATCGATCACCAGATGGTTCGCCACCATGTGGTTCTTGTTGTATTCGTTGTCGATGAAGATGGTGACGTCGCCTTGTGGGAAAGAAAGGAACATAACATGCCCTTATATAGTTGGCTAAACACAACGTGTACCAAGGCTAAGTGGGTGTACAAAGACAGTAACGTACAAAGACTGCGTTCGGTGTATCCCTGCTGCCTCAGCCGAGAGGATAAACAAATACGGCTATATGAAATCCAAACACGGAGCCTATCGCGTCCGCTACAACACAGAGCGGCACTATCCAGAGTGGGAAGTAGACCAGCACAGCTGGACGATTGAGGCTGCCGCAGGATTCAGATACATCACAACATGCACAACCATAAGCAGGCAAGCGAGCTGTATGTTCCACTTGATCAGATCTCAAAAAGCCAAGTCGCCGATCAGTCAGCACTCACCAACCTCATGGACCAAAATGGACCTCTTCCGCTGAAGCACCTGGACGAATCGCCGCGGTACAGGACGGTCAGTACTTTGCCACTATCGGCCTCAGAAAGTCTAGAATCATGATGTTTGCGCCAAGCAAAAGCAAGCAAGAATTATTTGGAGCTGCATCAATGGTTTGCCTGACTCGCCGGGTAGCCGCATACAGCGAGGCAGAGGAGCAGGACAATAAGATGAGCTGCCTCCTCTCCATGGCTACTCCGAGCGCACATCATGGATGGGGCTAGCGCCGGAGACCTCGGGGCGTTCGGACGGCCGGCGCAAGAGAGCTCCGGGCATGCCACGGCCGGCCGCGTCAAAGGAAGCGGTGGTGGGGCCGAACCATAGTGGCAGCGCTGTACGGGAGAGGACGGGGAGCTCGAGGCGTGCTGGCAGCCGGCGAGCTCTGGGAGTGCCGCATCCGGCAGCATCAAAGGATGCTAGGAAGCCCACCCTACGGCACACCTCTCGACTTCTGGAGCCTGCCTCGCTCGCCCTCCTCCATCAGCGCCCCGTACTCCCACCACCGCATTGTTCTGGCCCGCCGCGGGAGGCGAGTCCGGCGACCAGGACAGAGAGGCATGCGCGCAGAAGGCGCGGCCGCGTTCGCTGACCGGATCGGATCGATTGGTGGATTCTCAAGGAAGGGGAGGCAGGCAAGGTAGCATGTGCGATCTGGTGGCCCGCACGGGCCGGCTCCAGCAGCGCTATGAGGACGGTCGCCGGGTGGGTTAGACAATATCTGCACTGCCCTCCTCCGTCCGCAGCGTCCTGGTAAACGACGGGAAAAAGAAAAAAAAACAAACCGGTATGACTTATGGGTGGCAGTGGTGGGTAATATTACCGGAAAAAGAAAAAAAAAACGAACCGGTATGACTTATGGGTGGCAGTGGTGGGTAATATTTCTGAGAACACAGGGGTACACTAAGCAAATATTTATTAGCGATCAAAGTGCCCGTGCGTTGCTACGGCATATAGAATGACGACGATGAAAATATTCAGATTAACAAACAATTGTTTCTTAATCACCGATTGGAAGGTCTAATGGGATTTTGTTTTTCTTTTCTCAGCGGAAAGAAAAGCAACTGAATGTTTATGTCATTGGAATCTGCTGCAACCTAGCCAATTATCGAGAATGGCAGCGGCCTTGTTATTACTAATCCACTCAACCTAAGAAAGCACATGCCGACCAAAGTCACTGACCTGATGCATGGATCAAAATACATGCAATGAAAAAGGAATTAAAAGTCACAAATAGCGCTAGGTCTAGAAATCGAATAATACACAAATCTGAATATGGCAATGTTGCTGCACATAGGCTCACTCAGGCCAGCTTCGTGTTGAATGGCCAACATATAGCTCTTCATACTCACGTTCTGCCCAACCTGCCCGTGCTGCTAATGGGAGTGGACGGGTGAAGATCCTGACACCATCGGCACGGCAGTGTTTGGGTCGCCATGCTGACGCTCCTCTACGTGGACGAGCACAATGTATTCCATGGCCGAGTACGGCGGGTTCACGTACGGCGCCTGGTCGAGGGCGAGCACATGGCGTTCCTGGTCGACGTCGGCTCGACCGTGCTGAGCGCCGCGCTAGGGAGCACGACGGTGACGACGTACATCGAGTCGACGGCAGGGATCAGGGAGGGCGGCAGGACGGGGCTGACCGTGTCGACGTGCTTCCTGGCGTCGCTCTTCTTCTCGCCGCTGCTGATGAGCGTGCCGCCGTGGGCCGTGGGGCCGTCGCTGGTGCTGGTGAGGGCCATGATGATGCGCGTGGCCAAGGACATCGCAGGAGTGGGGCGACATGAAGGAGGCCATCCCGGCGTTCGTGACCATGGCGCTGATGCCGCTCACCTTCTCCATCGCCAACGGCATCATCGCCGGCCTGGGCGTGTACGTCGCGCTGCACTGGTACGACTGGGCCGGGTTTTTCACCAGGACGGCGACTTGATTGATTTTAAGTAGCCTGTAGTCGTATACTACTCTAACTCGTGAAGTACGTATTGTACAGGCTTCGGCTGCCGGCGGCGGAGGATGCGTTCGACACGCTGAAAGCGTGGGCTCCCGTCGGCGGCGGAAGATGAAGACGGAAAGGAGGGGGTTGGGTGCTGGCGGCGACCTCGACGGCTTTGCTTCTGTCCGCTCAATTCCGATCGTTAGCTTGGATCGATTTGATGCAAGGCAATCCGTCGCTCCATATTTAAAGGCCGCGAGTTGTTTTTCTTCACATATTGATTTGAGTAGGACACGGTCCTTGTATGCAGCGCTGGCTCTTGGAGCTATGGATCTGCGTACCGTTTCGTTGGTTTGCAGGTAATCGAAACTTATTTTTTAACTTATTATGGGTGGCGTAGGTGGGTAATTTTCATCAACTTTAGGGGCAATTTCAACGACGTACGAGAAGAAGCCTTAATGCTTTTAGGACGCTGCCGCGGAGCGCACGCGCGCTTTTCCATCCCAGAGCGCACGCGCCAGAATTGGAAGGTTTCCCGCGCGCGGCCGGAAAGGGAAAGTTCCCTGGGGACCGCCCATGTGCTGGTACGTACGTACCAACCGGACCCGGAGACGCATGTGCGCTCCAAAACCAGCAACTGCGCCTCCAAAACCGGCCGTGGCTACCACGCAAACACAAAGCAGATCGATAAAAAGCAGATCTTACCTGCTCCCCATCCCTTCCTAGCTTCTTCCCCAGGAGAACATCAGATCGGAGAGGATAGAACCAGGAAAAGCAAATCGCCATTGCCGGCCAAAAATCACAGGCGAATTCACAGATAAAAAAAGATCAGGTACGTGCAAGAAGAGGCACCCACCCCAGGCTACATCTTTCCCTCCCAAAAAACTTCTTGTTTCACAGGTTTAGAAACAACAAAGAAAGATGATCTCTTCCCCTGAGCATCAGTTTTCTTGTTCTTCTGTTGTTCCATACGAAAAAAGCATCCATTCTTCTCCTTGCTCTTCTTAGTTGCTTTTCCTGATGATCTCTTCCCTGAGGAAGTTTTCTGGATCTGCTGTTCCCAGAGGCAAGTGCCTCCCTTTTTTTCTGACCTCTCTACAAGGGACCTGCATGTAGACACATAGATGTCAAAAGGCTGTGCAATAATCTGCAAGAACTAGCTAACTGATGCTTTTTTGAGAGAAAAACTAGCTAATTTTGTTACAGTTGCTTCCTGATTTTATTTTGTAAGAAGCAACAACAGGTAATTTAGATGCTTCCTGGGTTCTTCTCTCAAATTTAGTGTGTGGAAAACATGAGTGTGTTCCCAGATGCAACACCTGTTGTATGAACTTGCTTTCTGGTTATTTGGAAAGCAACTCCTACTGAATTGACTTGCTTCCTGGTTCTGTAGCCTTCCAGTTTCATAAAAAAGCGCAAAACATAACTATTATATGGATTTTGAGCTAACAAGCTGACAAAGCAACTCCTACTAAAT
Source organism: Poa pratensis (assembly GCA_947311845.1). NCBI lineage: Eukaryota > Viridiplantae > Streptophyta > Magnoliopsida > Poales > Poaceae > Poa > Poa pratensis. The sequence continues at coordinate 51,212,995 of CAMZMU010000048.1, read as the reverse complement.
TAACTTGCTTCCTGGTTCTGTAGCCTACCATTTTCATAAAAAAAGCGCAAAACTTAGCTACTATCTCTGGATTTTGAGCTAACAAGCTGTTTCTCCACGTATTTGCTGCAGGGGATGGATTGGCTTGACCTTAATGAGCCTCCATTTGACTTTGGCAACTTGGATATTGGCAATGAGCAAGATGAGCATGTTGAGCTTATAGATGAGTCCCCTGATCCTGATGAAGGCATAAATGTTGACAATACTACTGCTCCTGGAGGTGGTGATGCAGCAGATGGTGCTGGTGGCAGTGCTACTGGAGGTGGTGTTGGTGCTGGTGCAGCAAATGTTGCTGGTGCCAGTGGTGCAGCAGATGGTGGTGCAGGAGATGCTACTGGTACTGGAGGTAGTGGTGCTACCAGCAATGAACACAATGGTGCTGCTACTGGAAGTGATGGTCCAGCAGATATCCAGCATGACATGTTGTACGATCCAGGGGAGCCTTATGTTGGGATGACGTTCGACTCGATGCCCCTAGCTAAGAGTTACTACAATGACTATGCTAACAGGGTGGGATTCTCTATCAAGTCGAACACTAGTAGGAGAAATACTTTCACAAAGGAGTTGGAGAAGCAACAGTTTGTGTGCAACAGGTACAAGAAACCAGCAGATGATGAGGTTCCTGTGGAAAAGTTGCTTAACAACTGCAGTGGTGATGAGGGGAGTGAATCTGATGGTGATGGTGTCGACGACGATGGCTCAAAATCATGCAGTAAGCTCTCAGGATCTAGCAGATCAAGCCGGCCTGGGAAGAAGAAGAGAAGAAGAGAGATGATAAAGCAGACAAACTGCAGAGCTCGGATGGTTGTAAAACTTAATAAGAATGGCAAATGGGAAGTCATATATTACATTGGAGAGCACAATCATCCAATGGTCGTGCAGCCTTCTCTTAAGAAGTATCTTAAGTCACACCAGGGGATACCAGAAGATGAGGAGGAGTTTCTTCGTATGTTGCATGACTGCAACATAGAAACAGGTGTGCTAGTTTGTTTTTGCTTTTCAGCAAACTGATTTGATGTTGGTCTAAGTTTGAAAAAGCAACTGAAACCATCATGTTTGTTCCCTATTTACTTCACTAGATAAAAAGCAACTTGTTTTACTGTCTATTTCCATCCCTAGCATCTTACTATCCTAATGTCCCTCGGATTTATATTTTCTGATAGCTTGCTAAATTTCTGTATTGGTTTCCTTGAGCAGGACGTATGATGCAGATCATGTCTAGATTCTATGGGGATGAGTTCCTAGTGCCATACACTACGAAAGCAATTAGCAACTTGCGCACTGAATTCCGCTCGGAAGCTAGGGACAGCGACATGACAGAAGTTTTGTCCTACTTCTGGGATCTTGAAAAGGAAGACCCGGATTTTTATTTCCGGTTGAAGCTGGACAGTGAGGAAAGGGTGGAGAACCTTTTTTGGATTGATGGTATAGCAAGAAAAGCTTACAAAGAAGCCTATCATGATTGCATCTCTTTTGATACCACTTTCATGACGAACTGCTATAACATGCCGTTTGCTCCTTTCATTGGAATCAACCGTCACGGTCAGACCTTCATGCTGGGTTGTGGTTTCATTAGGGATGAGAAGCAAAGTAGTTTCGACTGGCTATTTGAGACCTTCCTGCATGCAATGGATGGCAAAGCTCCTGACTGCATAATTACTGACCAAGATATTGCCATGAGGGAGTCAATAAAAAAAATCTTCGTGGATACGATCCATCGCAATTGCAGATGGCATATCATGCAGAATGCCCAGAAGAAAATGGGAGCATTTCTGGGAAGAAACCCAGAATTGACAGCAGATTTCAACTATCTTGTTGATTTCACCTTGACACCTGAGGAGTTTGAGGCAGGGTGGGCAGACATGGTGCAGAAATATAGAGTCGGTTGGCATAAAGAGCTTGCACATCTGTACGAAATCAGGAAGACTTGGGTGCCTTGTTACTTCAAGGATTGCTTCTTCCCATTCCTACAGTCCACTCAGCGCAGTGAGGGTTTCAATGCAGTTCTAAAAAGTTATGTCAATCCTAAAAACTCGATTCTGCACTTCGTCAAGCAGTACCAGAAGATCCAGGTTCATATACTTGTCAAGGAGGGCCGCAATGACTACCGTACAGATGTCCTAGGAGGTGAAACTTGGTCGCCCTACCCAATAGAGAAGCAAGCATTGGCTGTTTACACCCGTGACATTTTCTACAGGTTTTCTCATGAGTTTGAGAGAATAGGCAGATACAATGTGCGGCCGCAAGGCAACAACTTGTACCTGATTGTGCCTAACAATGAGTGGTGCCCTGTTTATGGTTCTAGGGAATATACTGTCTATGCAAATGAACTTGAAAGTGAATTCAGTTGTGAGTGTTGCAAGTTCAGTCGAGATGGCCTGCTTTGTTGTCATGTGTTGAAGGTGTTTACACACATTGGTATTGATCGCATACCAGATCGGTACATCTTGCCAAGGTGGACTCAGTCAGCTGTCTCATTGTTAAGTGGTGGTTTGGGACATAAACAACAAGGTCAAGTGGATGTTATGCCGGCAGAATCCAAGAAGCAAATAAAAGTTGCTAACTGGACCAACTCGTTTGCCAAGATTGCCCGGTCAGCTAGCAGATCAGATCCAGCAAGCTCGATTGTTGATCGACACCTACGGGCAATGCAAACAGAGATCAACCAGTTGAACAAAACTCTGAAGAAGAAGGCTGCGGGGCAAGGCCGGCTAGGTGGAGAGATATGTTCGGGTTCGCGGGCTGCTGCGTCTACTGCTTCCGCAAGTGCTGCTCCTGAAGGTCCTCCTCCAGCGCAAACTGATGGGGTTGCAGCTGTTCCTAAAGGTCCCCAACTACATCATGCCGTTGGCGCTGCTGCTGCTCCTCCTGCAGTGCCCATGGCATCGCCAACTCGGCCTCCCCAAACACGACAACATGTTGGACCTGCTGTTGCTTCTGCTTCGAAACGCACATTGTCATCTAGGGTGCCCAATTCATCGCCCGCTCGTCCTCCCTCTAAGAAAATTCAACCTTCTGTACATGCTGGTGCTCCTGCTTTGACAACCGTACGAAATTCTGGGGTGCCCATTTCATCGCCCGCTCGACCTACCCCAACAAAACAACCTTATGGACATCTTGCAACTCCTGTTACGACGAGCAGAGTTGCTTTTGGGATGCCCATGTCAACGCAACCTCGGCCTACCCCAACAAAACCAACTTCTGGTCATGGTTCTGCTCCAGCGGTGCCTAATACAACACCCCGACGGCCTCCCCAGTCTCAACAACCAGTTGGTTCCGCTGCATCGCCTGCTGGTACGACAAGCAGACGTGCTCCAGGTGGGCGTACAGGATCACATCCCGTATCACACCTCCCCCAGGATCCTGCAGCAGCTACTACTACTGCTAGCACACACGCACGGGCTACAGGACTGCGCCCTTCGTCGAACCTAGTTTCTGCTTCTGCCTCAACGCATACTGTACTGCCCAATACACCTCTACCTGGGGGTCCAATGCAAGAACCACCAGGTGGGCCTGGGTATGTTGATCAAACAGTCCAAAGGTTGGCTACTAGTCCTAGACGGGATCGCTTAATACTTGGTAACCCGCCAAGATCAAACACAAAAGGGAGATTGTCAAACAACGCACAAGGGCATAGGTACCGGTCAGCCCTTGAACTGCAACCCAAGGGGAAAGTCACTTGTGGATTCTGTGGTGAAGAAGGCCACACCATAACTAGTTGCGAACGTCGTTTGGCTGGTAGTGCACTACAGAAAGAGCCTTAGATTTGTAATAAAAAAACGGCGTTACGCTGTTTTGCGAGTAGGCGTGTGGTCAGGAATACCAGACAAAAAAAATATGGACATGTTCACTTGAAGGAAACTTTGTTGACTCTAAAACTTATTTGTGGTTGGTTGTTTAATATGAAGAGATTCTGGTCTGCCATGGTTTGCTTTGTTGGTACACTGGGCTGCCATTTTGTTGTCTTAAAAAAGCAAATTCATATTCAAGTGTTGTACGAAAAAGCAAACTGAAAACTTGTGTGTTGCCTTACAAACTTATTTTGGTTGGTTGATGAATGGGTGATAGTTCCCAAACATATTCTCTCTCTCTCTCTCTCTCTCTCTCTCTCTCTCTCTCTCTCTCTCTGAAAATGAAGAAACTAATTCGTATTCAAAGTGTTGTAAGAGAACAAAAACATATGGTACACTTGGCTGGCATTGGTTGCCTTAGAATGAATGCTAGAAAAAAAATTATTTGTTGCCTTAAGGTGCATGTTAGAATGCAACTGGGATGGGTTTTTTTTGTTGCTTCGTTGGTACACTGAAAAAAATATTTTGTTTCATGGTAAGCCCCTGTGCCGGCAGGTCGTGCCACTGTTTTCACGGAAAAAAGGGAGTACGCACTGTTTTCTACAACTTGGGTAGTAGAACAGAATTCATATTCAAGTGTTGTGAAAAAAGAACACTATAAAAAAGCAACTACTCTTGGACGCAAAATTTTGCCTCTTAGGTGCACAAGAAACACACATGGAAAACGGGTATGCACTGCTGTAGGGTAAAACAGTAGTACCTCTATCCCACTCCCCCCCTCCCACCTATTTGATCTTGAGTATACCCTTCCAATCTTGTCTGTTCTTCTCGCACCTCACGAAGGAATGTGTTTGAATCTTCCTGATGTTGGGGATGTTTGCCGGTCCATATGGTGGAAGGAAACTTCCCTCCCACATAATTGCATTCTGGAGCATGTACACCCCGCAGTCGTCTCTGTCATGCACAATTCAAAAAAAATAAGGAAAACATTGTTCGGGCATGGGTAAAAAGCTGGATAGAAAGAATCAGGAAGACAGTGGGAAAAAAGCAAAAGATGTGCACTTACGTGTTGTCCTGTTTGGGAACATCAATATCAATGAGTTTGAAATCCTCTATCTGGAGGTTGTACTGTGTTTCCCAATGTAGTACAATACCTCAACAATTGTCTTTGCGGCCGCCTCGAACTGCTTATCCTCAAGGGTTCTTAAAGAGTCCAGTACTTCGAACCTCCTGTCCCGGACATTGACATTGATCATCCAGTAATGGTTGACTGGATTGACCCCAGGACCACCTTTAGTTAGTGTTTCAAGGACCGGGAACATGACCTGGTTTTTTGGTGTGTGAAAACCCATGTTAGAAACAACTGTTTAAACAAAAAAGATGGAAAAAGCAAAAGTGTACTGGACTGAAGAAAAAAAGACCTTCCACCAAAAGGCAAAAATATGTAAAACAAATTGGGCAACACAAAAAAAATTACCATCTCCTTGCGATCCAAGTGCATGGTTTTGTTGAACACCTTCTTGACCTCTTTTCTGAACAAATCCTTCTTCAGTAACCAAATCTGTTGCGTTTGGAAATATACACGGCATAAAACAGAAGTATAAGAACTATGGAGAAACAAAAAAATAGTAGAAAAAAGCATAGAGGCTTGGGGTGTGTTGCAAGTTACCCCTATTCGTAGTGGCATGATAATTTTGCTGGCATTCTCGGTCAGATTATGCATGATTGACTGTATCCCTATCTCAACAACAGAGTCTTTTAGCTCCCCTCTCGGTTTCATTGACTGGGCAAGTTCTTTGACAGAGACGAAGTAATTGCCGTGGTCAATGATGTTTGCGCTGCAAAAATTGAATAAGAATACTAATGCAGTTAAACAATTTGTTGCACATATAATTGTATATGCAACATGTACTACTTGCCTAGTTTGTCAAAAAAAGCTATGAAGCTGACCTAGTATCTGCGCTTTTATCTCTAGATGACCCCCGCCCAAGCGCCAATACAGCATCGTATACTTCTGTTACCTCCCTTGAGCACGGAAATGTTGCCTTGCTTTTGTAATCGACAAATGGTGAACCCCCTTTTGCCATGGCGCCACTTGACGATCCAATGTCAATTGGGTTTGACGGAGCACCCCCTTTTGACGGAGTGCATAACCATCTCCTGAACCTTGAAGTTTTGCCTTCTTCCTCGCATTAATTTGCAATTCAGCCTCAACAAACAACCTGTCGAGCTCTTCAGGGTCCAAGTTGGCGTCCCAATCTCTAACGATATCGGGTGGTTGATTTTTCCTCCTACACCTGTGGCAGCATTAGATGCTACCTGTTGTGATTTCCCCTTGGTTGCAACAGCTTCATCGAACTCTGGCCCTAGGGAGAAAGAAGGTGCATCACAAGGGTCTCTCTGGATTTCGTCTTCAGCTGGAAATCTCTGCTCAGCAGGTATGTTAGGCATCTCTCCCTTCTCACCCTCAATGTTGCGAGGCAGCTGTATCTCCTGATCATGCACAACTGGGGATGCACAGTGGGCACCAGATGGGCATGACACCTTTGCCTTCTCACCATGCATGTTGGAGGTATCAGTAGGCAAAATTTTCCCAGCAATTTGCACCTGCAGCAGGATCCCAGTGGGTGCCTCCTTTGGTGGAAGTTGTCCATGTGAGGTGGAAGGAGGCAACTGTGCATCCAGACCATGCACAGTGGGTTTGGAACTCTGTGAGGTCCCAGAAGGCAACTTTGTAGTTGGAACTTGCGCATCTGATTCCCCATCAGGCAACTTTACTTCAGTTCTTTGCTCCTGTTGGACATCAATATCCCCAAGCTTTGCCCCTTTGCTTCTGTGTGTCACTCTTTTCGTTCTGACTGCACTTGCTGCTTCTAGGCCTTTCTTCTTGGCTAATCTTGTGTTGTACCTTTTTGTTTCGAACCCTAATATTTCTTTGAAAATCTTACTTCTCAAACTTTTAGGACACAGTGGATCGAAGGATGACATGCTTTCAGTTTCCCTTCCTTTCTGTTTTAAAAGAAACAATGTCCGATCAAGCTGCAGATCGTCTTTTATTTCAGGCACAGGGAGCGTGGAACAAGATTCTGTTCTCACAAAATCTAAGTACGTCCTTTTGTCCTCCTCGGTGAACCTGCCAGGACGCCGGGGGCGCGGGCTGCTTTGGGACATTTGCCTAACTTTACGTGTAGAAGACCCACCAGCTTGTTCTAAAAACTCGTTCATCGTCAAGCAATCATCAGACTCGGTGCCTGTGTCCGAGCAGGAGGCATCAACAGCTTCAGCTGGTTTCCCTGCTTCATGGTCCTCTCCTCCTTCCCCCGCTGTAGTTTCTGAATCATGTATGAAGCTGCCATTCCCAGCTGTGTTTCCTTCCACGTCATCAGCCTTTCTCCCACTGTCAAAGACAACATCTGCTCCTTTAACGCTGCTGTCTTGTGCTCCTCCGCCTTCGCATCGGTCTCTAGTGACTGCAGCGTCATGTGGTACTTGCTGGTCGTCATCACCGTCAACGGCTGCTTGGCCATCATCGCTTGCCCGATTGCCCGCTTGCCCGCTTCCATTGCCCCTGCCATCATCTTCATTGTCCTCTTCGTCCTCTTTGCCGCTGTCATCCTCAACACCATCCACTTCGGTATCATCGCTCTCTTCTCCGCTGCCAACTTCATCGTTTTCTTCTTCATACTCATCGTCTTCTGCATCGGTGTCAGCGCTCTCTTCCAAATCTTCCTCCGTGATTCGCCGCCGCTTCCTTGTGCCTGGAACTGTGCTAGTCCCTGCTTCATTCTCGTCCATCTTGACGAACACATCTATCATGTCTTCCATTTTTTTGGCATAATCTGAGCACATATCGTTCAACATGTTTACAAGTTTCAACTTTTTCTGTGCATGAACAGAAAGAAGGACTTTCAGTGGGACTGTTGACGTATAAGAAAAGTACAAAAGTTTCTGGAAAAAAGCAACTTCATGGTGTAATGTTACCTGTGGGTGGTATCCTGGTGGGACACGTGATGAAACAAATGCTTCAGCGACTGATAGACCTCCAAACAACCTATCCTTCAGTATTACCCCAACACCATCCTTCAGCTGTCACATGTGGAAAAAAGGAAAAAATGCAAATAAGAAAGGTTGAAAAAGCAATAGATGCTTCGTGGTAGAACAGATTATCATAAGAGAAGAACAAAAAAAAAGGCATCTAGTCGTCGGAAACAAAGATCTTACACGCAATTTTCCATAATCACCGTCGTCCTTCAGGTCCTGCTGTATAACACGTGAAATCGCCCTGCCAGTCCATGCTTCAACCCTTACCGCGCACTTCTTGACAGGCACATCCACCTCCAGAGAATCTAGATATAAAACCTGCAAAATTGTCACAAATAATAAAACATAAAAGGTAAGTTATGTAGAACAAAAAACAAATTGTGTTCTAGAAAAAAACAGTACATCACATGTGGTAACTTACCACCAGGTGGTAAATACAAGCGCAGAAAGAGCCTTTGTTTGAAGTCATAGCAAGCTTCAGCTGGTCCACGACAAAGCGACACCAGTTTGTCAAAGGGACATCTTCCAAGTTCATCAAGGCCTTGTAGCATCGCGGGCTCACGCTCAAGCTGGTGGTTGGGCATAGAAAGGTACTGATAGCAACTATCAACCAAGCGCGCAGGAACTTGTCATCTGTCGCTCCGTTCATCGCCTTAATCTTGTCACACAGAGCTGTGATATCAGGTGCTGATCCCAGTTCATACTCCTTCATAATGAAGTCTGTTGCTTCTTGGTCCGTCTCGAACTTGACCGCAAAACCATCACAAGGAAGCCCCATATTCTTAAGAACCGTTTCCTCATTGACCGGGATTGAGCCCCTCCCTCTGATAACTATTTCTGATCTAATAGGATCATAACGTCTAATGAGCCACTTGCCGAGCTTGTTGGGCATTTTGGTACACTTGAGCAGCAGCAAGCCCCCAAACCCTGCGGCTCTGATAACATTCCTTTGATCGTTTGTAAGAGACCGGTTCAGCTTAACGAGCCTTGCTGGTGATGCACGGTTCCTACCTCTAGAACTACCAGCCCCATCCTGGGAAAATGAAAAGGCGCACATTAGTATTCATGTTTCCAAAAAACATGTGCATGAAGGAACTTGATTATGTTTTGTGGAAAAGCAAAAATGCCTTGCATTAGTTGCACAATGAATATGCTTCATAAGGCAAATATGTATTCATGACTTGGCTAATGAGAATAATCAGGAGTTCAGCCTGAAGCTAAAAAAAAGCATACTGAACACAAAAACCACCTTGTTAACTCTCCGTGGAGGACGACGACAAGCACCACCTCTTTGATGAGCAGTTTGGCCACGACTTGTGCCCGCCTGCACGTTTGCTTCCTGAAAAAAAAATACAAAGCCGAAAAAAATGGGATGATCATTCTTCTGAATTTGTTGTGATGATTAGAAAAAAACAAAGAGCTCATCCACACAGATACAAAAAAAGCATCATGTGTACATGCCACAAAAAAACAAAAATGCATTCCCTCACACGTAAAAAAGCACCAGTAGTCCAGTACATGGCAGTGGGCTATGTAAAACTGGTCGAGTCACTCGGCAAACACAATAATGCCCCCCAAACCATTGTGTATTGCACACTTTCGTTGGAAAATGCTACCTATGTGTGCACTATGCTGAAATCTTAGTCCATTAAGCAAATTTAGAAAAAAACTATGCTCAATTCTTAGTCCATTAATACCACAAATCCACACCATAATCACACCGTTATTCTAAGCAGCATATTCATGGCATCAGGAGCAAAAAATCCACACAGATACACAAAAAGCATCCTACAGGGCTACTAATTACCATGAAAAACAATTATATACAAACATCATTGGAGCACCATGGTTCCATGTCAACCCTAACCCTCTATTTTCCCTTTAAATTTCAGTAAAATAATACCACAATCCACACCATTGAAAACACCATTATTCTAAGCATCAGTTCCATAGCATCAGGAGCAAACACATCAACACAGATAGACAAAAAAGCATCATAACATCCCTACAGACCAGTAACAAAACTACAGGAAAAAGGACATGTATCACAGACATCATTGGAGCACCATGGTTCCATGTCGCCCCCTAACCCTCTACCTTACTCTTAGCATCATGGAGTAAAAAAACACCCACACATATACGCATAGCATGCGAGGGAGATGGGAGATCGTGAGGAACCATACCTGAGGAAGAGCCGCATCTGTCGTCTGAGGTCGATTTGCCACCGAGCTGGTGGCGCGAGGCTTGGACGTCGGTGCGCGTCCCTTCTTCAACCCGCCGCGGGCCGCGGGGATGCTCTCCCTCGCCTCCAAATCCGCATCAGCCGCCTGCGCTGGCCCCGGATCAATCGTGGACACCGGCTTTTTCCCCACCGCCGCAACTTGTCGCCGGAGACGCGTCGCCGCTGCGCGGGTCTCACGGGCGCCATCCGCCGCCGTTTCCCCGCCGTCCATGGCCGCGAAACACTGCCCCCCGACGCCCACCAGAGCCTGCTACTACTCCCTACCCCTCCCAATCGCACGCCAGTGTCCTGCGCCGGCGAGAAGCTGCGGCGGAGACGGCGAAACCCTAGCGTCGCCGGCGAAATCGCGAGAGCCGAAATGGGGAACGGCACGGAGCTCTCTCTCTCTCTCTCAATTTTTCAAACAGTACAATAACAATAAAAGCCCCACGTGGCGGGCCCTATCTGTCAGCGTCGGTGTGTAGGTTGTGTCCGCGTGCGCGCCGTTCCGACCGCGAGGCGTGCGCCGCGCAAGCCAGAGCGCACGCGCGCGATATGTCTTTCACCATGCTTTTATTATTAGGTATAGATACGCGCGTTGGGACAGGCCTCAGTCAACAGCCCGTTCCGTCTCCAGATATGTGCCGGGCCATCTTAACAGGAGCGCCTGTATATCGACCTGGTCAATGATTACAAGCCCTGGCGATACTGGGCCTGGCCCATGAACACGGAAGGAAGTGTTGCAGTGTACGTACGACTGTTTCCTGTTTCACTTTTTCCTGCTTCGCTAGCATCTCCTTTTTTCTTTTTGATGAACTGCTTCTTGTTATCCAAATGCAGTATATGTGTCAGTGCACTATTGTAAAATAATATGTATACGGAAATTATGCGCGTCCATGAGTAGGTTCCATTCCTGTACTTAGTTTCCAGTTTTGTCGATTGTAACTTTTTATTTTGAATCGATGCTCGGAACTGTTTTAGAAGAATTTAATCAAATTCGTCGCACTTGGTTGAGCGTTGGTTGTACTATAGACCGATTCGTTGCTTTGGGCAAAAGTACGAGCGTTCAAAAAAAAAAGAGATTACATTCAAATTAATTTGGAAAGCATACAAATATGTGGATGTTCTGTTGTTTCGTGCATGATATAAACCGAAGAAGAAAAAGTCTGCGAACGGAAATGATTTTTCAACTATTTTCAAAAATGAACAAAAAGGGTATTTGAACGAAAACTATTTTTGAACGATTTTCATAAAGTGAATAAAATAGGTATTTGAATGGAAATTATTTTTGAACAATTTTAAAAGGCAGACATAAACAGTCTGTGAACGGAAATTGTTATTGAACGATTTTCAAAACGTAAACAAAAAAGGTATTTGAACGGAAACTATTTTTGAACGATTTTAAAAGGTGAACAGAAATGTCTCTGAACGGAAATTATTTTTGAACGATTTTCAAAAGTGAACAAAATAGGTACTTGAACGGAAATAGTTTTTGAGCGATTTTAAAAGGCGAACAGAAAAAGTCTGTGAACGGAAATTTTGTTTGAGCATATTTTTGAACGATTTAGAATTTGGTCTTGAACGATTTTTGAAAATCCGTTGAACGATATTTGAATTCCCATGAACGGAATTTAGTCCTGAACAATTTTTGAGAAATCCATTGAATAGCATTTGGTCTTGAACCATATTTCGAAACCCCGTTGAACGAAAAAAAGCCAAAAAAGAAAAATGAGATATTTAAATAATATATAAATAGAAAACAGAGAAGAAGAAAGAAAAACGAAACAACAAAAAAATAAAAAATAAAAAGAAGGAGAAAAAATTAAAAAGAATAAAGAAAAACATTAAAACGAAAAAGGAAGAAAGAAAAAGAATAAACGGAAAAAAGAAACAGAAAAAGAAATGAAATCAGAAAACAAAAAACCGAAGAAAAGAAAGAATAAAAGCGTCCATACGCTTAAAGAGACATGTAATCATCTGTAGCCTTGTGGTTTGCACTCGGTAATTGTACGCCTAGGTGGGTGGTTCGAATCCCACTTTTTATTCGGATCTCCACACGAAGACAGAGTCAGGATAAAGAGTGCAATGGTGCCCGGGCAATGAGATTATTCATCCCCCTCCCCCGATTATTCAGTTCAGTTATCAATGAGATTATTCAGAATCCATTTTTCTGTTCATAACTCTACTAGTATAGCGGTTCTTGTTTTAAGCTTGATAATTTTGTCATAAGTAAATCAAAACATCTATCCATCCCCCTCCCCGTTTCTTTCTAAGCCGCGCTTGGTTCGTCTTTTAATTAAACAGCGTTTTTTTACAGCTGTATATTACGGAGCGTAGCGTAAGGGAAGGGATTTTAGTTAGGAGGTTGTGTGCTCCATGAAATTCGCCCGTAAGTTACGGCGCAAATACTACGAACTAATCGGGACCTAATGGTTTTTTAGATGTGTCTGAAAATACCGAACCCAGCACTGAAGATCAGCTCTGAGATCAGCTCTGTTGTTTTGGAGCTGCAAATAGGTGGCTATTATTAGGGGGTTGTCAACCTCCATGAACTCCACTGTTTGCTGAAATCCAGTGCTTGTTGAAATTCAGCGTCTATGTTTGTTGCATTTTACTTGTGTTTTCATGGGTTCTTACGTTCACCATGGTGTTTCTGTGGTGTGAATGACTAATGAAGGTCCAGTGATTTGATGTTCGTTTGGGTCTCTTGCTCCGTCAGAAGTACATTTGAGTTCTGTTTGTGTTCGTTGATGTTTATTAGCTATATCTCATGTTGTTAGGATGACTCCAACAGGCTAACGCAAACAGACGCGTGTTTGGTTCGTGTTTTGTCCGTTTGCATCGTCAAAAGAACGCGCGTCCGGCCATGTCCGCCTTTCCGGCCACTGCCCCCAACGGGGCCGACGCATTGAGTCCGCCTGGCCACTTTTTTCCCCAAACTTTTCTCTTGGATTACATTTTTAGAAACTGAGGACATACTAGGATTACATTTTTAGAAACAAAAATTACATTAGCCTAGTAAATTTAGGGCGTTCTCCTAATATTGAACTTTAAACTAAACTTAGACCTAAAATTTGAACAAAATTAATAACCGACCACCGGCCGACAAGTGGGAAGATCAAAGAGGGGCTCCGGCCTTCAGGAACTTCACGCATCATGCTTGTTCTGCAACGGACTTGCTGGCTCTTCCTTCATCACGGCCGTGGCCAGCCGCGGACTGGATGATCCTTTTTTTGATCATTTTATCGATGCAGTCGTACATACAGTCGAGGTACGCGGCCTCCACCGCCCTTTCCTCGTCGGGCGACATGCGGCGCAGACTCGGCCTCCACCGCCCACAGTTATTGCGGGTAGGTGGCCGCTATAGCCGTCGGGGTCGATGACACACGGGGCCAGGGCGGACACGGGAGGACGCAGGAGCGCTCCGCGAGAGTCCTGGGCCGACGCATCGGTGACCCAAATTTGGGCCAGGAATGCGTCGCGATGGACAAAAAACGGACCGTGCTCCATTTGTGTCGCCGCGTTGGGCCGTGTTTTTTATCCTCACGGACAGGAACGGAGGCGCACAGACTCGATGTGTCGCCCCGTTGGAGTCATCATTCTAAAAGATGTCAAAAGGTACATCCATTATTGGTCAATCAAACAAAGTAATAATGAACGACAACAAACTCCATCTTTCTGCAGTTAGTAGCGGGTACCATTGATCCTTGAACTGCCAACTCTAGGAGGACACGAAAAAGACTCTAGGAGGACAATGATCAAAATGTAGCAGCAAAGAACTGTGCGTTGCCTTCTTAAAATGTAAAATCAATTTTGTGTTACATAATTAATCCACGGCACATGGGTCTAATTGTTGGTTAAACTTAGTGCAATATTTGGGGAGTGGGTGTCTTGCGAGAAAACAGAGACTACTTCACTGGCCATGACACACACTGTCATGATCCATCATAATTGCTGCCAGTGTGCATAAGACTCAGAAAGTTTAAATCCTCAAACACGTTTGAAATGGGAATATGCATCCTCAGAAGAAAACTAGAGTAATGGAATGATATATTGCAGTTGTCTCTGGTCCGTTCGGATGTTCGCATTGGGAGCCTCGATATTATATTGGGTTGAATATCAATATCATGTGATATTGATATTGAGTCTGAATGTCAATATTTTCTGTTTGAATCTGTTAGATATTCAAACCTCGACAAGATATTGGGTTTGAATATCAAATGTTGTTTGGATGTTATAAAAGCAGTTTTTTGAGATATTGATCATTGTACTATTGTATTCATGACAAACTGTGCAAAACAACCACATATTATGATAAAAACAACAGCTAGATAAATACGTAAAATTCTCCAATATTTTAACAACAACATTATACCAAATTCAATGAATAATCCATCATAAACAAACTTCAGCACTGCATCCAAACAAATTTCGGTACAACTACGGGAGCGCATCCATAGCAAGCGTCCAAACAAATTCAGTACAACTACAGGAGCGCATCCATAGCAAGCATCCATACAACTACGTTTCATCCATAGCAAGCATCCAAACAAATTGCATGTCTTCTTCAGAGCGAAGCTGCAAGAGGGGAAGAAGTTCTATCGATCCGTCAGCGCCGAAAACAAGTGCGCCGGCTGCCGTAGCTCCTCCAAAGAATCCGCCCTACAAGCAAACAACAGGGAGATCAGACAGGCCGGGAAGAGGCCCGCTCCTCCAAAGAATCGGTCCCTGCCGGCTGCCGGGAAGAGGTATAGGAGTAGAAAATGCAATACCTCACCCATATACGATGTAACCATATACGGTGTGGGGTGAGAAAGGAGATGAATGAGATTCCCACGTCCATACCTCACCTCGTTGCTGCAGCGTCGAAACCCGATACACCGCCGCCGGAGCTCCCCAAGTCCCTGCAATCAAGCAGCGCACGCATGAGATCAAAGGGGAAAGGAGGAGGCGGGGCGGAGTCGCCGCCGGGAAGCACGAGGCGGGGCGGGGCTGGCGCGGGGAAGGAGGAGGCGAGGCGGGGTCAACACGGGGAAGGAGGATGCGCCGCCGCCGATGCGGTCGAGAGCGAGACAAGAGGGCGGGGAGACGAGAGAGATGGGGAGACGAGGACGGGCAGTCGCGCACGGGAGCGGAGGAGAAAAGGCGAATATCGACCCAATGTCTACCTGTTGGGCTCGACATTCGCTCGGGTCAGTTTTTCACAACGGAGGCCAAACTCGATATCATGTGTGAATACCACGCTCAAATATCACATACATCTGAACAGGTCGAAACTAGATATTCGGGTAAGAAAATGTCCGAATATCCAATATCTTGTCTCAATATCAACATCCGAACGCAGCAACTAAACGAAATGCGATTTTGCGTTTTCTCTAGAGAGAAAAAAAACACTTTTGAAATATCATCATGCTATTATGTCAACAAGAAATGAAATGCTTGAGTTGCCACATAACATTCAGAACATATATAAGAGGCATATGCACTATTCGTCTGACAAGTCACAACCACATGGGAGATAAATATATCTACCCCATTTCAGAAGAAAATGTGTATACGATACGTCAGATCCGGTGATTATCGGAAAAATAATGCCGCAAGTAATCCCTCACCACCAGATTTGTTGAAAAAAAAATTAGTTATAAAAGGTATGTGTTTCACTTTCACCACATCCATAAAACCGAAAAAGTATATATCATGGTTTCGATCTTTTCTCCCTGTATTTAAACTAAACTCAGTCAATCGAAAATCTGGGATGCTCAGCTGGACTTCACTGCATCCGGTGTATAACTCAATGGTCCTCAGTTCTCATTCTTAGCCAGCTGAAGCGACAAGGAGTCCGAATCTTCTGAGAGACATTAGTCATATGGGTACGGGTTGGAATTATGTATTCCTCTCGAAATTCACCCTTTTGAGCGCTTCAAGTAAACCAACACCACGACGCCTGTCAGAGCAATAGCTCCAGCCATCAGCCCGTAGTGAACAGCCGTCAACTGACTTTTGTGGGAAGGCACCAGCTCTGGTAATTGCTTTGTAACTTCAGAACTGGAATCCGACTCGTCAATGTGCAACCTCAGGACCTGTAATTCGAAGTTTAGCACCACACATAGGAGACAAGCAAATGGCCAACACATCTCGCCATGATAAAGTAAAACAAGTAATATCTACGGAATATGTACTGAAGATAATTCCAAATTAGCAGCATTTGAGCAGACAAAGCAGTATCTAAGTCGGTGAAAGAAGTACCTTCAATCCGGATGATTTGGCATGGGCCACAGCACCGGCAAGATCTGAATCTGTAGTGAGCAGTACCCTATCACCTTCATCATCGTCATACTGCGTGTAGCGCAACAGGATCACAATATCATTAATATTGCAGTTTAGGCATAGTGAAATTCCAGGGTAGTGTAGCTGTAAGTCAGCCAGTACTCTACAGTTAGCGACATATTAATTAATGGGACTAGGTAGCTAGCAGGAGCTCTCAAGATAGCTGATATATTTAAACACAGGTTCTTGGTTTTAGTCCAGTAGTTACTGGTATCATTTTTCATGCTACATAGGCTCTCTGGTCTTTTTGGAAGGCGAGTGGACAGGAAGAAGGAAATAAGGTTTCTGGGCAGGAACACACTTAAAAGAAGTATCCGATGATAATACTTTTGATGAAGTAAAACTCATATTTTGTTTATCAAACTGTTAGTCAAAAGTTAGACGCGAAATACGAAATTTGCATATATAGACTGAGGAGTAATTAAAGATGCTCGAATTTGAGGATAAGGCACTTGTCAGTTTGCCACCTAGTTCCCCCGTTAAATATGGCAATGAGAAGTTTAGAAACACAGAAATATCAAATAAAGCTTACCAAAAGCTGAATTGGGCCCTTTTCACCACCAGTGCCTAACCTTTTCGTTACAGAAGATATAAGCTCTTCTAGACTCTCTGAACCTGCAGCAGTGGAACACAAAAATGTTGTTAGTTGGTACACTGCAACCAGAGTTAGCTATCATCCAACTATGAAGTGAATACCCACCACATGTAAACCTATGCATACGTCCCTTCTGGTCTTCAAGCTTGAAGGCAAAAGAATTGTCAACAACAGCAGGATATATGCTACTCCTACCATCTCCGACCTCTGATGGCACCACTAAAGATACTTCGCTGATCCATGAAATCATGCAGGTAAGCATCACATTGATGCAAAAGACAAAATTCAAAGGAAGCGTCAACTAACCTGTGGCTATCAAATTCCTCGTCTGGAGGCTCCAAAGCAAGAGCAGAGTCCCAGAACCTTTGCATTATTGTGTTTGCTACATCATTAGCAGCTCCAGGACCTCCTTCGACCTTCAGACATAGCATGTTAGATTGACCAAGATTACCATGAGATTTTTCAGACAAGTGTACCCCAGTACAAATAAAAACAACATGTTGCGCAAAAACAAAACATGAGAGAGAGAGAGAGAGAGAGAGAGAGAGAGAGAGACCAGTGAAATGGCTGCATGGGTAAGTTGCAGAACATCCAAGCAAGCAACAACTTTACCGTCTGTTCATGCAGGATTAAACATTATGTTAGATACACGAAAATATAAGTACCAAACAAATAAGTCTTCTCTCGCTAAAAAGATTAAACATTATGCTAGATACACGAAATATAAGTACCAAACAAATAAGTCTTTTCTCGCTAAAAAAAAGGTCTAAGGCTGAGAATAAGGTTTTACCTCCATCAATAACAGGAATATGTAAGAATTTGCCATCATGCATTATATGTAGTGCGTCAAGAATTGTCGTATCCAATGTAGCACATTCCGGGTGTGCAGTCATTACCTTCAGCAAAACAACAAATAGTACCGTGAGCCTAGAGTATTTTGTATAGACCTTAGCCATCTTTCAAATAAGAAATTGATCTGGAGAAGAAACCTTTTCTACTAGAGTTAATTCAGGAGAAAGGTTTTGTGCCACAACACGCATAAGCACATCCTTTGAGCTGAATTACACATTAACATATACATTAATAGCTCGTAACAAACATAAATAAGAAAACAACAAACAAAAGTTCCATGAAACTAATATGGGAATGCTTACGTAAAGATCCCTTGCAGCGAATTTCCAGTAGTTATAACAACCGAATTAGCACGTAGGTCCCGCATTTTTTGGGCTGCTACATAAACCGGATCTGAAGGGGAAACAATTGCTACTCTGCAAGTTTTATAAGAGTCAGCTCCAATCACTCAGATGATTTTTTTTAACAATTAGCCAAGAAAATGGAGTAAGAAAAATCATTACTTTGTGCTTTCCGTGATAATGGTTGACAAAGAAGGTTTAAACATCCGTTCTCTTAGAGTTTCCATTAAACTATGAGGAGCTGTATCCACAAATAGTCAAAACATTAGTTTGGTCAGCTAGACAATTTTTTTTTGCTACTACAGTGCAACCTATTTAGGAGTGAACAAATATTTCTACAAAAAATATTCCAAGAAATACTTGGTTACAAATTGTAAATTGCTATGATGTAGAGAATATCATTTCATTTTTCTCTCGAACAAACTGGATATTATGAACTATTCACAATCATAGGTCACATGCCTACAGTACACATGTTCTGTTCTTAGTTCTTGTGTATCATCAATGTAAAAGAAGCACACAGGAATTTAGTTAGATGGACAATCTACAACACAAGACCTGAGAAGTTGCCTCCTAATTGGCGCTCAACTCCTTCTACAGCAGCTGCAAGTGCACTTCCTTGTTCTGCTGCCTTATCCAGTCTTGATATTGCATCATAGAGGCATTTTGCAATGTCCAGCATGGCAATAACCTCGCCATCTTCAACCACTGGGAGGTGTCTAAATTTTCCTGAAACAAGAAAGTACAATATTAACTTCTACGGAGGACACAAACATATCTGGGGGTAAGCTTTATGTGAAGAACATGAATACAATCAGCACCAACATACATTACATCTCATCACAAAGCTAAAAGAAATTAGATATGCAATCACATTTTAAAAATCTTCATCACAAGAAGAAAAAACATAGCTAGTTCTGTCACTAGGCCACATTCCCGTTCAAAATTTCAGATATTACAGATTTGCCAAGGTGACTCCAAAACGCTACAACCAAAAAACACCAAATAATTCCCATATAACCGTGTACATGTTTTCTAGTGCTTCTATTGCTTCCTAACTTATTTTTTTGCGAATTATTACTTCATAACATGTCAATTTGTATTATCAGTATATACAAATCAAGAGGATTTTCAAGCTAATACTTTGTTGGTTCTATATCATTCAGGATATGTGTTTTGAATTCCAATCTATCTTGTTAGAAGTTTCTTCTGTTAAATCCTAATGCATCACGGGTTTAAGTTATGCAGCAGCTAATCCTGGAAAGCATGTCCTACATAATTTTTTATCAAGCGGTGAGAAGCTCACTATAAACAAAAATAGCCTCAGATGTATTAAGATACATGATAGGACTAAACTATGAATGTTTTGAAAAGATAAAGTGCTACAACTTAATAAACTGCAAGAAAAGAGAAATAGAGTAAAATAGTTAATAAGCGTCAGTAACTCTTGGCTTACCCAATTTATTAGAGGGAATGCATTGAATTGCTGAAATATCATGTCACTGATTGAACAGTTAAGGACTAAATTATGCAAATGGAAACAAGACATGTAATTAACTGAGAATTTACTGATCACGATAAACAAAAAGTAGCTTCAACGGAGACATCATGTATCACAAGTTATAGGATGTGAGTTCATCTGACTCGACCAGAAATACATTGACCACAAAACCACATTACTGGGAGCAATTACTTTACTTAAAGGTGAAAGCTCACCTTGTACCATTTTCTGCAGTGCCTCGATAGCAAGTGTGTCAGCCGAGACGTAATGAGGGCTTCGTGTCATAATCTTGGAGATGATTGTTTGCTTAACTCTCAGCCCCTCGGCAATAACCCTTGTGGCTATGTCCTGCATCATATTCAGATGATAAGGAAGAAAAGACGAATAATGTCATCCAACTCAGAAATACTAAACTGACCATAAGCCACTCCGCGTGTAGCAGTCACAGAGACTGCTGAATCAGTCCAGAAATATAGTTGAACACATTCTTGCAATACCATTCTACCATAACATGAGCTTACAAAGCTTTACGCAAGTCACTAACGCCAGTGTACCTAAGCATCCCCTTTTCAGTCCAATAACAGCGAAGCAAAGTATACTGGCACCGAGTCCAAAATTGAAGCCTCATCAGTCCAAAATTAACAGCGAAGCAAAGTAAATGTGGCTTAACTAATAAATACATAACTTCCAACCTAAACATGCCTATTTTTAGTCACTCGATGCAGAGTTGCAGATACAAGCAATCTTCATGGGGCCTTGCAGAACGTAGAGTACAGATCAAAAGAGCCAATGTACACTGTAACCTAGAAACAACATGCCATTCGAGTTCCAACCCACAAAACAACAACCGCCGCAAGCATCCAAGATAGAAATGTCACCTTGTCGGTGACAATGCCGGAGAGGAGGCCGTTGACGTCGGTGAGCAGCACGGCGTCGACCCGCCTGGCCGCCATACGCCGGCACGCCTCCGACACCGTCGTAGCCTCCGGGATCGTCAGCGCCTTGGACAGCCGCAGATTCTTGACCGTCCTCTCCCCTCTGAGGAAGCCCACGTCCGACAAGAAAATCCAACATTTTTGGTCAGAACCGAGGTGAGAAAGCAGCAGAAGAAAAGAGGAAGCTTTTCGGGCGCTTACGCGACGTGATTGGGAGAGGTGGGCTTGGAGGGGGCCTTGACGTTGCCGTTTCCATTTCCGTTAGAGGCAGCGGTGGAGGGATCCTCGGACTTGCGGGAGGAGGCCGCCGACGGCGGCCGGCTGCGCGTGCGGCGGTTCTGCGCCATGGCAGCGGCGCCGCCGGGGTTCATGGCTTCGGCAGGCTAAGATGAGATATCGGTATTGCGGAGGGAGGCCGGCGGGGAGGAGGGTGGCGGCGGCGGTGAATATTGGGGGGACGGGGAGGGGAGTAGTCGCTGCTTCTGTTGGGTTTCTTCCTTGCTTGTTGGACTCCTTTTAACTTTTCAGCCCCTTAAATGCTGAATTATTGCGTCAGATTTCATTATGTCATGATTCATAGTTCATCCACCAATAGTATGTGTGCCAGTGGCACTCCAAAGGTCAACGAACACGGGATAGAGATGTGACAAAAATGACAATAAGACAGAGCAGGGATTTTGAGAACTCGATTTCTAGTGATACTTTATTTATTTCCAAAGTTCAAAAGTTATACTCACTCCGTTACTGAATATAAGGCGTATAGTTTTTTGAGTAAAATTTCAAAATATAGACTGTATTGCGATTATGGGCATTTTTGTCTATCCACAAATAAGTTTCAGTTTTTAAAGGATTGTTTCAATGTGTGACTATTAGGGACTTCTCTCTACCCATTTTTTCCATGGAAAAATGTGTCCACCGTATACAAAATTCTCACGTCTTAATAGTCGGGTAAGAAAACCATACGCCTTACCCTCAGAAATGGAGAGAGTATTTCTAAGTTTATATTTTTTTCCTGAATGTAGACAATAATGTATAGCATAAATGTGCAAAATGTTAATTTAAAATCATTTGTATTTTGAGCTACACAAAGATAAAAAATATGAATCTAAGTATAGTGAGAAGTGCATATTCTAAAAATCTAAAATTTATCAGATTTTGTAAACCTAAATTACATGATTGTATGGTACATCATTGACTATATCAAAAAAAAACACAATGTTTTAAAACTTATAAATTTAATTTTTGATCTTCTAAAGAAAATGAAAGATCACTGAAGTTCGGAACCAAAATGATTTTTCTCTACAAGATTTTACACTAACATAGTACGTTAGCGTTGAGTACTCCATGATCAAACCGAGCAAATGATATTATCGTACGACTTGTCGTTACATGGATCTCTTCGTGATTGATAGGGCGATGGCCATCAGGGAGAGCAAGCCAACTGACATACACCCTGATCTCTACAGCGTTGTCATGGACGCCGGCTTCACTTAGGAGTCACTCATGGTTGCTCTCCACCAGCTGGCTGACAACAAGGCACAAAGAGTGAACTTTGTCAGCATGACTGAGCAGCACAAGATAGGGCGATGGCATCAGAGAGAGCAAGCCAATTGACATACACCCTGATCTGGAGCCTGACCAGAGGGTCAGATGGTTAGCTGAGCGTGGAGTGCGCTCGGTAGCCTAACGACCCGGGTTCGAGTCTCGAACACCGCAAATTGTTGCTCATAGCTCCCCTAGCTCCACTTCTATAAAAATATGCCTGGGTGCTTACCCATGGATAACATTTTTTTTCCGACATACACCCTGATCTCTACGGCGTTGTCATGGACGCGGACTTCACTTAGGAGTCACTCATATAAAAGACGAGCCATTTCTCGGCCCCTCAGTGATCGGCCACTGTAGCTAGCTACAGTGGTTACTGTAGATGCTACAGTGTTGACCAGTACACGATCTGCGCCGTTCAATTTCTATCCAACGGGCAGAGAAGCATCTCCGCGACACAATTGCAAAGAGGCCCCTCACAAATCCAGCGCGTGCTCCACGGTCCACGATTTTACGAAGCAATGGACCTATTCGCAAATTGTTGAAACGTCAGGGGCCTTTGAGCAAAAACATCCACAGATCCCCTCCCTCTCTCCCCTCACGCGCGACGCGGAGCTCGCCGGCATACTGTAGATGCTACAGTGTTGAACAGTACACGATCTGCGCCGTTCAATTTCTATCCAACGGGCAGAGAAGCATCTCCGCGACACAATTGCAAAAACGCCCCTCACAAATCCAGCGCGTGCTCCGCGGTCCACGATTTTACGAAGCAATGGACCTATTCGCAAATTGTTGAAACGTCAGGGGCCTTTGAGCAAAAACATCCACAGATCCCCCTCCCTCTCCCCTCACGCGCGACGCGGAGCTCGCCGGTGATGCCGCGCCACGCCCCCGCCGCTCCGCTCTTCCCCGTTCAGATCGCCGGCCACTGCGGGATTCGCCACGACGCCCTCTCCGTCTCCGCTGACAAGCGCGTGCTAGGACGGCCGCCTCGCGCCGGAATCGTCGTCGGCGTGTCCGCAGGTCGCCGCCGCATTCGCACGGCGCAGCCGCCGCTCCGGCGACCCAAAAGCGGCGGCGCCGCCAGCTGCGAGTACCCCGCGACCAGCCGCGTTCGCCGCGGCCACGCGCGCGACCTGCCTCGCCGTGGTTCGACGCCGTCGCCGCCGCGGCAGAGCACGGCCTCTGCCGCTGGTGACGTTGGCGTGACGACGCAGCGAGCCTGGTCCGAGCAGCTGGGCCGCCTGCCGGGCCGGGCTGGCTCCTGCGCAGCTGGCTCGGCCCTTTCTATTTTTTTCTTCTGTTTTTTTCCCTGTTTTTTTTTTAAAAACTCTTATAACTTTTTAAATACAACATCAACAATTTTCAAATCTGCGCAACTTCAAAATGCTGACATTATCAAGATTTGAAGTTTACCACATAAATACATCACACAAATTTGAATATTTCAAAAATTTAGCTGCCTTTCAAATCTAACTATTTTCACCGACTTTCGGAATTTTCCCTCTGTTTTTTTCCTACTTTTTTTTTAAAACTTTCATAACCTTTCAAATACACATTCAATATTTTCCAAACCTACAGGATTCTTAAATGCACATAATTCAAATTTGAAATTTACCACAAGAAAACACTACATCCAAATTTCAATAGTTAAAAATTTAACAATTCTTCCAAATCTTACTATTTTACCAACTTTTGGAAATCAAACAATTCATAAATATAAACCTTTTTTTTGCTTCGATACATCAAAATCTGAACACATTTTGGACATGGACACTTCCAAATTTGAATTTCCTACACCAATAAAATATCAGCATGAACACAGCAATAAACACTGACTATTAACGACGTCCGATCAAAATTCAAATTTCAAAGTTCCAACATTTTTCGAAACCTTCACTACTTTTAAATGCCATTTTTTTGAAATTCTAAATTCACCAAACAAGCGCACCAGTTTATTAATTACAATAATGCGAAACATACATACAACATGCACAAAAAGAAATATTTTCCAAACCTACAGGATTCTTAAATGCACATAATTCAAATTTGAAATTTGCCACAAGAAAACACTACATCCAAATTTCAATAGTTAAAAATTTAACAATTCTTCCAAATCTTACTACTTTACCAACTTTTGGAAATCAAACAATTCATATATATAAACCTTTTTTTTTGCTTCGATACATCAAAATCTGAACACATTTTGGACATGGACACTTCCAAATTTTAATTTCCTACACCAATAAAATATCAGCATGAACACAGCAATAAACACTGACTATTAACGACGTCCGATCAAAATTCAAATTTCAAAGTTCCAACATTTTTCGAAACCCTCACTACTTTTAAATGCCTTTTTTTTTAAATTCTAAATTCACCAAACAAGCGCACCAGTTTATTAATTACAATAATGCGAAACATACATACAACATGCACAAAAAGAAAAACATTCACGAATAATTTCCTTGCAAGTTAAAAAATGTAATTCAATAATTGACATATTCAATAAAATCTTCATTCGCATGAATCACAATAATGCAAATCATGTATACAAAAAAAAAAAAATAACACAAAAAACATATTTCCCCAAATAATTCTTTCTCTCCAAAATATTTCATTTCTTCCTAATTTTGAACATATATTTCAAAAAATCAGAAGAATTAAATTTATTGAACTTATTAGCTACAACAATGCAAATCATAGATACAAAATGCCAAAAAAAAAAATAGTTCTTTGGAATTCTTTATCTCACATTCTAATGGCTCGCATCTATTTTGTTCATATCATAAGTATCCATCTATATTTTTTTCTTTTGGTACCACCGCCATAACTTGAACCATATTATGTCAATTTTGTTATCAGATGCTAAAAGTACAATGCATTACACCAAAACCTCGAAAACCTACTTACAATATACATTGTGCCACTAAAATAAGAAAACAAATCATACATAATATTTTTCATGAAGGGCCACTATTCAAATTAGAAATCAAATTCTAAAATAGAGCATGCTTTACATAATTTAGAGCACTTTATAGATATTGATTTACGGTATTTGAACAATTTGCAAAACTATTAAATTCTGAAATGACTATTCATGTAATATGACCAAAATTCAAAAATGAATATTTCAAACATTCAATTCAAATGACTCCAAAATTCACCAAGGGCGCGCAGTGCCGGTGCGCTAAAATTCAACTAGTAAAAGATAACGTGCAGCTCCAAATGACAATATTCGTAAATGACTTGGCTTTTATATAGTCTATGTCCTTCTGTGACTGTACTACATCTGGAGCATCTTCTTGGTTTTATTATGACTGACTTGGAGCATTCTCAAGTCTTTAACTTTATTGTACAGCTGTTCTTATAAATAACATTAAGAGCATCACCTTTTTGGCCAGAGGTAGGCGCGTCGTGGGCAGCCATGGGTGGCTTCTGAGTCCATGTCAGGTACGAGCTTCTCTCTTCCCCCCGCTCTGCTCCTTGGCCAAAGCAAACGCATTCATCTAACGACAGTCTCGGCTTGTGCACCGCGCATGCAGGCGAGCAGTACTCCGGCTCATCCTGCAGTCAGCTGGCCTCAGAACGTCCGCTCTTCGATCGGATAGCAGCTACGAGTTAGAAATTGTGCAGGTAAAGGTCGGTACAGTTTTTCCCTACTCCTGTTTACTATCATACTCCTTTTGTCCCTAAATATGAGAAGTCCTAACAGTTCAATTTGAACTGCAAGAACATTTCATATTTAGGGACGGAGGGAGTATATGTAAGGCCCGCTAGCTATCGAGCTTGCGAGGTTTGTCCAGGGAAAACGTCGTCCATTCGTTTGCATCGCCGGCGAGTATATGGGTTTTAGCTGGGTTCATGGTCTACCTGCGGCCGCACCTCCCTGGCGATAGAGGCCAGAGGGAGTCGCCGCAGCTGTCGAGTGAGAAAGTTACCGGCTCCGGCGGAGCGGCTCTGGCGGCGAAAACCCTGCGCAGCGTCCCACCTCCCCTCTCTCTTTGTCATGGTCAAACCCCACGCAGTGTCGTCAGCAGCGGGGTCGAGAGTATCTAGGCGCAGCGCCGCCGCCTCTAAGATGTAACTTTGACTATTAGTCTTTTTTACAAATACTTATAAAACCTAATGGAGCAATTTATATGAAAGTTTTTTCAGTACGTATGATTTTCGCACATCCAATCATACTGTTCTAGAATTATTGATGATCAACGTATAAATGTCTAACAGAAGAGATGCCTAGAAAAAACGTTACGTTTTTGTGGACTTGAGGGAGTATTTAACACAACTAATGAGATGTAAACTATCGAAAGTACCTTGTTTAGTGGATCAGAATTGCACAGTACTATGATGTTTTGAACACCCTCACTTGAGCTGCCGTTTGCGGGGCCTCAGAAAAGGAATGGCTAGTAGTAGTGGCTAACACTGAAAATTTCCATTTTCTTTTTGTTCGAAACTGAAAGAAAACTTATCATGCGCAGGGAAAAATTGAGAAAGATCAAGATGATGACGGTGGTGGACGTCCGGCAAGTGATTGCATCCTTATTCATTATGCTGAAAGAGGACACCTATGTGCTGATGCGCATCGAGATCCTGGTGGCACTGGTGACGGCGATGTTCATGGTGATGTTCATCATGGACTTCTACCGGTGCCGCTCTCGCAGCTCCGCCGTGATCACTGCCCTGAAGACCGTCGACGGCCTGTCTGACCAGATAGTGGTGTATCTCCTCGGGGTGATGCAATCCGCCGACTTCGAGAACCATCTCTTCCCGTTGTGGGCCCTCGTGCTGGTGAGCCTCCGTGCCAGCCTCGGCTACCTCTCCGGCTATGGCATCCCGGACCGCGAGCGGCGGCTCCACGAGGTGGCAAATCTGACGAAGTTCCTCGGGGTTGGACTATTGACAGGCACACGCAGCTTGCAGTTCACCAAACCGCTCTGGTCGCTGTGGGCAATTCTGCTGCTGAGGAGCCTGTATCGCTTCTTCGCCGTCCACAAGGCTATCGATTCCTTGTGGCACGGCCGGAGCTCAGAGCTCCTCCCCGAGTACATGGAAGCCCTAGAGCATCGAGACTGCGAAGAGAAGAGCAGCCACGGCGGCAATGGAACAATGTGCAACGACCCAGACGAGAATCACAAGTACCTCATTTACGGAGAGTCCAGACAGAAGATGGACGTGAAGAGGCCTGGGTACACTCTGGAACTGAAAGTCGAGGACAAAGAGTCACTCATCACACTGGACAAGGTTCTGGGATGCCCCAATATGATGTCGAGCTCCAACCACAGATACAAAGATATGAGCGTGGCCTTCACGCTGTCCAGGCTGCTCCGCTGCAGGCTTGAAGACGTGACGCTGCACAGAGAGAATGTTCTGAGGACACAGCACCTGATCACGTCGCAGACCAATGGTGTGCTGCATATGGATGACGCAGACAGGGCATTCAGAATCCTGGAGCTGGAGCTTGCCTTTGTCAGAGACTACTTCTACACCCTCTACCCGATGGTCTTCTGGAAAGGCCTTCTTTCTCTATGCTTCAGCCTCGTCCTGTCCATGGCGACCTTCGCCCTCGCGTTTTGGCTGGCCATTGGCATCCGCAAGGTCTACCGACCCCCTCAAGAAACATTCGTGCTCATGGCAGGCACATGGAATGTGGATGTTGTCATCACCTGGGTGTTCCTCTTCTTCATGATGTTCAAGGAGGTCTGGGAGGTGGTCACGTACCTGCTGTCAAACTGGACAAGGTTGCTCCTCGTGTGCAATTATGTGAAGAAGAGCCAGCCCAAAGCTTTCATGGAGGGTTTCATAAGGTCTATTTTCAAGTCCAAAATTGCCAATCCATGGCACAGACGCATTGACCAATATGAGTTTTTGAACTCATACACATACAAGCCAACTTTTTGGAGGCTCGCAAATGCCGTTTCCATGGGTAAGATCCCCAGAAAAATTGATGGAAAGAAACGTGGTGAAGCTATCAAGATCCCTACATGTGTGAAGCCAGCAATCCTACTCGCACTCCTCCGCATAGACTTCAGGAGATCTCAGCTGCCCCGCGAAATCCCGTCTCTGGCGCGGAGTTCAGTCGATCAGTTCAGAAGGTACAGCTGGGCCTGCTTAAAGCTGCACACATGCTCTCAGGTCATTCTAGTGTGGCACATAGCCACCAGCCTCTGTCAGATCAAGTTTACAGAGGACCATGGAACTGATTTAAGCAGCCCTGGGTTCCTGCGCTCTGCATTGTCGTCCCTGTTGAGCCACTGCACTTCCCCTGACGAGAAGAAAAGCAAGCTGTCTGACAAACTCAAGACTGATTATCACATCGCAAACAGCTTGTCACGGTATTGTGCTTATCTGCAGGTTTTTCAGCCTGGACTGCTGCCGGATAGTTTTGTAGTACCCGAGGTGATTTTCAACGAAACCGTGGCACTTGCCCGCAAACGGCTTACGCACTGTAAGTTGATACGATGTAGTTACAACAAACTCATGGAAGCCGCCAAAGACGGTGTGGATGCGAGGTTGAGTGAAGCCCCGGAAGATGGTGTGGATGCGAGGCTGAGTGAAGCCGCGGAAGACGGTGTAGATGCGAGGCTGAGTGAAGCCGCGGAAGACAGTGTGGATGCGAGGCTAAGTTTGAGCATAATCCAGCAAGGTGCCATTCTAGCAAGGAACCTGATCAAGTATGAGAAAGAAGAAAGCCGTTGGGAGATTCTAGCCGGGGTGTGGGCTGACTTGCTTGTGCACATCGCCCCAAGCTGGAATGCAGCGGAGCACAAGAATAGTCTCGAGGCAGGAGGTGAGTTCATAACACTCATCTGGGCGTTGCTTTGGCACTGCGGCATCGAGAAGAGCAGCCTGTGGGACAAGGAGAAAGCGCCTGAAGGCAGTCCTCAAGCACCTCGGCAGAATAGTACTAATAAAACCAGCAGTGTCAGCCCATGATGCAGGAGCAACCTAGCGAGGAAGAAAGTGAGGGTTCTGAAGAGATAAGCAACTATCGGGTGAGAATAGAGCACAGAAATGCTCAGACAGACGAATCAAAATCTAAGGGCAGGCGAAGCAATGCACGGCTAATCTCCAAGCCGCCTCACGGATTAGCACATGCCCCGCATACTATATTTGGTTAGTGCATGCTACTTCTTGGCTCATGCACATGTATCTCTGTATGTACTTCACCATGTACATGTTGTATGCAAACAATACGATTTTTCAGAATGTAAAATTCAGTGGAAGGAACTTGTAAAGCAAGAGGCCAATAGCAGGGAGTACCTTGAAACAGTTCACTACATCGGTCCGAAGAAAAGGACTCGCGGCGTGCAAAATCTGCACCCAACACCCTTGTTTGGGCCTTTGGGCCCTTGATTGGTTGTCATGTGTGTTAATCCTACTTACTGTTGTCTTTGATTTAATATCTCTGTATATCACGCTACACTTTAGGTGGGATAAGCTTGTACGGCATTTATGTTTCTTTATTTTCTGTACTGCTTGCTGCATCGGGTGGCAGCAGGTTAGCACTTAGCAGTCGATGCTCTTGTTCTTATTTCTCAAAAACAAAGTTAACGTGATGGAGCAGCAGCTAAATAACAAATTTTGATTCTGAAGAAATGCCTCTTGATGACACGCTATGGATAATGAAGGGGAAAAGCAACTAGAAGCCGAGCGTCTGAGTCATGACTACATTGTCTGAAGGTGGCAGTGGCACAGCCGTACAGTCACTCTCCAAAATACTCCCTCCGTTCGGAAAAAGATGTCACAAAAATGAACTATAGATAGACCATTTTTGTGACATCTTTTTCCGAACGGAGGGAGTAGTTGTTTGCTTGACGTTGCTAAGAACTTCTAGGATTCAGGATTTTAAGAACCGAAATCTCTGAAGAAGAATGCCCAATCTGTAAGATTCCCTAGTTTTATGAGCACTGCCTGGTTATAATGATTCGCCCATCATCTGTTCTCCCCTTATGCAAGATTGAAGAAGAGACCTTTGCGTTTGGTACATAGACTAGGTCGAGTAAGGCGTTATTGCGTACCTCCATGATCCATCATATCAGTAATCAGGGTATCAGCCTGGCGACGAACACGCTGCCGCGCTTCGGTAACCGGAAGACGGGGACGTCTCGATTTCAATCGAAGACCTCGAGGAACGCGGCCTTGGCAGCGGCGCGGCCGACCGATCCCCTCCGCACGTGCGCTGATCATCTCGCCGACGCCCAATCTTCTCTGCCATCGCCGCCGGCGCCGCCCCCTCGGGCGTCGGGGTTGGTCTACGGTGCGGCCGCGCGGCTGGCCTCTGGTCCACTCGATTATGGACCTTCAGCATAGCATGCCCCGATTGTTTGCTGTTGTTAATTTTTTTTATTCCTATTGTTTGCTGTGGTAAAATGGATTTGCCAAGTCACGAACGATTGTTTTTTCTAAGTATCGCATCCAGAAAAGTGCAACTGGCATAAGTTGTACTTTTTTATTTTTTTTATTGTAATTGCACTATCCTGGGATGACTATCAGTCAACTGAGACAGTCACTAAAAGTTCTTCCGATTGTTGCTTTTAGGGAACATCGCAAAAAAATTACATTACTAATCAGTGCAGTTGAAAATAAAAAATGAGGAGGGTCCTCTTACAAAGCATATAAAGGATAAAAAAAAGTAGAGTAGTAGTCACCGCTAGAAGCCCCTAAATTAGAGTTGAAACTATGCCTCTTCTAGAAACCCGACATCGTTGCATTGCGCACATAAAGGTGTCACGAGAGAGGACCACACGTGCTCTTGCTTCGGGCTCTGGAACGGATATCCTGCCATCAGATTACAAGGACTAAGAACGATTACAACTAAAGTACTTGTATAACATACTTGCCGCCAAACCGCTCACACCATGTGTTTATATATGTCGCCGTTCCAGAATTCTCGAATGCCGGTGTTGCCATTTTTACTGAGTGGGAGAGTATTTATTTGTAGATTCATGGAGTTCTTTCTGCGACATTCATAGTGAAAATTTGTTGGCTAGAGTCCGTTGTTTTTTCTCTTTCATTGTTAGAAGGGTTTTACACGTTAAATCTCGTGTTATAACGTCTCTCCCAACATTTCTGGTTGTGGTTTTTTCTGATCTCTCTCGGGTTACTCCATCCTCTCTCTACCACAACACAATGAGTGGGAAACACATCCTTGCGTCACCAGCTCCATACTCTGCTCCTTCCTCACCACCTCTACCAGCTCCACACCATGTTTAGATTCTTCCTTTTGCATTACATTGGCCAGTTTAGAACGCAGGAATTTCACGCCAGATCTGCAGTAACTGCAGGAAAACAGATCTTGTCTCCCAGGATTCTTACAGAAAATTCCGTGTTCCAAACGGGCCGGTTGAGATTGTTCATACAGAGGCAAGCAAAATGCAGCAGGTGCTCTAGAAAAAATCATGCGAGAACAGCAGTAAAACCATTCCAAGTTCTTTACTTAGGGTGGTAATAAACACAGTATATTTTCTGTCCGTCTCTCGACCAGAGCTGGTCTCGACCTGTAACAACGACGACACACTGGCTACAGTGCCCTCAAGCTGCTCAAGGCGCTACTAGCACTCTCTCCATAGGTAATAGATAAGATAGCTCGCCTGCCGGTGGATCAGTAGCTGTAGTTCTTGACGAACATGTCCTCCTTGGCGGCGGCGGCCTCACCATCGCTGGTGTACTTGCCGAGCTGCGCCAGCGAGTTGGCCTTGGCGCGCAACAGAAGCGCCTCCTGCGCCGCCGCAACGTTCTCTGGCCGCCCGCCCCACGTCTTGAGGCAGGTGTTCTGGAGAGCCCGCGCGTAGGAGAAGGACACGTGCCACGGGTTCGGCGCCTGGTTCATCGCGTTCAGGTTCAGCGTCGCTTCCATCTCCGATTGGCCACCAGACAAGAACTGCACCAGAACAAAGGACATACAATTATAACTTGTATATTCTTGAACAAAGAGAAACTAGATGCTTCATTATATTTAAAGTGAGGTAGAAGATAAGGTCGCTCACCATGATGCCGGGGACGGCAGGGGGAATCCTTCTCTGGAGGAGCTTCAGGGTGTAGCTGGCTACTTCCTCAGGGGTGTTCCTGTCCTTGCACTCGGCACCGGGGGTCACCATGCTTGGCTTGAGGAGGATGCCCTCAAACATGACGTTGTTCTGGGCCATGTAGTAGAATGTCTCTGCCCACACCTTCTGCGCGACCTCGAATGTCCTGTCGATGCCATGCTCACCGTCGAGCATGATCTCAGGCTCCACAATCGGCACCAGCCCATTGTCCTAGAACATTGACAAATAAAAGGTTTGCATACCATTAGAATTTTATGCCTACCTTGCCATTGCACTGCAAAAGTTTGGTCTGTTAGGAAATGGCAAGAATACCTGAGAGATAGCGGCGTAACGGGCAAGACCCCAGGCAGCTTCCTTGACAGCAAGCTCAGATGGGCCGTTAGGAATGCTGACAACAGTGCGCCTGCAAGAGAACTTCATGTCAGGTAGGGGAGTATGACCTAATCTGAGGTAAACTGTCCATGTAGGTGCAAATTTCTAACCACTTGCAGAAGCGGGCGCCTTGCTGGTAGTACGCTGCTTCACGGGAGGCAAGGCCATCAAGACCTTGGCACCATGACTCATCGTTGGAACCAACAAGTGGCACAAGACCCTGAGAATGAGCACCAGTATTAGAACAATGCTGAGTTTTGTGACAGTGTAGATTTGGAGTAGAATCAGAGGACAGCCTACCTTGTCAACCTTGATACCGGGAACAATTCCCTGCTCGATAAGGATGTCAACAATCTTCTTGCCGTCAACAGTCGACTGGTAGAGGGTTTCCTCAAAGAGGATAGCACCAGAGATGTAATTTCCTAGGCCTGGTGGAGTGACAAGGAGGGTCCGGTAAGCCTGGCGGTTAGCCTCAGTGTTCTCAAGACCAATCGAGGCAAGTCTCTTGCCACAGGTGGCGTTCGACTCATCCATGGCAAGGATACCCCTTCCTGGTGATGCGATAGTTTTCTGCAGCAGGGAAAATAAAGCTTGAGATCTTCTTAAACCATGATTGAATGGAAGTTTTACTCATTTAGTAGAAAATTTACTTTTGTAAAGTTGACGACTTATGCTAGTCAGGATTCAAAGTTTAAAGTGACTAGGTGTATTTTGTTATGACTTATAAACCTTCAGATGAATCGCTGAGCTTAAACAGAACACATGGAATAAAAAATAATATTTGGAACGCTTTGAGTTGTCAAATTCCTGTGTGAGACGAGGCATCCCGTCTTATCATTACAGCTAGTGGTGATTAGCATGTATCATGCCTTAAGTAGATTCTAATTTAGAAACATATCACGTATATGTTTTGAGTTTCACAATCTCTTTTTGGTACAACAGAACATCAACCATATCTATTTAAATCGTACTGACGAAGATAGAAGAGTTACTGTACTGATGCAATATAGAACGACATAAGTTTAAAATGTAGATTTGGACTAGTGTTTCAGTACGATCAAAACAGCCAAGTTTTCCTCAGATTGACGAAACATTAGCCTTACGTTCACTGAATTCTGATAAAGAACTATGTAATTATGCATCCTAATAAGGATCCATTTGAGTCATCTCTATATCAGCGACAGTATTGTCATATCTATCTTGACAGATACAACTTAATCTCCATTTCCTGCTGCTGTAAAGACTAAAGAAGATTCTCACCAGAAGTTACCGCCCATCAAACCAATACACGCATATGGATGTCAGATGGTACAATTATACAGTTGGTGTTAAGCAAGCATACCGCAGTTTTGACAAGCTCATCGTCGTATGCGCCGGCACGGACAACCATGGAGACGGTCATCGGCTTGGGAGCAGCAGCCTGGCGTGTGGCGCCCCATTCGGACTTCTTGGGAAGGAAAGACGATTTGAGGAGAGTAGCAGACGCCATTGTTTCTGGAGGCAAGCAGATCAGGTGCTACCCTCTTCTTTGACACACCTTGCAATTGTAGCCTTTCCTTAGGGGGGTGAGAAGTGCAGCAAGTGCTGAGATTTAAGGGTGAGCACCTGGGCACTCAAGGGATATGCGTTGTGAGGTGGAGGTTGGCCTTCTGGATTTGAATGGCTGTGATTTGGTTGCTCCAATCCTCATGCCACCTCCTCGTTTTGTCCTGACTCTGCCACATGCTTGTCTCTATGATCTCTTCCCTTTTTCTGTGTACCATGTAAAATTTGCAATACTGAAATTTTCTTCTGTGTGCTACGCGGTCCATAAATATTGTCTGAATGTCCTTGGCCCTAAGGATGGTCTTGGCTGATGAACCATTATGGTTTTCTGTGGGTGTATTTCACCAAGGAGTATCACCCATAAACGCCATTTGACGGTGGAGATGCCCTGGTATATTGCATCCATGAAGATGTCCAGTAACCGTCGATTCCATGGAATAAATCAGTTTTTTTCAGTCAGTTTTTTGGTGATAACAACTGAGCTGTGAGTTGTTTGTAGGGTGCAGGGTGCCTTCCGTGGCACACCATTCTTTGTTCTGACTCTGAGACAAAAGTGCAGCTTCTCCGTGTGTCCCTTGCTACAGTTAAGGATGCCATCAAGAGGATACCAATCATGTAGCGATCTTGCATATCATCCCTGGACCCCCATAAATCCTGTTATGATGCTTTCAATTAGGAAAAAAATGATCTTTACCTAGCCTTGCTAAAATCTCTAAAATCAAAACGTCATAGTACTTAATTTCACAATGCATTAGTAGGAACTATGAAGTGTCACACTAGCTAGGAAAACATAGAGAAACAAGGATATAAATATGTATATTTTCAGGAGTGAAGGTGTTTGTTAGATAAAAATTAAAAGCCTAAAGCGGAAAAGAAATTTGGGGTCCTTGGACCCACTCACCAAAAACATTAACATCACAGCATCTTGGTATAAGGCACCTACTGCCCTCAATAAAAAAGAAAAGACAAAAGGTACCATAAAAGCTGATTGTTACAAACTGTTTCCATGCAAAGTACATAAGGTTGGCCTACTTAGATCAGATTATCTCCTATAAGTCAGGAGAAATACATCAACAGAGACTCCCTGTGCTGTATCTGACTTTTTCTGTAAAGTGAATTAGCAAATTAGCATGCCAAACACTCACTATCACAAGCTTGAATTTCATGGTGCCTCTGCGGCACATGCCAACACCAGATCTTAACTCTGATCACATCGTCCAATGTATCTGTTTTGCATCTATCTCAGACTTGTTGAAAGCTCACTGAGGCTTCTTTCATCAGTTCAGGCAATGATAAGTGTTTGCAGAGAGTTATTCCTTGTAGCCAGCACTTCAATTCGGCATCACATTTGAAGTTAACTTGTAATGAATCCAAGGAAGTACATAATATCCTTCAGATAAATTCATTCTATACTTCAGATGAACATATTTATTCTGCTGCATATCAATCAAATATACAATAGGTTGAGCAAAATCTTGATTCGTCGTAGTTTTCAACCAGCAGGAATTAAAAATCAAGCATCATGAACATGGTCTCCATATTCTGTGTATTTTCAGTACTAGTTGAACACACTTGGCATTGACTTTTGTTTTAGTTTGAACGGCAGAGAGTAGCCTCTGATTCTGATTGGACGTATTATTATGTACCTAATGGTGATTGGTGAGCACCAGGTCGGTAGGTTCAAGAGCAGGCTGATGATGAGCCCACACTCCAACTCCTTTTTCTTGCTCAAGGGATGCTTCAACCTGAATTGCTGTTGAAACTTTAACTGATGCTGTCTTCTAATTCCACTTCGTATGTGTTCCCATAACATTCAAACAATGCACCTGTTGGTGAATTGGTGCTGAATGTAGTTCATTCTGACACAGAAGGTTGCAACATTTAGTTCGAGCAAACTCTCTTCTTCAACTCTGCTGCTTCCGAAACCTCATTAATAGGTTTCCCACAAGTTTCTACAGCTGCTACAGGACTGGTACTGGATAAAAATGCCACAAGCTTCTGCCTAAGCAATGGCGCTAGCTTCTCGCAGCACGTCAACACATCCAATGACGGGACTACTCCTTTCTTCACAAGCACTGTAAATGCACACCTCACACACTGCGCAATGGCCTCCTTCCTACGCACCTCATAGTTCTCAATCAGAAGAAATAAGAACTCGAGTAGCATATTTGTGATATCTACATATTGAGATACCGAGTTCACCATCAGAAGCATCGCCGGCTCAATGTTCATGACGTTACCCTTACTCTCATCGAAAAACAGCCAGTCATAGAACAGCGCCAACTTTGCATTGGCTACGATGTAGGCCTTGCCGCAACTCGTCAGCAACCAACCAATGACCGCCCAGCGAGCAATGACGCCGGACTGTATAACCTCATTCTTCGGATGGTACCCGCAGCATATGAAGCGAACAATGTCTGGTATCCTCTCCTCCCCTCCAGGCACCATGAAATGCTTCCTCGCAAACCACAGCTGGTACCTCTTCTGACTTCCCCACTTGACATTCTTCATCAAGAAGAGCAGCTGCGTCTCCATCTCCGGCGAGATGGCCAAGGCAGTGCACCAGCCGGGAGTGCCAACACTGCCAATGTCCTTGCAGCGGCCCATCATCAAGTCCTTCCACAGTCCCTGGAACTCCGGCACGAGCACCAGCTCATGTAGCGACCGCACAAGGTCTCTCCCGATGAGCGTGCACACCTGGGATTGATCTCGCAGCACCGAGACGCAGAAGGACACCAGCTCCTTCCCACACACTTCAAGGTTCTTGGCGTTGTTGCACTCCTCGCAGTTGGTGCACTGGGCGGTGCTCCTCGGGAACGGAGCGAGGCGGTTCCTGGCAAGGAGGCGGAGGAACGCGAAGACGGCGGAGGCCAGGATCTGGGGCTCCTCGAAAGCGAGGAAGGAGGAGTACTCGCGGATGAGCTCGAGGAGGCGCGCGTCCCCTTGGAAGGGCACGCGGCGGAGGAGGGAGAGGAGCAGGGACGCGAACCCTGGCGCGGCGGCGCGGGTGAGCTCGGCGGCGGCGAGGAGGAGGCGGTTGCGTGGGTGGGGCAGGAGGAGGGGGAACGGGAGCGAGAGGAGGGCGGAGGCGAAGGAGGGGTAGAATGCGGGGAAGCGGGCGCCGGCAGCGTGGAGGATGACGAGGAAGCGGCGCGGGAGAGGGGACGGGTGGGTGAGGAAGGAGAAGGCTAGGGCGTTGGGGAGGTGCGGGGAGGAGAGGTCGGAGGTGGACGGGGAAGGGAGAAGGACGTACGCGGCGAGGAGAGGCTGCTCCGGGGAAGAGGGTGACGTTGGGGACGGATGGTGGTCGCCGCCGGCGAGCAGCTGTGGTGGCGGCGGCATCGGGGAGGTTTTGGATGATTAGATGGTCCTCTTCTCTGGCCCTCCACGTATGAACGGACCCCAAAAAAAACAATTAGCAGGCTTGGTCTCCAGGGTGGGCCGCAAACTCGAGTTACCCGGTTCACCACCTCTCAAAAACCAATGGACCAGGCTACCCTAAAAAATACTGAAAGAGAGGGGCGAGGGCGAAGAGGAGCGGCGGGGCAAAACCTATACGTCGCGTACCGAGGAGGTTACCAACCTCCGCGTACCCCCGACGCCACTTGGGCCTGGCCAGTCCCTGCCGCGTTGTTGCGCCGCACTGCTTCTTCTCTTCTCATCCTTCCCGGCCGCGCCGCACTGCCCGGCATCCCCCTCCTTCTTCTTCTCCCTTCCCCGTTGCTCCGACCGACTCCCGATTCCGGCGGCCACTGAGCCTTCCGTTCACCGGCGCTATGGAAGAATATACCTAGGCGCCTCCCACCTCCACTGCTGTGGCCCGAGTGGAGTGGAAGGCAGGAGATCCGTCCAGGTCGATTCCCTTTTCTCGGCACGGAAGCCCTAAGTAGTTTCTCATTTGATTTGAGCTTATGTTTCTGCCATTGTGATACTTCAATCCAACTACAGTATATTGTTAGCTGTGAATTTCGATTTGACTGTTTCAATAGCAGCTCGCTGGTCCGATAAATTTTGGAGATTTTCTGTTGCTTCATTTCAACGCCGTACACTACTACCGTTAAATTAGCTCGTTTGCGTTGCACATCACAATTGATGCATGTTTTCTCGGGAACTTGATGCCGGTATCTGGGAATATACTTCCAAATACATTTATCAGGCAGCACATAATATTTAAGAATGGAAATAAAATTATTTATGATGCTAAAGTGCTGTAAATGTGCCCAGCATGCTTTTATTGACAGTGTCTGTACATAGTTTGAGTTTATGATAGTTCTGGTATATTTTCAGGCTGAATTAATTATTTGGGATCAATGGAAGAAGAAGACTATAGCACCGAATCATCTAATGAAGAAGACATGCAAGAAGATGGCGAGAAGGAAATAAGCCTTGCCGAGGGTGATGTCTTTAAGCCAGTTGATATAGATCCAGAATGGGTACCCAAAGTAGGAACGGTATTCGATTCGGAGGAAGACGCCTTTCAGTTCTATGTGGCATATGGCTGTCGCTCTGGTTTTGGCATCACAAGGAGATCTAACAACACCTTTGATGGTTTCCGCTATCGCTCTACGTTCATATGCTCTAAAGGAGGGCAGTCTAGGTTGAGGTCTGGTGTGACAAGGCCTGCAAGGAAGCGAGGCACAAAGACTGGCTGCAAGGCTAAGATGATTGTCAAGGATGCCCATTTCAGAATCGCTGGGAAGTTATTGTTCTCGAGTTGGAGCATAACCATCCACTGGATCCTAGCTTGCTTAAATACAAGAAGCATTTAGAGAACTTTCCTTTCTCTCTAAACCCACCTCGTACTTCTGAGGCCCCACAGAGTTCCTCAGCTGCTGCACATTTTAGTAGTGTTGGAGATAGTGGCATACCTTCATCTGCTCAGATCAAAATCAGGACCAAGATAGACAGAAATAGGAAACTGAAGCTTGCTGAAGGAGATTTAGAGGCCCTAGTGAGTTTTTTCAATGACATGCAAGACCGAAACCCATGTTTCTTTTACAACTTAGGCATGAATAAGCAAGGACTGCTAAGGAATGTCTTTTGGGTTGACGCCAAATCACGTAGTTCTTACAATTACTTTGGTGATGTGGTTGCTATTAATATCACAAATTTCA
Organism: Poa pratensis; assembly: GCA_947311845.1. NCBI lineage: Eukaryota > Viridiplantae > Streptophyta > Magnoliopsida > Poales > Poaceae > Poa > Poa pratensis. The sequence continues at coordinate 51,173,727 of CAMZMU010000048.1, read as the reverse complement.
GTGATCAGTATGATATACAGTTTGTGTCATTTGTGGACACTAACAACCATGCTCAGCCAGTGTTACTAGGGTGTGTTTTGCTTTGCTGGTAGATCTCTTGGAGCGTACGCTCGGCCAAATTTAGAAATGGTTCCATTTTTGAAAATGGTTCCAAATTTAAAAAAATTGTTTCATTTTGAAAATGATTCCAAATTTAAAATGGTTCCAAATTTGAAAATGGTTCCAATTAAAGAATTGTTCATTTTAAAAATGGTTCCATTGAAAATGGTTCCAAATTTAAAAATGGTTCTGAATTTAAATGGTTCCAAATTTAAAAATGGTTCCAATTTAAAACTTGTTCATTTTTAAAAATGGTTCCATTGAAAATGGTTCCATTTTGAAAATGATTCCAAATTTTAAAAATGGTTCCAAATTAAAAAATGGTTCCGAATTTAAAATGGTTACAAATTTAAAAATGGTTCCAATTTAAAAATTGTTCATTTTAAAAAATGGTTCCATTTTGAAAATGATTCCAAATTTTAAAAATGGTTCCAAATTTAAAAATGGTTCCAAATTTAAAATGGTTCCATATTTAAAAAATGTTTCATTTTTAAAATGGTTCCATTTTGAAACTAGTTCCAAATTTAAAAATGGTTCCGAATTTAAAATGGTTCCAAATTAAAAAATGGTTCCAATTTGAGAATTGTTTTTTTAATGGTTCCAAATTTAAAAATGGTTCCGAATTTAAAATGGTTCCAAATTAAAAAAAGGTTCCAATTTGAGAATTGTTTTTTTAATGGTTCCAAATTTAAAAATGGTTCATGTTTTAAAATGGTTTCCATTTTAAAAATGGTTCCAAATTAAAAAATGGTTCCATTTCGAAAATGGTTCCGAATTTAAAAATGGTTCCAATTCGAAAATTGTTCATTTTAAAAATGGTTCCAACCTTAAAATGGTTCCAAATCTAGAAATGGTTCCATTTTTTAAAATGGTTCCAAATTAAAAAATGGTTCCATTTTAAAAATGGTTCCAAATTTAAAAATGATACAAAATTTAAAATGGTTCCAATTTAAGAATTGTTCATTTTTAAAAATGGTTCCATTTTTTAAAATGGTTACAAATTAAAAAAATGGTTCCATTTTGAAAATGGTTCCAAATTTAAAATGATTCCAAATTAAGAATTGTTCATTTTTAAAAATGGTTCCATTGAAAATGGTTCTAAATTTAAAAATGGTTCTGAATTTAAAATGGTTCCATTTTTAAAATGGTTCCAAATTTTAAAATGGTTCCAATTTAAAAATTGTTCATTTTAAAAAATGGTTCCAAATTTAAAAATGGTTCCATTTTGAAAATGATTCCAAATTAAAAAATGGTTCCATTTTTTCAGTTCAGAACCATTTTCAAAAAGGAACCATTTCAAAAAACGGAACCATTTTTTCGGTTCGGAACCATTTTAAAAAAGGAACCATTTTTAAAAATCGGAACCATTTTTTTCATTCGGAACCATTTTTTCGGTTCGGAACCATTTTCAAAAAGGAACCATTTTTCAGTTCAAAACCATTTTAAAAAAGGAACCATTTCAAAAATCATTTTCAAATTGTTCCATTTTCGAAAATCGTTCCATTTTCGAAAATGGTTTGGATCAAAATTTAAAATGGTTTCATTTTTGAAAAATGATTCCAACTTTATAATTGTAATGGTTATATTTTTTTAATAATAACTAGCGTAATGAAGAATCAAGTAAAAAAGTCAGCGAACTGGATGAAACAAAACGAAACAGTCAAAGGACTGCTGGCGCGTGCGAAGCAGTTCCTGGGCCTGGCCCATTAGCGCGCCGCGGCGATGGACGGGGTATGCGGAGGGTGAGTTACCACCGCGTGCCGCGCTGTATAGGCGTTCCCGAGCGGCGGCCATGGCGGCGGGACAGATGTGCGACAAGAAACCATTGTCATTTCCGAAGATTTTGATTAGAACTCTTAGAGAGTGATATGTCGACAAAAGGCTAAAGAACGTGCATGGATTATTTTGGAACCAAGTTATCTTGAGGTATCGAGATTTTGTGGCTACCTATGCTGCAATTCTTTAACCTGGGATTTTATTTTCAGATAGTACAAACGGCAATCTGATACCAATCTTCTGCTCAGACATTCTGCAGAGGATCAGCATTGGTGAAGCAATAATCTAGATGTATTAGCAAGATTTCTTTGCAAGATTTGAGGAGCATACGGTGCTTCTGGTGTTGAGATCAGTGTGACGGTGCAGGCAGTAAGTGAGGGGGACAGGACGAGACGTATAGGACGTGGACGCACATGGTTGATTTTGGCCATGCCTAAGCACCACCCAACTTGCAATTTGTTTTTTTCCAAAGTTACTCTGCTACACTTTTAAAAGCATTTGTTGTACTAACATTCCTCAGTTATCTTGTTGTATTGATAGATAATATATTTATTTACTCTTCTGTTGGTAAAATCTCCATTGAGATCATATGTCACTAGTATAGGCAAACACATATGGTTGATTTTGGCCATCGCACATGGTTCTCGCGCCCGTCGCTATTCATGGTAGCAGATGGTGGTGAGTCATCGCGCACGATTATAATAACCGTGTGCATGTTGGGAACATAACACATGATTCGCGGTAAGAAAGCATGTGTGATACCAACGGTTTTCGCCCATGGTGTGCGAATAGGTGGACATCACACACGCTGCTTTTTGTCTAATCATTTTTGTTATAGATGACATCGCACTCGATGCGTATGAAACTCTTTTGCGTTTGACGATATCACTGCATAAGTATTTTTTTGAACAATCGTGTGTGGAAGTAATGAAAGATGGAGACCCTAATTTCGGCAGATTTAAATCCCTGCAACATCAAATAAGAAAAAAGTATTAATCCCATAGATACACCGATTCTTACCTAAAAAACATCAATATGTAGCCAACATCAGAACATAGAGAACACAGATTAGCCATTATCAGAATATAGAGTTTAGCCAACATCTGAACATTGTTTTAGCAAACATCATAGGTATTAGCATTGTATATATGGACCAAAGCATCCACACAAATAGACAAAATGATATACTAGTTACCTTTGGTACTCCATCTTCTGAACTAGGTGTTCATGCAAATCTGTGGAGTCCACCTATAATATGAGCGGGATAAAACTTGTAGCAGCTTTTCTGTGCAACGTCGTAGAATATTATTCTTATACATTTCAGCGTCAGCTAGATGTAGCAATAGTAACTACAGTGCAGACCATTATTCAACAAGCGAAAGCAGGGTCTCAACCACATGGCTCATGCTTGGCCTTCTCCTCCTCTCATCTTGCACACATGAAATCGCTATCTTAAGCATCACGATTGCTTCTGAATGGTTGAATTCTCCATCCAGTCTGTAGTTGACAAACTCCAGAAGCCATGACTGATCTTCACCTGCCAGTTTCTCTTTAAGAATTTCTGTAGAGCATCTAATAGCCATTTCAACCTCCTCCTCGCCCTCAACAATCCATCTGGAAACCCGAACCCCCTTCACTAACTCAAGAAGCACAACTCCATAGCTGTAAACATTCACCTTACCAGTGATTGGAAGATTTAGAGCCCATTCTCGTGCAATGTAACCTCTCGTCCCATGCACTCTCACTACAGGAATGGGCTTCTGTGCCGACGGCCAGAACCTATGCCGACGGCATTTTGTCGGGGCCGTCGGCACAGGAGTCGACGAGGCCGGCCCAGCGCCCAGGCCGTCGGCACAGATAAGGCCGTCGGCATAGACGTTCTATCCCGACAGTGGCCGTCGGGACAAATCCAGCCGTCGGCGTAGCGTCCCGCCATCGATAAGGTGACGTCGACGCCAAAGCCGTCGGCATAGGTGCCCTATTTTTTTTTCATGTCCTATTTTACTTTTATGAGTGCAGCTGTGCCGACGGCTTTGCCGTAGGCACAGAGTCCAAATTTTTACTTATAATTATTATTTTTTACCCTAATATTCATTTTTATGTATCTATTTATTACTCTCAATTAATTTTAATATGTTTTTATTCATTTTCTATGTATATAGCTACGCCGAATAGCGGTCTCCACCCACATTAGGTTTTTTCCGGCGGATCTAGCGTTTCGCCGAAGCGGGGCCCCGGAGCGTCGGAAACCCACCCAAACCTAGGTTGTGCCATACCATATGTATACAAGTGTGTTGGGTGTTGTAAATGTCCAAGATTTTACTCTGGGGTATGACCCTCTTCACCGACCGCACTCTCTCTCTACTAAGTTTCTGCACTTAGAGGTGAAAACTCCCGTTTCGGGCGAACCGAGGGCAATCTTGTGTTGACTTGTGATAAAAGTTGGTTTTCCATATTCCTATGTCCTAACCTAACACAACCAAGGAAAAAAGTCCACCAGGCTACCCCCTTTCGACGCCGTTCAAGGTGGTAGACGGAAACGTTAGGTTTTTTCCAGCGGATCTAGGGTTTCGCCGAAGCGGGGCCTCGGAGCGTCGAAAACCCACCCAAGACTAGGTTGTGCCATACCATATGTATACAAGTGTGTTGGGTGTTGTAAATTTCCAAGATTTTACTCCGGGGTATGACGGTCTTCACCGACCGCACTCTCTCTCTACTAAGTTTCTGCACTTAGAGGTGAAAACTCCCTTTTCGGGTGAACCGGGGCAATCTTGTGTTGACTTGTGATAAAAGTGGTTTTCCATGTTCCTATGTCCTAACCTAACACAACCAAGGAAAAAAGTCCACTGGGCTACCCCCTTTTGACGCCGTTCAAGGTGGTAGACGGAAACGTTAGGTTTTTCCAGCGGATCTAGGGTTTCGCCGAAGCGGGGCCCCGGAGCGTCGGAAACCCACCCAAGTCTAGGTTGTGCCATACCATATGTATACAAGTGTGTTGGGTGTTGTAAATGTCCAAGATTTTACTCCGGGGTATGACCGTCTTCACCGACCGCACTCTCTCTCTACTAAGTTTCTGCACTTAGAGGTGAAAACTCCCGTTTCGGGCGAACCGGGGGCAATCTTGAGCTGACTTGTGATAAAATTTGGTTTTCCATGTTCCTATGTCCTAACTTAACACAACCAAGGAAAAATTTCCACTGGGCTACCCCCTTTCGATGCCGTTCAAGGTGGTAGACGGAAACGTTACGTTTTTTCCAACGGATCTAGGGTTTCGCCGAAGCGGGGCCCCGGAGCGTCGGAAACCCACCCAAGCCTAGGTTGTGCCATACCATATGTATACAAGTGTGTTGGGTGTTGTAAATGTCCAAGATTTTACTCCGGGGTATGACCGTCTTCACCGACCGCACTCTCTCTCTACTAAGTTTCGGCACTTAGAGGAGAAAACTCCCGTTTCGGGCGAACTGGGGGCAATCTTGTGCTGACTTTGATAAAAGTTGGTTTTCCATGTTCCTATGTCCTAACCTAACACAACCAAGGAAAAAAGTCCACTGGGTTACCCCCTTTCGACGCCGTTCAAGGTGGTAGACGGAAACGTTAGGTTTTTTCCAGCGGATCTAGGGTTTCGCCGAAGCGGGGCCCCGGAGCGTCGGAAACCCACCCAAACCAGGTTGTGCCATACCATATGTATACAAGTGTGTTGGTTGTTGTAAATGTACAAGATTTTACTCCGGGGTATGACCGTCTTCACCGACCGCACTCTCTCTCTACTAAGTTTCTGCACTTAGAGGTGAAAACTCCCGTTTCGGGCGAACCGGGGGCAATCTTGTATTGACTTGAGATAAAAGTTGGTTTTCCATGTTCCTATGTTCTAACCTAACACAACCAAGGAAAAAATTCCACTGGGCTACCCCCTTTCGACGCCGTTCAAGGTGGTAGACGGAAACGTTAGGTTTTTTCCGGCGGATCTAGGGTTTCGCCGAAGCGGGGCCCCGGAGCGTCGGAAACCCACCCAAGCCTAGGTTGTGCCATACCATATGTATACAAGTGTTTTGGGTACTTGGGTGTTGTAAATGTCCAAGATTTTACTCCGGGGTATGACCGTCTTCACCGACCGCACTCTCTCTCTACTCAGTTTCTGCACTTAGAGGTGAAAACTCCCGTTTCGGGCGAACCGGGGCAATCTTGTGTTGACTTGTGATAAAATTTGGTTTTCCATGTTCCTATGTCCTAACCTAACACAACCAAGAAAAAAAGTCCACTGGGCTACCCCCTTTCGACGCCGTTCAAGGTGGTAGACAGAAACGTTAGGTTTTTTCCAGCGGATCCAGGGTTTCGCCGAAGCGGGGCCCCGGAGCGTCGGAAACCCACCCAAACCTAGGTTGTGCCATACCATATATACACAAGTGTGTTGGATGTTTCAAATGTCCAAGATCCTACTCCGGGGTATGACCGGCTTCACCGACCGCACTTTCTCTCTAGTGAGTTTCTGCACCGGGAGGTGAAAACTCCCGTTTCGGACAAAACGGGGGCAATCTTGTGTTGATTTGTGATAAAAGTTGGTTCCCCATGTTTCTATGTCCTAAACTAACACAACCAAGCAAAAAAGTCCACTGGCCTATCCCCTTTAGATGTCGTTGAAGGGGGTAGACGAAAACGTTAGGGTTTTTCCACCGGATCTAGGGTTTCGCCGAAGCGGGGCCCCGGAGCGTCGGAAAATTTGCGTGTGGTCATACCATATAATAAAATAAATTATAATAAAACTGTATAAAAAAAGAAAAAAAATTAAAAAAGAAAAAAATCCTGTGCCGACGGCATAGGGTCCATCTACCTAATTAGGTAGGCCGCGCGGCCCAGCCGCATCTTCTCTCCCCAAATCCACCCGACCCACCCGACCCAACCCTGCGCGCGCTGCCTCCGTCGACCACCCGTTCCGTCGCCGTAGCGCCACCACCCGGCCAGCCTCTTCGCCACCCTTGTCTCGTCTCCCCGTCTCCGTTCAGCCACCACCGTCCTCGCCGCCGTCCAAATCTAGCAGTGCCGCCGCCCGGTGCCCCTCCTCGCCACCGGCAAACCCTGAGGGAAGGTGAGGCGGCGGAGCTCCACTGCTGCTTCCCAGGCCTTGACTACCGCAACTCGTCCACCGGCCGAAGCTCCTCCACCGGCCTCCTCCACCGCAGCTCCACCGAAGCTCCTCCACCGGCCTCCTCCACCGCAGCTCCACCGAAGCTCCGGCCTACTCCACCACAGCTCCTCCCCCGGCCTCCTTCACCGCAACTCCTCCACCGAAGCAGACATCCAATTGAAGTAATTGTATCTAATTGTCCTTAATCCTCTCTATTTTCCTATGATAACAATGACTAGCACAAGGGGTGATTTGGACAGAAATACATTGTACTTGTTAGTGTCCTTTTTCAATTCGTTTTCCGATGCATAGCTAAAACAGACAAGTGACAAATATGTTGCCATGTTTTCGTGGCCACAAGCCACAACATTATGAGTGTTTCTTGATCCCCAAAAATAAAAGCTTGAATAATGTTAGCAATGGTACAAATGAGACGATATTTTTATGAATTGTTTTAGCATTTGTCCACATTTACATGTATGTAAATATATCTAGACATGTTTTATTGTGTTCGCTCATTTTAGTATGAGTCTAGAGAATATGTGAAACATATAGAACATCTTATATTTAAAAATGGAGGGAGTATATTATTAGCAAATTCGCAATGCCCTCCTTATCCTCTTTATGCTAACTTGTTTTCTCTTTCTCAATGCAGTTGATTGAACAATATGAGCCAAGGCAAGGAAAACTCGGCGACCTTGCTTAGTAAGATTAGTGACATGAAGGTACAGAAGCCTGGAGTTACACGAAGTGGACGACCTTCCACCTCGCGTTACGCCGTGGACGAGGGTGCGCGAGTAGGACGAGGTGGAGGACGAGGTGGAGGACCAGGAGTAGGACGAGGTGGAGGATGAGGTGGAGGACGACGTGGAGTAGACGTGGACCACCCACCCTCCGCTTCTGGCGACGTGGCTTCCGAGTTGCCCTCCGCTTCTGGCGACGTGGCTTCCCAGTACCTGTTGGAGAACAAGGTGGAGGACGAGGCGGAGGACGAGGCAGAGGACGAGGCGGAGGATGAGGTGGAGGCGGCGCCGAAGCGGCCGCGGAGTCGGCGCGAAGCGGGAGTCCCAACGAGGCCGACGAGCCTAAGAGCGAGGAGGCGAAAGCCCTCATTATTCCTGCGGGCGTTGAGTAAGTGTACTAATTTTGTAGTTTTGAACATGTAATTTCATTTTGGTCATAACAATTTGGAATGTGTACTAATGTTTGATTATTGTGCAGCAAATGGACATGGCCAGCACCTAAGATTCCCCGCACTCCGGGGAGCCTGCTTGGAGCTTTGATTAGGAAACATTGGCCGGGCTTGTACACCGTCGGTCCCGACGAGGAGAAGAAGTTAGCCGATAAATGGGTGGACTATGAGGCTGCCCCCATCCCGGGCTTCCAGACAGCAGCTGAGGCTGTGATCACCGGGTTTTGGGTAAGACATATTTTTCGAGTTCTGTTCATAGTTTATGACTCCACCATGCTAACTCATGACTCTCACAATTTTTTATGCATGGTTGAAGAAACATTTTCGGGTGGCGGACGAGCATCGTGAAAAGGCGGATGGCAATTTACGTGCTCATTGTGTGAGGTTGACACGGCAGCAATTCTACAACCAAAAGTTTACGTCTGCCAATACGTTCACATATGAGAAGACGGGCAAGAGGGCCAAGAAGGCGAAGAATGCTAAGTTGGCCAAGAAGATGACGAAGGAGGAATACATTTCGGTAACTAAATTGTCAATGAAATTCTATATTGCTACTAAGTTGCCATTGCATATCTCTTCTTGAATTGCATTTTCAGGTTATGCCCGACTGGGCCGATCGTAGAGAAGATGCATGGGCTGCGTTGGCTGCGAGGTGGGTCGGGGAAAACCCCGAGTTCCACGCCGTGAGCCAGCGCAACAAGGCAAACCGAGGCACCGAGGGAACACACGGTGCGGGAAGCCGCAACCACTTCCGCTTTAAGGAAAAGCTGGTAAATATATACATGGAACGACCTGCATTTATTTTCCCTTCATGTTTCTACTTGGTATGCATAACATTTCTTTTCGCGATGCAGGACGCCGATAATGGGCAGGTAAGCACTCACTTGCAATCGTGGCGGAGGATGAAGGAGAAGAAGCCCGATCTATCGAAGCCTCAGCCCCAGCTTCCTGAGTACTACGACAATACCCAGGAGGACTTGGAGAGGTACTCCACGACGTTCCAGTCTTTACACCCGGAGGTGGATGACCCCTTGAGCCAGGAGGTCGACGAGAGGGCGATGGTCCTCTCGGGGATGGAAGGCCGCATGGCCGTAATCGCGTTCTTGAGAAGGTGGTGGAGCCTAGCATGAGCTTCACGCAGGCAAAAGCTACCCTCCCTGACGGCAGCCCCATTATCCTGCCTCGTCCATAGCCTCGTCGATCCACTTCCACGGATGTAAGTTTTTCTCATTCCCATCCTCTTTCCGACATTCGTTCCTGCATGGCTAAGTTGACGACATTCATTATTTTCGAAATTGTAGCCCGATCTTGATGTAGCCTACGCTTCCGCTTATGTGGAGCATAAGGTGGCATATGCCGAGTGGCAGGAGAGGGATGCGGCCTGGAACTCGTATCAAAAGTTGTTCCGTGCTATAAGTTTCAACCTTTATTTTTATCTAACATGACAAGTCCCACTTCCCAAGTTTGAACCTTTATTCTTTGCAATGCCTGACCTCTAAACTATCTTGCAGTCGTTTGTGAACTATATGACCACAGGAGTGCGGGCCCCCCTCCTATGGAGGAGCCTCCGGAGCCAGGGCCAGAACCACGGTTTCCATCGAAGGACGAGTTCGCTCTCACCTACTACTCATCGACCCCGGTAAGTTTGATGCCAAACCACTGGTTACCGCTTTTCCTTTGCTTGCAAGTTACTAACTCTTGCTCAAACATGTAGGGAACGGGATGCTCGTCGGAGAACCCACACTTTGGTGGTGCTTCTCCTTGTGCCTCGCCGGGTTTGCATGCGATCATGAGGTTTGATCCCCATGCTGATCATTCGCCTTCTCCAGGTTCGCGCGAGATCACACGGTACATGCCGGTGGTCCTTCTCCTGGTGCTTCTTCTGCTGCTTCGACTTCTCCTGGTGCTTCGCCTTCTTCTGGTGCTTCTGTTGCTGCGCCGAGTCGTCGATCGCCTGTTTTCACCCGAGGAGATATGGGGTACACCCCGTCGCCGCCGCAATAGATGTACGGCTTTCGGCCTCTAGACATTTAGCTATGTATGATGATGGTCCTATGTGTGTACCTACTTGATGATATTGATTGGGATGATATATGCAGCCTATATGTGATCTTGTTTGTGAAAATATTGTCATGTTTTTTATTTTATTTTCTGCTATTTTTGCTGGAAAAACGAGCTGCTGGAACAAAACAGTGTGACCAAATGGTCATACCTGTGCCGACGGCAGGGTCTGACAGCACGCGGGGCCGTCGTGGGACCCACCTTACCTGTGCCGACTAACGCTGTGCCGACGGCCTTTTTTGGCTGTCGGCAAAACCTGTGCCGACGGCAATATGCTGTGCCGACGGCCAGGCGAGCTATGCCTACGGTGACCTATCCCGACCACCCTGTGCCGACGGCCACCGTCGGCACAGCCCTCTCCCGATGGGCATCGTGCCTGTGCCGATTCCGGTAGTGTCTCGTGACAACATTTGGGCGCATGTTCCTCGTTGTAGTAACTTCACCAGTCCAAAGTCTGCAATCTTGGGCTCAAAGTCTTTATCTAACAATATGTTCTCTGGTTTGACATCACAATGCACAATCCATTCAAGACACTCATGGTGGAGATAGGCAAGTCCTTTCGCAACCCCAAGTGCAATATTGTTACCCATTGGAGCACAGGAGATAGGCTCTGGTAATCAAATAGAACTGTGGCTAACGAACCATTCTCAATGAACTCGGAAACCAAGAGCTTGTGCGTCTTCTCAACACAAACCCTCAAATTTTGACCAGATTCATATGATTAATTCTTCCGATGACACTTATCTCAGACCTGAACTTCTGATCTCCTTGGATCACATCATTTAGCTTTTTCACTGCGACCTTCCTGTCATCATCGAGGACTCCCTTGTAAACTGCTCCCGATCCACCACTTCCTAGCTCTTCTTCGAAGCAGTTGTTTGCCTTATGTAACTCCTTGTAGCTAAATATTCGAAACTGGCTAGAGATTATCATGTGACCTTCGTCTGCTATCTCTGGTCTTCTATCCCATTTGTAAACAACCCAACACCCGATTATGATTAAAGTCACTTCAATGAAAAGTAGTGTTAATGCAGAAGAAAGGAAGTAGCCAAACTTGAACTTGGAAGAGCCATCCTTGAACATTTTTTCTGAAGCGCTGGCCTCTTTTTCATGAATTTTGCATACATGAGTTACTGTAGAAGCTAATTCTGATGAGGACACCACTCCCTTGGGAACTTTAAGATAAATTTCATTGTAAGGATCTGGGAAGGTCCTGCCATTGATAAGATATATCTTTGGGTAACAATCACCTTTTCCCTCATGGTAACCAAAAGCTTGGAAATCGGCATTGTTTAAGCACAATTGTCTGCACTCCTGAAATGAGATTTGCTTGTTGATATAGGCGAAGTCATAACCATAGAAATCAATTCCGGCGAGCTTTCTGATTGAGAAATCCTGGGTGGCGGTGATGTTTGCCTTGCGCGTGCACCCTTTCCTCCAATTGCTTGCATCAACCACCTCGAAGCCTTCAAGGCAAGAGCACTCAAGCTTGGGTAAATATTTACAGAGGCTGTTTTTGCCACACAGCCCGTGTATGTCGCAGACTTGACGGAATGCCATCCAAGAGATTGACCAATTGCCGCTTATAGTGTTTAGGCTATACAGCCTAAGATTGCCATCGTAATCCAGAGTCAACCTCCTCACGAACTTATCACCAAGATCAGAAGCTTCAAATTCAAAGTTGTCACTCGAGATAAACTGGCCTATCTGTCCAAGAACAGCGTAACGGCTACTGTTGTCAGTAGTCCTGTTATTTTCCCACGATTTGTAGAAAGGGTCGGGCCAATATATGCTGCTAACCTCAGGGCCATTATAGATGAGTTTTAGCTGATGGTCGTGTCAAAGTACAATGTATAGAACCCTGAGGAAAGAAAACCCTTGGCAGATGCAGATAGAGTTAATAGCATAGAACCACCACATTTCAAGTCAAATTTCGAAAAAACCACCACTTTGTGTTTTGATCGCAAAAAACCACCAGTATTCGTGAAATTTGTTGCAATGTGCGCTAAAAGTTGATTGAACATGAATTGACACGATTTCTGACAGCGGGACCCACCCAAACTTGCTGATGTGGCTCTGTTGACTTTTCAGCATAATAAAAAAAAGGTAAAAAATCAAGCGACACGCAGGAGCGAGGGGCCGGCCAGCGCCGTGTTCGTGGCGAGCTGGTCGAAGCCGTGGCCAGCTGCCCCCGATCCTGCTCCGTCCTCTGCAGCACCACCTCCTCGGCGCGCTCGCGCAGACGGCGTGCGTCAGCCACGATGGCCTCGTCCAGCCCAGCCCACTTCCAGTCCGGCGGGGACGCCGTGCTCTCCTCCACCCGCCTGAGGACGCACACGAGCTCCATCGCGTCGGCCAGGCCTCCCAGACGAGGGCGTTGCGCTGCGGCATGCAGGAAGGGAGCGGGGCCTGCCGGACTGCGTCGGCGACGGACGCGAAGGCGGCAAGCTCCGAGACGAGGTACGGGTTGGGCAGCGCCGTGAGGTACTCGGCGTCGCGGGAGGCGTCCGGCATGAGGAGGCACGCGGAGAAGCGGACCCAGGAGGCGGCGGCGAAGGAGCGGGCCAGCGGATGGCGGAGGAGGGCGGCCAGGAGCTGGTCGTGGAGGATGAAGGCACACGCGTAGCTAGCTAGCTAGCTCGCCCGGTCGGCGCACGCACGCCCGGCCGTGCTGCCGGTGCCGTTCCCGTTCAAGTCGCTCCCGTTCTCAGACTTCAAAGCCTGCGCATGCACTGCCTCCAAACAGTGACGTCCCCAAGCTCCCCGCACACGTCTGTTCTGCGCGTGAGCTGCGATGACGGATGCCCAGGAGACGGGGTTCTTGGCCGGCATTTCGTCGAACACCAGCCGGGCAGAGTCTGGAGCGGCGCACCGGCCGTACATGGTGATGAGCAGATGAGCTGGTTGTTGAGGACAGTATTTTGGACGAGCACGACGTCGGGGGAGGCGAGCAGGTGGCGGTGGACGAGGCGGCCTTGGGAGACGGAGCGGAGGCGGGAGCACGCGACGATGAGGGCGAGCAGGGGCCGTGGCGGGTGGCGGCGCGGCGAGCGGCAGCGCGGCGAGCAGGGGGCACGAGGGGCGGAACCGCAGAGGGTGAGCGGCGGTGCGGCGAGAAGGGGACACGGCGGGCAGCGGCGCGTCGACCAGGGAACTGGGTGTGTCCAAGACGAGCGTCTACGGGGACGGGAGCGACGGTCTCCGGCGACGCCGCCCTGCCGCACACCGCCGCCAGCACGCGCACGCGTCGTCCGCCGCGGACACACGGAGCACCCGCCTCGTCACCACGACCACCCCCGCCGTATGTACGCGACAAGCCTACACCAAGCAGAGCTCTCCCGGCCGGCGCAGGTAGGCTCTCTCCCGTGTTACCTGCTTTGACTTGTTTTTGGATGTATTTTCTATTTTTTTATTGTCTGACAGGTGGGCCCATGCTGCCACCTCATCCAATAGTCCACGGCTACTGCCACGTAAGCGTGACTGGTGGGTCCCACCTATCAGAAATCGTGTCAATTAGTGTTCAATTTGTTTTTAGCGCGAATTGCAACAAATTTCGTGAATAGCGGTGGGTATCTGCGATCAGAACACAAAGTGGTGGTTTTTTCGAAATTTGACTTGAAATGTGGTGGTTTTATGCTATTAACTCATGCAGATACAAGTTGTGTATTCCGAGTCATCTCCTTCTGTCGGGGGAATAATTAACCCGCGACTTATTCAAGGCCAGAACAGCGACTTCATGATCACGCTATTATTGGGCCACGTAAAAGATGGGCCGATCAAGGATCGCGGCCTGCAAAGGAAGGCTCCAGAAGGTCGGTGGTAAAACTTGCCTTGGAAGACAAGCTTGCAATCGGCTTCGTGTAGAACTCTTGTAACCTAGCGAGCTCTGTGTATATAAAGAGGACTCGCAGGACTTAGACAGGGTCAAGCTATCAAGCCCTAAACCCTAGCTCTTACGGCGAGTTCCCAGATCGGATCGCCTCCATTGTAACACCACATATATCATATCAATACCAATCTAGGGTAGGCAGGAAGTAGGTCTTTACCTCACATTGAGGGGCCGAACCTGGGTAAATCTGTGTTCGTCCTTGTTCCTGCGATCCCAAGCTCGGAGACGATTGACTCGCGCAAATCCCACACCTACGAAGTCATCCATGACATCTGACGTGACAAACCCACGACAGTTGGCGCCCACCGTGGGGCCTGCGGTCAAGAGCGTCACGTTCCGCGCAGGATCGATGAAAGGAGCTGAAGATCTCGCCATTGGCCACATCATCATGGTCGATGGCACGCCTCTCATTGACGATTCAAGCTGGGGACCAGAAGCTGATTACCTGGAGACAGGTCGCGTCATCCCGTTTGGATCTATCATGTCTTCGTCGGTTTCATTGGCGGCGGATCTGTTAGCTCAGTCCAAGAAGGCGACTCAGCAGAAGGATTCGCCAGTGACGGAGAAGAGTCTCTGGAGAGCATGGACTCGCAAGAATTTGGGTCCATCATACCAGCTCTTGAGGACAGTTACTGGGATTACGCACCAGTGGTAGGACAAGAGGCGGCACCAGTTGGAGTCTACATGGCCGGAGGTGCAAGTACGTCAGGAACTGCGGGAGAAGCCGAAAGATCGACACCTCCCGGCAACCCACTACTTATCCCGGTGTCAGCCGAACGCCGCTGTCCGCGCAACAGAAATTGAGGCCGCCAGGGCCGAGCTCCTGTACGAGGTTCGGAGGATGGAAGCAGAGCGCTGCAGGCTCGAACAGGTGAACCAAGGAATCCAACAGGAACGGCAAAGGATAGCCGCGCTAGCCGCGACTCAAAGACAAGTTGACTCGCAGGCGCAAGCGCGCGCGACTCAACCAACAATAGAACTTCCACCCACTCCAGCGCTGGAGACCAACCAGTCGCAAGGATTTTGGAACCATCGATTGTCCACGAAGCCCAGCAACTACCATCGCAACAACCAAGGAGGTTTCATACCCCACAAGGCCACTACCAAAGCCCGGTCGATAACATGTATGCAGCGGCGAATATCTTGACACAGATGGTACCAACAGGCGACGACCCAATCAACACTGAAGCACGGCGTGCGATACAGATGTTGAGCACTGCTGTCCTACAACAGGCCAACAGGGCAGAAGCCGAGGGGCAGCAGCCCCCGTACTGGCCGGCCGCGGGATCGCGGCAGAAAGAAGCGTCCAAAGCAGGCCACCGGAGGATATATCAAGGGTCGCGCAGAGGCAGCAGGAACAAGCCGCAGAAGCACAGGCTATCATGCCAACGACGCAGACGCGGCTCGTGGAAGTTAACAACCCTACGGGCACATCCACAGCTTTGTCCTCGCGACTCAAAGGTCCGGCATGCTTCACTGAGAAGATCAGATCGGAACCTTTCCCTGAAGATTTCAAAGGACCACGCAAGGTGGCAAACTATAACGCCAGCATGGACCCTACCACCTGGCTAAACAACTACGAGATGGGGATGAGTATTTTAAATGCTTCAGAAGAGATATGCGCAAGGTACCTCAACATGATGTTGGAGGGCGCGGCTCACATATGGCTACAAAATCTACCCCCCAACTCCATAAATACCTGGGAAGAGTTGAAAGACGCTTTCGTCAAAAACTTCCAAGGAACCTGCAAGCGACTCTGCAATATAGAAGATCTAGAGCGTTGCGTTCAAAGGAAGGCGAGTCAAGTCGCCACTGGATGAGGAGGGTGGCAGAAATTATACACTCCTCAGACAACATACCTCCAAGCTCAGCTGTCCTAGTCATGGAGAAAAATTGTAAGTTCGAACCACTGATCCATAAGTTAGGTCGCATGAAGGGCAAAGTCAAGAGTCTCAGCGAGGTAATGGCTGCGGCTAACAAATACGCTGGCTCAGACAAGACCCGAGATGCGTCAGATGGAGAAGAGGAGAAGGCCGCTGTTGAAGGAAAGAAAAATACCAGCAAGCCTCAACAGCAACAAACTAGCCACAACAACGCGAATCAAAACAAGCGCAAGAGTGAAGAAGGAAACTCGGGCTTGTCGCCAACACACGTGGAGGTTTCAGGGGCCAACGAGGAAGAGGCCGAGGAATCGGCTCTCGTCCAATTAACATGGAAGAAGTTTTTAATCGGCCGTGCGATCTTCACACGGGAGGCGACGGGCGGCCAGCAGACCATACCAAGGCGCAATGTAATTATTACAAGAAGTGGAAAGAAGAAAGCCAACACAACAGGGGAAACCACCATGAAGGAAGCCCTGGTGCGACTCATGGTTCAGGCGCCGGACCGCACAATGCGAGTAACCCCAGGCAGGTGGGGCAGTACCATACAATAGTTATCAACACCTCCAAGAGGGAAGAGAAATTAAGTCGCAGAAGCCAGCAGGTAAATACTGTGATGCCAGCAACCCCCAATTGGCTAAAATGGTCAGAACATGCAGTCACTTGGAGTCGCGACGATCATCCGCCGCAAGTGCGAGAGCCAGGGAAACTGGCGCTAGTTGTGGCACCTTATGTAGCAGGATACAAGCTAACCAAAGTACTTATGGACGGGGGAAGCAGCATAAATATCATGTACTACGATACGTTCAAGCGCTTGGGGCTCATGGACTCCAGCCTGCAACACACGACGACCGTATTTCACGGCATCGTCCCAGGAAAGTCAGCACAGCCAGTGGGAAAGATAACCCTGGGAGTAACCTTTGGGACGGAAGAAAACTTCAGAAGCGAGTTCATATGCTTCGAAGTGGTAAAATTCAGAGCCCATATCACGCCCTGTTCGGACGAACAGCCTTCGCCAAGTTTATGGCCAGGCCATGCTACGTTTACCTACAGCTGAAGATACCAGGACCAAGAGGGGTCATCACAGTGCACGGCGATAGAGAAAAAGCAATAGAGTGCGAGGAGGGAGATGCAGCCTTCGCAGAATCAGCTTGTGCCGCTGAAGAGCTAAAGAGTTATAAGTCGCAGGTGGATCCCAATGATATGAGCGTAGTTACCACGCCATCTGCCGAACCACCAATGAAATTCAAAGCGGCCCAAGACACCAAGCAGATAGATCTTGTTCCTGGCGACTCATCCAAGCAGGCGAGCATCGGAGCCCACATGGAGAAAGAACAGGAGCGGGCACTCATCGCTTTCCTTCAGGAAAACAAGGACATCTTCGCATGGAAACCATCAGATATGCCAGGGGTGCCAAGGGAATTGGCAGAACACAGTCTTAACGTGAACCCCTGGCCAAGCCAGTAAAGCAACCGCTGCGGCGTTTCCACGACGACAGGAGAAAAGCGATAGGGGAAGAAATAGCTCGCCTATTGGCCGCAGGATTCATCACAGAAGTATATCACCCGGAGTGGGTGGCAAACCCAGTCCTAGTTATGAAAAAGAACGGCACATGGCGAATGTGCATTGACTACACCAGTCTCAACAAAGCCTGTCCAAAGGACCCATTTGCCTTGCCAAGGATTGACCAAGTGATTGATTCAACAGCCGGATGCGAGTTGTTATGCTTTCTAGACGCCTATTCAGGCTACCATCAAATCAAGATGAAGAAGGAGGACCAGGAAAAGACATCCTTCATCACACCCTTTGGGGCCTTTTGCTATGTAAGCATGCCCTTTGGATTGAAGAACGCAGGTGCGACTTACCAGAGGTGCATTCAAAGTTGCTTGCATGAGCAGATAGGTCGCAACGTTCACGCCTATGTGGACGATATCGTCATTAAATCGCAAGTAGGCCAGGATCTCATCAGTGACTT
The DNA here is from genome assembly GCA_947311845.1 of Poa pratensis. Taxonomy (NCBI): domain Eukaryota; kingdom Viridiplantae; phylum Streptophyta; class Magnoliopsida; order Poales; family Poaceae; genus Poa; species Poa pratensis. Next base: position 51,155,733 of record CAMZMU010000048.1, on the reverse strand, counting down.
GGAAGAAACCTTCACAAATCTCAGAAGATATAACATGAAGCTCAACCCGACGAAGTGCGTCTTTGGAGTACCAGGGGAAGCTATTGGGGTTCATAGTGTCAGAAAGAGGCATCGAGGCCAACCCTGACAAGATAAAGGCTGTAATGGACCTCCAAAAACCAGAAAAGATCAAGGACGTACAGCGACTTACCGGTTGCGTCGCGGCGTTAAGTCGCTTTATATCAAGACTGGGAGAAAAAGCCCTGCCTTTATACAGACTGCTGAAAAAATCAGATACCTTCGTTTGGGACTCAGAAGCCGACGAAGCTTTAACAGCCCTGAAGATTCAGTTGACAAATGCTCCAGTTCTGGCAGCTCCAAAAGATAAGGAGCCCATGCTATTGTACATAGCTGCAAACTCTCGTGCCGTAAGCGCCGTGATGGTTGTAGAGAGACAAGAGCCAGGCAAGGAGTACCCAGTCCAAAGGCCAGTATACTACGTAAGTGAGGTGCTCACGGCTTCAAAGCAGCGTTACCCACAGTGGCAGAAGCTAGTGTTTGGAGTATTCATGGCGAGTCGCAAGCTGAAGCACACTTCCAGGAACACCCAATAACTGTGGTCAGCTCGGCACAACTGGCAGACATCATTCGCAACCGACACTAGTACAGAACGACACATCGGAAACGGGCCAAAAAACCCCATCGAAAACGGAAAAAGGGTCCGTGTCCCCGATCCGTTACTGATGTGAAGGCCCTCATCGGTAACGGAGGCGAAAAACCGTCGCTGATGAGGCGTCGGTTTGGCAACGGTTGTGCACAACCTCCGTTTCTGATGTGTCGGAACATCAGTAACGGAGATTTTGTTTCTGCTCGTTTGTATTGAGGTTTCTTCATAAGCCTAGAGCAGGAATAGATTTGGCACTGGACATTTAAAATTTCACAGCAGAAGCACAAAAAGGCTAACAAATTCATTCAATCATAAGGTATAACAAATGTCACCGATACATTGCATCACAAGACAACCAATTACTTATCTTCATTGTCATGCCTCTCTAAATCTATCATTGACATGTCTAGCTAAATCTATCTATGTCATGCCTCTCTAAATCTATCATTGACATGTCTAGCTAAATCTATCTATGTCATGCCTCTCTAAACTTATCCTTGTCATTTCCAACTTAATTTATCTTCATGACTTGCTGTTAGAGTTCATGAATTCAATCTTCTTCTTGGACGGTGTCGCCAAACTATAATCAACTCGCCGCTTTGTCCTCGACCTTGTATTTAGCTCATTTAAATGAGCTAAACGGATCAGCACCATGCTCTGCACATAGTGCAATAAGCGAGTGCTGATGTACTGAAAGTGCCCCTTTTGTAAAGTGGTCACTGAAATGCAAAGAGAGAATATATGACTCCATGTTAGCTCACTATACATCTAGCATAAAGGACATACAACACAAAAGGATGCATAAGACAGAATAACAAACTTACAAATCCATTGCATAGTTGTTGTGTACCAACAATTATGCCGGACGACAAGCGCACCTTGGCTAAGGACCCGGCTTTTTATACAGTGTCACCGAAATGTACATCTGTTTTGCAAAGGAGATAAGTCAGCCATGAGTTTCATACACTACCGATTTGTGCTAGTTATGTTCTTTTCGAGCGACACTACATAGTCGTCATCAGTGGCGGAGCTAGAACATATTGAACCAGGATGCACACATGTTACCACAATACATTTAAAACAATTTTTAGGGGTGCATATGTGATGAAAAATTGCTAATTTACAAAGAAAAATTCCTTCTCCCGGTGTCGTGTGCACCCGGCTGGCTCAAGGTGGATCCGCCAGTGGTCATCCTCATCGTCCTCGGATGTATTACAACCCTAGTTCTAGTTCTGTTCATGAGTGTCCTATGGAAGAAAACCTAAGCAGAACAATGACAACAACCCTAGTTCGTCGGCACGACGGCGGTCACAAATAGATGTATTACCTTTGGATCTGGCGGCGGGAGTACGTAGTCGTCCTCGTCGTCCTCGGATCGACACGCCATGCGCCCTCCAGCTACAGATCAGGCGACGAGATCTGCCCGGGTGGAGCAAAGAATGGGTACGCGCTGCCACGGTCGGAGGAGAGGAAGATGCGCGCCGACACGGTCGGAGGAGAAGAAGATGCGCGCCGCCACGGTCGGAGGGAGGGAGATGCGCGCCGCCACGGTCGGAGGAGAGGAAGATGCGCGCCGCCACGGTCGGAGGGAGGGAGATGCGCGCCGCCACGGTAGGAGGGAGGGAGATGCGCGCCGCCACGGTCGGAGGGAGGGAGATGCGCGCCGCCACGGTGGAGCTAAGATCTGGTGCTGCGTGGAGGCGCCGCCACACTTTGAGAGTGAGGCTGAGAGTGAGCGATAGAGTTTAGGGTTGTTTGAAGGGCGCATTTATAGGCAGAACATCGGAAACGGAGGGTATAAACAACCGTTTCCTTTGATTTTTTCACTGACACACTGGGCTTATACTGATCTCTACTAGTATTGAAGTTGAAGAACATAAAAATAAATAACTATAACTACTCCTCGGCCTCCGCCTTCTCCTGCTCGTATGCGAGGAGAGCCGCGTAGTCGTCCGTGTCGTCGCGCGGCTCCTCGCTGACGATGTCATCGCCGCCCGTGCGCCCCTCCCACATCTCGTCGTTGTCGTAGGCAGGATCGTCGCGCAGCTCCGGTGGGAGGAGGAGCCGGCGGCTCTGAAGCAGCTCAACTCTTTCCGGCGGCATAGGCACCGACGCGCGGTTGAGGTGCCAGCCACCGGGTAGCCGAACCTTTGACCATGGCACTGGCCTCCTATATTGCCAGTGCCGCTCCGTGACGGCCTGCCCGACGATGACGCGGTTCCATCCAGGCGACCGTGGACGAGCGCCTCTCCGCCACGGCGAGCGGCTGCGGTCGCGGGCGCCCGAGGATCCCGCGTCCTCTTCCGGCGGCATAGGCACCCTCCTGTGGTTGACGCGCCAGCCAGCGGGGAGGCTAACATTTGACCAGGGCAATGGCCTCCTATATTGCCAGTGCCTCTGCGCAACGGCCTCCGGCACGACGACGCGGTTCCAATTCAGCGAAAGCGGGAAAGTGCTGCGGCGAACGCCCGAGGAGTTGCTAGGAGTATCCATGGCTACGGCGAAGTGGCGTACTGAGATAGCAGGGAGATCGTGGGTTTTTAAGGAGTAGTGGGCGGTGCCGCGGCGTCACTACGCCACTACGCCATAGCAGTTACTCCGCTCGCATCGAATTCCAAGAAGATGGAACGTGTCCACATTGCACACGGACACACAAAAGTCTTCGTTGCTATAGAGACACATATCGGAAACGGAGCCAGAATTAAGACCGTTGCCAATACTATGGGTAACGGAGTTAATACTTTCTCCGTTACCTATGTTGATGGGCCAGCCACGGACCAGGTCAGGTTTGTACGCACTGGCCACGCGGAAAGCGCGATTCTCCGTCGCTAACGCTTGCCGTTTCCATAGAGGGGTATCCGATGTGTTGTTCTGTAATAGTGCGGGAAGCAACAGGAAGAGTAGCCAAGTGGGCGATCGAGCTGGGTCCACACCATATAAGCTATGAGCCGCGCACATCAATTAAGTCGCAAGCTCTCGCAGATTTCATCAATGATTGGACAGAAATTCAAGTCGCTCCCACCATGGCAGAAACAAAATACTGGACCATGCACTTCGATGGGTCAAGACAGCTACAAGGCTCGGGGGCTGGAGTCGTACTTACTTCCCCCAAGGGAGACAAGCTAAGATACGTTCTCCAAATACACTTCAATTGCACAAACAATGTGGCAGAATATGAGGCATTGCTTCACGGACTCCGTATAGCAAAGGAGATGAATGTCAGTCGCATCCGTTGCTTTGGAGACTCAGATTTGGTAGCTCAACAAGTTTCTGGAACATGGGACAGTAAGGATGTAAACATGGCTGCATACAGACGAGAGGTGGACAGAGTTGCTGGACACTTCATTGGCTTCCAAGTTGAACATGTTGATCGAAGACAAAATGAAGAAGCAGATGCCTTGTCTCGGCTAGGATCCAATAGGCGATCAGTCCCGCCCAATGTTTTCTTGGATGAGTTGCATAACCCATCAGTTAAGCCTCCAGCAGAGATTGACATAGCAGAGCCAGAGGATGATTCAACTTTAGTCGCAGCCCTGCATGAACAGCCGGAATGGATAGAGCCATACATGGCATATTTAAGTCGCGGAGTGCTACCAGAGGATGAAGTAGAGGCGCGCAAGATAACACGGCGATCCAAGGCCTACACAATAATAAACAATGAGTTATACAAGCGCAGTGTCGCGGGAACATTCCAAAGATGCGTATCACCAGAAGAAGGACGAAAAATCTTGCACGAAATTCACGCAGGCGATTGTGGCCATCATGCTTCGTCAAGATCTTTGGTGGCAAAGGCGTTCAGACATGGTTTCTTCTGGTTAACGGCGCTAGCAGACGCTGAGCAGATTGTCAGAGTGTGTGATGAATGTCAAAGATACGCCAGGCAAGATCATATGCCAGCTCAAGCACTTCGCACAATACCCATCACATGGCCTTTCGCCGTATGGGGTTTTGACATGGTAGGACCCTTCAGACGGTCCTCAACGGGAAAAACTCACCTCCTGGTCATGGTGGACAAATTCACAAAGTGGATAGAAGCAGAACCCGTGGGAGACTGTGAAGCTGAAACAGCAGTCAAGTTCTTGAAGAAGGTCATATTCCATTTCGGATATCCCCATAGTATTATTACAGACAACGGAAGCAACACATCTGAAGGAGCTACACAAATATTTTGTGCGAACAATGGGATAAGGTTGGACCTCACGTCAGTATCACATTCGCAGAGCAATGGATAAGCTGAGCGAGCTAACCAGGAAATTCTCCATGGGATTAAGCCGCGCCTTATTGAAAAGGTTGAAGCATCTCCAGGATGTTGGGTGGAGGAACTGCCAGCCGTGCTATGGAGTTTAAGAACAACCCCTAATAGATCCACAGGATTTACACCATATTTTATGGTCTATGGAGCAGAAGCGGTTATGCCCAGCGATATCATACATGATTCACCAAGAGTTGCGGCCTATGTCGAAGTGGATAATGAAGCAGCTCGGCAGGATTCTGTGGACACATTAGAAGAGGTCAGAGATTTAGCAGCATCAAGGTCAGCGGTGTACCGACAAGACTTGCGACGCTATCATGCCAGACGCATCAGAACCCGCACCTTTCAAGAAGGAGACCTAGTGCTGCGACTCAAGCAAGACCATAAGGGAATGCACAAGCTATCTTCTCCATGGGAAGGACCATACATCATCAGCAAAAAACTAAACAATGGATCGTACTATCTGCCGGATGTGAGAGAAGAAAGCAGCGATCGCCATGATTTCGAGGATCGTCTAGAAGTGCCTTGCCCTTGGAACGTCGCGCAACTGCGACCTTACTACACATAAAAAAGCTAATCAGAGCTAAGTTTCATCTTTTCCAGCTGCCTATAGCCGAGTATCATCCTAGCCACTAAGGGCTTCTGTTTCAAAATTGGTCGCCACCTAGGCGCGACCTGCAACACCTGTATCAGAAATCGGCCGCCACCTAGGCGCGGCCGTACCTTATGTATCAGAAATCGGCCGCCACCTAGGCGCGGCCGTATGTCTAAAACTGGGATCGCCGCCTACGTGCGACCCAACCCTATGTATAACACTCGGTTGCCACCAAGGCGCGACCTTATGTGTCATCATAAACAAAGCTGCTTATAGCTATATATCATTTGTTTCTTGGGGGCTTCGTACCCTGAAACAGCCAACCTACTGGCAACTATCAAACTTATCTTAAGTCAGATAGCAACTTGCATTATGCGTCCAAAGTACTGGGGTGTGGCGTCAATCGAGCTTGATTGCCTATCATGGCCGCTCTCGACCCTGAACACACATGTTCCTAGGAAATACTGAGTCGCGCGAGTGCCCACTTAATGGACACAGAAAGACCTAACTAGAGGTCAATGTACTGCTTATAGTACGGCAACACCAATTGCAAATTGCTTATATCTTAACAATTGTTTTTTATCTATGACATCAAGCTACAGGTGATGATCTTCAAAACCTCCTGAGAAGAATTGAGATGATTGTCAAATCACATCAGCTCAATCCTTGGGGGCTACAGCATATTGTTATCAAAAAATTTGAAGATTGGTCATCATCAACTGTTGAAGCTATCAGGCAAACTTTGACAGAGTAAGAAGCTCACGAAGTCAGATGCATTTTCAAGGCCGCCCCAAAAGTGCGAGTAAACGCCAGTCCAACGTGATCATGAGTCGCAGAGCAAGGAAGTGCAAGCTAGAAAGAAAAAAGTGCAGCCTAAACGTCCAAGGAACCTTTCAAAGTCAAGAAAACATATCAAGATATTCCATGAAGTTCATACTACACTTGGGGGCTAATGTCGGGGGAATAATTAACCCCGACTTATTCAAGGCCAGAACAGCGACTTCATGATCACGCTATTATTGGGCCACGTAAAAGATGGGCCGATCAAGGATCGCGGCCTGCAAAAGGAAGGCTCCAGAAGGTCGGTGGTAAAACTTGCCTTGGAAGACAAGCTTGCAATCGGCTTCGTGTAGAACTCTTGTAACCTAGCGAGCCTCTGTGTAGGGGCCGAACCTGGGTAAATCTGTGTTCGTCCTTGTTCCTGCGATCCCAAGCTCGGAGACGATTGACTCGCGCAAATCCCACACCTACGAAGTCATCCATGACATCTGACGTGACAAACCCACGACACCTGCGACGGCAGAAATGTGTCGGTCGTCGAGTCAAAACTTCTCTAAAGGCTCTGCTTGTCCGGATCCGTGATGACAAGGTTGCCGGTGTCGAGAAGCTGTGCGTGGCTGGCACGTGTCGCGGTCGTGTTGGCGCTCCAGACTGTCGTGCCATCGTAGTCGAGCAGGTCCAAGCCCCCGTCTCTCCGGAAGGCGAGCCTGGACCCTCTGCCATTCACCGGCGTGTCGCGGTTCGCCGTCCAAGAAACGGTCCTCCTCACCGAGCCGGTGAACCAGATAGAGAGGGTGAATGCGTTGGTGACCACCTTGTAGAAGCCACAAGCGAAGACGCCGTTGGGCGACACGAGGATGGTGGTGGTGGTGTCGTCCTCGATGGAGAATGAGGAACTTCTCTCGAGGTAGTTGCTACCATGAATATGATCCTTGGCAAGAGCAATGGAGATCAGCAAGAGAAGGAACGTGATGGATGTGGTAAAGATGTAGACACCTCTCATGGCAGCCATAGTAATCATCAGGTTCCGGTTACTTCCCATCCGTCCAGTGCTAGCTACATTCATGTATATATCGCGCATATCAGTGTGTGCACGCAGGTTCACATAGCTAAGTTGCTGTAGCATTCCATGGTTAACCCGTCAAGCATGGCGACTGCGAATGTGAGCAGATAAGACGACCTCGGTCAGGTCATGCCAGCTCCTTTGTTGCTTCGTCTACTCTGCACTGCATTCCATCGAGCAGGAAGGCACGATGATTTACCAATGTTGTCCTCGATCGTAAACGCTAGCTAGGTTGTACGTTGCAGCTTGGGCACATGGACTGTCTCAGAGACCGATGGATCACACGTTCTTGTACGTATTGTGCTACACAGTCCGTCAAGCACGGCAGGGCAATGTTGAGGTCTCCGGGCCGCTTGCTTGAGTCGGCGCTAGAATCACAGAATTGAAACGACCTGACACACAGCTTCCTTTGCTGTAATCGTGTAACAAGAAGGAGGGAGAAGATGTTTCTGAAAAAAATGGCCATGGCTTCATGACGGCATCGGAGAAGAAGCAGGAGCCACCGCTGCCAGCCAGTCCGGTGTCACTACTAAATATCCGACGATCAGGGACGATTCAATAACATGGTGAACGTGCTTCAAAACAGCGTAATGTGCAATCCTCAACGGTTCACGCGACGTTAAGGAAAAGTCAGGAATCGAGTGTCATAGGCGATTCTACGACGCTTCATTGCACCCCGGAACGTCGTGAGAGATCCTCAATGTTTCATCAATCGTCGCGAGTAACTGGACTGGCCCATTATCAGGCCCAACAAAGGGCGACGTTTTGTTTCGTCGCGACCTATGGCACGTGGCAGACGGCCGTTACCGCCGTTTGATGATGTCACCTTGCACTCGACGAATTCTGGACGTCGTGGCTTATGATGATGTCAAGGGGCTGCGACGTTTATGTTGTTTCATCACGCACTAGCACTAATCAAATGCCGGCACATGTGTTGCCGTCAAAACACCACGTGTCGGCGTATCCGTGACGAATTTTAATTTTTGTTGACAAGGACAATGACGTCATCGGCGTTCACGACGTTGTTTTATCCGTCGCATTAATCGTGCAATCAAATGTCGGCACGTGGACCAACCATATGGGTCCATGTGTCCGTTATCCACGAACCACGACGAAATGTTTCCGTCGCGCGTAGTTTGTGACGTCACCGTATACTCAACGTTTCTGTTTCGTTGTTGGTCGAATGGCCATTCGAGACGCATGTAAAATTCTAGCGCTACTAGTTTCACAGCGAAGCAAACACAATACATGCAGCAAATACATGAATTTTGAATAAGAAGTCACAACCTTGCTCACCAGCATAGGCATCAAAGACCACACAGGCCATCTTCTACAGTTCACCAGACAACAAGTGGTTGATCAACACTGAATATACAGTTTTTGGCCTATCAAAGGCAACCAGCAACATACTCACGAAGGGCACCAAAAGGCACGAGTTTGCAGAGATTCTCACGCATGGCTACTCAGTTGCATCTCTCGAAGGACCTTTAGCCAACATCTATGCAATAAGGGTATTGCACAACTATTGACCTTGCTTTTTATCGATTCTTGTTCCTTCTTCATACGTTGTAAGTCTTGATGATACTTGATCCTTTCGGCATCGGCTTGTACCTTCGCCTGATTCAACTCATCAACAACAGGCTGCAATTTTTGCCTCCCTTTTCTCTCAGAATCAAGTAGAAGCTGAAGCTGAATCATTGTTGCTTTTGGACGGCTTGTTATCACAGATTCGGTGGCAGAAAGAAGCTCCTTGACATCACCATCTCCTAAAGTAGATTGTGCCATCTTCTCTTTAATTCCATCCTATAAAGCATGTAAAAGCATCAGATGAAATAGCAGCTAAACTAGCAGACAACAAGCTTGTATAGAATATAGATTTTCATGACACACTAGCAGATGATGACAAGCATAGGTCATATAGCTGACGCAAGTGTGTACAAAACATAGTTGGGAACCATGCTAAAATGACAAGGGATCAAGTGTAGATTTTAAAAGACGTATCGGTTGATGCTGAAATGACAATGGATCTGAATGTACAAACATAGATGCAACAACAACTGAACTAGCGAACATAGCTGAAAAAAAGCAGATGACAGGCATGTAAGGAACATAGCTGAAAATAGTAGACGACAAGCATATACAGAACATACATGAAAATAGCAGATCACAAGGATAGATGAACGAGGAGATGACTAGCAAGTAAGCATGCATGTACATGAACTATCAGATGACAAACATTGGTGAAATAGCTGACGACAGGAGTGTGCAGCATAATTCACAAAGGTATACCTCAGAAGTTACCTAGAATTCACATGAATCTATTGAGGTAAACTGTTGATTCCAGATGTACAAAATTCTGAGGGACTTACAAATGCTCTTTTCATAGGCGAAGTGAATCTCCGCTTCTTGTTGTTGTGCTTAGTTTTGAACAATTCAAATGTGTCTTCCCCCATGTCGCAGCAAACCTCGTAGCTATAAGAACCTGTGGTAGAAGGGAACTGGACGAGCTGTTTGCTTCTGATGGCTTTCATACAAGCCGTCTACACAACAACGAGTATGAACAAATTAGCGACTGTCCATATTATAGAACTGAAACAATATCAAGGTTGAGTGAACAAATACATGACCTGTTTCGTTGGTGTGGACAAGTTATTGACTAAACTGCACGGTCGTCTTCTCTCATGTGTTCTACTTCAAAAGGAGGTGTCTGTAGAACCATAGTCTTGTCTGGAACCCTGTCGAAGTACACGCCCTTCAGGAAATGGCGTCTTTGTCTTGTACGGTTCTTGAGATTCATTAGAAGAGCTTGATGAATCCAGGGGTATTTGAGGTCCAAAATAAATTTTGACTGCTAAAAAAGAAAGAGCATTCTTCAGTTTTATGAACAGTAATGGAATGAACTGGATTTTTTTTCATGGAATGAACTGGAAGTTTGGGTTACAAAACTTACACTCACGTGGGCAACGTACATAGAAAATACATCGAATCTTCCCTTGTACTCTTTACAATGGGAGAAGTATGGAAAGTATCCTTCACAGCTATAGAACACGCAGTAGCAAACATGGAAGCAATCTTTGGGTCCACTGGCCTTGTCTTTCCCAGAGGAATAACAATTCTGATCCTCCCTCTTTTGGACACGTTGTCCAACTCCTCACCTAGGAATGGTGGCAGCTCGACATGGGGAGGTGTCTGCTCGCGTTGGGCGGCTGCCTCCTCACCGTGGTCAGCTACATCGTTGTGTTGGGCAGCTTCCAGCTAGCCATGGCAAACAGCCTGCTCGCCTTGGACCACTGGCCGCTTGAGTTCGGCATCTGCCTTTCTTTCTTTACTACCGGAGACTCAAGTGTTGTGCCTTCAACTATATCTGCATTGATGCGCTTGCGATTACGAATTGCACCAGGTTCTGTTTGTGGTTCAAACATGAATAATGAGCTCAAAGTAAGTTAAAAAAACACTTGCTAAGAACGTATTACAGCTACAAAGTAAGCTACTCATTTCCAGTTTTCTCCCATGGGATGCATTTGATGTTCTAAATTATATGACTGACATTGATTGTTATGTAGTATTGATGATGTAACAGATCGATATGAGTAATCTAATCTGTGGACCTAATACTTATAGGATCACAAAACTGATGTTAAGCCTAATACAAGCTGGAAAATAAACAAACTTTGGCCATAGGAACTCATCAAACAGAAGCACCAAACTGTTTGTGGTGCCATAGGCAAACCATTGGCACCACTCGGACACTAAAAGAGGTTTTTCAAGAGCGGCGCGTCTAAGACGGAAACAACGCACAAGCGTCATCGTCACCCAGTGTAACCACCAAAGTCCGATCAGGAGTTTGTACCCCGAAGAAAGTTTGACCAATGTCCACACAATGTCATCGACAAAGAAATGGCTAAAGGTCCGAAATTGCAATGTACAACCAACGAATGCTAGAGCAACGGGTTTCACACAAAAATCGAGACATAGTGCTCAAAGAACCACCAAAAACGAAGTGACCTTGTGTTACCGCCCCACTTGCCGAGAATTCTGTTGTAAAGTACCTATCGTCACACTCCCAATATATGTCGTATGCGCGGTTTTGACGTATACATTGCCACACAAACAAAATCGTGTTTGCACAACTAGAAGTGAAGAGTCGTCTTCTAAGATCTACCTTCTAAGATCAATTGAGGTCTCAAATCCGATATGAGAAAATGAGATTGCGCTTTCTCCTTCGCAACCTTCTTGATCTCTTCAAATACAACCGCCTTGACTCATGGTGGTGTACTTGTCGTGGTCACCGTACATGTTGGTGCCGACATATCAAGCGAGGTCGCCTATGATCTTGCCTAGACCGTATAATACTTGTATGTGGATGATTATACTTTGAGCGATAATATCGTTTGTTATGTGGATAAATAAGAACAAATCAAATCATCCAAGACAAAAGTGGATGGAGCATAATCAGTTTGTGGATGATGTATCTCCCTGCATCATCGGTGACAATTGCGTCCTGACTATTTCGATGTCGCCACACAGAGCAATGAGGACACCCTAACCTATGGGCTTGGACGTTGTCCCCATTAGAAATTAACATTGGCATCACTCATGGTCCTACCAAATCCATGAGTGCGGTGGGCTTTCTCCAATCTTTGCAAAACTGAAGGCATCACCTACGAGCATGTGTAGTGACATCCGCAAATGAACCCGATCATACTTTGTGACATCCACAAGGTGAAAAGTGTCCACGATTGCAGCCCTGTCATACACACATCGCACTTTTTGCAATTGTGACGCGGTTACACCGACTACGAAGAGGACAACAACAACCACGGCTACCACATAATCGTCCACCGAGACCTCGAGTCAAAGGGAAACATCTATAACTACTCGTCGGCAACAACTCTAGTCAAAGTGCATGCATCATCACTAGCATCCATGATACTCCCGATGCCAGTACAAGAGATAAAGAGGAGGTACAAGGATGGCACCAGAAGGGGACGAAGTCACCGCCCTTTTCGCAAGACCATGCATCAGAGGCATAGTTAATGACGAAGAAGCTGAGAAAACAATAGAAACACAAAACTTCAAATCTAGTCGCAATCATTCATTTCACTCCTACAACGACTGAGGGTGCATTAATAGAATACACATACAAGTTAGAGATACATTAGGGCCCCATAGATATAACATTTTATTGTATTACAGGTCATTAACCTTCTTGCCATCCAAATTTTGTACTCTATATATCCCCACAGGCTTAAGGATGACAATTGGTAGGGTATGGGGCGGGTAGAGCAATACCATACTGATGGCCCTTCACGTAGTTACCTGCGTGAAAAGTAAATGGGTTAGGTTGAGACTCCAAGTGCAGAGTGTGTAGTAAGTGGAAGACGTGTTTTCCTCACGAGGGGTGACTCGAGGGTTTAATATCGAACTCTCGGGGAATCAGTGGTGAAGATTTATCTTTCTATCCTTCTTTTGGTTACCTACAAAACAAAGTAAATGTTTTGGTCCTCAACCTCACCTAGTGGTTGTCAAGCACAAGGTGTGAGAATGATATCAAGATAATATGCAATGCAAACAAGAAATAAATATGCAATGGTGGTAAATAAATATGCAAGGATGGTGGTAGCAATGATAAATGATATTTTTGGGTTTTATATGATGAATGCAAGATGTAAAAGTGTTTTTGTATTTTCGGATTTTTAAATGGCAGAAAATGGTAAAGTGGTAAAAGTGGTTGGAAAGGTGTTTCTTATGATTAAAAATGGACCGGGGTTCATGGTTTCACAAATGCACTCTCTCTTTAATAAAGTGGTAGACAATGGAACACTAGAGTTGACATATGAGATTGCAACACAACAGTTTAATGACAAGTTATAATTATATGGGCATCACGTCCTAACATAGAGACCTTTTGGTTATTAGTCTCTCTTATACTCCACCAAGATGCGAACTAAATCATAACACCTCAGTAATTAAGATAACTCAGAGTATAGCAATAAGTATCATGACATGAAGTTAAAATAAGAACATGCTAGATCTAGTCATGGAGGAAGTGGCAATGGTCACACCCACATCTCCGGTAGCATGGTATTTCTTTTTATCCCTAGTGAGGCAACAAAGTAAGGTAAAACACCCAAGTGGATCGCAGAACTTTCTCTCACGTTCACTGCACTAGCCACCCCCCGTTACTCCAACTAATGCACACGTTCCCCTCACACGCTCTCATAAACATGCTTGATCATGACAAGTAAATAAGAACGGGGTACATAATATGCATCTACTTTCATAACTGAAACAAAACCATTGCAATCTCAAACATATATTAACTCATAAAAAGATCCACCACAAAGGTATTACATAGATGACCGTAATCATGTTCAGCAGCTCATACGGTACTAATTAGTGAAGCTCAAGAGAGAGAGATACATAAGTTACTTCCACAAACCCATAGTCCAGAGGTGGACTACTCCCTCTTCATCATGGAGACGGTGGAGAAGTCGTTGGAGAAGATGGAGACCACGCCGGCAGCGCCCCGCCGGAGTTTTCCCCCTCCAATCTGCAACTCCAGGTCTCTGTTTCGTGTTTCTGTGTTTCTGCGGCGCTCCTTCCGAAGGCGTCGGGGACTATTTTTATAGTCGGTTTTAGGTCAAAACGGAGTCGTGGGGAAAATCGACGGCAACGGAGCTCGAGGCCCAGATGGGGGTCCCACGCGGCCCTGTACCTGGCCGCGTGGGCCACCCCTTTTGGGCCTCGGGCCTCCGCTTGTTCGCTCCCAAGTCTTCTTCCTTCCAAAAACTGATGCTCGTAAATTTCCAGGTCATTTGGACGTCGTTTGGGTCCCTGAAACATTAAAATATAGAAATAGGGTTTTCTGCCTGTGCAGGGTTAATTCCATAAAAAATAGGAAACATATCAAATATTCCCAAAATCATTATAAAACAGTGATATAACCCTTATATGATGCAAATATGACTGGAATATAAGTAAAATAATGCAAAGTTCATGTATGCATTTTACATGCATCAACATCCCCAAGCTTAACCTATACTCGTCCTCGAGTATGAAGGTGATAAAACTAACATGGACTTTGCAATTTAATACTATCAATGGATATCAAAGATGATTACTATTGCTACATAGAGTCAAATGATTCATTCTTAAAAGGAGTAGCAATATGCAAGATAGTTTATGAAGTGATATCAAGTATTCAATGCAAGGATGTTCAATGATAATTCACAAAGTGTAACATAAAGAAAAAGTACTATGGACCACATGTATGCATAATGAAAGTAAGAACATCCTACAATGGTCATAGAGTATTGATGAAAATCTGAATATAAAAGGTGGACACTTTGGAAAGATATATATGAGTAGAGGTAAAGCATGAATAAATTTCATCTAACTTCTGAACTTCTCTACTTAAGTTAATGATTGTAATATGGTAATCCTTGGTGTCAAGCTCTCATTCCCCTATCATAGCATCTTGAATGATTAAGTTTAAAGTGAAAGCAAATACGAGTAGTGTGCTTGACAAAGTACAGGTTGAAAGTCTCATGCCCCTTGAATACAAGTACCTACTCCATGTGTTACTCTCTTGGGAAAAAAGCAAGTTCAAGTTAAATATCATTGTAAGTAATAATAGTATCATTAAGAGCGTCAACTGGGGTACCTCTTGTCCCAGGATATGGAACAAGCCCATATCAAAATGACAAGACAAACAAACACAATGAACAATCTCAACACCCTTTTTATTTACCATTAGATAGCTTTTTATTGTAAGGTGTATCACAGAAGGTTCACCATAGCATGTAAGTAAATTTCCACCATGAATGATGCATGGCTTAGATTAGCGGCCCAGGCGTCTCTCTAACCATTTATACAAACTCATTTAAACTCACTTCATTTCCACATTTATTTCACCCATGGTAAGCATCCATAAACAAAAGTACATGATATCAACTAAATGAAATGAAGTGCATGTTGAAAGCTTGCCATGTGACAGCACATATGAGCTAACTCTCAACCAAAGACATTTGTCAAGCCCACAACATCATAATTTTAATCACAATGGGTCATGTTTATTTATGCAATGAAAGTAAAGTGTGCATCAAGTTCGAGAGAGCTCTATAACCAACTTTTCCCATAACAATCAACAACATAAGCATTTTCATTCAGAGGTATAGATAACACAAATATCATGATAAACATACTCGGAATAGCATAAAGCTAATAGGTAGATATGGTGGACTCACTGGAAAAACTTTGGTTGAAGGTGTTGGAAACAAGTTTTTGCTTGTTGGAATTTTTGGGCTAGCAAGAGGGAGAAAGTTGACCATCTAAATGCATGCATGAGTGTCCATAGAACTAACTAATCCATGTTAAACAAAGTAAATAACATTCAGCATCAAAACATGAATAAAAGATAGCTCTTGATAAAATACTTGCAAATTATTACTCATTAACAAGCTCATGAATCATGCAACTATATGTATCTTTTAAAATTAACTCAACATCCCTTTTCCCAATCTTATAATAGCATCCAACATAATTCAACCCAAATTTCCAGTAGCTCTCTCATATATAAATGATAGTGTGGTGGTCTCACAAAATAAAAATCAAACCAAAACAAACAAAAAGACGCTCCAAGTTTATGCGATAAAGTGTTTCGATCGAAAAACAGAAGTTAGACGTGTGCAAACCGAGAGTGTGTAGGTCCAGTGGGGTTGTCTTCACATCCCCAAGCTTATGGTCTTCACCATCCTTGGATAGCTCTTGGTGCATCTCCTCTAATCCCTGTGAAAAAACTTCAAAACACCGTTTCTCCCATTTCTTTTTCTGTGGGTGCATTAGTAGTGATAAACAAATAGATTTCTTGCTGCATATAATCCTTAGAAAAAATTCATATGAATGTCCAGAAAGTGTATAATGTTGTATGCCTACTCATAAACTCAATTGGATCAAAAAGATTCAAGTTAAAAGTTCTAAGCATGCATCAAACAAAATGGGACAGAATCTGTCCAGAAAAACAGCAGCAGCAAAACGTATTTTTCTACCCTACTTAACTTTGTCGAAAAATTCCGAAAAATTCATGCATACAGAGGATGAAAAGTTGCACTACAGTTCAAATATGAGCTCATTCGGAGTTACAGAATAAGAATTAAAAATCATACCGTGCACAGATTCGTGCAGGAATAAAATCTCCGAACGCTATAAGCAACTTTTCAAACCAAAATGAGTAAAACTTGGCACTTTATTAAAAATTCCAGAAACTAAACTAAACACTAAGTCTCTTGTTACAGCAAGAGGACACAAAGAAAATCAAAATAAAAACAACCGGGTTGCCTCCCGTAAAGCGCTTTCTTTATAGCCATATAGCTAGGCTTCTTACTTGATGTTTATTGTGGACGAAGCTCATGAGGGAGCTTGAACTTTGGCGTGTCCCTCTTCCTTGGGAAGTGTTCCATGCACTTCTTGTGTGAAAACTGAAACTTCACGAAGAAAAGGTCTTCCAAGAATAATTGGACTAGAGGTTTTATTCCCCATATCCATGATTAGAAAATCAACAGGCACAAAAGTCATATGTAACTCTACCATAACATCACTTACTTTTCCTAAAGCATGTTTAATGGAATCATCAGCAAGTGCAAGTTCAATAGAGCATTTTTCAAGATTTTTCAATTCAAGTACTTCATATAGTTCTTTAGATAAAACAGAGACACTAGATCCTAGATCAAGTATAGATGGTGTGTCTCTTTTCCAATGGTTACTAGGACTTTGGGAATCCATATATCCCCAAGCTTAGGTGGTATCATAGCCTCTTGGTTGTACCTAGCAATCTTTTCTTTCAAGACATGATTAGCAATATAAGAACCAAAACCAGCTTGGTTAGAGTTGATGGAAGGATCACTTGCAAATTTTTATAAGATAGATATTAATTCATGCAAGCTACAATTCTCTAAGTCAAGCAATGGTTCCTTACTTCACTAAGCATTTTAACTTCTTCAACTTTCTTTTCCCTATTATATAGGTTAAATATTTCATAACGGTCATCAAAGACATCTTCAGGTACTTGGGCCTTTTCTAAACTCTCTTTAATTCTTACTTCCAAAAGCAGGCCATCAAGTAGATAGTGGGTATGATTGGCAGTAGTATTCATAACAGAATTATCACATTTATTATCCAAAAAGACCTTAGAGGTTTCAGACAATCCTCTATAAAATATATCCATGAGAATCCAATCTCTAAGACCATGTTCCATTCCAAAGGCTATCCCTTTAAACCTTTCCCATGCTTTTATTAAAGGTTCATCCTCTTCTTGTTTAAAGGTGATAACTATTTGTCTAAGATTGCAAAAATTTCAGTGGAACAAAATCTTTCAATGAATGCAGCTTTTAAATTAAACCAAGTGCTAAAATTTCCAGGTGGCCATCTCAATATCCAATCTAAGGCTTTTCCACCTAGGGAGTAAGGAAAAAGCTTAATTTTAATATTAGCATGGCTCAAATTTAACATTTTGCACCTTTCATTAAACTTCTTAAGATGAGGTATAGATCTTCTTTTGGTTTCCCATAAAAACGGTATTCATAAATTGCTTTCATGATATTAGGATCTACCTCACATTTCTCAACAGGGATATTCATATCTTGAGGAAAGTTCTTAACACTAAATGGCCAGAAGGTTCTCTTTTCCATTATGCAAGTTTTTATGTGTTTTTTAATTTTTTATGCAAAACTGAAAATAAAATGACACTAAATGATGCAAACCGAAATAACAAATGCAAGACAATGACAAAACAAGTTAAATTGCTTTGAAGGTAAAGATGGATAAGATGATGCTCACGTAGGTGCAACCTCCCCAAGCTTAGGTGTTAGCACAAGTTGGTGATGAAATTGACTTGGTGAGATATCCCTGGATAAATCCGGCACCAGAAAACAGAGCTAGTGCAGGGGACCCTTGGATAAACCTTTCAGCAATGATTCCCCGGCAACGGCGCCAGAAAACAGTCTTGATGGCCCTTCACGTAGTTACCTGCGTGAAAAGTAAATGGTTAGGTTGAGACTCCAAGTGCAGAGTGTGTAGTAAGTGGAAGACGTGTTTTCCCCACGAGGGGTGACTCGAGGTTTAATATCGAACTCTCGGGGAATCAGTAGTGAAGTTTATCTTTCCTATCCTTCTTGTGGTTACCTACAAAACAAAGTAAATGTTTTGGTCCTCAACCTCACCTAGTGGTTGTCAAGCACAAGGTGTGAGAATGATATCAAGATAATATGCAATGCAAACAAGAAATAAATATGCAATGGTGGCAAATAAATATGCAAGGATGGTGGTAGCAATGATAAATGATATTTTTGGGTTTTATATGATGAATGCAAGATGTAAAAGTGTTTTTGTATTTCGGATTTTAAATGGCAGAAAATGGTAAAGTGGTAAAAGTGGTTGGAAAGGTGTTTCTTATAATTAAAAATGGACCGGGGTTCATGGTTTCACAAATGCACTCTCTCTTTAATAAAGTGGTAGACAATGGAACACTAGAGTTGACATATGAGATTGCAACACAACAGTTTAATGACAAGTTATAATTATATGGGCATCACGTCCTAGCATAGAGACCTTTTAGTTTATTATTAGTCTCACTTATACTCCACCAAGATGCGAACTAAATCATAACACCTCAGTAATTAAGATAACTCAGAGTATAGTATTAAGTATCACGACATGAAGTTAAAATAAGAACATGCTAGATCTAGTCATGGAGGAAGTGGCAATGGTCACACCCACATCTCCGGTAGCATGGTATTTCTTTTTATCCCTAGTGAGGCAACAAAGTAAGGTAAAACACCCAAGTGGATCGCAGAACTTTCTCTCACGTTCACTGCACTAGCCACCCCCGTTATTCCAATTAATGCACACGTTCCCCCTCACACGCTCTCATAAACATGCTTGATCATGACAAGTAAATAAGAACGGGGTACATAATATGCATCTACTTTCATAACTGAAACAAAACCATTGCAATCTCAAACATATATTAACTCATAAAAAGATCCACCACAAAGTATTACATAGATGACCGTAATCATGTTCAGCAGCTCATACGGTACTAATTAGTGAAGCTCAAGAGAGAGATACATAAGTTACTTCCACAAACCCATAGTCCAGAGGTGGACTACTCCCTCTTCATCATGGAGACGGTGGAGAAGTCGTTGGAGAAGATGGAGACCACGCCGGCAGCGCCCCGCCGGAGTTTTCCCCTCCAATCTGCAACTCTAGGTCTCTGTTTCGGTGTTTCTGTATTTCTGCGGCGCTCCTTTCCGAAGGGCGGGGGACTATTTTTATAGTCGGTTTTAGGTCAAGACGGAGTCGTTGGCGAAAAGATCGACGACAACGGAGCCTCGAGGCTCCAGATGGTGGGTCCCACGCGGCCCTGTACCTGGCCGCGTGGGCCACTCCCTTTTGGGCCTCGGGCCTCCGCTTGTTCGCTTCCTTCGCTCCCAAGTCTTCTTCCTTCCAAAAACTGATGCTCGTAAATTTACAGGTCATTTGGACGTCGTTTGGGTCCCTGAAACATTAAAATATAGAAATAGGGTTTTCTGCCTGTGCAGGGTTAATTCCATAAAAAAAAAGGAAACATATCAAATATTCCCAAAATCATTATAAAACAGTGATATAACCCTTATATGATGCAAATATGACTGGAATATAAGTAAAATAATGCAAAGTTCATGTATGCATTTTACATGCATCACATACCCATACCCGTGTAGTCAATGGGTACAAAACTCTACCCATACCCGTATCCACGGGTGTGAAACTTTACCCGTACTATCCGACGGGTTCCCATACTTACCCAACGGGTAGATCAAATAGCAAACATGTTATATGATAATTTTACATTCATCAGTAACACATTGATAAAATAAAAACATTTATCTCAACTCAGTAATATATATTTGAGTACATGATCATCTCAACTCAAATTGACAATTGTTGACAACTTTAATATAGTTTCACAACCTCACGAGAATAAATATTGGACCTCCACAGGTAAGGTATATAAATGGATAGGTATGGGTACAAGGTTAGAGCATCTCCACCGGCGCGCCCAATACAGCGTCCGGCAAAGTTGCCAGACGGGAGCTATTGGGCGCGCCGGCAAGCGTTGCCGCCTATTGGGAGCACCGCGCTCCACGGTCGCTCCCAATAGACGCTCCCAGATCACAAATTTAAATAGTATGTCTAAAATAAAATCATTTGAATGGATGAATCCACTTGTCCCAATGTAGAACTGAATACATAAATCAAATGGGGCATACAAT
This sequence comes from Poa pratensis, assembly GCA_947311845.1. Classification (NCBI taxonomy): domain Eukaryota; kingdom Viridiplantae; phylum Streptophyta; class Magnoliopsida; order Poales; family Poaceae; genus Poa; species Poa pratensis. The sequence continues at coordinate 51,135,084 of CAMZMU010000048.1, read as the reverse complement.
TATTTTTAAAATAAATTGGGCAGTCAATTAGGATGGTCGTCTGCTTGGTCTTTGAGTGCCCACAGATGCGCAACTAAATCATTTTGCAGTTGCTCGTGTGCTCCTTCATCCTTAATTTCAGCGTTAATTGTGGATTCAGCCATGCGGAGGTAGTCGTCTACTGCATCTGCGGGAGCTCCATATGCAAGAACTCTCAGAGCAACCGTGCATTTCTGGATAGAGGAGAAACCCACCAGTCTGGTGCAATCGCTCTTCAGCTTGAAGTAGTCATCATACTCCCGCACGCCCGTCAAAACGACCATGAAGAGGTCTCTGTTCATCCTAAACCGCCGCCGGAATTCCTTGTCCCCGTGTGTGGGATCGTCGGCGAAGTAGTCTTGCCACAACGTCATATGTCCCTCCACGATCTTTGTTCATCCTCCTACCCGGCTTCGAACCTCCAATCCGAGGCGCAACGTTCATCTGTCCAAGCAAACAACCAGGCAAGTGATGATTGCCAAGTGTTCGTCGACCACGGCGTTGGAGGCGGCATGGGTGGTGAGCAATGCGCCGGCCAGCTCGAGTTCGTCGTCGCTATCCATCTATATCAACACAAGGTTTAGCAAAAAATGAAGTCTAGGAGAAAAATGAGCTGAGCAATGCGACGAACACCTTGCTTGCGGGAAGTTCTCGGAGGCGGCGACGGTGTAGCGCCGGACAACAAGTGCGGCTCGACGGAGAAGAGACTACAGACACTACGACGGGAGAAATAGTGCACCGTTCCTGGCGCGGGGGGGGGGGGGAGACGGGCGTCCAGCCGGTGGAGGGTGGGTGGCGGCGCCGGCGATTCAGTAGGGAGGGGAGACTCAGTACGGAGGGGATGAGCACAGGCCACAAAGGGACGCTAGGGGATAAAATAAAAGGGTTGGGCCGCTGACGCGTCGGGCCCGCCGTCGGGTTTCGACGAGGCGCGCGTTGCCACGGTTGCCGGCACGCCCGCTTACGTCCCTAGAATCAGGACGCGAAGCGGGGTTGCCGGACGTTGTATTGGGGCGCGCTGGCAACTTTGTTGCTATTGGGCGCGCCGCTGGGGGTAGTTTGCTGCCGGCGCGCCCAAAATGTCTATTGGGGGCGGAGTTGGGCGCGCCGGTGGAGATGCTCTTATACCCGTGCCCTACCGCGATTTTTTTTTTGAATTTTACCATATATATTAAACCAGCAAAGAGTACACGATTATATCGATTACAAAAACAATTCTAAAAGAGACGAGCAAATCTATGAGATCTTCAAACCCTTTCTTCTTCCATGACACAATCTTGTACTTTTCTGAAGGCAGCCGTAGAACAACGTCGAATACACCAAACAACAGACCTGTGAATACCAACGAAGGCTCTCGCCTTTTAATTTTGAGCCGCAATGCCAAGGCTTTGTGTACGCACGCATCCATTAAATTAATCAAGCAACATCGACAAGATCACCACCACGGATATTCCAGGGACAAATAACCGAACCACTTTGTCGACGTCGTTGGGAGCCGAGAGAACGAATCACCATTGTCGAAGACGTAGTAGCCGGGATAAATATTGCGAGGACAATCCTCCTCGCGGCAACCATAAGAAACAATACAAGATTGATCTGGCGAAGCAAAATCTGAAGAACCATATCTAGACAAACTTAATCTTTCAAAGCCACCATTGACGTCGGGAAGGAGATCACGCCGTCGAACGAAGCGCGGAAGATCACTTATTGCAGACGAAGCCATCTCCATTGATGAAGAAGATAACAACCAAAACCAAGCTCTAACATTAAGAACCTTTGTATAGCGCCCTGCGCAGGTCCGAGGTCCCCACCCCTCTTAGTGCCAGAGCGACAACTAGAGGAGGCGAGGACCCGTCAATTCTTAGACGAAGACGACGATGAAGATGCAAATGGCGCCGACGGCGACGGCTAGGGTTGAAACCTAGGCCGCCGTGCCCTACCGCGACTTAACAGGTACATGTAGATTGAACACACTATTTTCTGGAGATCGAACAACAATTATGAGAACGAGCCTGTGGCTCGATGGTTGGATCTGGCGGTGTCCAGGCCACCCGTCCCGGGTTCGATCCCCAGCGTGGTCGTTTTCCTGGGATGTCTCACTAGGGCGCTCTGTTCGCCAATAAATCCTCCGTTCGCACGCCTGTGTGCCACAACTCCAGTCTCGTACGGTCGTGCCGGGTATAGGGTGTAGGGCTTAGTTTAGGCTTGCAGTAGGGGTGTGAGTGTGGGGTGCGTGTGTGTGGTGTGAGTTGCTGTAAGTCTGAACTGGTACTACAACTTGTATCCTTAGGGGAGGGCAAAAAAAAAAACAATTATAGGGCTGTATAGCTTCTCACACCGGACAACAGCCGATGAAGACCGCTCCTGGGCCTAGATGGCTAGATGTGCAGTCGTTCTCGTACGCCCAGGGGGCAGGGGCCACGGTGACCACCGGCCTGAAGACAGCATGCCTGGGCCGATGCTGTTCCGTGATTTTATTTTCATTTTTTTTGGGAACTCGAAAGTTCAAAAACCAAGATAGATGCTGCAGTCATGCATCTAAAAAGTGCTTTGCAAAACTTTGCATTGCATTTACTCGAAATTGATTTAAAAAATAATGGTTCCCACCTACGATAATAGATTCAATCAGTTCAAAATTGTTTACAAACAATTTGTTCAGTAGGTCTATAGTACCTTGTCATTATATAGACAAGGCGACTAGCAAGCATGACCTGAACCACCAACAGTTGACAGTAAACATGAGCAGACTGCTACTGCTACGAGTGTATAATCCCCAGCCACCAACAAACAATGTCCAACCCACCTGCAACGACAGGAATACACATACGCAGTGCAGTTCATCGCATTATCACCTCCAGCGTCTAAGGTTTTTTGGTTACAATGAAGACAGTATGCCATTTCTCTCTCCAGCAACTACTACTACGAAATTCATCCTCTGCATCTTAGATTTAGTCCACATGATCAGGCACGCAAAAACTCCCCAAGAAAATGGCATGGCATTTCTCCAACCCATACGGAGTTAGCTATTGCTCGGATTCAAGATGTCGCCAAGATTCAGTTGCAAGCTGTTCCTCATGGTCCGTCTCCCTGTCGCACCAGCGTTGCCCTTCCTCATCATCGCTGTGAACTCACTGTAATCGATTTGCCCATCCTGAAAACAGCACAGAGATCCAATTGGCGAACAGACAGAAGTCAGGAACCCAACAATACAAATGCATGGGGGATGGGACAGAGTAGATGATTCAAGTATCAGGAAGACTCACATTGTTCTGATCAACATCATTGATCATATCCTCGAGGTGAACATCATCAAGACCAAATTCACGGCACGCCTGCGATAGCTCATCAATCGTGATGAATCCACTTCCATCCTTGTCGAAAAAGGAGAACGCTGACACCAAGTTCTCCTCCCTCTCCAGTTTGTTCATGTGCAATGTAGCTGCGATGAATTCACCATAATCGATAGTTCCACTGTTGTCGATATCCGCCTTCAGAAAATACACAAATAACAATATAAATCGCAAAATTCACAGGTGCGGTGATACTTTAATGATGAAATCAATTATTTAGCTAGTAAAGAAGCACCTACTGCATCCATTAAAGCCTGGATTTCATGTTCGGTTAACTCTGAGCCCACCCTTTTCAAGCCATCTTTCAGCTCATCAAATGTTATGGTTCCACTATTGTCGGTATCAATCATTTTGAAAAGCTCCTTTAGGCCTCCAATCTCTTCCTCAGACAGGCTTTCAGCAATAACCTGCAAATAAACAATAAGATGCATATAGGGTGTGAAAAAAGCAGCTCAAGATGAGCACTACAAGTTGCATATTCTATATCATGTACTCGAGAAATTATGCAATCTTTACAATGCATCACCGGCCTATAAAACCCACCAAGACTCCATATATGCATTCACAAGCAAATAACAAAAAGATGGGGGAGTTCATAACAATATCGATCAATCAACTCCTATCGTATTAATCATTATCTGCTATGGTATATGGATCTGAGCAAAACATTCTAGAAAGCTAGAAAACCATCTGGATCAAACAAAGTTGGTTAAATCTATAGAAGAATAGAGGAAATGAAGCAGCACATCAAGAGGCTCCTACAATCCCTTCACTAAGTATGTACGGTTAGTGGTTACAGAACAAAAGCATTACTGAGTGGCATCCTGAGATGCTTGATCTTAGTTACTAGAGTTAAAAGAGGGATTCCAGCAGAAGGAATGGGAAGAGACATGCATAGTTAATTGGCTTTGGCATATGAAGCAAATAAGGTAACAGTATGGTTAACAATAATGAAACAAAACATTAAATGTTGAGGTGTTAACTTAGTAATGAAGTACATCAATATAACCAAAATCTGCAGAATCGGCTAGTGCATTTAAGAAGGTACAGTTAAATCTTCTCATACCCGCAATGCCATCTTCTTAAGCTTGTTCATTGCAGAAAAATGCTTCAGTCTTGACAAAACAGCAGAATCAATAGGCTTGTCAGGTGCCACAGCATCATCAACAATCCATGGGTGACCTGAAAGATGTCAGAGGCAATGCCATTGTAAGAAGCAAAATATCAAATTAGATCGACTTGAGCAAGAGATAACGGGGAGGACTTACATAGAACCTCATGAGCACTAAGCCGCTTTGTAGGATCCCGGCAAAGCATATTGCGGACTAGATCTTTAGCGCTGTCAGAGATACTAGGCCAGGGTTCAGATTCAAAATCAAGTTTGCCTCGGAGGATCTGCCTGAAGATCCCTGCTTCAGTTTCTGAGAAGAAAACAGACATGAGACTATGGAGGCTTACTAACTTGATGGTCTAATTGCAAACAATTTACCTGCCCAGAATGGGGGAACACCACATAGCAAAATGTACAGAATCACCCCAGCGCTCCAGACATCAGCTTCTGGACCATAGCATTTCTGAAGTACCTCAGGCGCAACATAGTAGGGGCTCCCAACAACATCAGAGAATTTATCACCTGAGGAAATGGCATCACACATTTCAACAAACTTAGCATGACTCATAGAGGTTTGTACCAAAATATACAAAATAGTATACCAGTGCCAGATGAGAATATCAAATCAAGACTGCACACCATAAGAATAACAACTATATTGATGATATTGGTAGTAATGGATGCCACTATGCATTTTACAATATCTTTCTACAAAATGTGCAACATGCAGCTAATCTAAACTTGCTTCAGAAGTTTGAACTAGACTTGGCTGTTTATATGAACACACTTCTCTTCCCACCTATATGAAGATTTGAAATACGGAAATAGTAATCTTATGAACATTAAAGATTCTAGGAAACTCCTGTCAACAACTACAATAACACACTGATTACCATTTTCAGTTGGTACTCCAACTAGGTTCCAATACCATCTATCGCCATTATTATTAGCAATGTCAAATCATGAATATAATTCTTATACTAGCAAAAGGAACAAAGTGTGAAAAGGTACTGTTGCCAGTATAATCAACTTGATCATGAACATTACCATCAAAGCTCCAACAGGTCAACAAAGTACTACACATGAAAGGGCATCTTTATCAAGAACTGTGCAATCAAGCAATGTAAAGCAAAGAAACATAGTACATACCAGGCTTGTGGAACATGGATAGCCCAAAATCAGTGGTCTTGAGTGGGGCGTCCTCGGCGGTGCTGGCAAACAGGAAGTTCTCCGGCTTGAGGTCCCGGTGCATGACGCCGAGCGAGTGACATCCCTCCACAACCCCAACGATGGTCCTGATGAGCTGCGCGGCGGCACGCTCGGTGTAGTGCCCCTTGGCCACGATGCGGTCGAAGAGCTCGCCGCCGGCGCAGAGCTCCATGACAATGTGCACGAAGAGTGCGTCCTCGTAGGCGGCGCGGATGCGGACGACGTTGGGGTGCTCGGAGAGGTGGTGCATGATCTGGATCTCGCGCCAGACGTCCTCGTAGTCCTCGCGGCAGAGCAGCTTGCGCTTGGGGATGGACTTGCAGGCGAACTCGCCGCCGTCCTCCTTGGCCACGCACAGGTAGGTGGTGCCGAACTGGCCCTGCCCCAGCTTCTTCCCGATGCGATAGTGGTCGCGCACGTTGGCCGTCTTGTGCGGCAGCACCGACACCGGCCGCCCCGACGGCGCCGGCGCGGCGGTCACCGGCGGCGGACGCGCATTCGCACCGCCCCCGGCGTTGCCGGTCCCGTCCGGCTGCATTGGCGAGTCCCCGGCGCGCACCCCGGATCAAGAACCGCACGGACGCCGCGACGCCCTGGATCAAGAAACGAAGAGAGGTAAAGAAATCGGGGCAGGATGCGATCAAGAACCGGTCAAAAAAAGGGAAGCTCGTTCACCTCCGACGGGGATTCCTGCGGATTGCGACGGAGGAACGCAGAAAAGCTCGGGATCTTGAGTGGAACTCCGGACTTTCCAATCCTGTCGATGAGATTAAGAGCCAAGAGAAGGAGCTTTATGGGAGGTTTATGGCCAGAGCCTGAAGCAGAAAAAAAAAAGGAAAAGAGGAAAGAAATCTCGCTCTCACTTTCTTTCTCAGGTGTCACAAGGGGAAGATGCAATCTCGCCCGAAATGAAAAAGGAAGAACAGAAGGAAAGATTGACCGAAACAAACCTCTCTATCTTGCGTGGAGCTACTGGCCTACTACACAAGTTGGAGGACTCAGGCCGCACAAAAGGACAGGATCTTGGTGGCTAATCCATTTTTTATAAGAGTTTTCTCGGGGGTGGATGTGATGATGACGACGAGGAAGATGGTAAGAGCTGGTATTCTCTTACTTTTCTTTGGTTTTCGGGGCTGGATATGGAGGGGTGGCTGGGTTGGTGAAGAAGGGGGGAGGCTGATTGGGGGGAATGCCAGAATTGTTAGGTCAGGTCGTACCTCGAGGTTTTCTCCGTTATGAACAGGAAGAAGGGAGGAAGAACCTCTTTTCCATTATTTTATTTCTTTATTTACAGATTTTAATCAAGAAGAATGTTCATTATGGGATATTCCCTCCTGATGGATCATACAAGTTCATTGGTAGAACTTCTTTTTGATTGAAAACACATGTTTACAATGTAGAAGCGCACACTCACATATCGTACTATTAGTAAAACTCTTCTTTAGTCTAGATTTAGCGCCTCTTTGGATTGCAAGATTTTCTAAATGTAGAAATAGAAATAGGAAAACAAAGGATTGAGATGTCATGTAATGTGAATTCCTACGTGATTTTAAAACACGGTAGTTTTGTAAGAGATGCCTTTAAATGATGCACAGCAAACAAACACAAGAATTTTACAGAAACAAAGAGAGACAAAAGAGATAGAGTGTGATTGCATTGGATTTCTAAAAAAATGAGGTTTGAACTCACGTTGATATTTCGGCATAGCAAAGGATTTCTTATAAATCTGATGACCTCAATCTTACGATCTAAAGAAGTTCAATAGTAAAAAAAAATTATGGATTGAAATTCCTTCAGTCCAAAGAGGACCTAAGCCATCTTTGAATCACAAGATCGAAAGACACATAACTAGAAAACACAGTAATCTCGTAGGTTTTCTTGTGTACTAACAGAAGATTGTAGAACAAAAGAAAATTGTAAGAATAATCATTTGGATGAAATAAAAAATACGGAAAATGTGTCTCGATCCTACGGATTTCAGTCTAAAAAAGAGATTGGAGTAAACCCTCAAATCCTTACGGAACCTAGGCATGGGAATCCATTCCCTTAGAATTTAGATAGCAGTATTCTTTTGATCCAAAGACAATCCATAGAAAAAAATGGTAAGTATTGAAATCCTAAGGAAATCGTATGAAATTCCTTCAATTCAAACATGGCTTACAGTGTCTAAAAACAATATGGATTTCACCAACACATTCGAGTATTAGATTTTCTCGAAATGGGCAGTGCCATCCTCTGCATCAAACAATGCATACGGCCGACGACATTCAAATCCAATGATCCAAAGTATCTGATTCCAAGAGAACCTAGTCCTTTCGGGAATATTGAGTGAAGACAAATGCAGAGATCTGATTCACGGGAATTTGTTTGTGTACAAGGCTAGGACGACAGGGACATCAGTGTGAATCAATAACGATGAGATCCAAAGGTTTACATCGGATTCATCAAGCCACTGCGTTTTCTTAATAATGGAATTGTACCTCGCTCCTTGTTTATTCCTGCCATTCCTCTCCATCTTGACCTTTTCCTTCTGGACAAGGAATGGTGCATCTTCTCTGTCATTTGCTATCTTTTATATTTTGATCATCTCGGGATTTGTATAATGAAACATGTCTGTCAATACATTTGGAAATATATGTCTTGGCTCTTTTTCTTTAATTCGTGAAGCGGTCCTTTGAAAGATATAGATCATAGATGGTCCATGGCTCTATGGATACCTTGGCCAACTGGTAGCGATTGTGTTTGTTCTCTTCTAGCACTGGTCCCTCCAAATAACGCCATAGTTGGTACTATAGACTGTATCAATAATCAAGACAATTAAGCACAAAGATTGCTGAGACAACGAGGACCCCAGTAGGCAACAAGATAACACTATCCAAAATTATATACAACCCAGAAGTCTATCCCTCGAACAAACACCCCAACCAAAAATTTCTACGAACTTGATTGATCATTCTATTTAATCTGAAGTTTCTGAAAAGTAGGATAGCATACAAAAAAATCCTCAAACCGTATGCCTCACGATAGTAACTCCACTAGACTACAGTAACCCTACGGTAAAAAACTGAAACAAATAAAAAGTACATGACTCGTAACCGAGCCTTCAAGAAGGGATCACCGAACATGCATCAATTATGACGGGTTCAACCCTAAAAAGGGCACGATGAGGACGCGTGCCGACTTGATACCTCAGAAAAAGACGCCATGAAGCACCTACACGGAACATATATGACTTGACGCCTCCGCATGATACGTCGTTGAATGGATAGATATGCTAAACTAGAGGAGACAAATAGGTTTATACCAATTTATATATATTTTTACAAGTTTTATCCATTCAGATAAATAATGTGAGCCTTTTGGTGGCTATCACAAAGATAAATACACCTGTTGTTTGCTTCTATGGAAATAAACTACATTGCCGTTGGAGAGATGTGGGATACCATGAAGGAAAAGCTTACATTTTTCTTCTCGAGCCTCCCCACGAAGTAGAAACTCAATCACTAGTCGTAGCCTTAAGACGACCTCCAAACCCTTACAAACTTTTCTCAGAGCAAAAGCTTCCAGGTGATCCTAATCACCTACGATTTCCCAACAAACTCAAGAATAACAACCAACTTTACAAACTTAAGGGGAAAACACTATTTGGCTAGGTGGAAATGTAAATCTAGGCCTCCTCCTTCAGTTTCTCAAAAGAATTTGAATTGAGATGAAGGAAATGGGGGGTCTCAATTTTTGTTGTGCTAAACAATGATGGACAGAGAAAGCCAATATTTTCCGTTGCAGCTTAACCCTTCGCCAAAGAAGAGGTGACTTAAATATATCCGCCGAAAACAAGTCGTTTGGACCCTTTTTTTCATACAAAACCAGTTTGGAATTTCGTAAAGTTCTGAATATTCTAGATTGGTTCTGCAATGACTCCGGCCAGGTGACAAAAGCAACTCTACTGAAACCGGAATCACTTTTGAACCGTCCAGAATTCCGGACTGATTCCGGATAGTAAAAGTATGTCCGAACATGCAATTTTGAGGAAAGCTATTTTTTCTCTTTTGAGTATGGGATAGAGAATATGTAGGAACATTTTTCATTATTATCCCCTTTTGCCCAATAAAACACCCATCTTGACTGTGCCGTATTCCTATGACTCAAGAAAGTATGAAACATTATGAAGCATGCCGACACTTTTTCTTCCTTAGAGAATGGGGGGTCTCCAACAATCAATTTGAAGGACTAAAACCTGAGTATAAACTTCTTATGTAACATTAGTATTTCTCTAACTTTATTGTCATCTTAAACCAAGTATCTTAGAGGCGAAAAGGTCTTTTAGTTGTGCGTAGGATCTATCTACTAGGCATGACTTGATGCCTCCGCAAAACACATTGTCATAGCACCTGCCTAGTTGAATCGAATCCGATCTCGAAATGGAGGGGCGTCCCACACACCAACCTCCATCCCCCCATGGGCCAAGAAGATGATGTACTATACCGCCATCGACCTCGACAGAACTAAAGGCCATATATACGTATGTATCTGACATAGGACATGAGCATCTTAAGCAATTGTGTGATACACTGACACTTGTGACTCTACCACTAAAATCAAATGGAAAGGTTACCAGCATTCCATACGGAAAAAGGCTACACGTGTTAAGAGTCTTCAAGTATGCTGCCACCCATGCTGGTAGTAGATAGCTCGGCCGACCACTTTGGCCGATCCTTAAGATGTAATAACTTAAAGATACTACTTTACTACTTTTTATTTTAATATAAAAATTGTGTGCATCATCACAATGCAGAGACCGGAGTTTTGCGTCCATTTCAAAAAAAAAACAGCAATCCATGCCATGAATGAGATTGCGAGAGGCTTGGCTAGCTTGTTCAAGGTTCCATAATTTTCTTTAGGAACCCTCTCTTTCCCGTGTGAAATGGTGGAAAAGCAATGATAGTTTTCAAGAGTGACTAGATCTTGTGACTAACATATGGGGCACTAGTAGGAAAACAGCTATAGGTGGAACTGCTTTCTGTGGCGCACCAAAATAGCCATGCGCCACAGAAAAGATTCAGTGGCGCACCGGAAGGCATGCGCCACAGAATTCTGCGACTTTCTGTGGCGCATCCGTGGTTGCATGCGCCACAGAAATTTGGTGGGGCCCGCCACCTATGATTGGCATGTGACTTTCTGTGGCGCATCTGGCCACATGCGCCACAGAAATATCACATTTCTGTGGCGCACGTGGCCAGATACGCCACAGAAAGTCACATTTCTGTGGCGCATGTAATATTTCTGTGGCGCATGTGGTTACATGCGCCACATATAATAAAAAGAAAAATTCCCAGATTCAGATCTGTTTTCTCTCTCCTCTCACGTGGCCAAACCCCAGGCCACGCACGCACCTCTTTCTCTCTTCTCTCTTTCTTCTCACGCCTTATCCTTTTCTTTCACTCACCCGCACACATCGCACACCCTAGGCCTCCGCCTGCTTCCACGGCGCCGGCAGCGTCTCCATCCTTCCCGGCGTCACCGTCGCCTGCGCCCTCCCCGGCTGCCACCTCGCGTTCAACCTCTCCAGCACCATCACCCTCGGCGCCGGCGCCGAGCTAGTCGCGGGCTCCGTCACGCTCTACGCCTCCAACGTCACCCTCGGCGCCAACGCGGCCGTCAACGCCACGGCGCGTGCGGGGGAGCCCCCGCCGCAGACCTCGGGCACGCCGCACAGCCTCGAGACCGCCGGCGGCGGCCACGGCGGCCGCGGCGCGTCGTGCAAGGTATCCAACGACACCAACCTCCTCTTCCTCGCCTCCCGCGCGGCCGTAGCCGCACCCGACCTCCTCTTCCTCGCCTCCCACGCGGCCGCAGACGCCCCCGACCTCCTCTTCCTCGACCATGGCCATGGCGAGCCAGACCTTCCGACGACAGCGACGGCACGGCGGCGACGCATCCCTGACCACGGTGGCTGCGGTGGCGGCGTACGACGTCGTATACAAAGTCGTATACGTCGTCTTTTGTATTTTTTTAAACCTGAAAAAGTCTTTCTGTGGCGCATGGAGCTGGGTGCGCCACAGAATCTTCGTATTTCTGTGGCGCATGTGCTTAGTGCGCCACATAATTTTAATTTAGTGGCGTGATATCTGTGGCGCACCCGCCATGCGTCACAGAAAGACAAAATGGGTGCGCCACAGATAGCCCTTTTCCTACTAGTGGGGGCACCAATGTTGTGCCATTTCCAGGATGGAGGTTGGGTTTTAGAGAAAGCCGATGAGGATAGTGATGAGGGCATGGTGGGTGGTGGAGTATTGGACCTATCTCCATCAACTGTCACCTCAGAGAGATGAGCTCTACCAAACATTTCAAGGATAAGAATCAGTACTACATTTGGTGATATTTACTTATTTAATTAGTGTTGTTATGACCTTTCAACAAGTTGCAAGATCTTTGATCATGTCTAGCCGTCAGCTATATAGATTTTGATGCCTGGGAAAGAAAGGAAGGAAGCATGAAGCACTTCCTTTTTTAGATGAAATGCGCTGCAGTTTTGATTTTTAGTATTAGGGTTTCTGTTCATTCAGGATCTATTGTCAGTGCATTTGCCCTCAGTGAGAATTACGGCCTATTTAGAATAATAATAAAGTCTTCTATAGTTACTGGCATATTACTCCCATCAGTGAGAATTGTATACGTAGGAGACAACCTTGCGCAAAAAGGGCTTTCCTTCCAAAAGTGACAGTTGTATCATGTGGTAAAATTTGGACGACTCAGAGGCTGCTGCAAGATTCATATGCTATATTTAATTGCCGAATATTTTATGCACTATGAAGCGCCATATTTGATTACCTATAATTTCGAATGTATGAGCTTTAACACTCGCTGGCTCGTCCATTATTTACCACGTGGGGAAAAATCTAAAATTAAATTAGGCATAGATCCTTAAATCTCCATTATATTGCAAATGGTAGTTTATGGTCCTTTCCATGTTACGCTTGGTCAAACAGCTATGTGTGAAAAAGAAAACCTGAAAGTCAAGTGGTCAATAGTCTAAAAAGTCCCAGAACCTACTCACTGTCGTATGGAACTTAGTCGAGTCTTTTCAGTTCTTTGTCACAGTCAAACCGTGTTTATGTCCCTTCATGTTTCCTGTTAGTGGCGAAAGTTGTCAAAAGTGATGATCTTAGAATTGTGAACATTGCAAGCTTGTACTCCCTCCGTTTTTTAATATAAGATGTTTTAACATTTGTCCACATGCACATGTAAACAAATGTATGTAGACATGTACTGTATTAGTGAGCATATTCACTCACTTTAGTATGTATCTAGACAACATGTGCAACACCTAAAGCATCTTATATTAAAAAACGGAGGGAGTATCTTTCATCCTTGTCTACATCAAGATCTTTTTCAGATTTTTCTTTGAACTTTAAGATTCCGTTTAAAAAAAAGAAAAAAGTTCTACTTTACCCAGGTCTCAGATTTTATTTTTCGCATAGTTCACCCCATTTGGGGTCTAAATACCAAGGTAAAAGTATAGCATGCTAAAAGAAATAGCGGCGGGCTCCTCCAAATGTTATACATGCTATAGCATGCTATATTTCAAAAAGTGTTTTGAACAAAAGCCGATATAGATAGAAAAATAAAGGATTTCAACAAGAATAAAGGATATAGTCTAAAATTGGCTAATAATATATACATAACCACATGTAAAAATCATTCTCTAGTTGTTTAGAAATCTAATATCAACATCCCACGGGACAACAACATAGTATAAATTATTTATTCAGAATCTCATCAGCATTAGCGATGTCAACTTCCGAGACAGACTGCAGTTCATCACCACTACAAACAGATAGCAACTTCTTCTAGAAAATTTGGTCATTTGGGCTGATAGGCCGGAAAAAAATAGCGTGTTATAACGCTATGAGGTTTGCGATATAGCATGCAAAAGTAGTAAAAACTTAGCATGGACTCTCCGGATATGCTATAGCGCGATTAGCGAGAGTGGATTTGGAGCACCTCAACTAGTTTTTGGCTATTAGCCCCAAAATAGCTGGCTATTTTTTCCATGCTAAACGCACATAAGTACACAACTAAGGCCATTCATGACAACGAGTACAACTCAAGCCCAACCGTCCATTCCTCGTCTTTCTAGCCCTGCACAAGCACAAGGGGGGGACATCACCGCAGCAACGTCCCTTGTTATTTGCTCAAAATCTTGCAAGAGATCCAAAGGCCGGAGCTATTCTTGGAGGCAGAGTCAAGACCAACCTGCTGGCTAGCACTAGCAGGGCCATCAATGCTTATTCCCTGGTGCACATGCCGCGGCAGTTCGTCCGTTGGCGCAGAGAAAATATCTATCTACACATGATCTGCAGGTAAAAATAGTCGTAATAACAAATGATGAACGAATGGATATACTGCTATAGTAGACGAGAAGCCAGCTTTTTGTGGTCAAGATGGCGGACCAGGGACTGGTACACACGGAACAAAACGAAGTGGAGGAGGAGGAGGGAGGGATCAACGGGGGCATTGTCGCCGGTCAGCATCGTGCTCACACGTTTCCAGCATCGTGCTCACATGCCAAGAGATAAACAATACATAGTTGACACTCGCAGCGCCGTTCCCCTCACTCTACAGTGAAAAGGCGATTTTTGAGCTCCTCCCCGTCTTCCCACCTCGCTCGCCGGTGAACCGCGGGTTTCCCCTTCCTCCGTCGGCCGCTCCGGCGGCGGGAGGATGAGGGAACCCCGGATCTCGGCTTGTACATAGTGTAGGGCTAGATGGGGTTCCTCCCGGCGGCGTTGTGGTGTGGGCGACGGTGTCGGCGAGGTGTTTGGTGTCGGCGTGCTCCCTCACCGGCGGCGGAGTTCTTCGGGTCTTCGTCGTGGCGCCCGCGACTTCTGGAGGTCGGGGATCTGCGGATCCTCTGGCCTCGTTCGTCCCCGGGTTTTGCGAGTGGTGGTGGAGGTGCGGCGTGGCTGCGGTGGAGGAAGGCGGTGTGCAGGTGGTGGATCTGGGGCGCTGGCCCCAGATCTGGAGCGGAAGCAGCTCGGGGCAGGTCCCGGCCGATGGTCGTCGTTCTCCTTCAGATCCAGCTCGTCGGAGCTGGTGGCTCTTGCGGTTCTTCAAAGCCTTCGGGCGTGGTGCTCTTCTGGTCCTTGGGCAAGGTCTCCGGGCAGGCGGCGGTGGTCGCGCGCGGTGGTGGATCGCGAGGTTTAAGATGGTGTGACACCGCAGTGTCGTCTGTATCCTCTTTTTTTCTTTGCTTGTAATTGCTGCTGTACTGTCTTTTCTACCGTATGAATACAAGTAGGAAAATTCAAAAAAAAAGAAAAAGAGATAAACAATACTGAACCCTTGAATTGTTGTTGCTAGTAAATTATTCCTGAACAGCGAGATCATGCTCCCAGGGAAAAATATCTTATTCAACAACATACCCTAACCCTATCCTATTGCTGTCCAGTAATGCCATCTGTTCAGAATCTACAGGATATTGCACTATTGGTACAAGTAAAATCCAGGATAGTGCACTACTGCTACATCCGAGTTTCGCCAACCAACCAGTCAAGCACGTACTCGTGTCCACGTGAAGATGTTGCTACCGTACAAACTACTGTATCAGTCGACGGGACACAGGATGATTGATGATGAACATGCACATGCTTAACTTTGACCATATATGATACTAGTAGGATTGATTGCAACAAACCGTCGACTCGTCCATCCACTCAATTTGCTGACGATCAAGGTTCACACCGCCAATTCTCATGCTCCAACTCCCGCATCACAAGTTCACGCTTCTCACACAGGCATGAAACCAAAAAACAAAAGTTCCGCTCGCCACGAGTCAAGGCACTCGTACTTACAAGGCGTTTTTTATCTGTAATTTTCACACGGTACTTGAAAGAACCGTACCAAGCTGACTGCGTCACCTGGAGGCCGATGCACTGGAGCCAGCAACGGCGTCGTCATCCCAGGCGACGGAGTTGGTCGCCGGCGGCGTGCGGGCAGAGGGAGGAGCTGTTGTGCAGCAGGATCAGCTTGAGCCCCCTGGCGGCCTCGACGGGCCTCCTGGCTTCACGGTGGTGGTGGTGGCTGTTGTAGTAGTTCTCCGCCAGGGCGGCCTCGTCCAGGCGCGACCACGCCGCCCCCCTCGGCGCGCTCGCCGACCACATGAACCTGCCGGAGCAAGGGTTCATCAGCGTCTCCCGGAACTCCTTGGCTCCCTCGCACAGCAGGCCCTGAAGAAACCAAACAGAAGCACCAAGTCAGTCCAGTCTGCACACTGAGAATGTCTATGACAGGGTTGCACAGATTCAGAGATGAAAGCAGTGCCACGGTACCTCTGACATGGCCTTGATCTTGAGGCTGACGCTGTTGGACAGGATGACCATGTTCCCGCTGCCTCTCAGCTTGTTGAAGAGGAGGGCGCAGTCGAGGACACGGTCTTCGGTTTTCGGGGAAACGATGTCGGTGAAGCCTCCTCTCGGGGAGAAGATTCCGGTGAAGCCTCTTGGGGAGAAGAGGGCCAGCATTGAGTTGAAGGTGCCGCCGGCAGCAGCGGCTTCTCTTTCTTCACCGTGACGTTGTTGCGTTTCCGTGGGAGTTGCAGGTGGGGTTGGTGCTACTGGCAGCATCTCGGACGAACTCTGCACGTGGATCCACCAGCTCTCGTTCGCCATGCAATCCTCGATCCACTGGAGAATGGAGGTGGCCTTTGTTGATCGCTTGAACATGCCCTCCCGCTGTTTCATGCAATCCAGCTCCCTGATCACTGGCAAGACGTAAAACAGGGTTTCAGTGGATGAGAATAGCACATCATGCAGCACTCAGTTCAGTTAGTAACACCGAGCTAGAAGTTTCAGTTCAAAAATAACAAGCTGGAAATATGGGGGCACATTGCACAGAACTGAGCAGTTGAGTACAAAAGGCTACAGACACCTATTCGGTTAGTAACATCATAATAAGATGTCAATAGTTGAAAGTTACAGAAGCACAGTTGTGTGGTTAATACCATCATGGCATGAGATCATTGTTGCAAATGGGTATAAAATGTAAAAGTTGTATTGTTTAGTGGTTAGCAGCTTGACAGAATGGAACGTGATAATTCAGTAATAACAAGTCTCAGTCAGATATGGAAAAAGAATATATGCGGCAATAGAAACATGCTAAATACAAAGTAAGCACATTTTCCCCTTTTTTCAAACCCTCACAGAGTAAGAACATCATGTAGAATGACAGATGAAACAAATAGTATATTGTTCAGCTTACCAATCCTTGGTATGATCAGATGAGTTCCTTTTATTCCTTTTAGTAGCATTATAGAATTCACTGATTCATCATCAAGAAGACAATCAGTATCAGCCACCATGGTCCAGAATTTCATCCCCTCTCCAACCCCATCCAATTCTCGGTTCTTGTGCTGTTCTAGGCGCTGTACACCATTAAAATGGTCTCGTATCAGAATCCATATCAAAAGCAAAATATACAAATTGGAAATTCAAAATACAATCGTTGTGATTACTTACTGGAAAATTGTTCAGCTCATCTTCCAACCTGACTGAGAAATCAGCTGTTCTAGCATTAGCCTGGGTACAATCGAATGAGCTGGTCGGCCTCAAGGGAGAATCGGAGAGAAGAGTCTGGAAAGGGAGCCTATCTTCTACCCTTTTCTTTGTGATTGCACTTTCAATCCTTGCACGGTTTTCGGACATATCCCTTGTTTTCTGAGCTACAGAAGATACTGGTGTAGAGTTCTCCTTGTCAGAGCAGAAGGCCTCTTGATCTTGACAATCGTTATGATTACTTACTGGAAAAGTGTTCAGCTCATCTTCCAACCTGGTTGAGAAATCAGCTGTTGTAGCATTAGCCTGGGCGCAATCAAATGAGCTGGTCGGTCTCAAGGGAGAATCTGAGAGAAGAGTCTGGAAAGGGAGCCTATCTTCCACCCTTTTCTTTGTGATTGCACATTCAACCTTGCACGGTTTTCAGACATATCCCTTGTTTTCTGAGCTACAGAAGACACTGGTGTAGAGTTCTCCTTGTCAGAGCAGAAGGCCTCTTGATCTTGATCTGTATCCACTTGGAAGAGGTTCTTTGGAAGACACCTTCTGGCTTTCATATCTCCTGTAGATATAGGTGTCAAATTCTCCTTGTCTGTATAGAAAACTTCATCATCTACTGCGTGGAAACGTTGGGATTTTGATGATAGATCATTGCATTTCCGTTTATCGATGCTCCTGTTTGGAGTGTATTCTGCCGACACTGAACTATCCATCCTTGAGCCAAGAACCTCCCTGCCAATGGACTGGAGACCTCTGGAGGCAGATGTCACATTCTCCTTGTCTGAAAAGATGTCTCGTTGCCTCACAGGGGAGATGGCATCATACTCTGATGAAAGTTCACTGCGTTCCCCTTGATGAATGCTCCGGTTTGAAGTGTATTCTGCTGACACCGAACTGTCCATCCTTGATCCAAGAACCTTACCAGCAATGGGCTTGAGATCCCTGGAGGCAGGTGTCCCATGAGCCAGCACTGAGTTTTCCTTGTCTAGAATGATGTCTTTTTTGAAATCTTGATCCGACATGAGCAGAAACTCTGTCTCAGCTGACATTAACGGGAAAAGATTTTCGGATGTAAGTTCATTTGACTTCTTCTTCTTTCCAATGTTCAGCACGGAGTTTTCACTATCTGAAAACTTGTCATGTTCCAAATTCAGAGGGGAAATGGAATCCATCAACTCTTGGGAACTGGTAGGCTTCAACATTAGCTGACTCCTCTCAATTATTATTTTGCCCGAGACAAGAGGGGTGGCGTTCTCCTTGTCCATTGGACTGCTCTCTTTGTTTTCTTCGGTTTCTCTTCCTTCTATATCCATTATGCCTTCAAAGTCACAGTCCTCTGCAACAATCTTATTTTGGCAAATTTTCTCCTTGTTTGAGAGACTTCCATCCAATTTAAGATGGGATTTTTCAGAGAAAATGTCATGCTGCTCTGTTTCCTTAGCACAATTCAGAATGAAGTTCTCTTTATCTGAATGCTCCAAATTTAGAGGGATTGGCACTTCCTGATTCCCCTCCAAGGTAATAATGTCCAAGACATGAGGGTTCATGTGGTCCTTTTCTGGTGCAATCATCTTTTCCTTTTCTTCAGCTTCTTTGACATCAGAATTGTTGACCAGAACCATGCAGGCTGCACATTCACCCTTGCAGTTTTTAGAACAGACAAGATTCTCATATTGGGCTTCTTTTTTCTGATGGCTGTAGCTCAAAGTTTTGCTTCTCCTTCCTGTGTCAATGCGAAGAGATTTGACTGACTTTAACTTGGCCCTCCGGGACATGGTGCCTGAAGCATTCTGTTTATCTGATTGTACTGGTGTTCTAGCTGTCTGTATTGTGGAAGAGCCTACAAATTCTGTAAGTGAATTATCACTAACAATCTGTTCCACGACCACTCCCTCTCTGTTCTCATAGCAATGTGAGAGTGAATATTCTTTCAGAGAGTTGGAATGGGCAGACTCAGGCAATGGTGGCGCTGAGGGGATCACTTTAGCACAAAATTCAGTTTGTTCTGACACTACTTGACGTCTCGTCTCCTGTGAATTATATTAGACAGTTAAAACTGTAGATAAGCACCAAAAATTAAAAGATGTGAAAAGAATCAAGCAGTGGGATTCACGTCAACATGTATCATCCTCAAAAGGAAAAACAACACACAAAGATACTGCAGAATACAACACACAAAGATATTATGGAATATATAATCTAGATATGAGCATAAAATAATGCTGTAAACAAATCAGGATATCGAAAGAGTTTGCAAAATTTGAAGTGGATAGATATTATATTATGAACTCATCGCACAGTTTTATATTAAAAGAAGCATATGGTAAATATCAGGAAAGCAACAAGTATTCCATTATTCTACATGAATATTAGTTGGATGTACATAGTTGATCAATTATTAGTTGCTCTCAGTTCTATCATGCATTCAACACAAAATTTTACATAGTGGATCAACATGTGGCATAACATTCATCCCGATAGAAATTCAATATTGTCGACTTCTTAGCATAAGCTGAGAACCATATATCCCATAAAAATATCCACCGTAAGAAAATCATTCAGCAAACTAAGAATACAAATCTGAAATCAGTGGAACAATTTGACCAATGTACAAGTAAACAAAATGGTACAAAGCAGTTTATATTTATCTAAGATATACATGAATGTGGACTCCACAGGATTAACTAATCTGCGCTGACTCCCAGCACACTCAGGCTAGTTCAATGTCAACTTTCATTAGAACTTATGACAGGACAATACTAAAATTCCGTACTGGGCAGAATACCAGGAAGGCAGCATGGCACATAAACAGTTGCTTACTGGTCATAGTAATTTTAAGCATCTTTAAATGACCACTGGAAGCTTACTCAAACTAAGCACTACCAGAAAGACAGGGCACACCAAAACTTGTCAATCAGTCATCATTTGTAAGCAACTTGATGCTTTAAGCAGCGAGGAACATAGCAGTAATTCAATTGCTGAAATATTCAATTACAGAGTTGGATCCTAAATTTGAATATAAAGCACTTCAGAAAACGATTAAACATAAATGAATTAAACACTAAGATATGCTAAAGTGAATGACTAAAAACTAATAGAATATCAATCATTGCAAACATTACCTAATACAAATTAACCAATCTAGCAAACATTTTAACACGGTGCCTTTTAATATTATGGCATAGCAGCAGCGACGTCAGTGGTTAAGTATGGGTTGATATGCAAAAATGTTCAGGTAAAGGGCACAATCAATTGGTATCCATACCAAATCCAGGGACATGAAATGCATCTCAAGTTTAATCAAAGCTTTCTAATATTAGCTTTTCGGGGTCAAACCTGATGAGATTCGGTGTCCATGAGCTCCCTCTGCGTAGATACCAACTGATTGCATGCCTCCTGTAATTTCATCAAACACTTATTAGACCCCAACCAACATAATCAAAATAAGTACAGATTTCGTACTGAGTAAAGAGATTTATCGACCTGATGTGTGTGGAGCTCCTCCTTGTCCTCCTCGACAAGTGGTGGCAGCAGATCCTCCATCTCAAATGCCTCGCTGAGGGAAAGCCAGTGAAGTCGGTACTCCCTCTTTGAGGCCCCAAGCTGCAGTGTATCACCGACCACCAGCTCCACCGCCGTGTTTGGTGGGATCCTTTGGCCCGAGACCCATGTCCCATGCACTGAATCAATCAAAGCCCAACCATGGGTTAGTAGTATGTAATTTTCGAATCATTTTGTATCAAAATTGCAAGCATATTCACTAATAATCTCAGGACCATGTCCATGTGATTATGAAGATGACAAGGTAGAAAAAATCGGCACAATATCGAGCCTATCGAGAGCAAATCCAAATGGATCGATGAGAAAAACTCCCCAAATATATCAGTCTACACGAATCGAGTCACCCAAACAAAACCCTAGAGTTCGCCTAAACCCAAGCACGCGCGTAGATCGTGAACGGCACACGCGCACGCAGAGAGTGGAGGGAGACGGAGAGCGATTACACGGGGGAAGCCGAGATCTCAGTACCGGAGGAGAGGTCGGTGACGGCGATCCGGCGCTGGCGCCGCTTGCAGCGGACCTCGAGGTGGCGGCGGCTGACGCTGGGGTGGTCGACGAGGACGTGGCAGTCGGGGTGCCGCCCGAACAGAACCGGCGGATCCTCCTCCTCCGGATCCCCATCGCCGCGCCGCGCCTCCTCCGTCGGCGGCCCGTTGAGGAAGATGTGCTTCAGCACGACGCCGCCCTTGGCCACCGCGAAAACCGCAATCGGAGCCTCCGCCCCCGTCCCCGTCGCGTCCTCCGCCGCCGCCGCCATGGCTGCGGGTGTGGGCTGAGCCGGTTGTGTGCGCGGGCGAGGGCGAGGAGGAGGTGATGATGACGCCGTCCCCTCTCTGACTCAAACGCTGCGGAAATGGAGCGGATTCGAAATCTGGAGGAGACGTTGGAGCCGGCCGGATTTGAGAAGGTTGGGAATTGCAACAGCTAAAATTTTACGAAGATCCGTTTTCTTTGGACTTTTATTCGAAAAACTAGAAGGGGCATCTTTTTGTTGTTGTTGAGAATTGAGATATGACTGGAAGGGGCATCTTTTTTTTGAGCCTAGACTGGAAGGGGCATCTGCGTCAGTGCGTCACTGCTCCTGTGACCTGTCCCGCGCCCTTCAATGGGCCGAATACGGCCCATCAATCTTTTCCAGATTTCATTTTTCAAACACAAAGGAAAAACTAATTGTTGCTAAAAAAGGAAAAACTAATTGTTGCACTGACGCACTAACCTCTCGCTAGGGTTTAGTGCTCTGAAGAAGGCCTTCCTCTGTCAAGATTGTTCAGCGGCTTCGGGGGGATTCCTTTTGTTCGTGCTCGAATGATCTGGGCGACGACGGGGGAAACCCTCCATGACCAAAAACCCTAATTTAGGTGGCGTCGGAAATGTATACATCCAAAATTCATGACCGAAATCTAAATTAGGACCAAAACCCTAATTTAGGTGGTCGATCCTCGATTGTTGTGTCATGCCTTGAATGACGAGGTGGGCAAATTATCTATTGATTAAAGGGGCGCCATCAAAGGGATGCAACGGGTCACGATTAGCGAAGGGAAAGTGGGAAACCTAAATTAGGAGAACCATGTGAGGGCCGGTTAGCGAAGGGCTACAACGCTTTCTTTTCCCATAGATTTCAATTCAAACGTTGATACTGTAATTCAAAACTTTTTGTTAGATTTACTCGCCGTGATACAGATACGTGGGTTGGTATTTGTCGATTTTTTTCGTCAATTCCGCCTCCGCGCTTTATTCTGCGGCGCCGGTCCACGGTGGAAGGACCGCAGGGTTGAGGGGGATAACGAATGTATAAAGTTGGAAAATTATAATTTGCAACTAGTTGCGCCCACATCCCTTGTCGAATATCTCACTTCTGAGTTTTAAGAAAATGCGAAATTAATCATGGGCATAGGTTGTGTGTATCTTGTGCTTCTATAAGCTATTTTTCATTATTTTTTCACAGGTCACATATAGTCATATTTAAATGAAATTATGTAGATACACACGACACAACATAATCCATGTTCATGAATTATTAAACTTGTAGATGTGACATACGACGATGAGGTGAGGGTGTAACTAGTTGCAAAATATTCGCACTTGACAAAGCTTCTAAGGTCTGCTTAGTTTCTTTTTACTGATTTACCGATTTTCCAATTACTTCTGCCACGATTTTCCACTTGCTTATAGTTTCTAAGTTCTCACTCGTTGGTTCGATATTCGTGCGGAATTTCAAAGGTGCTGGGTTGATTTAACTGAGACTTTCGAATTCAATTACTCGCCGTGAGACTGACACGTTGGTCTCGGTATCAGGATATAATATGTATGTAATCTTCTTTTTTGATCTGGAATATGTAGTCTTCGACATGTGGGGTCGAAGGTCTGAAACAGAGCATGTCTGACGGCCTCGCCTCGTTTCCCCTTTCCTCTCCGCCGCCGGGCATCATCGCTGGCCTCTTCCAACCACTACGCACGGAAACCTCCCCCAAGTTCTCACTCCCGCCTCATCTGGTACGAAATGGTGTCGGCGCAGCCACGCAGAAGGGGGCGTGATGCTCACGGAGGAGGAGGAGGAGCAGCAGCAAAAATCCCCACCGTCTTCTGGATTTTTTTTTTTTGCGACAAACCTTCGAATCTATTCATCATCTGTCAAGATAGTACAGAGAATAGATGTAACAAAAATTACATCCAAATCTGTAGACCACCTAGCAACGACTACAAACATTGGAGCGAGCCGAAGGCGCGCCGCTGTCATCGCCCCTCCATCAGTGGAGTCGGGCAAACCTTGTTATAGTATACAGTCGGGAAGTCGTCGTGCTAAGTCCCCAAAGGACCAGCACACTAAAACAACAACCGTCGCCGATGAAGAGAAGCGTAGATTAGAAGGATCCAATCTGTAGACACACGAACGTAGACGAACAAAGACCGGATCCAAGCGAATCCACCAAAGACATCCACCGAGTGAATCCCATGAGATCCGCCGGAAACACACCTCCACACGCCCTCCGACAACGCTAGACGCGCCACCGGAACGGAGGCTAGGCGGGGAGAACCTTATTCCACCTTCAAGGAGCCGCCGCTGCGTCGTCTTCTTGAGAAGGATACAAAATCTAAGAAACCACAAAAAAAATCTGAAAACGGTGCCCTCCCGCCAGCACGCACAGGGATCCACCGCGCCACCATGGCCTGAAGCCACAGGGATGAGGCAGATGGCGGTGGCGCCGACGGGAGCAGGGAAACCTAGCGCTAGCTTCTCTCCTCGCGTACGGAACGAAGCGGTACTCTACCGTCTTCTGGATTTCGTCCGACACTTCATCGTATGGGCAATATTTTCTACTCCGTACATTCTGCTTATAGTTTCTTTTGACCAATTACCGTGGCTAATTTTTTAAATAATACATTTTATTTAATAATTTCGACTAATAATGTGCATTTTCAAGAAATTTCAAAAATAATACGCCCTCGTCCACGCCGTGGACGAGCAGGCCCTGTCGGCTACGGCGTAGACGAGCAGGCCTTGTCGTCCACGGCATAGACGAGCAGGTCGTGGACCATAGCGCAGGCCTAGATGATTGACCTACCGTTCACGGCGTCGACGATATGTTGCAGCACCACGTTGTCCATGGCAGGTCGTTGGATGGCAGCTCTGGCACCGTCGCGTTCAGCTTTGACGCCCTCCAAACCGGGAAGAAGGCGAGGGCGGGAGAGCGCGGACACAAGGAGGGAGAGGTCCTGATGCAGGCTGACCGGCGAACCCGTCGTGGTCGTCCTAGTGAGCACGCAAGCACGGCCAGCCGACGAGCACGCACGCACGACACGCTGGCTAGCACGCCCGGCCTGCACACACGCACGGCCAGCCGGTGAGCATGCAGGCGTGCACGCACGCACGACAGGGCACGGCACGCCGGCAAGCGAACGGCCGGCAAGAACCCACGGCACGCACGCCCGCACGGCACGGCCGGCGAGCATGCAGGGCACGGCCGGCAAGCACACACGGCATGGTCGGCAAGCGCACGATGCGCAGCTAGCTAGCTCGCTAGCACCTCGGCCGGCCGGCCGGCGAGCGCGCGCAATTGTTGTCCCGAAAGCCACGTTCCGGCTCGCGTTTTGTGAGAGAGTGGAAGTGAGGGGAGTGTGTGCCACTGTGAAATGGTTTGACTCAATTTTCTCATTGTATTCCTCCCTCTAAATAGGGGCTGTGCCGGCTGGCGGCCTAAGTCAACTATCCGGTCACATCGCTGCGATGTGACCGGCCATACCCTGTCTATCTGACTCGCCACTGTTGACGATGTCATGACTAGGAAACACTGTAGGTGACGTCTAGCACGTCCTATCTACCTACTCTGTACTTGTGCTGACGCATGATACATGTAAAATGCATACATGAACTTTGCACTTTAATTGCTTATATTCCAATCATATTTGCATCATATAAGGGTTATATCAATGTTTTATAATGATTTTTGGGAATATTCATTTATTTCCTATTTTTATGGAATTAACCCTGCATAGGCAGAAAACCCCGTTTTCTTATTTTAATGTTTCAGGGACCCAAACGTCAATGAAATCACCTGAAAATTTACGGGCGTCAATATTTGGAAGAAAGAAGATCTGTGGGCGAAGGAAGCGAACAAGCGGAGGCCCGAGGCCCAAACGGGGGTGGCCCACGCAGCCAGGTACTGTGGCCGCGTGGGGCCGACTCGTTTGGCCCTCGTGGCTCCGTTGCCGTCGATCTTCGCTCCACCGACATAGTATTGACCTAAAAACGCCTATAAAAAAGGTCCCCCGACGTTCTCTGGAAGGAGCGCCGCACAAACACAGAAACACCGAAACGGAGATCAGGAGCTGCAGATTGGAGGGGGAAAACTCCGACGGGGCACTGCCGGCGTGGTCTCCATCTTCTCCATCGACTTCTCCGCCGTCTCCATGATGAAGAGGGAGTAGTCCACCTCTGGACTATGGGTTTGTGGAAGTAACTTATGTATCTCTCCTCTCTTGAGCTTCACTAATTAGCACCGTACGAGCTGCTGAATATGATTACGGTCACCGTTGTAATACCTTTGTGGTGGATCTTTATGAGTTTATATATGTTTGAGATTGCAATGTTTGTTTCAGTTATGAGTATAGATGCATATTATGTACCCCGTTCTTGTCTACTTGTTTTGATCAAGCATGTTTATGAGAGCGTGTGTGGGGGGAACGTGTGCATTAGTTGGAGTAACGGGGGGTGGCTAGTGCAGTGAACGTGAGAGAAAGTTCTGCGATCCACTTTGGTATTTTTACCTTACTTTGTTACCTCACTAGGGATAAACTAAAATACCATGCTACCGGGGATGTGGGCGTGACCATTGCCACTACTCCATGACTAGATCTAGCATGTTCTTATTTTCACTTCATGTCATGATACTTAATGCTATACTCTGAGTTATCTTAATTACTGAGGTGTTATGATTTAGTTCGCATCTTGGTGGAGTATAAGAGAGGTTACTAACCAAAAGATCTCTATGTTAGGACGTGATGCCCATATATCTAAGTAACTTGTTATCAAACCCTGTGTTGCAATCTCATATGTTAACTTTGTGTGTTCCATTGTCTGCCACTTTATAAAGAGAGAGTGCATTTGTGAAAACATGAACCCCAGTCCATTTTTAATCATAAGAAACACCTTTCCAACACCATATACCACTTTTCTATTTTATATTTATGGGAGATGTAGCAAATTTAGCATCAGGAGAAAGTTTATAGTTGACAGCACGTCTTTGAAGAAGATTTTTAATAGCATTAACATCTTTAGAGGTATCACAATTCATGCATTCATCAATAAAGTCATCATCAAGTTCAACATAAGTTTCCTCAAGATCATCACTAGTAGTTTCTCTTGTTTCAGGTGAATAAGCAGGTGTAACAGGAGTTTCATTAGGTGTTTCAGTATTTTCAAGTTGTTTAGATTTAGCAATTGTAGCATCTAGAAAAGGGCCTAGTGAACCTCTTTCATCAAGCACAGTTGAAGCATCATCAAATTCATCAGAAACATTCTTAGATTCAGCAGAAGTAGCAGCACGTGAAGCATGTGCATGTGGTGGTGTGACAAGTTGACTTATAACAGACGGTGAATCAAGAGCAGCAGAAGTGTTCAGAGTTGTACCTCTCCTTGTAGTGGATGGCAATATACGAACCTTATCATCACGAGGTTTACCCATGATGAATGAATTGCAGCGAGCAGTATGACTCCCTGGTGAGCTTATAAATAGAGCTATGCTCCCCGGCAACGGCGCCAGAAAATAGTCTTGATGACCCACAAGTATAGGGGATCGCAACAGTCTTCGAGGGAAGTAAAACCCAAATTTATTGATTCGACACAAGGGGAGCCAAAGAATATTTATAAGCCTTGACAGATGATTTGTCAGTTCAGCTGCACCTGGAAGTAGACTTGCTCGACACAGTTTATCAGTAGCAACAGTTTTATGACAGTAGCAGTAGTGAAATAATAGCAGCAGTAAAATAAAGACAGCAGTAATAATTGCAGTAGACAGCAGGATTAAAATACTGTAGGCATAGGGATGGATGAACGGGCGCTGCATGGATGAGATAATTCATGAAATAGTCATACATAGGGCAATTGCAGATAAATAATAATAAGGTATCCAAGTAATAATCAATCATAAGCATGTGTTCCGTATTTAGTCGTACGTGCTCGCAATGAGAAACTTGCACAACATCTTTTGTCCTACCAGCCCGTTTGCAGCGGGGCCTCAAGGGAAACTACTGGTAATTAAGGTGCTCCTTTTAATAAAGCACCGGAGCAAAGCATTAACACTCCGTGAACACATGTGATCCTCACGTCGCAACCATCCCCTCCGGTTATCCCAATTTCTGTCACTTTGGGGCCTCGGGTTCCGGACAGTGACGTGTGTATACAACTTATAGATATGATCCAAAACAATAATTATTCTCATGATTCAATAACATGTTCAGATCTGAGATCATGGCACTCGGGCCCTAAGTGACAAGCATTAAGCATAATAAGTTGCAACAATGACATAAAGTACTACCGATGGATACTAGGCACCAAGCCCTAACAAATCTCACAACTATTACATGAATGATCTCATCCAATCCCTACCATCCCCTCAGCCTACAGCGGGGAATTACTCACACATGGATGGGGGAGTCATGGATGGTCGATGGAGAGGTGGCGGTGATGATGATGGCGATGATCTCCTCCAATTCCCCGTCCCGGCAGGGTGCCAGAACGGAGTTTCTGATCCCCGAAATAGGGTTTTCGATGGCGGCGGAGCTCTGGAAGGTTTCTGGAAAAAGCGTCGATTCCCCCGAAGTTTTTAGGTCAGAGGCTTTAAGTAGTCCGAAGGGGAGCGCTGGGGGCCACACAGGGGGGCCACACCACCCCTGGGCGCGGCAAGGGCCCACCCGCGCCCTGGGTGCGTGTGGTGCCCCTGTGCACCCTCCTCGCTTCGTCTTCTGGCTCCGTGGGTCTTCTGGAAAAATAGATTTATGGAATTTTTCTGGAATTTTTAAACTTTGACTTTCTGCACAAAAACGAGACACCAAGGCAATTCTGCTGAAAACAGCGTTAGTCCGTGTTAGTTGCATTCAAATCACACAAATTAGAGGAAAACAATAGCAAAAGTGTTCGGAAAAGTGGATACGTTTTGGACGTATCAACTCCCCCCAAGCTTAGCTTATTGCTTGTCCTCAAGCAATTCAGTTAACAACTGAGTGCGATAAAAGAAACTTTTACGAACACATTTGCTTCATATGATGTATACATGCCTACTATATGATCAATTACTTAGACAATTCATAATAGGAACCATGCAAATAATGACACCTAGTAGTTATGCAAATCATGAAAAGATACCAAAGTACTAAGAATGAATAACATAGCATATATCTATCCACAAGAATTGCAATGTTCGTAAAAAGATATGACAAAGTGGTATCTCGCTTGCCTTTGTTTGAAGGGCAAAACATAAATGCCAAGGCACCTCTGAAGTTCAAGTGAAGACTAGATATAAAAATATCAAAGATAAGAGTATCATAGTTATACCTCAATTAATCGTATCCTGGGACAAGCACATTACACTAAGAACGACAGTTATGCTCTCGAAGAGGTGCTCAAAGAAAGGATGGTGACTCAACATAAAAATAAAAGATTGGCCCTTCGCAGAGGGAAGCAGGGATTAACACGTGCTAGAGCTTTTTATTTTAAAAACAGAGGTAAAAATGTTTTGAGAGGTGTTTGTTAATTGTCAACGAATGGTAGCGGGTGAGAACAGTATTCTACCTGTCAAACGGACTTTTAAGAGCGGCTCCCATGAAGGACGTTATTTCTACCAGCAAGGCAGATCATCCCTCTTTCTCTTTGGTTTACACACATTCAGGTATTTCACTGTTTGTCATTGCTTACTGATGAATCAGGGCAAAAGTGTGAAGAGAATTAATTGGTTAAAGTTGTAATTAATTGGGACTGGGCACCCCGTTGCCAGCTCTTTTTGCAAGTTATTGGATAAGCGGATGTATATGCCACTAGTCCAGGTGTAAAAGTCCATTTGACAAATAGAATAAAGAATAACCACACTAATTCCTCATGAGCTAGTAAACATTGACACAAAAAGGGAAATATTTTGAAAGTTTTAAAGGTAGCACATGCAAATTTACTTGGAATGGCTTGAAATACCATGCATAGGAGTTTTTTGGTGGACTCTTTGGGATAACTTGGTTTAAAGGATTTGGATGCACGAGCAGCATTCCCGCTCAGTACAAGTGAAGGCTAGCAATAGACTGGGAAGCGACAACCACGAGAGCGATAACGGTCATAATCATGCTTGCGACAAAATAAAATTAACGGAGGCATAAAATGATACTAAAACTCTGAGGCAAAATAGATCATCAAGGCTTAATTGACTTTATTTTTCAGTCATAACATGTGTGAGCATGTGCCAAGTCGAATCAAGTGAATTATTCAGAGGAGGATACCAGCCTGCCATACCGTTTTACGAATAGAACAATGCATGTAAATATCTATATGACATGTTATTCGCTATTAGCAATTTGGTACTGGTCATAAGAAGACATAAACTACTAAGTAATCATTAAATAACATAACCACTACCATGATAGCTAAGCATGTTCACATGAGTAGGCATATTTACAAAAATGAAAAACAAATAGAGTTCATACCAGCCTTTTACCACATCCGAATTGTCGTAAGTCGTCATTATTGCTTTTCACTTGTGTGGCTTGAATGATGTGAAATGATAACCAAGTCCAAGTGGAACCACGGAAATTTTTCGAACTCCTGAAACAACTATACAAAACGGCAGAAGAACAACAAATATTTTTGGGTTTTCGAATTTAAAGCAAGCATAGAAAGAAACAAGCAAACAAAGCAAAATCTTTTTGGATTTTTGAATAACAAGCCAAAACGAAAAATAAAGTAAACTAGCACTACAAATTCAAAAGCAAGAGAAATAAAGGAAATATTTTTGGTCTTTTGGTGTTTTGCGAAAATGAAATGGACACAAGAAACAAAAGAAAAGAAACAAACTAAAACATGGATATACAAAGTACCGACATGATATGAATATGATAAAATGAGTGAACTTGTCGGCATACCTCCCCCCAAGCTTAGGCTTTTGGCCTAAGTGGGAGACTAATCATCCACATGGCCCAGAACTCCATCCAGGTGGATCATACCTAGCGTGATCATAATCAGGATCCTGGTATGAGGAGCTCGTCGTGTCAAAGGGCTGAATGAAGTCCTCCTCAGGACCTCCTCCCTCACTATCCGCATGAAGGCCATGCTCCTCCATATATGCATCCAGGTCTCCCTCCGAGAATGACCATCCTTGCCTGACATCAAGGTTAAACAAAAGAGGCGCAGGCAAACAGACTATGCGTTCATAGGT
Organism: Poa pratensis; assembly: GCA_947311845.1. Classification (NCBI taxonomy): domain Eukaryota; kingdom Viridiplantae; phylum Streptophyta; class Magnoliopsida; order Poales; family Poaceae; genus Poa; species Poa pratensis. The sequence continues at coordinate 51,104,372 of CAMZMU010000048.1, read as the reverse complement.
TTTAGTTCTCCACCTGGTCTTCTTAACAAAAACTAATTCATAAGATAGATTATCAATGGTGGACCAGCGGGAAATAAATTGGTGGCTAATCATAGAGTTAAGATCAAGTCTTTCAATGGGGAGCTGAATATCAAAGTGATGTGGTCCTAAACCATGCATGGCTAATAATCGAGAAGCAATGAGACCTCCACAAACCCCTCCTTTTTCACGGTTAGTGGAGAGACGAAATGCAATCATAGCTCCCAAGTTATAAGTTCTATCACGTTTTAAGGCAGCAGAAAGAAAGCCAAGTCATAAACAGATAATTTACTTGCATTCTTCCTAGCTAAAACACATTTGCCAAGGTAGTGGGCAAAATATCGAATAGATGGGAGTTGGATGTTTCGAATTTTACCATCCTCGGTTGTAAAATCTTTCCCTTGGCAAATCTCTGAGTAAAGGTCTTGCAAATGCTTTGGTTGACCTCGAATCCTCCATGAGATCCCCAGTGTGGTACCTTAATAGCTGCACAAAAATCATGAAGGACAAATCTACAGCTTTATTGTAGATATTATAATGAACCATGGGAGTAGGCAAATTCCAACTAAATCTAAAACTTTGAACCACTGACATAGTCAGCTTTACATATTGATGTGGTTCATCTGCAACAAAGTATTCCAACCCTGCATTAGAGATTAGAGTGTTGAAATCTTGCAAGATTCCTGCAGCATTCATAAACTCATGGCATGGATAAATAGAGGGAAACACAGAGTCTTCACGGTTGACTCCCATGACCTCTGATACTTCCAATTCTTCATAGTTAAGTTGGTTTCCATCCATCTTCCTTTTCTGAAATTTTTAAACAAACCTCATAAAAATAATTTTGGAGTGGTTAAATCAAAGGAAACACTAGGGAGACTTACTAGGGGACTAAACATGCATCAAAACTAGTTAATCTAAACAAGAACAAGCATGCAAGCTCTAATAACATGTCACCTACAGTACCAAAATGCTAAAGATATAAGCAACTAAACAAAATTCTATTTGGATAATCGGAGGAGTCACATACCGGAGAGCAATTGATCCAAATTTCAGCAGCAAAGATGGGCTGAGCAAGTAGATCGAAAAATTTCGAGCAAGAGCAGCAAGAACACGAGTTTGAGCAATGGTGGTGTGTATGGTCGGGAGAGAGAAAGGAGTGGGAGAGAGATGAGTGAGTGGAGGGCCAGGTGGACCCCACACCAGGGCAGGGCGCGGCCTGCCCTCCACCGCGCCGTGGGGGCGTGTGGTGGCCTGGTGGGTCCCCCTGGTCATCCTCTGGTACTCCCACGTTCCTCTTTAAAAACTAGGACTTACAGAATATTTTTCATAATTTTTTGAAAACTTTTATTTCTGACATTTTCTGGGTACTTTAAACAATGAAAACTAGACAAAATGAATTTACATAAAGACCAAGCATTACTTAACTTTGCAAATTACAGTAGCAAAACAGTAGGTAAAACAAAAGTGAGAAAGAAAAATATGTTGTTTAGCAATTTTATGCATGTAAAACATATTTGTTAACAAGGTTGATCAAGTCTTGCCACCAAATACATTTTATATGACATAAAAGAATTAAACCACATTGAACAATCATGTTACCTTAAATGGTATAGCTATAGATCCAATCATAATATATCGAAGTTCTTCATGAGATTCATATATAGGGCAATCAATACTTCCCACTTTGATACTTTTAATATTGGTAATTGTATTAACTCCAAATATTTTGTCCAGCTTCTTGGGAAAATAAACAGTATGCTCTTTGTCATTAACATGGAAAGTCACTTTCCCTTTGTTGCAATCAATAACAGCCCCTGCAGTATTAAGAAAAGGTCTTCCAAGAATAATAGACATATTATCATCTTCAGGCATTTCAAGCACAACAAAATCAGTTAATATCAAGCAATTATTAGTTACTTGAACAGGAACATCTTCACATATACCAACAGGAACAGCAGTAGATTTATCAGCCATTTGCAAAGATATATCAGTTGGTATCAATTTTTCCAAGTAAAGTCTCTTGTAAAGAGAAAAAGGCATAACACTCACCCCTGCACCTAAATCACATAAGGCAGTTCTAACATAGTTATTTTTGATTGAGCAAGGAATAGTTGGTATACCTGGATCTCCAAGCTTCTTTGGAACCTTACCATTGAAAGAATAATTAGCAAGCATGGTAGAAATCTCTTCATTAGGAATCTTTCTCTTGTTAGAGACAATATCTTTCATATACTTTGAATAGGGAGGTAACTTAATAGCATCAGTCAAAGGAATTTGCAAAAACAAAGGTTTCATCCATTCACAAAATTTGTTATAATGTTCTTCTTCCTTAGATTTAAGTTTCTTAGTAGGAAAAGGCATTTGTTTTTGCACCCAAGGTTCTCTTTCATTACCATGTTTCTTAGCAAGAAAATCTTCTTTAGTGTACTTTTTTTTTTAGAATGCTTTTCAGGTTCCTCTTCACTTTCCTCTTTATCAGAAGCATCATTCTTATCTTTATCATTAGCATGTTCATTACCACTCTCAGTTTCAGCATCAGAGATAGATATACTATTTGGATTATTAACATGCTCATTGTCTTTAATAGGTTCAGGAGATTCCTCAACATGTTTATGTTTCTTCTTCTTCTTTTTCTTAGAAGGGGTAGTAGTTTCATTAACTAGTTGAGAATCTTGCTCAATTCTTTTAGGATGTCCCTCAGGATATAAAGGATCCTGAGTGGAAGCACCACCTCTAGTTGCTATACCAAAAGCATGTTTATCATTTTCTCTAGAAGCATTACCTAACAAATCTTTTTGCACTTTAGTCAATTGCTCAATTTGAGTTTGAACCATATGAAAATGTTTAATGAGTATTTTAACATCATTAGAAGTTCTTTCCAAAACATCATGCAAATGATTAATGACATGAGAATTCTTTATGAAGCTATTTTCTATTCTCCAATTGAAATTGTTTTGCTTAACAATGAAATTATCAAACTCATCTAAGCATTGATCAGGAGGTTTAGAATAAGGGATATCTCTATCATCAAAGCGTTGGAGAGAGTGTACCTCAACTGTAGATGAGTGAGGAATTGGCTTACACAATTCTTCTATAGGTGGAAGATTTTTCACATCCTCAGATTTAATACCTTTCTCCTTAAGAGATTTCTTGGCTTCTCTCATTTCTTCATCATTCAATTCAATCACTCCTCTTTTCCTCGGCGTAGGTACCGGAGTTGGTTCAGGCAGGGTCCAATCATCATGATTTTGGCTTATCTTAGCCAATAATTCCTCGGCTTCATCTGGAGTTCTTTTCCTGAAAACACAACCAGCACAACTATCCAGGTATGTCCTAGATTCAACAGTTAGTCCATTATAAAATATATCAAGAAGTTCATTTTTAGCTATTTGATGTCCAGGCCGAGCTCTAAGTAAAGAACAAAACCTTGCCCAAGATTCAGGCATTTTCTCTCCCTCATTTTGCTTAAAGTTAAAGATTTTCTGTAAAGCAACATGTTGAGCACTAGCAGGAAAATATTTCTGAAAGAAAGCATTGACTAAACCCATCGGGCTCTCAATAGATCCAGGAGATAAATCATTAAACCAAGTTTTAGCTTCATCTTTCAATGAGAAAGGGAAAATTTTAGTAACAAAGTAACTGCGTTTCTTAATATCATCAGAAAACAAACTACTCAGAGTAGAGAGAGTGTTCATATGTTCTACAGCACTTTCATTTTCAGTTCCTCGAAAAGGTTCTTTCTCAGCAATAGTTATAAAAGACAAGTCCACAGAGAAATCATAATCTTTATCTTTTATATTTATGGGAGATGTAGCAAATTTAGCATCAGGAGAAAGTTTATAGTTGACAGCACGTCTTTGAAGAAGATTTTTAATAGCATTAACATCTTTAGAGGTATCACAATTCATGCATTCATCAATAAAGTCATCATCAAGTTCAACATAAGTTTCCTCAAGATCATCACTAGTAGTTTCTCTTGTTTCAGGTGAATAAGCAGGTGTAACAGGAGTTTCATTAGGTGTTTCAGTATTTTCAAGTTGTTTAGATTTAGCAATTGTAGCATCTAGAAAAGGACCTAGTGAACCTCTTTCATCAAGCACAGTAGAAGCATCATCAAATTCATCAGAAACATTCTCAGATTCAGCAGAAGTAGCAGCACGTGAAGCATGTGCATGTGGTGGTGTGACAAGTTGACTTATAACAGACGGTGAATCAAGAGCAGCAGAAGTGTTCAGAGTTGTACCTCTCCTTGTAGTGGATGGCAATATACGAACCTTATCATCACGAGGTTTACCCATGATGAATGAATTGCAGCGAGCAGTATGACTCCCTGGTGAGCTTATAAATAGAGCTATGCTCCCCGGCAACGGCGCCAGAAAATAGTCTTGATGACCCACAAGTATAGGGGATCGCAACAGTCTTCGAGGGAAGTAAAACCCAAATTTATTGATTCGACACAAGGGGAGCCAAAGAATATTTATAAGCCTTGACAGATGATTTGTCAGTTCAGCTGCACCTGGAAGTAGACTTGCTCGACACAGTTTATCAGTAGCAACAGTTTTATGACAGTAGCAGTAGTGAAATAATAGCAGCAGTAAAATAAAGACAGCAGTAATAATTGCAGTAGACAGCAGGATTAAAATACTGTAGGCATAGGGATGGATGAACGGGCGCTGCATGGATGAGATAATTCATGAAATAGTCATACATAGGGCAATTGCAGATAAATAATAATAAGGTATCCAAGTAATAATCAATCATAAGCATGTGTTCCGTATTTAGTCGTACGTGCTCGCAATGAGAAACTTGCACAACATCTTTTGTCCTACCAGCCCGTTTGCAGCGGGGCCTCAAGGGAAACTACTGGTAATTAAGGTGCTCCTTTTAATAAAGCACCGGAGCAAAGCATTAACACTCCGTGAACACATGTGATCCTCACGTCGCAACCATCCCCTCCGGTTATCCCAATTTCTGTCACTTTGGGGCCTCGGGTTCCGGACAGTGACGTGTGTATACAACTTATAGATATGATCCAAAACAATAATTATTCTCATGATTCAATAACATGTTCAGATCTGAGATCATGGCACTCGGGCCCTAAGTGACAAGCATTAAGCATAATAAGTTGCAACAATGACATAAAGTACTACCGATGGATACTAGGCACCAAGCCCTAACAAATCTCACAACTATTACATGAATGATCTCATCCAATCCCTACCATCCCCTCAGCCTACAGCGGGGAATTACTCACACATGGATGGGGGAGTCATGGATGGTCGATGGAGAGGTGGCGGTGATGATGATGGCGATGATCTCCTCCAATTCCCCGTCCCGGCAGGGTGCCAGAACGGAGTTTCTGATCCCCGAAATAGGGTTTTCGATGGCGGCGGAGCTCTGGAAGGTTTCTGGAAAAAGCGTCGATTCCCCCGAAGTTTTTAGGTCAGAGGCTTTAAGTAGTCCGAAGGGGAGCGCTGGGGGCCACACCACCCCTGGGCGCGGCAAGGGCCCACCCGCGCCCTGGGTGCGTGTGGTGCCCCTGTGCACCCTCCTCGCTTCGTCTTCTGGCTCCGTGGGTCTTCTGGAAAAATAGATTTATGGAATTTTTCTGGAATTTTCTGAAACTTTGACTTTCTGCACAAAAACGAGACACCAAGGCAATTCTGCTGAAAACAGCGTTAGTCCGTGTTAGTTGCATTCAAATCACACAAATTAGAGGAAGAACAATAGCAAAAGTGTTCGGAAAAGTGGATACGTTTTGGACGTATCAACTCCCCCCAAGCTTAGCTTATTGCTTGTCCTCAAGCAATTCAGTTAACAACTGAGTGCGATAAAAGAAACTTTTACGAACACATTTGCTTCATATGATGTATACATGCCTACTATATGATCAATTACTTAGACAATTCATAATAGGAACCATGCAAATAATGACACCTAGTAGTTATGCAAATCATGAAAAGATACCAAAGTACTAAGAATGAATAACATAGCATATATCTATCCACAAGAATTGCAATGTTCGTAAAAAGATATGACAAAGTGGTATCTCGCTTGCCTTTGTTTGAAGGGCAAAACATAAATGCCAAGGCACCTCTGAAGTTCAAGTGAAGACTAGATATAAAAATATCAAAGATAAGAGTATCATAGTTATACCTCAATTAATCGTATCCTGGGACAAGCACATTACACTAAGAACGACAGTTATGCTCTCGAAGAGGTGCTCAAAGAAAGGATGGTGACTCAACATAAAAATAAAAGATTGGCCCTTCGCAGAGGGAAGCAGGGATTAACACGTGCTAGAGCTTTTTATTTTAAAAACAGAGGTAAAAATGTTTTGAGAGGTGTTTGTTAATTGTCAACGAATGGTAGCGGGTGAGAACAGTGTTCTACCTGTCAAACGGACTTTTAAGAGCGGCTCCCATGAAGGACGTTATTTCTACCAGCAAGGCAGATCATCCCTCTTTCTCTTTGGTTTACACACATTCAGGTATTTCACTGTTTGTCATTGCTTACTGATGAATCAGGGCAAAAGTGTGAAGAGAATTAATTGATTAAAGTTGTAATTAATTGGGACTGGGCACCCCGTTGCCAGCTCTTTTTGCAAGTTATTGGATAAGCGGATGTATATGCCACTAGTCCAGTGTAAAAGTCCATTTGACAAATAGAATAAAGAATAACCACACTAATTCCTCATGAGCTAGTAAACATTGACACAAAAAGGGAAATATTTTGAAAGTTTTAAAGGTAGCACATGCAAATTTACTTGGAATGGCTTGAAATACCATGCATAGGAGTTTTTTGGTGGACTCTTTGGGATAACTTGGTTTAAAGGATTTGGATGCACGAGCAGCATTCCCGCTCAGTACAAGTGAAGGCTAGCAATAGACTGGGAAGCGACAACCACGAGAGCGATAACGGTCATAATCATGCTTGCGACAAAATAAAATTAACGGAGGCATAAAAATGATACTAAAACTCTGAGGCAAAATAGATCATCAAGGCTTAATTGACTTTATTTTCAGTCATAACATGTGTGAGCATGTGCCAAGTCGAATCAAGTGAATTATTCAGAGGAGGATACCAGCCTGCCATACCGTTTTACGAATAGAACAATGCATGTAAATATCTATATGACATGTTATTCGCTATTAGCAATTTGGTACTGGTCATAAGAAGACATAAACTACTAAGTAATCATTAAATAACATAACCACTACCATGATAGCTAAGCATGTTCACATGAGTAGGCATATTTACAAAAATGAAAAACAAATAGAGTTCATACCAGCCTTTTACCACATCCGAATTGTCGTAAGTCGTCATTATTGCTTTTCACTTGTGTGGCTTGAATGATGTGAAATGATAACCAAGTCCAAGTGGAACCACGGAAATTTTTCGAACTCCTGAAACAACTATACAAAACGGAATTTTTAGAGAAAGTTTGGTAGGGTAGAAAAATACGTTTTGCTGCTGCTGTTTTTCTGGACAGATTCTGTCCCATTTTGTTTGATGCATGCTTTGAGCTTTTAAGTTGAATCTTTTTGATCCAATTGAGTTTATGAGTAGGCATACAACATTATACACTTTCTGGACATGTCATATGAATTTTTGTTCAAGAATTATATGCAGCAAGAAACATATTTGTTTATCACTATTAATGCACCCCACAGAATAGAAATGGGAGAAACGGTGTTTTGAAGTTTTTTCACAGGGATTGGAGGAGATGCACCAAGAGCTATCCAAGGATGGTGAAGACCATAAGCTTGGGGATGTGAAGACAACCCCGCTGGACCTACACACTCTCGGTTTGCACACGTCCAACTTCTGTTTTTCGATCGAAACACTTTATCGCATAAACTTGGAGCGTCATTTTTGTTTTTGTTTGAGTCTTGAGAGACCACCACACTATCAATTATATATGAGAGAGCTACTGGAAATATGGGTTGAAATATGTTGGATGCTTTTATAAGATTGGGAAAAGGGATGTTTGACTTGATTTTTAATGATACATATAGTTGCATGATTCATGAGCTTGTTTATGAGTAATAGTTTGCAAATTCTTTTTGTAGAGCTATCACTTATTCATGTTTTGGTGCTGATTGTTATTTTACTTGGTTTAACATGGATTAGTTAGTTCTATGGACACTCATGCATGCATCTAGATGGTCAACTTTCTCCCTTTTGCTAGCCCAAAAACTCCAACAAGCAAAAACTTGTTTCCAACACCTTCAACCAAAGTTATTCCAGTGAGTCCACCATATCTACCTATTGGCTTTATGCTATTCCGAGTATGTTTAACATGTTGTTTGTGTTATCTTACCTCTGAATGAAAATGGTTATGTTATTGATTGCAATGGAAAAAATTGGTTATATAGCTCTCACGAACTTGATGCACAATGTTCTTTTATTTGCATAATAAAACTTGACCCATTGTGATTAAGATTATGATGTTTGTGGCTTGATGAATGTTTTGGGTTGGAAGTTAGCCCATATGTGCTGTCACATGGCAAGCTTTCAACACTCTCTTCATCTCAGTTGATATCATGTGCTTTTGTCTATGGATTCTTATCATTTTGAAATAAATGTGGAAATAGAGTGAGTTTAAATGAGTTTGTGTAAATGGTTAGAGAGACGCCTGGGCCGCTAATCTAAGCCATGCATCATTCATGGTGGAAATTTACTTACATACTATGGTGAACCTTCTGTGATACACCTTGCAATAAAAAACTATTCCAAATGGTAAATAAAAAGGGTGTTGAGATTGTTCATTTTGTTTGTTTGTCTTGTCATTTTGATATGGGCTTGTTCCATATCTTGGGACAAGAGGTACCCCAGTTGACGCTCTTGATGATACTATTATGCTTACAATGATATTTAATTGAACTTGCTTTGTTTCCCAAGTTGAGTAACACATGGTGTAAATACTTGTATTCAAGGGGCATGAGACATTCAACCCATTCTTTATCAAGCACACTACTCATATTTGCTTTCACTTTAACCTTAATCATTCAAGATGCTATGATAGGGGCAATGAGAGCTTGACACCAATGAATACCTTATTGCAATCATTAACTTAAGTAGAAGAGTTTGGAAGTTGGATGAAACTTATGCATGCTTTACCTCTACTCACATATACATCTTTCCAAAGTGTACACCTATCATATTCAGATTTCCATCTACACTCTATGACCATTGTAGGATGTTCTACTTATCATTATGCATACATGTGTTCCATATTACTTGCTACTATGTTACACTTTGTGAACTATCAATGAACATCCTTGTCTTGAATACTTGATATCACTTCATAAACTATTTGCATATTGCTACTCCTTTGAAGAATGAATCATTTGACTATATGTAGCAATAATAATCATCTTTGATATTCATTGTTAAGTATTAAATTGCAAAGTCCATGTTAGTTTTATCATCTTCATACTCGAGGACGAGCATGGATTAAGCTTGGGGATGTTGATGCATGTAAAATGCATACATGAACTTTGCACTTTAATTGCTTATATTCCAATCATATTTGCATCATATAAGGGTTATATCAATGTTTTATAATGATTTTTGGGAATATTCATTTATTTCCTATTTTTATGGAATTAACCCTGCACAGGCAGAAAACCCCGTTTTCTTATTTTAATGTTTCAGGGACCCAAACGTCAACGAAATCACCTGGAAATTTACGGGCGTCAATATTTGGAAGGAAGAAGACCTGTGGGCGAAGGAAGCGAACAAGCGGATGCCCGAGGCCCAAACGGGGGTGGCCCACGCGGCCAGGTACTGTGGCCGCGTGGGGCCCACTCGTTTGGCCCTCGTGGCTCCGTTGCCGTCGATCTTCGCTCCACCGACATAGTCTTGACCTAAAAACGCCTATAAAAAAGGTCCCCCGACGTTCTCTGGAAGGAGCGCCGCACAAACACAGAAACACCGAAACGGAGATCAGGAGCTGCAGATTGGAGGGGGAAAACTCCGGCGGGGCGCTGCCGGCGTGGTCTCCATCTTCTCCATCGACTTCTCCGCCGTCTCCATGATGAAGAGGGAGTAGTCCACCTCTGGACTATGGGTTTGTGGAAGTAACTTATGTATCTCTCCTCTCTTGAGCTTCACTAATTAGCACCGTATGAGCTGCTGAACATGATTACGGTCACCGTTGTAATACCTTTGTGGTGGATCTTTATGAGTTAATATATGTTTGAGATTGCAATGTTTGTTTCAGTTATGAGTATAGATGCATATTATGTACCCCGTTCTTGTCTACTTGTTTTGATCAAGCATGTTTATGAGAGCGTGTGTGGGGGAACGTGTGCATTAGTTGGAGTAACGGGGGTGGCTAGTGCAGTGAACGTGAGAGAAAGTTCTGCGATCCACTTTGGTATTTTTACCTTACTTTGTTACCTCACTAGGGATAAACTAAAATACCATGCTACCGGGGATGTGGGCGTGACCATTGCCACTACTCCATGACTAGATCTAGCATGTTCTTATTTTCACTTCATGTCATGATACTTAATGCTATACTCTGAGTTATCTTAATTACTGAGGTGTTATGATTTAGTTCGCATCTTGGTGGAGTATAAGAGAGGTTAATAACCAAAAGATCTCTATGTTAGGACGTGATGCCCATATATCTAAGTAACTTGTTATCAAACCCTGTGTTGCAATCTCATATGTTAACTTTGTATGTTCCATTGTCTACCACTTTATAAAGAGAGAGTGCATTTGTGAAACCATGAACCCCAGTCCATTTTTAATCATAAGAAACACCTTTCCAACACCATATACCACTTTTCTATTTTCAGCCATCATTAAATCCGAAAATACAAAAATACTTTTCATCTTGCATACATCATTCAAAAACCCAAAAATATCATTTATCATTGCATCCACCATCATTGCATATTTATTTCTTGTTTGCATTGCATAACTATCCTGATATCATTCTTACACCTTGTGCTTGACAACCACAGGTGAGGTTGAGGACCAAAACATCTAACCTTGTTTTGTAGGTAACCAAAAGAAGGATAAGAAGATAAATCTACCACTTCAGATTCCCCGAGAGTTCGATATTAAACCCTCGAGTCACCCTCGTGGGAAAACTGTCTTCCACTTACTATACACTCTGCACTTGGAGTCTCAACCTAATCCCGTTTACTTTTGCAGGTATCAAAGCCTTACTCTTCGGGACCATCAACGCACCACCTCAGGACACCGGCTACAGGACAAAGTGTCCCGCACTCGGTAACCCGGCTACCTGACATCCGGCTCCCCTACTCGGAACCGACGTCCTACTTGCCGCGACCCGGAACAGACTCCTAGTCGGGCACCCGCCCACGACTCGGGACAGACCCCGCAGCCGGAGCACACATGCCGGCTTCCCACAGCTAGGAAGTCGACTGGAACACAAGCCTATACCTACAGCAGCTAGCTCGCTCGCTCGCTAGCAAGCCTGGCTGGCCGGCGAGCGCGTGCACGCGCAGCTAGGCTAGCTCAGCTAGCTAGCTAGCTAGCACCCGTCGCGCGTGGGAGGAGGCAGCACTCGTCGCCCAGCCCTGGCCTCGTCGTGCATGCAATCGTCGGTCGCAGCGTGGCCGAGCAGGGACCTATCGGCCACGCCGTAGCCGAGCAAGCTTATCTTTCGTGCAGTGGCCGAGCAGGTCGCTGGCCGTCGCGCGACGAGCCTATACCTATCGTCCGCGGCGCGGCCAAGGCTGTAATATTTGTGAAAATTACTGAAAATACGTATTATTTTTGAAAATTATTTAAAAAATGAATTTTTTTTAGCAATTACCGCTTACTACCTTTTTGTGGGACTGCTCAAGTAGGAATCTATTTGTTGGTCCAAGTCGAGCGGGCGTCACCAAATCAGATGGTACTCCATGAATTGACTATTTGTTGAATTATCATTTTTGCATAGTCAATGATTTTTTGATTTGCTAAGTGCACATTAATTCCGTGCACGGGAGATCGGATGGTATCATATTCTTGGTTTCTTTCAGACTTATATATAGAATTCTGATGTGACATGGAGTTTTCTCTCCATGAACACAGAGAATGTGTCTGTGAAACGGCGCATCCACGCGTGGGTCTGATGTGAGAACATGTAATACGAATTACACTGTTAACCTTGACCTGGGAGCGTCAGGGCCGGCACGGCGGCACCATCCATGTTCACAACTGATTGGTTGGTGGTGCTCGGCCAGTAGGCCGGCAGCATGCACGATTGACTATAGAATGTTAGCGCCGCTCTCTGTTGTCCCATGTCAAGAATTGTTGTGCTACCTCCGTTAACGGAGAGTTAAGATCCAACTCACAACGCCCTTCCCCTCACGGCTACAGTGTAAAGGGCGATTTTGGGCTCCTCCCCGTCAACCCACCTCGCTCGCCGGTGAACCGCGGGTTCCCTCTTCCTCCGCCGGCCGTTCCGGCGGCGGGAGGATGGGGAACCCCGGATCTCGGCTTGTACATAGTGTAGGGTTTGGTAGGGATCCTCCCGGCGGCGTTGTGGTGTTGGCGACGGTGTCGGCGAGGAGTTGGTGTCGGCGTGCTCCTTCACCGGCGGCGGAGCTCTTCGGGTCTTCGACGTGGCGCGCGCGACTTCTGGAGGCCGGGGATCTGCGGATCCGCTGGCCTCGTTCGTCCCCGGGTACTGCGAGTGGTGGTGTCGGAAGTGGAGGTGCGGAGAGGCTGCTGTGGGGGAAGGTGGTGTGCAGGCGGTTGATCTGTGGCGCTGGCCCAGATCTAGGGCGGAAGATGCTCGGGGCAGGTCCCCGGCCGATGGACGACCTCCGTCTTCAGATCCAGCTCGTCGGAGCTGGTGGCTGCTGCGGCTCTTCAATGCCTTCGGGCATGGAGCTCTTCTGTTCCATGGGCAAGGCCTCCGGGCGGTCGCTTCTTCTGTCGTCTCCGGCGGCGGAGGTTGCGCGCGATGGTGGATCTCGAGGTTGAAGACGGCGTGACACAGCAGTGTCTTCTGTATTCTCCTTTTTTCTTTGCTTGTATATGGTGGTGTACCGTCTTCTTTTCTGTATGAATACAAGTATGGAAAAATCAAAAAAAATAAAAATTGTTGTGCTACTTCTGATACAAAACGACACACATTTGGGTGCGCGGTCGAGATATTTGCTTGTGTCATTTAAGATATCCTGGTCACCTGATATCATCGTCTTAACAAAACCGCTAATGGACATCAGGCCGTCCACGGGGTTACCATCTTAGAATTTATATGCCTATGCTGTCACTTTCTCATTTTCCTTTTGGAAAATCGGGTCCTTAGTCACTATCAATAGTTATGTAGAAAAATTACATAGTTTTTTCGAAAATATATACTAAAAGGCTAACAAATTCCATTCCTTTTTTCCTCAAAAAAAAAAAAATTCCATTCCTTTTGTCAGTAGTAGACATTCCCATGACTATAAATACAGTGTGTAATTAGTCTGCCCGTTACTTGTAGCTACGGGTGTTCTACAACCAAATCACACATGATTTTTTTTTTTGCCTAGTACAGGACGATACATTAATTCTCCGAACTTATAGAAAGATCCAGAAACAAGCGAAAAAAACAAGGAAATCCTCTGGATCCCGACGACGACGAGCCGGAGCTGTCGATGGCGCACCGCTGCTGAAGCTCCTCAACACCATGGATCGCCGGAGCCCACCACACCGCAGACGGGAAGTCACCGAGCACCGCCTCCGAAGAGCCTACTGCCGAGAACGCCGGCACCGCCGCGAAGAACCACTGCATCATCCTCCACTTCAACTTCATCCAGATCCGCCGCACACCCAGATCTGGTCGTGGTGAGACGAACTCGAGCAATCCGGAGATCCTCGAGCTCGGGGAAGTTGTGCGTGAGACGGCGAAGCTCCAGGGAGCGCCACCGCCGGAGGGGATCCACGCCAACACCAAAACCCGAACCAGCAGCTCCACCACCTCCCAAGCGCCGCCGGCCGGAACCCTACCGAAGCCTACACTATATACACGCCGTGAGACGGGATTCCCCCACCCTCCCGCCGCCGGAGCAGCCGACGGAGGGGGAGGAACCCACGCCTCACCGGCGGGCGAGGTGGATCGACGGGTGACTCTCAAAAATCGCCTCTCAGCACTGTAGCGGAGAGAGGAGAAAGAGGGCGACATGATTTAATATTTTATCCTATGCAGTTCAGATGACATGATCATGCTGTTTTTGGGGATGTTTATGAAACCATCAAACACACTGGCAGGATGATGGTGGCCATGAACTCAAGGTGCGCTAATCTCTACCAACATTCGAGTTTTATAAACAGTCCTATCTCGAGTTCTGTGAAATTATGTCCCAAGTGTTTTAGCTAGCTCCTTCAAGGAGTTCTATGGTGCCTTTTAGTTGATTCAAATAACAGCGGGATGACTCCCCACGAGAAACTTCTATGGGAAACATAGTCTCATCATTTTTTCCTTCCATCTTTTTCTACAATCCCACCTGTAGTATGATTAGGAAAGCATATATGAGGTAATAGAGTACCATAATCAATCCTAATCACAACTTGGGATGAATCATGTGACAGTCCAATATGCATGACACATTAGCCCATATCCAAGTGTGGTTTTCTAACATCTGGTTCAGTAGTTTAGGCAGCAGGCGTGAATCAAAAGCATACCAGATAGCAAATCTAATTTGTTCACACATGATTGCAGTTCCTTAGAAACACACCATATGCTTAGGAAAGCATATATGAGGTAATAAAATGCCATAATCAATCCTATTCACAATTTGGGATGAATCATGCGAGAATCCACCATATGCCTGACCCATTAGTCCATATCCAAGTGTGGTTTTCTAACATCTGATTCTGTAGTTTACACAGCAGGTTCATGACTCAAAACTCAAAAGCATACTACATAGCAAAACTAATTGACTCACACATGATTGCAGGACTGTAGGAAATTTAGATATCTGAAATTTAGATATCAGAATACTTCTGGTGGATTCCTGAACACCTGAGTGCTAGCAGAAACATTCAGATTACTGGCCTGGCAGCGATTTGCTAGGCTATCTGGAAGCTACGAAATCGTGCATGCTTCGAAAATAAGTTGATTAAATCACCGGTTGATCTTATTAGTTATGCATGTGCGTTTATTAATTACTGGGCAGGTCTTCATCCGGAGCAGGAGCAAAGAGATTTGAGAGATGGTGCAAATATGTTGATTTTCCTGGCGGTTGCAGCGGTGCCAAGTCCGAATGGTGGAGATACTCTCATGCTTGAACATGGAGTTGATGATCAAGACGCCAACCGGACGGATGCTGGGATGGACGCTGATGACTTGGAAGCTCATCGCTGATCATGAAAGTTAAAAAAGCTCGTTCAACATTTGAAGTGCTTGGATGTTTTTGGGAGCCCCTGGTGGTTTGGTCTCAGCTCAGGCATAAAAAGTGGATGCGTTGTTGTTAGAAAAACTTGTAGTTTTCCTTTCGCTGCTCTCTCGGAGCTGTTCGTAGTTCGTCCTTTGCTTTACGTTTCTCGCTTAAAAATGTTTGGTGTTGCTGGGTCCTTTTGACCTGGGTGGTGTTGGTTCAACAGCTTGCTGTGGCCATGTAAATTTAGCGCTCCGAAACTTGGATGATGTAATTCCGTTATTTCACAAATAATGGAATCCGGGTGCCCCGCGTGGGTAGTCGTTGTGGTGAGTTAAGAACTAAAGACTATGGCTCCCATAGTAAATTTGGAGAGGCTGGAGTTTCACCTTCTCTTTTTCTGACTTGCAGAAAGACAACAGGAAAGTCCCGAGGGAAGGATTGAAGTAGGATCACGGAGGTAATTCACATGACACAAATGGATGTTTGCTAACATTAATTATCGTCTATCTAAAATTCCCTTGTTTTTGTGTTTGCATATAATTAAGGTGTTCAACAAAGAAAACAAGCCAGCAATGAAGGTTACTACGATCGTGCAGTTTATTTTGGGGCTCATTGTTTGCAATGGACATGTCGTCATCTGTGGTTCCTTATTTGGAAATGAGACAGACCGATTGTCATTGCTTGAATTCAAGAATGCAATCAGCCTCGATCCAAAGCAATCCTTCATGTCCTGGAATGCCAGCACCCACTTTTGCAGTTGGGAAGGTGTTCATTGCGAGATGAAGAATCCACAACGCGTCGCTTCTCTCAACCTTACAAATCGAGGTTTAGTTGGGAAAATCTCTCTTTCACTTGGAAACCTAACATTCCTAAAACATCTATTCCTTCCGACAAATAGGTTTATTGGGGAAATTCCTTCATCGCTTGGTCAGTTGCACCACCTCCAGAACCTCTACTTGAGCAATAACACGCTACAAGGGAGGATACCTAGTCTTACAAAATGTTCCAACCTCAAGGCACTATGGCTGGATAGAAATCAACTCACTACAG
Organism: Poa pratensis; assembly: GCA_947311845.1. Lineage (NCBI taxonomy): Eukaryota > Viridiplantae > Streptophyta > Magnoliopsida > Poales > Poaceae > Poa > Poa pratensis. The sequence continues at coordinate 51,087,960 of CAMZMU010000048.1, read as the reverse complement.
GAAACAAGCACTACGCCGATGGCCTTTTGCCGTCGACAAAAGCCCAAAGGCCGTCGGCACAGCCTACGCCGACGGCAGCCGTCAGCATAGGTCCGTCGGCGTAGGTCCTTGTAGGCATAGGTCAGGTGGCCGTCGGCATAGAAAAAAACCGTCGGCGTAGGCTGTGGGATCTTGGACATGTACAACACCCAACACACTTGTATACATATGGTATGGAATGGAACCACCTAGCTTTTGGTGGGTTTCCGACGCTCCGGAGCCCCGCTGGAAAAAAGTCAAAGTTCCCGTCTACCCCTTTGAACGGAGTCGAAAGGGGTAGGCAGTGGACTTTTTTGATTGGTTGTGTTAGGTTAGGACATAGGAACACGCAAAACCAAGATCCACCCAACTCTTGCGATAATATTCACACACATGTGATAACACTTACGCAATTTCTTAACGTGCAATTCTGAGAGATAAGATTCGCGATGTCATTTTATGTGGGTGGAGACCGCTATTCGGTGTAGCTATATACATAAAAATGAATAAAAACATATTAAACTTAATTGAGAATAATAAATAAATACATAAAAATGAAGATTATAAAAAAAACATGGTAACTATTCGGCGAAACTATATACATATAGCTATTCGGTGTAGCTATATACATAAAAATGTATAAAAAACATATTAAACTTAATTGAGAGTAATAAATAAATACAATTGAGAGTAATAAATAAATACATAAAAATGAAGATTATAAAAAACATGGTACCTATGCCGACGGCTTTGCCGTCGGCGTAGCTCTACGCATAAAAGAAAGCATAAAAAATAAAGATTAAAAATCATTTATTCTTTGCCGACGGCTTTTCGGCAAAGCCGTCGGCGTAGCGGAGGCTACGACGTCACCTCCTTCCTGTACTGACCCTACGCCGACGGCCGAAGGTACGCCGACGGCTGCCGTCAGGGTATAATGCCTATGCCGACGGCATATCCTACGCCGACGGCCGTGTCGACGGGCTGGCCTCGTTGGAGCCTACGCCGACGGCCCCGACAAAAAGCCGTCGGTGTAGGGTTTGGCCGTCGGCGTAGAACCTCTTTCCTGTAGTGACTAGTTGGGCAAGTTCCTACAGATTTACCTCCTTCCCTTCAAATGCTGCATCGAAATCTACTCCCTATACTAACAGCATGCTCAAGCATTGATTCTAATGGGAATGATTTCAAAGCTCTAGCTTATGAGTTCATGCCCCGAGGAGACTTACATAGACTACTGTACTCAACGCAAGACTATGAGGGCTCTTTAGATTTGATACACATTACAGTGGCTCAAAGGCTAAGCATAGTCGTGGATGTAGCAGATGCACTGGAGTACCTACACCATAACAACCATGGAACTATCGTTCATTGTGATATGAAGCCTAGAAACATTCTTTTGGATGACACTATGACGGCTCATGTTGGAGATTTTGGTCTTGCAAGGTTCATAGTTCATTCTGCGGTATCATCACCTGATGACTCACACTCCACTTCTTCGATTGCAATAAATGGAACTATTGGATATGTTGCTCCAGGTACTTCCAATTTTCTTTTTCTGGCATCATCTGTCTTTAAATTGTGAATTATTTCTGCTTATACTAACATCTGAATTAAATTATTCTTGCATGTGAACTACAGAATGTGCAACAGGTGGTCATGTTTCGACTGCTAGCAATGTCTATAGCTTTGGAATCGTTCTACTTGAAATATTCTTACGGAGGAGGCCAACAGATGATATGTTCAAAGATGGACTAAACATTGCAAAATTCGTTGAAATGAATTGTCCTGGCAGGATATCACAAATTGTTGAATCTGAATTACTTCAAGATCAACTTGAGTTTCCCGAAGAAACTCCAGTGTCCATGAAGGAAAATCACCTGGACTATTTAATTTCAGTGCTAAACATTGGGCTTCGCTGCACCAAGCTGTCCCCAGGTGAGCGTCCGAATATGCAGGAGGTGGCTACAGAGCTGCATGAAATTAAGGAGGCTTATCTCCGAGGGTACTGTGGTAATCACCAGTTTAAGTGTAGTCCCATGGTGTTCTATTTATAATTTATACACACGGTTCTATCGTTAAATCAATTTAACGTTCCTTTCCAAATAAGAACACTACTCTTTTTGCTGTGGTAATAGTACGTAAGTTGCGACGTGAAAACTAACCTGATGCTTACCATGCAGAATTGTAGATGGCCGGCAGTTTATCTTGCTGAACAGTGAGAAGTGTGAGCAAATGAAAAAGTGGTGGTTAGAAGTCGATACAACGATCAAAGTCTTTCAAAATTGTATAGATATCCTGGAGTATCAATTGGGCAAATGCTGTGCTGGTGCTGCTCGTCAAATGCAGAGCTTCCTCCCTGATGATGGTCACCCATGCTGTTTCTGTGATGGCTCTGTTTAATCAGCCAACTTATGTTAGCTTAAACTAAGGTAACATGACTGGCATGTTGTTACTAGTACGATGATGCCTTTCCTTGGCTGCATTGGCGTGCTGTGATGCCGGGTACGTCCAGGCACTTGATGTAGAGCTGCAACTGTTTCCTACAGACTGGACCTACATCCTTTGTATGCTTCCTTGATTCAGTTTGTTGTTCGAGTATTCAGTCGTGAATTGAAGTTTTGGAAACAAACTCTTCGTCTTATACATTGAAATTTTATTGTTAGGAAGTGAGTTAAACATGTTTCCTGTGGGCTCCAGTTTGGAAATGATTCACGCTTCACATGCAAAGGTCTGATGGTGGAAAACCAAAAATGTTCAATGTTGCTGGCAGTGAATGGAGGCGATCCATATTTTGTTTAAGCCATAAAGGACTTGCTAAGCACTGCAAAGTTTACAGAGATGAACTTCCCTGACAAGATATTGCAGAAATTGTAGCCTGCCGTTGCTATGGTAACCGTCGTGGCTGGTCACTGTGGTCAGACACGTTTGTTCTTATGGCTTCGCTGTCTATTGTATGAATTTGAGAAGTTGCTGCCTCGAGGGAAAATAATCTCCATTGTGAGTAGTGCTCTATTGTGCAGCTCTGAATTTTCAGCTATGGTGAGAGGCGACTTTGTGCCTCTTTGGCATCTTCAGAAATACTAGTCATCTACAAGAACAAAAAGGAAAGGAGGTAGTATGTTCAGGCACTGCAAGTTTCTGCGCGATGTAAAATGAGATTTTAATGGTGATGAATGTTGTTCTGTTGGTTCAGATGATGGTTGTTAATATTTTGCATCAGGGAACAACACAAAAATTCATTATGCCATTTCCAAATACTGTCTACAGAAAACGAGAACCAATCAACAATGCAGCTTGGGTTTAGTTGCAACTGAAGCCTTTAGATCATTCCATCCTGCCGCAGGCTGTACATAGCGGACATTGGTTACAGATGGCATATAAGCGTCAGCAGAGTGATCTGATGATCCAACTTTCATTGGAAGCTCGAGATTCAGATAAACATCACACTCAAACAGAGGTGTTCAGAGTACTCAATCGACAACAGAGCAGGTGTAAAGCGAGTGTTGGAATTCAAATAGTGATCGTCAGAACAACATTAGCCGTCCGAGGGAAGATCAACGCTGTCAGTTGCTTGGTCTTGGCGGGAAGCGGTGACAACGACGACTGCAGTGACTGTTTCTTGAGTTACGGTTCGTCAGGTTCAGGCTACACACATGAGTATGCATCCATTCAAGACTGTTTCTTGAGTCCTGTAATACGTTATTCTTCATGGATGCAGATAAAGCACGTTTCTGAAGTATATGTAACAAGCTATGACAGGAGCAGAACTTTGTTCTTAGATTGATACTTTGAAATTGTATGAACGTGCATTGCACTCGTACACGATTACTAGTTTCCGTTAAAAAAAAAAATTACCAACAAGCGAGGGATCCGTTCACCACATGAGAGGAGACCATGTGCAATCGTGCATGGGGTCATGCATTGCCACATATCTGAGAACTAGAAAGACGTCCCGCTCGTTGCAGCGGGTACTTTTTAAAAAATGTAGTATAATGGAAGGGCATATGACGCATGCAACGGATTTTTTGTCCGGAAATATGTGGGTTTGCTTGGCCACAATAGTTATGAATCTAATTTAAGCAAGGTAAAATATTCTTATATTTACAAACTAAAATCGATGATGTAATTGTATGGGTAAAATGTGAATAGTTTGCAAGAATGGATAGAATATCATTAATAAATGTGGGATTACATGGATAAATGAATGACTAAAATAGTGGATGATGTGGTTTAAAGAATGAATAATGTGTAATCTGCATGTAGTGATTACTTAATAATATTAGTGGAGACGACATGGATAATTGATTGGCTAAGAGAATGGACGATGTGGATAATTTGCATGTTGAGATAAAAAATTATTTAATGCATGTTATTGGGGTTTTGCTTTATAAGAGGTATAGATAACATCGAGTGAGTAAATGATGATCTGTCTTGAGCACAAGTCATCATGACAGCCTGCCGGTGACAACGCCTTGTCTCGTCAACTGCGGAACCACCCTGTCTCGTCTAAAAGTGGCATAACGACAAGACAAGGTCCGCACCTTTTCATACCACATTTAGTAGACGGTGCTACGCACCGCTCACCCGGAGGTTCGACGTGAAAGATGGTTGTTGTGCCAACCCCTTATGTGATATTAAAGGAAGATCAAGGCTACAAGAATGGCGACTCTCCTTTTTTCGGACGGCAAGACCACATGCAAGAGCTAAGTCTTAGAAATGAGCAAGTAGATCTAGAGCTCCGACGACGTCGGGCAACGGAGCTTTGTATCTTGTAAACATCATTACATTCCACCCATATATTCAGACAAGCATGGCATAGTGTTTTATGCTTCCGAGCGGCCAAACCTGGGTAAAACTGTGTGTTCGCGTTTGCCGTCATCTCCGATCGGCGGAAGTTTGGATCGTGTTGCGCCCGTTTGCCGAATCTAATAAGGGGGTGCACCCCTTTGCTGAACGTTCCCCAACACCGGAAGAACTCCTCAAGAATCAAGCATCGACAAGAAAAGAATCCTCTAGGATCTCCCTTCAGGCTGTAGGACGACGGTGCAGAAACAACACACTATGCGTTCCAACCAAGATGAAGGCAAAACCTTCACTTGGTGACGACGCAATACACTTCCACGACGTCAAGCACTTTGGTACAATCCGGGAGCATTCGGGGGCTACTGTGGATGATATTGGTTTCCGGTACGGCCCGCAACGAAGGAAGGCGGGTAACTTGGGCCAGAGTGGCCCACCTCAAGGATTTGGGCCCTAGGCGAGGGCCCGAACGCACCATCTTGGAGTACAAGTCAAGTAATGTACTAATTTGGTAGGACTCCACATGTAGCCCTACCCCCTCCTCCACCTATATAAAGGGAGGTAGGGAGATCTCAAGGGCACGATCTGATCATTCACCCACCACTCAGCTACCATATGACCAACACCACCATGAGCATACGACAAATGATATACACCGCCCATAAAGAGGAGTAGGGTTTTTACCGAGTGCTGTGCACCGGGACTTGAACCTGTATACATCGTTGTCTCCCGTGTGCTACCATCCCGATCTACGAGCGTGACCCCTCCGAACACAAATTCACCGTCGGAAAAAATGTCGACACATAAGAAAATAATCACTGATTTGAGGGACAAATCTGAGAGCTCTTTATCTCAGATCGACACCTAGATTCATAGGTGATGTATACCAATGCCACATTCGGGATATATAATCCAGCTGTACACACTGTAAAAGTAGCAATGTGTGACTAAACATTCCATCCCGTTTGACTCCATGACCATGCACAAAATTAATAGCGAAAGAGACCATGCATAAAAAAATTAACATTACTTGCTTAGCACTCTTTGCTTATTCTTATTACGGTTTTGTATTTACGTTCGCCGCATCCATCACTAAACTTTGTTGTTTGGCCATCGATATCCATCCATCGTTTTCCAATAAGAGGACATCCATATTTTTCAAGCCCCGGTTGATCGATTGCTGCCCTTTGATTGAATGAGTATTGAGTCTCGATCAATTGACTGGTTCATAGAAAAATGATCCCTCGCCTTCTTCTCCGGGCATGCCGCCGTGGATCCACCCCCACCCCAATCCCCAATTCCCGTCACACCTGTTCCTTTAATCCCCACCTCCGCCCCTTCCCCTAATCCCGCCACCATCTCTGAACCCGTTTTGAAGGAAGTTCGGGCGTCGTCCGTCCCGCCCGGCAAGTTAATTGCGTTGAAGGCTTTGCCCGACGCTGATGGCGCCAGCAGCACCTACCCGAGCTACTCCGAGGTGGCCTTACCAGCGGAGGCGCCAGGCGCCACCTTCATGGGAGCCCTTAAGCGGGCAATTTCTCTGGCATCGGTCAGTTTTGAACTGGCTGGGAAAGGATTTGCAGTTGCAGGTGAGATCACCGAATTTAAACGCACAATTCAAGATCCCGGAGGCGTCAGTATGATGTCGAGCGGAAAATGTATAAAGCCAAAGGAATCTTGCGGAAGTAATCACCTGCAAGTCTCAGCCCACCCTCTAGCCACGCACACCACCTGCTTGAGGTTTCTCCTGATGACGACCAGCAACACCGAGGGTCAGGCTGAGGGCGGGACCACAGGTCCTGCTGTTGTCATTACCGTGAGTGACACACAAGCCATGGTAGCAAAGAACTTTGGTTTCACAGGTACAGACTTCATCTTTGCCAAAACTGCTGTAGGTTCTGATGCGGAAAATAATGGGAGGCCTCTGCTTTTTTGACATGCCGACGCTTCGCCTCTCTGGCGACAGCAATGGCGATTCCGGGAACCAGAGAGATCGTGAGAGCTTCACCCAACAGAACCGAGATTGCCTATGAGAGAAATCCGAACCACCATGGATCCAAACCCCTTCCCCCTGCACCCACCTACGACAGCGCCTTCCTCCCCCCGGATCTCAGGCTAAGAGCCAAAGCGGCCATCCTCAAATCCAGAGACCCATCCGACGCCCTCGTTCGTTTCCGGCAGCGTGACCTCGCCTTCTTCTCCGGGCATGCCGCCACGGATCCACCCCCACCCCAATCCCCAATTCCCGTCACACCTGTTCCTTTAATCCCCACCTCCGCTCCTTCCCCTAATCCCGCCACCATCTCTGAACCCGTTTTGAAGGAAGTTCGGGCGTCGTCCGTCCCGCCCGGCAAGTTAATTGCGTTGAAGGCTTTGCCCGACGTTGATGGCGCCAGCAGCACCTACCCGAGCTACTCCGAGGTGGCCTTACCAGCGGAGGCGCCAGACGCCACCTTCATGGGAGCCCTTAAGCGGGCAATTTCTCCGGCATCGGTCAGTTTTGAACTGGATGGGAAAGGATTTGCAGTTGCAGGTGAGATCACCGAATTTAAACGCACAATTCAAGATCCCGGAGGTGTCAGTATGATGTCGAGCGGAAAATGTATAAAGCCAAAGGAATCTTGCAGAAGTAATCACCTGCAAGTCTCAGCCCACCCTCTAGCCACGCACACCACCTGCTTGAGGTTTCTCCTGATGACGACCAGCAACAGCGAGGGTCAGGCTGAGGGCGGGACCACAGGCCCTGCTGTTGTCATTACTGTGAGTGACACACAAGCCATGGTAGCAAAGAACTTTGGTTTCACAGGTACAGACTTCATCTTTGCCAAAATTGCTGTAGGTTCTGATGCGGAAAATAATGGGAGGCCTCTGCTTTTTTGACATGCCGACGCTTCGCCTCTCTGGCGACAGCAATGGCGATTCCGGGAACCAGAGAGATCGTGAGAGCTTCACCCAACAGAACCGAGATTGCCTATGAGAGAAATCCGAACCACCATGGATCCAAACCCCTTCCCCCTGCACCCACCTACGACAACGCCTTCCTCCCCCCGGATCTCAGGCTAAGAGCCAAAGCGGCCATCCTCAAATCCAGAGACCCATCCGACGCCCTCGTTCGTTTCCGGCAGCGTGACCTCGCCTTCTTCTCCGGGCATGCCGCCACGGATCCACCCCCACCCCAATCCCCAATTCCCGTCACACCTGTTCCTTTAATCCCCACCTCCGCTCCTTCCCCTAATCCCGCCACCATCTCTGAACCCGTTTTGAAGGAAGTTCGGGCGTCGTCCGTCCCGCCCGGCAAGTTAATTGCGTTGAAGGCTTTGCCCGACGCTGATGGCGCCAGCAGCACCTACCCGAGCTACTCCGAGGTGGCCTTACCAGTGGAGGCGCCAGGCGCCACCTTCATGGGAGCCCTTAAGCGGGCAATTTCTCCGGCATCGGTCAGTTTTGAACTGGATGGGAAAGGATTTGCAGTTGCAGGTGAGATCACCGAATTTAAACGCACAATTCAAGATCCCGGAGGTGTCAGTATGATGTCGAGCGGAAAATGTATAAAGCCAAAGGAATCTTGCAGAAGTAATCACCTGCAAGTCTCAGCCCACCCTCTAGCCACGCACACCACCTGCTTGAGGTTTCTCCTGATGACGACCAGCAACAGCGAGGGTCAGGCTGAGGGCGGGACCATAGGCCCTGCTGTTGTCATTACCGTGAGTGACACACAAGCCATGGTAGCAAAGAACTTTGGTTTCACAGGTACAGACTTCATCTCTGCCAAAACTGCTGTAGGTTCTGATGCGGAAAATAATGGGAGGGCTCTGCTTACTGTTGATATGTTCAGTATTGGGTTGTCGTTGTTACGTGTTGATGAGGCGCCTCCGGACCCAGGGGTAGCTCTACCTCATACACAAGAGGGGGATGAGTGCAGTACAATGTTTGTTTCAGAGACTCAGCACTTCTGTCAAGTGACCGGGAACAACTACAATGTTTTGAAGAACCATATCCTGGTGCTTTGTGTCTGTGAGGAAGATGGCGCTGAAGGGAAGATGCTGCAGGAGAAAAAGAGGAGGTTCATCCAAGTACCTACTCTTTCTGAGTGCCTTGGGAAGGAAGGACTGCGCATGCTGCAGGAAGCTGAGCTGAAGCAGGCTAACACAAAAGAAGTACAGTCAGCAACAAAGGCTGTAGAGGGAGGGGGAGATGCACAGGCAAGCAAGGAGGGAAAGGAAGCAACCGGTCCAGGGGCTATCGGTCCACTGTCGGGTGCCGAGGCTGGCGCCTGGCAGGAGCAATGATTTACCTAAGCTGGAATTGTCGAGGATTAGGGCAACCTCGTACAGTTCAGGAGCTTACTCGCCTCGTGCGAGACTATTGCCCTAGTTTCGTGTTCCTCTACGAAACTAGACAGAATAAAAAGCTAGTAGAAAGGTTGTGCTTGCGCTTGGGGTACAAACACTGCTTTCCTGTTAGTGTGCAAGGGAAAGGTGGTGGGTTAGCTCTATGGTGGAAAGATGATTCTGTTGTTGATCTTTTAAGTTTTAGCCCACACCATATTGATGTAATAGTTGAAGAGAAAAGTGGAATAAAGTGGAGGAGCACTTTCGTGTATGGAGAACCGAGTGCTCAGGATAGACATGAATTTTGGAAACTCATCAGAAGGATAAAACCAGGCCGCGGTGATAACCTACCGTGGATCATGGTGGGTGATTTCAACGAAGCTATGTGGCAGAGTGAACATATTTCTGCTACTAAGAGGAATGAGAGGAGAATGCAGGATTTCAGAGAAACTATGCAGTTTTGTGATCTACACGATCTGGGTTTTTCTGGGGTTCCGTGGACATACAATAATATGTAGCAAGGTAGGAAAAATGTAAGAGTGAGACTGGATAGAGCTGTTGCAAACCCAGCCTGGAGCAATACCTTTTCTGGGGCTGCGGTGCAACATATAATGTCTTCAAGGTCTGATCATCTCCCTGTGTTGATCCAGTTTGAGAAATTGGTTGGGCAGAGAACTAGGAAAGGACCTTTGTAATGCCCCGGATTTCCGGGTTATTATTATTTAAGGGTGCTGAAGATTAAACTTTAAATATTTTGGTTTTACTAATCTCGAGAGTTTAAATTGTGTGTTTATACTCAATTTACAAAATTATATTAGAGAAGTTAATATTTATAAAAAATTAAACTCTCTTCCTGTTGGGCTGATCACTAAAGTAACACTCGTGTGTTTGATCGATCAGCCATGTACTAGTACTAGTGTAGCTAGAAGGAGTACATGCATGCATCGATAGAGCAGCCTCGTGCATGCATGCTGTGTTTACCGCTTGGTTATCTTAGCTAAATGTGAGATCAGCCTTGCAATATCAGCTTGTACTGCTAGTACTATTTAGCAGATAAGGTTGTACTACATGTACTGCGCGCTAGATATTTTGCATGCGCGACGGTTTAGCTTGGCTGAGAAGGATGGATCAGGGGTACGTGTTGAGCTCCGGTATCAGGAGGTAGTACGTGTCGCCAGGGGATAGATGCTTGCCATGCACGTAGCTGGGGATGGAAATATCTAGCCCACACTTACCCATCGTTTGGAGTCCAAAATAAACACATTCTTATCCTTTGGGCTGGTAAATAGAGGACCAGGTGCTGCCATCGGAGCGCATCGGGCAGAGTTTAGACAGACAAATAGAATCAGGAGTGGGCTGTGGTCTTGCACAAGCGCTGCTGTGTCCTCGTGTGAGGAGCGACGAAAGTATAGGCTAGCTAGTATTTAGTATTGCGGAAGTATTGATCAGGCAAGTGGATGCTTTGCTAATCCTCTTGATTCTTGCAAGTGGATATTTTGCTAATCTCTTGTATCATGCTTTGCTGATCTCTTGATTCCTGCTAGTAGTTGTGTTACTACTTCTAGTTCTATCATGTTGATGTTGCTTTATCCTTGTGGTGCTTGTATAGCTACCAGCACCATACTCCGGCTGATCTCTTTGTTGATTATTGAAGCAGCACAAGGCTGTGGAGGAACAGCTCCACCTTGCTGCTACAACGTGGACAGCACAAATGTTGAAGGAACCACTTCAACGTGCTGCGCTAGATATCACTCTAGAGGCGTGGGCTGCCAAGAGTTCAATCCAAACTCTTTAACACACAAGATCTAATCCAAGATCTTTAGGACAGAACACAAGTTCTTATTATTGATAGGTAGAGTGTGCATAGGCTGGTTACATATGTAGAGGTGAGGACCTCTATTTATAGGCTCCATGAGCTTTCACTACTTAGCTCTACTTAAAGCTAGAAGGTTCTAGAGTACACTACTTAAAGCTAGGAAAGCAAATATAAACAACCTAGTTACTACTCATAGCTGGAACACTCTAGAAACCACTACACAACGTATGGCTATAGTGCCAAATTATGTAGAATATAGTAGAAGTGTGTAGAAGCCATAATGAATTTGACTCCAACTTTATTTTTATTTTTAGTTTCTCTACTGTCCTTCATCATCCTCCCCTGGTTGTTTAGAACTCGACCTCGAGTTATCCTCATAAAGTGCTTGTTCTGGATGATAAAGAGTCAGGTCTGCCACATTGAATGTGTTGGAGATTCCCATGTCATTTGGAAGATCTATCACATAGGCATTGTTATTTATCTTCCTCAGAATTGAGAAGGGTCCATATTTCCGCTGCCTAAGCTTCCATTTGATGCCTAAAGGCAGTCTTTCTTTACGAAGGTATACCATTACCTCGTCACCAACTTGGAATGTCTTCAACCTCCGTTTGCAATCAGCTAGCTGTTTGTACTTCTGATTTTGCGCCTCCAACACATGGCGAATTTCTTCAAATAGTTCGGTGTAGTTATCAGCAAAGGACAACGCTGCTTTTGAGTTTCCCTTTGATGGTAGCTTCACTAGATCCACCACATGTGTTGGAACTTTAGTGTAGACAATAGAGAAAGGACTCCTCCTGTTGATCTATGCTTGGAGTTGTTGTAGGAGAATTCAGCAAGGGATAAAGCTAAATCCCATTGTCCCTTTCTATCTCCACAAATGCAACGGATCAGATTACCCAAAAACTTGTTCACAACTTCCGTTTGCCCATCTGTTTGTGGGTGCGCAGTACTAGAAAATTTTAATTCAGTGTTGAACTGCTTCCACAAAGTGAGCCAAAATGCAGCTAGAAACTTGCTATCACGGTCCGAGACGATGGACCTTGGAACCCCATGAAGTCTGACCACTTCTCGAAAGAACAAATTTGCCACATGATGCGCATCTGTTGTCTTACGGCATGGAATGAAAGGAGCCATTTTAGAAAATCTGTCGACCACGACAAACACTGCATCATTCCCGCGCCTTGTTCTTGGCAAACCCAAGACAAAGTCCATAGAGAGATCCTCCCATGGAGCTTCAGGAACAGGCAAAGGCATGTACAGCCCTGTGTTCGTGACTTGGCCTTTGCAGGTTTGACATACGGGGCATCGCTGAACAAACTTTCCAGCATCTCTCTTTAGTTGTGGCCAAAAGTAATGATCCTCCAGGTTAGCGATAGTCTTGTCATGTCCAACATGGCCACTAAGATCACTAGAATGGAGCTCTCTAATTAACTTGTCACGTAGAGAACTTCTTGGGATGCACAAGCGATCATTCTTGAAGAGATAGCCATCTTGCACCAAATAGTCGTCACCTAATGGCTGGCCTCTCATGTGCTTTACCCAAACATGGCCAAAGTCTTCGTCCTCCTCATACAACTCCTTTAGTTGATCCATGCCGGGAAGTTCAGCCTCAAAAGAAGTCAAGAGGCATGCACGTCGACTCAAAGCATCGGCTACTCTGTTGGTGGCTCCAGATTTGTGCACAATGAGATAATTAAACCTCTCCAAATAGGCTGCCCATCTTGCTAACATGCGATCCACATGCTTTTGATTCCTAAAATGCTTCAAGGATTGATGGTCAGTGTAGACAATAAACTCCTTAGGCAACAGATAGACTTCCCAAGTCTTTAAAGCCCTAAAAACAGCATATAATTCTTGCTGATAGGTGCTCCACTTTTGTCTTGCTTCGCTTAGCTTCTCACTGAAGAAAGCAATGGGTTTTCGTTCTTGAGATAGAACAGCCCCAATGCCTACTCCACTAGCGTCGCACTCCAGCTCAAAAGTCTTACTGAAATCAGGTAGCGCCAAGACTGGTGCTTGTGACAATTTTTCCTTTATTTCCTTGAAACTAGCTTCAGCTAATTCGTTCCATTGAAATTTCCCTTTCTTTAGACATTCAGTGATTGGTGCCATGATCGTACTGAAATTCTTCACAAACCACCTATAGAACGTTGCAAGACCATGGAAGCTTCTCACCTTTGAGATAGTCTTTGGTGTTGGCCATTCTCTGATTGCTTCAACTTTAGAGTCATCAACATGAATGCCTTCACTTGTTATGACAAACCCCAAGAAAATAAGTCGTGTTTGAAGGAAAACACATTTCTTCAAGTTCACATAAAGTTCGTTTTCCTTTAGTACCCATAGCACCTTACGGATGTGATCCAAGTGTTCATCTTCATCTTTACTATATATCAAGATGTCATCAAAATAAACCACAACAAAGTGGGATAAGAAGGGTCGAAGTACCTGGTTCATCAAGTGCATAAAGGTACTTGGTGCATTTGAGAGTCCAAATGGCATGACCATCCATTCAAACAACCCTTCCTTTGTCTTGAACGTTGTTTTCCATTCATCCCCGGGTCTAATGCGAATTTGATGATATCCGCTCTTCAAATCGAGCTTTGTGAACACTCTTGCGCCACTAAGCTGATCTAACATGTCATCCAAATGGGGAATAGGGAATCTATACCTTACGGTGATCTTGTTGATGGCTCTACTATCCGTACACATGCGCCAAGACCCATCCTTCTTTGGCGTGATCAAAGCTGGTACGGCGCATGGACTGATACTTTCTCGAATGTGCCCCTTTTGCAGCAATTCCTCCACCTTTTCCTTCAGTATAGCATGCTCTTTTGGGCTCATCCGGTAGTGTGGAAGATTAGGAAGACTTGCTCCCGGAATTAGGTCAATTCGATGTTGAATTCCTCTCATCGGCGGTAGGCCTTGTGGCTCTCCAAGTATGCTCTGGAATTCAGCTAGTAGGCCATGTACCTTTGCTGGAATTTCAACCACCGGTTGCTCTTCACCTTTCACAATAAGTGCAGCACACATATTTGCCTCCTTTAAGTCTTCCATAAACTTGCTAGAGGTGTGAGAAATAGTTAACATGTTCTTCTCCTCCTTCTTAGAGGTTTTGGCATCTGATTGGTTTGGTACTATAATGATCTTTCGCTTATTCCAAGTGAAAGAGTAAGAATTTTCCTTCCCTTTGTGTGTAGAATCCACATCAAACTGCCAAGGTCTTCCAAGAAGAACATGGCTGGCATCCATATCAAAACATCACACAAGACATTGGAGCGATAGTACTTACCCAACGAGAGTGGCAGGTTGCATTGTTTGGTGATCCTCATATTCACCCCTTTCTTGATCCATCCAATATTGTAGGGATTTGGGTGATCATGAGTCTCAAGCTTTAAATGGTTCACCAAATTCTGAGAGATAAGATTCTCACAGCTGCAACTGTCAATCACTAATTTGCATACCTTGCCATTCACGGTACATTTGCTCTCAAATATTTTCTTCCGTTGTGTGTTGTCGGGCTGTGGTGTCGAGCACAAGAGACGTTGAATCACACACACCACCTCTTCATCTTCTTCTTCACAAACATCTTGTCCTTCTACATCCTCAGATTCATACTCTTCGTCATCTCCATCATCATGGATAGTTGTGTTGGCGAATTTCCTCAATGGGCAATTGCTAGACACATGCCCCTCTTCACCACATTTATAGCATTTTACCACCGGCTTTGTCCTACTCTTGCCAGCTTGCCTTGGAGCAGGTTGTTTTGCCTTGGGTTGAGCGGACTTCTCTTCCACTGTATGGGAGTGACTCCTAGATGAACCTTTAGTATGAGGAAATGGAGCCTTACTTGCCTTTCTTGTCCTTGCCAACCTTTCAGCCTTTAATGCAAGAGCTTGTGCTTGGTCAATGGACCAAATTTGTTGCATCATCAAACGATCCTGAATAGTATCATTGAGACCATTGATGTACCTTGCAACTTGTTGATCTTCAGTTTCAGCAAGGTTGCACCTCACTTGTAGCCTTAGAAACTCTTCTGTATACTCTGAAACAGTCCTCTTTCCTTGAGCACAGTTTTGAAACTGAATAAATAGGATTGATCATAATCTGCAGGCAAGATTCTCCCTTTTAAAAGACTCTTCATCTGCCGCCAAGATCTCACACGAGGTTCTCCTCTTAGTCCGCGGTCTTCTTGAAGGCGATGCCACCATGCACCAGCTCCTCCTTTCAACTTGTATGCGACCAAAGAAACTCTACGGTCTTCTGGAATATTCATGACCTCAAAGAAAGTCTCCACTTCATATAACCAATCAAGGCACCCTTCAATATCAACATTTCCATTAAAAGTTGGGATCTCAGCTTTCACCTTGTATGTACCTGATGCATGTAAAATGCATACATGAACTTTGCACTTTAATTGCTTATATTCCAATCATATTTGCATCATATAAGGGTTATATCAATGTTTTATCATGATTTTGGGAATACTTCATAGTTTTCCATTTATTTGGAATTAACCCTGCACAGGCAGAAAACCCTAGTTTTGTATTTTAATGTTTCAGGGACCCAAACGTCAACGAAATCACCTGGAAATTTACGGGCGTCAATATTTGGAAGGAAGAAGGACTACGGAAAAAGGAAGCAAGCAAACGGAGGCCCGAGGGCCAAACGGGTGGCCCACGCGGCCAGGTACTGTGGCCGCGTGGGACCCACCCGTTTGGGCCTCGTGGCTCCGTTGCCGTCGATCTTCGCTCCACCGCCTTCGTCTTGACCTAAAAACGCCTATAAAAAAGGTCCCCCGACGTTCTCTGGAAGGAGCGCCGCACAAACACAGAAACACCGAAACGGAGATCAGGAGCTGCAGATTGGAGGGGGAAAACTCCGGCGGGGCGCTGCCGGCGTGGTCTCCATCTTCTCCATCGACTTCTCCACCGTCTCCATGATGAAGAGGGAGTAGTCCACCTCTGGACTATGGGTTTGTGGAAGTAACTTATGTATCTCTCCTCTCTTGAGCTTCACTAATTAGCACCGTATGAGCTGCTGAACATGATTACGGTCACCGTTGTAATACCTTTGTGGTGGATCTTTATGAGTTAATATATGTTTGAGATTGCAATGTTTGTTTCAGTTATGAGTATAGATGCATATTATGTACCCCGTTCTTGTCTACTTGTTTTGATCAAGCATGTTTATGAGAGCGTGTGGGGGGAACGTGTGCATTAGTTGGAGTAACGGGGGGTGGCTAGTGCAGTGAACGTGAGAGAAAGTTCTGCGATCCACTTTGGTATCTTTACCTTACTTTGTTACCTCACTAGGGATAAACTAAAATACCATGCTACCGGGGATGTGGGCGTGACCATTGCCACTACTCCATGACTAGATCTAGCATGTTCTTATTTTCACTTCATGTCATGATACTTAATGCTATACTCTGAGTTATCTTAATTACTGAGGTGTTATGATTTAGTTCGCATCTTGGTGGAGTATAAGAGAGGTTAATAACCAAAAGATCTCTATGTTAGGACGTGATGCCCATATATCTAAGTAACTTGTTATCAAACCCTGTGTTGCAATCTCATATGTTAACTTGTGTGTTCCATTGTCTACCACTTTATAAAGAGAGAGTGCATTTGTGAAACCATGAACCCCAGTCCATTTTTAATCATAAGAAACACCTTTCCAACACCATATACCACTTTTCTATTTTCAGCCATCATTAAATCCGAAAATACAAAAATACTTTTCATCTTGCATACATCATTCAAAAACCCAAAAATATCATTTATCATTGCATCCACCATCATTGCATATTTATTTCTTGTTTGCATTGCATAACTATCCTGATATCATTCTTACACCTTGTGCTTGACAACCACAGGTGAGGTTGAGGACCAAAACATCTAACCTTGTTTTGTAGGTAACCAAAAGAAGGATAAGAAGATAAATCTACCACTTCAGATTCCCCGAGAGTTCGATATTAAACCCTCGAGTCACCCCTCGTGGGGAAAACTGTCTTCCACTTACTATACACTCTGCACTTGGAGTCTCAACCTAATCCCGTTTATTTTGCAGGCATCAAGACTTGCTCTTCGGGATCATCAAGACGTTTTCTGGCGCCGTTGCCGGGGAATCGTAGCTGAGAGATTTATCCAAGGGTGTGCATCATCGCATTCATCTCACAACAAAGTCAACGTCACCAACTTGTGCTAACACCTAAGCTTGGGGAGGTTGCACCTACGTGAGCACCATCTTATCCATCTTTACTTACAAAGCAATTTATTTGTTTTGTTAGTGTCATTGCATATCATATCATATTTATTTCAGTTTTGCATAAAAAATTAAAAATACCAAAAAAAACTTGCTAAAATGGGAGAAAGAACTAAGTTGTGTGACTACACAAACACTCCTAATGATCAATTTATCACGAGAGCTATTGCCACACCTAAGATAAATGCTGAGAGTTATGAAGTAAGTCCTAGTTTGTTGAACTTGATAACTAGGGAACAATTTGGTGGTAGTGCTATGGAGGATGCCTCTATGCATCTTCATGACTTTGTTGAAATATGTGACATGCAAAAGTTTAAAAATGTGGAAAGTGATATCCTAAAACTGAAGTTATTTCCTTTTTCACTTAGAGGAAAAGCTAAAGAGTGGTTGCATTCCTTGCCATCTGGTAGTATTAATTCTTGGGATGATCTAAAAGAAGCTTTCATTAAGAAATATTATCCCCCTGTTAAAATTTTGCAAAATAGAAACAACATCCTTTCTTTTAGGCAAAATGAAAATGAACATGTTGCTATGGCTTGGGATAGGATAAAACTTATGCTTAGAACTTGTCCCTCACATGGAGTTAATGAATGGACCATATTACACTCTTTCTACAATGGTTTAAACTACATGTCTAGAAACATACTTGATTCTGCTGCTGGAGGTGCTTTTATGAGTAAGACTATAGTAGAAGCTAAAAATATATTGGAAAGCATTTTACAAAACTATAGTCAATGGCATACTGATAGGGCACCTAATCCTTCTAAGAAAGTGAACTCTATTGAAGAAACTAATGATTTGTCATCTAAAATGGATACTATTCTTGCTTTGCTTAATAAACCTAGTGTTGAAAATGTTCCTTTGCAAGAACTAGTTGGAAACAATTCTGAAAATATTGATGTCAACTTCATTAGGAACTATGGTAATAATGGGTATGGTAACAACAATTATAACTCTTATAATAAACCCCCATATGTGCCAAATAAATATGCTTCTAGTGGTAATGTTTCTAGTGACTTGGAAAACACCATTAGATCTTTTATATCTACCCAAAAAGAGCTTAATAAGGAATTTATCTCTAAGTTTGAAAAACAAGATGCTTTGTTTGAAAGGGTAGATCAGCTTACTAAGGAAGTCTCATCATTAAAGAGCATCATTACAGCCCAAAAACATGAGGAAACAATAAAATATTGCCAAGAGGTTATCAATAAGTCTTGGGAACACATTCATGAGCAAGAGAGAGTTGCTAAAGAATCTATTGGGGTAATGAAAGAGGTTGAAGTTGAGGAAGTTAAAATGCTTAATGAAGTCAAGGATCCTTTGCTTGACTTAGAAAATTGTAGCTTGCATGAATTAATATCTATCTTACAAAAATTTGCAAGTGATCCTTCCATCAACACTAACCAAGCAGGTTTTGGTTCTTATATTGCTAATCATGTCTTGAAAGAAAAGATTGCTAGGTACAACCAAGAGGCTATGATACCACCTAAGCTTGGGGATATGTGGATACCTAAGGTACTAGTAACTATTGGAAAAGAGACACACCATGCCATACTTGATCTAGGATCTAGTGTCTCTGTTTTATCTAAAGAACTATATGAAGTGCTTGAATTGAAAAATCTTGAAAAATGCTCTATTGAACTAGCACTTGCTGATGACTCTATTAAACATGCTTTGGGAAAAGTAAGTGATGTTATGGTAGAGTTACATATGACTTTTGTGCCTGTGGATTTTCTAATCATGGATATGGGGAATAAAACCTCTAGTCCTATTATTCTTGGAAGACCTTTTCTTCGTACCACAGGTGCTATCATTGATTCAAAGGAAGGGAATGTAAAGTTTCAGTTTCCACACAAGAAGTGCATGGAACACTTTCCAAGGAAGAGGGAACCACCAAAGTTCAAGCTCCCTCATGAGCTTCGTCCACAATAAAACAACAAGTAAGAAGCCTAGCTATATGGCTATAAAGAAAGCGCTTTGCGGGAGGCAACCCGGTTATTTTTATGTGTGATTTTTCTTTGTGTCCTCTTGCTGTAACAAGAGATTTTGTGTCTAGTTAGGTTCTGGAGTTTTTAATAAAGTGCCAAGTTTTACCCTTTTTGGTTTGAAAAAGTTGCTTATAGCGTTCGGAGATTTTATTCCTGCACGAAGTCAGTGCACGGTATGATTTTTAATTCTTATTCTGTAACTCCGAATGAGCTCATATTTGAACTGTAGTTGCAACTTTTCATCCTCTGTATGCATGAATTTTTTCGGAATTTTTCGAGAAAGTTTGGTAGGGTAGAAAAATACGTTTTGCTGCTGCTGTTTTTCTGGACAGATTCTGTCCCATTTTGTTTGATGCATGCTTTGAGCTTTTAAGTTGAATCTTTTTGATCCAATTGAGTTTATGAGTAGGCATACAACATTATACACTTTCTGGACATTCATATGAATTTTTGTTCAAGGATTATATGCAGCAAGGAACCTATTTGTTTATCACTATTAATGCACCCCACAGAAAAGAGATGGGAGAAACGGTGTTTTGAAGTTTTTTCACAGGGATTGGAGGAGATGCACCAAGAGCTATCCAAGGATGGTGAAGACCATAAGCTTGGGGATGTGAAGACAACCCCGCTGGACCTACACACTCTCGGTTTGCACACGTCCAACTTCTGTTTTTCGATCGAAACACTTTATCGCATAAACTTGGAGCGTCGTTTTTGTTTTTGTTTGAGTCTTGAGAGACCACCACACTATCAATTATATATGAGAGAGCTACTGGAAATATGGGTTGAAATATGTTGGATGCTTTTATAAGATTGGGAAAAGGGATGTTTGACTTGATTTTTAATGATACATATAGTTGCATGATTCATGAGCTTGTTTATGAGTAATAGTTTGCAAATTCTTTTTGTAGAGCTATCACTTATTCATGTTTTGGTGCTGATTGTTATTTACTTGGTTTAACATGGATTAGTTAGTTCTATGGACACTCATGCATGCATCTAGATGGTCAACTTTCTCCCTTTTGCTAGCCCAAAAACTCCAACAAGCAAAAACTTGTTTCCAACACCTTCAACCAAAGTTATTCCAGTGAGTCCACCATATCTACCTATTGGCTTTATGCTATTCCGAGTATGTTTAACATGTTGTTTGTGTTATCTTACCTCTGAATGAAAATGTTTATGTTATTGATTGCAATGGAAAAAATTGGTTATATAGCTCTCACGAACTTGATGCACAATTTCTATTTGCATAATAAAACTTGACCCATTGTGATTAAGATTATGATGTAGTGGCTTGATAATGTTTTGGGTTGGAGTTAGCCCATATGTGCTGTCACATGCAAGCTTTCAACATGCTCTTCATCTCATTTAGTTGATATCATGTACTTTTGTCTATGGATGCTATCATGTGAAATGAGTGGAAATGAGTGAGTTTAAATGAGTTTGTATAAATGGTTAGAGAGACGCCTGGGCCGCTAATCTAAGCCATGCATCATTCATGGTGGAAATTTACTTACATACTATGGTGAACCTTCTGTGATACACCTTGCAATAAAAAACTATTCCAAATGGTAAATAAAAAGGGTGTTGAGATTGTTCATTTTGTTTGTTTGTCTTGTCATTTTGATATGGGCTTGTTCCATATCTTGGGACAAGAGGTACCCCAGTTGACGCTCTTGATGATACTATTATTACTTACAATGATATAATTGAACTTGCTTTGTTTCCAAGTTGAGTAACATGGTGTAGTACTTGTATTCAAGGGGCATGAGACATCAACCTTCTTTATCAAGCACACTACTCATATTTGCTTTCACTTTAACCTTAATCATTCAAGATGCTATGATAGGGGCAATGAGAGCTTGACACCAATGAATACCTTATTGCAATCATTAACTTAAGTAGAAGAGTTTGGAAGTTGGATGAAACTTATGCATGCTTTACCTCTACTCACATATACATCTTTCCAAAGTGTACACCTATCATATTCAGATTTTCATCTACACTCTATGACCATTGTAGGATGTTCTACTTATCATTATGCATACATGTGTTCCATATTACTTGCTACTATGTTACACTTTGTGAACTATCAATGAACATCCTTGTCTTGAATACTTGATATCACTTCATAAACTATTTGCATATTGCTACTCCTTTGAAGAATGAATCATTTGACTATATGTAGCAATAGTAATCATCTTTGATATCCATTGTTAAGTATTAAATTGCAAAGTCCATGTTAGTTTTATCATCTTCATACTCGAGGACGAGCATGGATTAAGCTTGGGGATGTTGATGCATGTAAAATGCATACATGAACTTTGCACTTTAATTGCTTATATTCCAATCATATTTGCATCATATAAGGGTTATATCAATGTTTTATCATGATTTTGGGAATACTTCATATTTTCCTATTTATGGAATTAACCCTGCACAGGCAGAAAACCCTAGTTTTTATTTTAATGTTTCAGGGACCCAAACGTCAACGAAATCACCTGGAAATTTACGGGCGTCAATATTTGGAAGGAAGAAGACTACGGAAAAAGGAAGCAAGCAAACGGAGGCCCGAGGGCCAAACGGGTGGCCCACGCGGCCAGGTACTGTGGCCGCGTGGGACCCACCCGTTTGGGCCTCGTGGCTCCGTTGCCGTCGATCTTCGCTCCACCGCATTCGTCTTGACCTAAAAACGCCTATAAAAAAGGTCCCCCGACGTTCTCTGGAAGGAGCGCCGCACAAACACAGAAACACCGAAACGGAGATCAGGAGCTGCAGATTGGAGGGGGAAAACTCCGGCGGGGCGCTGCCGGCGTGGTCTCCATCTTCTCCATCGACTTCTCCACCGTCTCCATGATGAAGAGGGAGTAGTCCACCTCTGGACTATGGGTTTGTGGAAGTAACTTATGTATCTCTCCTCTCTTGAGCTTCACTAATTAGCACCGTATGAGCTGCTGAACATGATTACGGTCACCGTTGTAATACCTTTGTGGTGGATCTTTATGAGTTAATATATGTTTGAGATTGCAATGTTTGTTTCAGTTATGAGTATAGATGCATATTATGTACCCCGTTCTTGTCTACTTGTTTTGATCAAGCATGTTTATGAGAGCGTGTGTGGGGGAACGTGTGCATTAGTTGGAGTAACGGGGGGTGGCTAGTGCAGTGAACGTGAGAGAAAGTTCTGCGATCCACTTTGGTATCTTTACCTTAC
Organism: Poa pratensis; assembly: GCA_947311845.1. Classification (NCBI taxonomy): domain Eukaryota; kingdom Viridiplantae; phylum Streptophyta; class Magnoliopsida; order Poales; family Poaceae; genus Poa; species Poa pratensis. Next base: position 51,065,532 of record CAMZMU010000048.1, on the reverse strand, counting down.
TTTGTTACCTCACTAGGGATAAACTAAAATACCATGCTACCGGGGATGTGGGCGTGACCATTGCCACTACTCCATGACTAGATCTAGCATGTTCTTATTTTCACTTCATGTCATGATACTTAATGCTATACTCTGAGTTATCTTAATTACTGAGGTGTTATGATTTAGTTCGCATCTTGGTGGAGTATAAGAGAGGTTAATAACCAAAAGATCTCTATGTTAGGACGTGATGCCCATATATCTAAGTAACTTGTTATCAAACCCTGTGTTGCAATCTCATATGTTAACTTTGTGTGTTCCATTGTCTACCACTTTATAAAGAGAGAGTGCATTTGTGAAACCATGAACCCCAGTCCATTTTTAATCATAAGAAACACCTTTCCAACACCATATACCACTTTTCTATTTTCAGCCATCATTAAATCCGAAAATACAAAAATACTTTTCATCTTGCATACATCATTCAAAAACCCAAAAATATCATTTATCATTGCATCCACCATCATTGCATATTTATTTCTTGTTTGCATTGCATAACTATCCTGATATCATTCTTACACCTTGTGCTTGACAACCACAGGTGAGGTTGAGGACCAAAACATCTAACCTTGTTTTGTAGGTAACCAAAAGAAGGATAAGAAGATAAATCTACCACTTCAGATTCCCCGAGAGTTCGATATTAAACCCTCGAGTCACCCCTCGTGGGGAAAACTGTCTTCCACTTACTATACACTCTGCACTTGGAGTCTCAACCTAAATCCCGTTATTTGTGCAGGCATCAAGACTTGCTCTTCGGGATCATCAGTACCCCTTGCATATGTAGGGTTGGATACTCTTGGATATGCATAGAGATCAGGTTCTTCAAGGGTCTCATCATATTCCTCATCTCCAGAAGCTTCAGCATAAGTTGGCCTTCTTGAGGTACCCTGAACAACATGTCGTTGAGGTGTTTTTACTTCAAGATGACCTCCCTTCCTTCGCTGCCGAATATCTTCTTCCTCCTTTGATGAATCACCTTCATTGGCAGTAGGAGGAACACCCTTTCTTATCATCTCAACCAGCTGATCGAATCTCCGGTTAAGATCTTCACGTAGCGCTTGGATTTGTTGTTCTGCAGCATCTATTCTCTTTCCCAATTCCTCCATTGCTTGCTGCAGCTTACTTTCAAAGAGTACACCAAGGGCTGGAACGGATCAGCAAGGCTCTGATACCACCTGAAGCAACACAAGGCTGTGGAGGAACAGCTCCACCTTGCTGCTACAACGTGGACAGCACAAATGTTGAAGGAACCACTTCAACGTGCTGCGCTAGATATCGCTCTAGAGGCGTGGGCTGCCAAGAGTTCAATCCAAACTCTTTAACACACAAGATCTAATCCAAGATCTTTAGGACAGAACACAAGTTCTTATTATTGATAGGTAGAGTGTATATAGGCTGGTTACATATGTAGAGGTGAGGACCTCTATTTATAGGCTCCATGAGCTTTCACTACTTAGCTCTACTTAAAGCTAGAAGGTTCTAGAGTACACTACTTAAAGCTAGGAAAGCAAATATAAACAACCTAGTTACTACTCATAGCTGGAACACTCTAGAAACCACTACACAACGTATGGCTATAGTGCCAAATTATGTAGAATATAGTAGAAGTGTGTAGAAGCCATAATGAATTTGACTCCAACTTTATTTTTATTTTTAGTTTCTCTACTGTCCTTCATCAATTATGAGATGATATTGTTGATATTATCTCTTCCTTGCTCATGGTGCCATTAGATGGATGGCATCTCCTGATGTTCGTTGTTAGTCATGATGTCACCCGAGATAAATGTGCGATGACAAGAGAGAGGTCATCATGATTAAGTTTGACTCACGTGGAGACATGAGAGTTGATATCTCGGCTTCATATGTCTAACCTCCTTATTGTCCACTGATAAAATCTCCTTTCCGTATTGGTGTCACGACTGCAACCATATTGTACCGGTCACAGTTCAGGTATGGGATTGTCTGAGTTCTCCAATGGGAGCGACACTTGGTCCGAACAGGGTATCGGCGATGGATTCCTTGGGAACGGCCCATACTAGTAAGTCAAGTCGTCGTGTCCCGGCGGGCTAAAGAGCTCTGCTCGTTCTGGAATCCGCGTGGTTCTGGTCGAGACTGTCGATGTCGGAGTACCCCTCTTAAGAGTGTAAAAGTGTGAATATTCACCCTGTGAGTCCCGGGTAGGCAAGCCTTGCTGGTCACATGTGATACCGATACATTCTCCTCGATATTCTTCTAAATCCAAATCCAGCCTTGTTGATATTTTATTTATCGCTTACGTCGATATCTTGTTTAATTCCTTTTAATACAGTAAGGCCGTTATTACTGTATTTTATGCTCTAATCCATTGTTAATTTGTAAAGTACCGACTTGCTGAGTATGACTTGTCGTACTCACCCTTGTTTCCTCTGTTTTTATCTGTTATCAGAGTTCGCAGCGGAAGTCATCTGAGGAGTAGGCTGAACCAGTGGGTGGGATGCGAATAGAGAATTTATTTCAAATGTATAAATCCTGTAAATATAATTATTGAGCTGTTGAAATCCACTGTGCTGGTTTTATGCCTGCTTTTCTAGCCGTTCGCGTGTATAGGCTTTCGAGTCTATATGCGTGCGGCGGCTGTCATTCCTCCGGGCCGGGTCTCGGGGCGTGACAACCTTGGCGCTATGATACATGTGGGAAAGAGAAGAGACTCTGATGGATGAGATCTCGGAAGTGTGGGGTTATTGTAAAAAACCTCAAAACCTTGCTGATGTTAGGAACAATCTCCAAAATACTAAAGAAGCACTAATCAGCTGGAGCAAAAAGAACTTCGGCAGAGTGGACAAGGAGATTAGAAGACTGAGGAAGAAACTTGAATGGCTATACAGACACAATCCACAAGGTAATTTTCATGAAATAAAACATGTTTCAGCTAGATTGGATGAACTGTTGTTGAGAGAGGAAATGATGTGGAGACAACGCTCACGTGTAACTTGGTTATAAGAGGGAGATCAGAACACTAAGTTCTTTCATAGGAAAGCTTCTTGGAGAGCAAAAAAGAACAACATAAAGGTTCTGAAAACGTCGGAGAACAAACTCTTGGAAAACAAAGAGGAGATGCTTGAGTATACGAAGGAGTACTTCTCCTCCTTGTTTACCAGAGACAGACTAGTAGAACTGAGTGAGCTGATCGATATCCTGCAGAAGGATGTAACCCAAGAAATGAATGAGGTTCTGCTAAAAGATTATAGTGACAAAGAAATAGCTGATGCCTTATTCCAGATTGGACCTCTCAAAGCTCCAGGTCCAGATGGTTTTCCAGCTCGCTTTTTTTAGAGGAATTGGGCAACTATCAAAGAGGATGTAATCAAGGCTGTCAAAGTCTTCTTCACTGATGGATCCATGCCTCCGGGTGTGAACGATTCCACTATTTTTATCATACACAAATCAAATGATGCGATTGAGTTGAAAGACTTCCGGCCTATTTCATTGTGCAATGTGTTGTACAAAGTTGTGGCTAAATGCTTGGTAAATAGGCTGAGACCTTTTTTTGGATATCTTAATCTCAAAAACTCAAAGTGCTTTCATTCCTGGGAGATTTATTACCGACAACACATTGGTTGCTTTTGAATGCTTCCATGCAATTTAGAGAAACAAAAGGTTGGGGAATGATTTCTATGCTTACAAACTTGACCTCTCAAAGGCCTATGATAGAGTTGACTGGGGTTTCCTTAAAGAAGCTCTGCTGAAAATGGGTTTCGATGCTAGATGGGTTAGCTGGGTAATGGAATGTGTGATGTCTGTGAGTTTTACTGTGAAGCTGAATGGTGAATTATCTGGAAAATTCAAACCCTCTAGAGGATTGAGACAAGGGGATCCCCTATCCCCTTATCTTTTCCTTTTCGTGGCCTATGGGATGTCAAAAATCCTTGAGAAGGCGGTTCATCTGGACGAAATTCGGTCGCTCAAGATATGCAGATCTGCTCCTGGTATATCCCACCTTCTGTTTGCAGATGACAGTCTCCTATTCTTTCAAGCTAATGCGCATCAGGCAGCTTTGGTTAAAAAATCCCTCAACATTTTCGAAAGATGCACTGGTCAGCTTATTAGTGCAGGAAAATGTTCTATTCTTTTCAGCAGTATTTGCACTAATGCAGTACAAGCAGCTATTAAAAACACTTTGGGTGTTCAGCAAAGTACCTTTGAGGAAAAATACTTGGGTTTTCCGACCCAGAGGGCAGGATGAAAGCTGATAAATTCCAGCCTACTAAGGAATTTTTTTCAAAAGACTGGGAGGTTGGAATGAAAACCATATGTCAATGGCAGCCAAAAAAACTTTGGTCAAGACGGTTGCACAAGCTTTGGTTATCTACGTGATGAGCATTTTCAAGCTACCTGATGGCTTCCATGAAGACTACATGAAAACAATCCGGAAATTTTGGTGGGGAGAGGATGAAGACCATAGGAAAGTGCATTGGCGGCTTGGGATAATTTGATCTTGCCAAAATGCCAAGGCGGCATGGGCTTCAGAGACACAAAATGCTTCAACCAAGCTTTGCTTGCTAGACAGGCTTGGAGATTACTGACCAAACCAGATAGTCTTTGTGCAAAATTGCTAAAAGCTAGATATTATCCTAATGGGAAGATTCTTGATACGGTGTTCACTGCTGATGCATCTCCTGCTTGGAAAGGCATTGAACACGGCTTGGAGTTGCTCAAGGAAGGTATAGTGTGGAGAGTTGGAGATGGGGAGAAGATCCAATTTCAGAGATTCAATTGGATTCTTAGAAGAGTACCTATGACTGCAAATAACCTGCAAAACATTACTAGATGCAGGAAGGTGAGTGACTTGCTTGTGCGAGGTACCAGGGTATGGAATGAGTTGAAAATCAGACACATTTTTAAACCCCATGATGCTGAGGATATTCTGAAACTTAGACCAATGGAAAATGATGAAGATTTCCCGGCGTGGCATTTTGAGAAAAATGGTATTTTCTCGGTTAAAAGTGCCTATAAACTATCCTTTGATATGCCCAGAAAGGCCCACCTAAACAGTGGGAGTAGCAGCACGGGAGATGATTCTAGAAACATCTGGAAACTAATTTGGAAAGCAAACGTTCCAAACAAAATTCGTATTTTTGCTTGGAGATGTGCTTCTGACAACTTGGCAACAAAGAAGAACAAGTGGAGAAGAACTTTAGAGATTGATAGCACCTGTAACATTTGTGGTATGGGGGAGGAAAATAGCTTTCATGCAACTGTCGTATGCACAAAGGCAAAGGCGCTCAGGAACAGAATGAGAGCATGCTGGAATCTTCCAAGTGAAGAGGTGTTTGTCTACACAGGACCGGACTAGCTCCTTATGTTGCGGAAAATTCACTACCTGAAACCCGCCACCTTGTCTTGTTGCTACTCTGGAGGGCATGGCACCTGAGAAACAATGTCGTCCATGAAGATGGAAAAAGCACTATTGAAGCGTCTGCTGTTTTCCTGCAGAACTATGTCCAGCATTTGTCTCTAGCTGGATTCAGTTTAAATAGCAAAGAAGTGGATATTCCTAGCGAAAATACCACGGGTTTTCATCAGACATCCACGTTTGATAACAGCAGATGGAGGGCTCCTACCGAAGGTAACCTAAAACTGAACTTTGATGCTTCTTTCATTCAGAGTACAGGTCAAGCTACCTGGGGAGGAGTGATTAGAGATCACACCGGGCATGTTGTCTGGAGTATGGCTGATCATATGCAGGCCTGTGACCACGCGGAAGAGGCTGAGGCAAATGCGCTGCTCAGCTGCTTGAAGTTCTGCAAGAATGAGGGGAATCATATTTCCATTGTGGAGACTGATTGTGCAGCGGTCTGGGCGACGTTGAACAAGGTTCAACCTGATACGTCTAATCTCTGCTATGTCTACAGAGAGATAGATAGATCGAGGAGGAACTGGATGCCTTTTTCCACGTCTCTGGTTAAAAGAGATTGTAATTCTGTAGCTCATGAGTTAGCTAAAATGGCGAGGGTTAGTGGTATCTCGGGTTTCTCGTACAATTATGCTCCAGATCAGATTAGTTCTTGTGTCCAGAACGATTGTAATGGTTTGTTGTTGAAATGAGAAAGTAGAAAATGTCAACAAAAAAAAAGATATGACGCCCCTTTTGTGGACTGGCTCACTGATCTGATCGGCAGCGAGCGTCTACAAAAGAACACCAGGGTAGGAAACGATTCCCATTCCCACATAGGCAGCGCGCAAGCTCATCGTGGGCTATTGTTTGCCTCTCGACTGATCGGCTTCGAGCTGCATGTAAGCATCTCATATCTTGTTCCAGCTCTTCTAGTACTGGTGGGCTATATGCATAGTATATTGATACGGATACTGGAGGGTATATATTTTCTGTAGTTTTTTCATCTTTTCGGAGCTGCCAGATTGGGATGGTCGATTCAGAGTTTCAGATAATCCCATGACATTTCGCCTTTTCAAAGCCAGGCCCGCCTGTTCTTAGTTTTGGAAGTATCGACTGAGACTTAGTTTTTTGTTGTTGAAACAAGTCGACTGTCGTCTGTTCCCTAGACAATCGTCACCTCTCTGCCTCTCTATCATCCCGTCTCTGAGTGCCATCGCCGTCGGAGACGAGTCACAAATAATAAACGGGACTCCACCTACTTTGAATTATCTTTCAGAATATTTAGGGATCGAAGCGATGACTCTGGTTGCGAAATCCTAGGCCACCTCCACTTCCATCGCCTCTCCACTCGCTGCTGCCAGTAGGCGTCACCAGGTCCTGGTGCATCTGGCCGGCGGAGCCCCCTGCGTGCCATCCATTTGGGACAACATGGTGTCTTTTTCTTGCGGCAGTGGCCGTCTTCACGAGCTCGTACTCGTCGCCGGCTTGCCCTCTCATCTGGTGCTTTGGAGGTTGGCGGTTAGTGGTCGGGGTGAAATCCTTGCAGCCTCGTCTAAAGTTTGGGGACGCCTTCCCATCCCATGGTTGTAGGCTTGAAGGTCGTCTGGTCTGGTGAGACCCGTTGTCCATTCCCGGTCTTAGCACTGTTTTCTTAATGAAAATGATGTGCTTGTTTCTAAAAAAAAAATGAAGTGCTTCGAGGTGTATTTGACCAAAAAAAATTGGGGATGAGATTTTCAAAAAAAAAATGGATAGAGGGAAAGGCTTTCAACAAATTTGGGGAGGAACTTTTCAAATATTCGAGGATAGAATTTCAATAAAGTTAACCTCAACTTTCAAGAAACACGGACACCGGCCAATCTTCATCTGAGTATTCTCAAGAAAATTAAGTGCTATAAATTCCTGCCGCGACACGATATTTACTTACTTGCGTTATTTGTTGACTAATATCTGAACCTCCCTTTTAATTCATTTTATTATTCTATGCCTCAGGATAGCTTGCCTAGCCATGAAGATTACCGCAGTTTTTTTTATTTAGATAAAGGGAGCTTTATTACTTAAAAGGTTTAAATATTACACCCAGCTTCTGCATAACTAAGATGCACACAGTCGAAACAAGTCTGAAGTTCGAAATAAAAGGAAGGCGAATTACATATCAATTTGAGAAATTGTAAGAACGCCTATGGTGATGGAGGGCCAATCCGCAAATTTATGCTGCCATCCACGTTGGGATAAAAAGTCTCTCGCCGTATCCTCCAGTCTGGTACACACCTCCATAAACAGGTCTCGATGCCCCACACGTTGTAACCGAGACCACGAACGGAGCGTAGCAGTAGCCCTGTAGATAACCTGCATAAGAGAACAATTTTTATCATTAAAAACCTTGTCATTTCTACATAGCCAAAGCGACCATATTACGGCAAGCGCTCCCACCCTAATAAGTTGTTTAAACCTATTATCCACTCCATTCAGCCAATTGCCAAAAATATTGGCTATGCTTTTTGGTGGGTAAATAGTAGAACCTATCTGGATGATGGACCATATAGAACTAGCAAACTTGCACTCGAAGAATAAGTGTTTGATCGTCTCGTCTTTATGACAAAAGACACACTGTTTACTTCCATGCCAATTGCGTTTAGCAAGGTTGTCTTTGGTAAGAATAACTCCGCGACGAAGATACCAAGCGAAAACTTTGTTTTTCAGTGGAATCTTCATCTTCAGATTTTCTTATTATTATCAACCGGCACCTCTGGCTGGGTTAGTGCTGTATACACAGAGTCCACCGAGAATTTACCATTATTGTGTAAATTCCACCGAAACTCATCAGACCCTTGTGTCAAATTGACAGCAGCTAGTCGTTGTAGCAAATCATGCCACGCTACCAACCTTGGACCGATAAGATCTCTTCGGAACGTCACCGTTGGAATATTATTTACCAACACTTGAGCGAGTGTATCACTCTTGTGCCGTCCAAGGACTATATTATATAGAGCTGGATATTGTTCTCGGAGTGGGGTAGGTCCAAGCCACCTATCCTCCCAGAACCTTATCTCCGACCCATCCTTAATGGAAAAAGAACCGTATGGGAAGAAGAATTTCTTCGTCGCCATAAGACCAGCCCAGAAGTGTGAATCACTGATTTCCAAGAAACCTGTGATAACGCACTTGAGCCTAAGTACTTCCTCCTAAGAAGAGTTTGCCACACCCCATCTTCGGTGAGTAGTTTAAACAACCACTACCTAGAAGGGCTCTATTCTTGACCTCAAGGTCATGAATCCCAAGACCACCATGGTCCTTAGGGCAGCACACCACATCCCATTTTGCCAACCGGTATTTCTTTTTCTCATTATCCCTTGCCAAAAGAATCTAGATCGAAAGTAGTCCAATCGATGCAAGACTCCCTTTGGTAATTGGAAGAAGGATATCATATACAGCACCATATTAGTTAGGACTGAATTTATGAGAACCAATCTGCCACCCAGGGATAATAATTTTCCTTTCCAACTACTCAATCTTTTTTGTAGCCTTTCCTCAACATGTTTCCATTGAGCTATCGTGAGCCTCCTAAAATGAATGGGAATGCCAAGATAACTAATCGGAAACTGGCCGAGCCCACAGCCGAATAACTCAGCGTACTGGGCAGCCTCGTTCTGAGCTTCGCCAAAACAAAACACTTCGTTTTTATGGAAGTTAATCTTTAGACCGGAAAGTTGCTCGAACGCTGATAATATTAATTTCAGGTTTCTTGCCTTTTCCATGTCGTGCTCCATAAAAAGAATTGTATCGTCAGCATATTGGAGAATGGATAATCCACCATCCACTAGATGCGGAACCACTCCAACAATTTGCCCATCCGATTTCGCGCGTTCAATGATGATGGCTAACATATCAGCAACTATATTAAATAATATAGGTGATAGAGGATCGCCCTGTCGTAATCCCTTTTTCGTTTGGAAGTATCTACCAACATCGTCATTTACTTTGATGGCGACACTTCCTCCGGAAACGAAATTATGTATCGCAGTTAGATTACCGCAGTTAGACTACCCATAGTGGGAGTAACTTCACTAGTAACATAGATGCCACCTAAGCAAAAAATCCTATGTGGCATGTAATTAATGAGGAGAGATACAAATAGAGTAACTTAGCTAGTTACTTGTAACACTAGTAACATCACACTTTTCAAGAGAAAATGAGTCTATAGAGTAATAAATGAGACCATATATGACACCACCTCTATGTTACTTTGCACTATGAGGGTAGTAACATAGTCTAGTAATATGTGTATGTTACTAGTTGAAGTTACTCCCCACTATGGCTAGTCTTAGGCAGATTTTCTTGTTGCCCATAATTGTTGGATGTGCACATGTTGCCACCTGCAATACTGTGTATGGAAATGTGACAGATAGGCTGTCACTGCTTGAATTCAAGAATGCGATCAGTCTCGATCCACATCAAGCCTTGCTTTCCTGGAACGAGAGCACCAACTTCTGCAATTGGGAAGGTATCTTAGAGCATCTCTAACCCATCCCCTTTAATTTAGAGGAGAAAACGGCCCCCTTTCCTTTAGTAGAGCAAATTTTCTCCTCTAAATTTAGCGCGGCGGAACCGTCCCCAAAAAGTTTAGAGGAGTAAAATTTTGTTTTTTGCAAATCAAAACTTTTGAACAAAACTATACTATTACAAACCCAAATAAATGTAATAAATCAAATTATTCATTATTACAAGCCCAAATAAATGTAATAAATCAAATAGTTCAATATTACAAACCGAATTGAATGTAATAAATCGAATCGTTTGCAAGCAAATTAATGAAAACAAACACAACTAATTGCCGTGGAGACGCAGAGATGCTCAACAAGATCAGCCTGTAGCTGAGTATGTGCCTCCTTATTCTCGATGCTTCGGTGCATTGCAAGGAACTGGTCGATCCTGGATAGATCATGCTCAGGCACAACAGGGTCTCCATTTGAGATGTACCTGAAGTCATCAGCCATGTCTCTCTCATCTTCGATGATCATGTTATGCAAAATGATGCAACATGTCATGATATTCCAGAGGACCTCTGGCTTCCAATACTCGACAGGTCCACGAATAATTCCAAAGCGCTTCTGAAGCACACCGAAAGCTCTCTCCACATCTTTCCTTGTTGCCTCTTGCTCTGTGGCAAAGTGTGATTTCTTCGGGTTATTGCAAAGATGCCGGGGGATAGTCTTCACAAATGTGGACCATGGAGGGTAGATCCCGTCAGCAAGATAATAACCCTTTGTGTACTGATGGCCTTTGATCTCAAAGTTGCATGGAGGAGCTTCACCCTTCACAAGCCTTGAAAACAATGGTGACCTCGACAGCACATTGAGGTCATTGAGAGAGCCAGGCAATCCAAAGAATGAAAGCCATATCCATAGATCATGCGAGGCAACTGCCTCGAGGATGATCGTGGCATCTTTGCAGTGGCCTTTGTATTGCCCTTTCCAACCAGCTGGACAATTCTTCCAAGTCCAATGCATACAGTCAATTGAACCTAGCATCCCAGGTCATCCTCTCTCTTCGTTTTCAGCAAGAAGCCTGTCAGTGTCTTCTTCATTGGGTGCCCTCAGATACTCTGGCCCGTAGATCTCAATCACAGCTTTTGCAAATCTTCTCACGAACTCCAAAACTGTATCCTCGCCAATGCGAACATAATCATCAATGGCATCGGCCGAACAGCCATATGCAAGTACCCTCATGGCAGCCACACACTTCATCACCGGGCTAGCACTGACCTCACCCGTAGCACTCCTCCGAAGCTTGAACCAATCATCATGCCGTTCGACGGCTCTTGCGATGGTGAGGAACAAGTTTTTTTGCATCCGAAACCGGCGCCGGAATTGCTTGTCCGTGTAGGTGGCATCGGGGTTGAAATAATCTCGCATGATCTTCTCATGCCCCTCGGCTCTGTTTCGATTAACACATGCACGGCCGAACTGAGATCCCCTCCTCGGCGCCCGAAAATCTTCGTTCAAGATCATAAGCATTGCCATTTCCAAATCCTCGTCTTCTTCTTCCTCCTCCTCCGACGAGGAATTCAAAATCATCTCTCTGAGCCTCTTCATCTATAGCCGAATGCTATCGGTCACCAACACAGCCGAAAACCAAAGAAAATTTGGTACGGGAATTCGGTCGAGTACCTTGTGCGCGGCGGAGGGGCAGATCGCGGCCGGAGCAGTTGAGCCGGCCAAAAGGGGGCTGGACGAGCAGGCGGGCTAGAGGACGGTCGGACGGCAAGGTCGTGGTCGACAAACACCCTCCTGGCGGCTGCGCGATGACAGGACGGCCACGGACCAGCGTCTCTGCCGCCGGGAGAAGTTCGACGACCGGTCGGCCACGGACCTCGGCCACGGCCACCAACTCGACGCCCGTGGTCGCTCTACACCGCCTCCGTCCCCTCCCGAGCCTTTTCCCTACCGAAAGCGATCTAGCCGTGGCCGGAGACGAGCTTTTTCTGGGTTCCGACCGGCGGCGGGATCCACTCCGATGCGACGGCTCTAGTGGTCGATTCCGGCGACGGCGACCTACGGCGACAGGGGCGGATGGAGGGAAATGGAGTTGCGGTGCTTCGGGCTGGCGGCGGAGGGAAAACGGTGGCGGCGGGGGCAACGCCGGCGAGAATGGTGCGCTGGGGCGGCGGGGCAGTGGCGACGAGGTGGAGGAGAAAAAATATGCGGTTCGGGGCCTCCGGCGCGTATATTTGCGAGTCGCCGAGGCCGATTCCTAAATTTTTCCTCCTCTAACGCGGCTTGGGGATCGGCTAGAGACGGCTCCGCCGTTAGAGGAGAAAATATACTCCTCTAACGGCCGAAAGGGGATGGGTTAGAGATGCTCTTATGTAGGGTGAAGACTCCACATCGTGTCACTTCACTTAACCTTACAAATAGAGGTTTAGTAGGGAAAATATCCCCTTCACTTGGAAACCTAACATTTCTTGCACATCTATCCCTGTCGGTTAACTCATTCACCACAGATCCCTCCATATCTTGGTACTTGCATCGCTTGCAAACCCTCTATTTGAGTAATAACACGCTGCAAGGGAGGATTCCTAGTCTTGCAAACTGTTCCAACCTGAAGGTGATATGGTTATAATCTTGGGCTAGTGCTTCCATAGGCCCCCAAATCTCACAATCACATAATTTTTAGCCAATTCAGTTTGGCTCGGCTTGAGCCGAGTCTGGAAGTCGGCCCGAGCCCCGGCTCGTGCGGAGGAAAAATGAAATAAATTGGTGGCTGCCGAGATTTGAACCTGGGTCACACGCATGCAGCACAAGGAGTTATACCGCTGAGCTAACTTAATCTCTGTGTTGTATAATGCATCCTAGAGAATACTATTTCTACTATCTAGGTAGAAAAAATCGGAAGGGAATAGTCCGTATGAGCGAAGAAATGGAAATAATATCTCCGATCATATCCCTCCAAAAAACGATCGCCAAGAAATTAATTACGATCCTATTTCTAAGCTACGTGAGGTGAGCTGGTGACGTGAAAGGATTCCTATTTAAGCTAGCTAGAGAGAGAAAAGGAATGCTAATTCTATGTTAGGTGCATGCGATTTTAGGTAGGTGCATGCGTCGAGCCTGTACGCGATGCAGTTGGCCTAAACAATCGTATATTCCTCAATTTCAGGGATTGCATGAGTTCAGCTGACTGCTGAGACTTATTTTTGTTCTGAAGCTCGGTATAATACTAGTACGTTCTATATTTAGGAATTTTTTCTAAAAACTTAGACACCTTACATCAAAAAACGGAGTGAATTTTTTCTTAACACTTAGACACCTTACATAAAAAACGGAGGGAGTACATTTTTTGACGTACTAATTATTGAAATTGAGCACCAAATCATTCAAAATTAATTCTACAAAATTAACAACATGAAACTGAAATAGAGATGAACCCATTTTCATGAAAAATTTGATAATTTTAGCAAGTGATATTTTTGACCCGCTCAAAATGACCCATTTTTTTCTAGTATAGTATGGCCAAGTTAGGCATCCTTGAGACACATAGTTTTGTTTTTTGACAAGTCCAACATATTATTAATTTTTTCAACAAATGTGTCGAAAAAGGGCATTCTGACACGTGCAGCGAATTTTGCGATAACTGAGGCTCCATTTTTGGTTCTCACGTGATTGCATGGCCTAACTTTACACAGTCAATGACCAAACCCAATTGGTCTACCCCATTCGACGCCAATCCAAGAGGTAGATGACGCACGACACACAAATCCTTAGGGTTCGTCAAGAATCTGTGATAGTATTCGTCGGGACCACTCAAAAAGTTGGACTTGATCATAATATTCTTATATAGGTGTGGAGTGAAGTTGATGAGACACTATACAACATCCTAATTCACATAATTACCAGTTTTCCATTATTCACATCGTTTTATAATAATAATTTAAAAAGTATGAAAATATTGTCAGAATGCAAATAACATTGCATTCATGACTAATTTGGTCTAGCTAGCCAGAAGAAAAAACTAGTATTCTCGCGAAATTCAAAAAAATCACTTGCTTAGAATGGGTGCCAAACATAGCTAGAACGGGTCCATTTATAAGCAAGTGATTTTTTTTCACCTGCTCGAAATGAACCTTTATTTTTTTCGTAATGTAGTATAACCAAATTAGACATCCTTGACAATAAGTTTATTTTTTTACACCTCCAACAATTTTTTTTATTTTTTTTCTCAATGAATGTGCCGAAAAAGGGCATTCTGCACGTGCATCGAATTTTGTGACAACTAAGACTCCATTTGAGATTCTCACGTGCTTTTATGGCCTACCCTTACATAGTCAATGAGCAAAACCAATTGGTCAACCCATTTCGACGCCAGTCCAAGAGGTAGAGGACACACGACACAAAAATCATCAGGGTTCGTAAAAAATCTATGATAGTATACGACGGGACCACTCGAAAAGTTGGATTTGATCATAATATTTCTATATAGGTGTGGATTGAAGTTGATGAGACAATATCCAACCTCCAAATTCACCAAATTATCAGTTTGCCATTATTCCTGGCATTTTTGTATTGAAAATTAAAAATATACGAAACATTGCCAAAATGCAAAATAACATTGCATTCAGGCCTAATTAGGTCTAGCTAGATGTCTAGAAGTGCTGCATGTGGATCCACACGTCCCAAACATGGTAGATATACAACTAGAAAGTTATGAGTGTTGCATGTGGGTCTACATGTCCCAATGTGCTTGTTCAAAATAGCTAGGGGTGTTACTTGTGGGTCCACATGTCCCAAGTGGTAGATACATACCTGTATGACCTGCTAGACATCTGGACCCACATGCACCATCCCTAAACAGATTGACCTAGAACTATCATGTGGGTCCCACAACATGCAACATAGTTAGGAGTGTTGCATGTGGGTCCACATGTCCCAAAGTGCTAGATATACTACGAGATGGCTACGAGTGTTGCATGTGGGTCCCATCCCCATATATGCTAGGTCAAGATGGATAGGGTTTCGCATGTGGGTCCACATGTCTGAAATGTGGTATATATATACCTATATGACGTACTAGACATTTCGATGCACATACACCCGCCCTAGACAACTTGACCTAGAACTATCTTGTGGGTCCCACAACGTGAAACATATCTAGGAGTGTTGCATAAGGGTCGACATGTCCCAAAGGTGGTAGATATACAACTAGATGGCTATGTCTATGTGTGTCGCATGTGGGTCCACATGTTCCCGAGATGTGCTAGATAAAGATGGCTAGGGGTTTTGCATGTGGGTCCACATGTCCCAAATGTGGATCCACATGTTCCAAAAGGTTGTAGATATACAATTAGATGGATATGAGTGTTGCATGTGGGTCCACATGTCCCCCGGATGTACTAGGTCAAGATGGGTTCACATGTCCGCCGGATATGAGTGTTCCATGTGGGTCCACACATGTCCCAGATGTGTTAGAATAAGATGGCTAGGTCTGTTGCATGTGGGTCCACATGTTCCAAAGGTGGTAGACACATATGTGTGTGACTTACTAGACATCTGGACCCAAATACACTAATCCTAAACAGTTTGATCTAGAACTATCATGTGGGTCCTATAACATGCAAACATAGCAAGGAGTGTTTCATGCGGGTCCACATGTCCCAGAGGTGGTGGATATATAACTAGATTACTATGAGTGTTGCATGTGGGTCCACATGTCCCCGATGCGTTAGGTCAAAATGGCTAAGGGTGTTGCATATGGGTCCCCATGTCCCAAATGTGCCTATATTACCTACTGAACATTAGGACGCATGCACCAACCCTAGATAGGTTTGACGTAGAACCATCATGTGGGTCCTACAATAGAAGTGTTGCATGTGGGTCTACATGTCCCAAAGTGATAGATATTTATTTAGATCGCTATGAGTGTTGCATATGGGTCCAAATGTCCCACATGTGTAAGGTCAAAATGGCTAGGGGTGTATGGGTTCACATGTTTTAAAGGTGGTAGATACATATCTATATAACCTACTAGACATCTGGATCCACATGCATCAGCCTTAGAACCTTGAACTAGAATTATCATGTGGGTCCCACAATATTCAACATAGATAGGAGTGTTGCATGTGGGTCCACTTGTCCCGAAGGTGGTAGATATACAGCTTGATGGCCATGAGTGTTCCATGTGGGTCCACATGTCCCTGATGTGCTAGGATAAGATGGCTAGGTCTGTTGCATGTGGGTCCACATGTTTCGAAGGTGGTAGACACATACGTGTATGACTTACTAGACATTGGACCCACATACACTAATCCTAGACAGTTTGATCTAGAACTATCATGTGGGTCCCACAACATGCAAACATAGCAAGGAGTGTTTCATGCGGGTCCACATGTCCCAGAGGTGGTATATATACAACTAGATTACTATGATGTTGCATGTGGATCCACATGTCCCCGATGCGTTAGGTCAAAATGGCTAAGGGTGTTGCATATGGGTCCCCATGTCCCAAATGTGCCTATATTACCTACTAGACATTAGGACGCACATGCACCAGCCCTAGATAAGTTTTGACGTAGAACTATCATGTGGGACCCACAATAGAAGTTTTGCATGTTGGTCTACATGTCCCAAAGTGGTAGATATTTATTTAGATCGCTATGAGTGTTGCATGTGGGTCCAAATGTTCCACATGTGTAAGGTCAAAATGGCTAGGCGTGTTACATGTGGGTCCACATGTTTTAAAGGTGGTACATACATATCTATATAACCTACTAGACATCTGGATCCACATGCATCATCCTTAGAACCTTGAACTAGAATTGTCATGTGGGTCCCACAATATTCAACATAGATAGGAGTGTTGCATGTGGGTCCACATGTCTCAAAGGTGGTAGATATACAGCTTGATGGCTATGAGTGTTCTATGTGGGTCCACATGTCTCAAAGGTGATAGATGTATACCTAGATGGCTAGGAGTGTTGCGGTGGGACGACATATATCTCAAAGGTTGTAGGGGTAGACCTATCTCGCAAGGAGAGTTGCATGTGGGTCCACACATGTCCCGAAGGTGGTAAGGTTAGACCTAGCGAGTCAGATAGGAGTGCTGCATGTGGATCCACATATCCTAAAGGTGGTAGGGGTAGACGTGTGTGGGTTCACATGTCTGAAGGGTGCTAAGGGTTGACCAAACGGGTATGATAGGAGTGTTTTCATGTAGATCCACATACCCAAAAGGTGATAGATATATACCTAGATGGCTAGGAGTGTTGAAGTGGGATGACATGCATATATCCTAAAGGTTGTGGGGCAGATCTATATATCTCGCAAGGAGAGTTGCCTGTGGGTCCACACATGTCCCGAAGGTGGTAAGGCTAGACCTAGCGTGCCAGATAGGAGTGTTGAATGTGGGTTCACATGTCCCAAAGGTGGTAGGGGTAGACGTGTACGGGTCCACATGTCCAAAGGGTGCTAAGGGTAGACCAAGCTGGCGTGATAGGAGTGTTTTCATGTGAGCCTATGCCCAAAAGGTGATAGATTTATACCTAGATGGCTAGGAGTGTTGTGGTGGGACGACATATATCCCAAAGGTTGTAAGGGCAGACCTATCTCGCAATAGAGTTGCATGTGGGTCCACACATGTCCCTCAGGTGGTAAGGATAGAACTAGTGGGCCAGATAGGAGTGTTGAATGTGAATCCACATATCCCAAAGGTGGTAGGGGTAGATGTGTGTGGGTCCACATGTCCCAAGGGTGCTAAGGGTAGACCAAGCTGGCACGATATGAGTGTTTTCAGGTGGGTCCACATACCCAAAAGGTGATAGATATATACCTAGATGACTAGGGGTGTTGCGACTATGAGTGTGCGGGTTAGGAGAGTTACATATGGGTCCACATGTCCAAAGATGGTACTATATATACCGAGCTGCTAAGAAGAGTTGCATTGGATCTACATTTAACACAAAGGTGTTATGGGTAGATCTATGAATTTGGAGGTTGGATATTGTCTCTTCAAATTCACTCCACACCTACACGCGAATATTAGGATCAAATCAGACTTCTCGACTAGTCTGGATGTATAATATTATAGATTCTTGACGAACCGTGATGATCTTTCTATCGCGCGTTATCTACCCCTTGGAACAGCGTCGAAATGGGTAGACCAATTAGCTTTTCTCATTGACTCTGTAAGGGTAGGCCATAAAAGCACGTGAGTACCTAAAATGGAGCCTCACTTCTTACTAGATTCGCTAAAATAATTGGTCATTTTTTAATAGATTCTTGACTTAAAATGCATTTTTTCGAAACATTTGTTAACCATGTGGGTCCACATGTCATAAAGATGGTAGATATATAACTAGATGGTCATCAGTGTTGCATGTGGGTCCACATGTCACAAATTTGCTAAATTAATATGGCTAGGGGTTGCATGTGGTCCACATGTATCAAAGGGGTAGATACATACCTATAAGAACTACTAGACATTTAGACCCACGTGCACCAGCTCTAGACTACGAACCATTTAGACTTGTCACAAAATAAAATTAGTTGTCAAGTATGCCTAATTTGGTCATAATGTAGTAGAAAAAATAATGGGTATTTCGAGTAGGTTAAAAAACCACTTGCTATAATTATCAAGTTTTTCATGAAAATGGGTTCATCTATATTTTAATTTCATGTTGGTAATTTTTTAGAATTAGTTTTGAATAATCTGGTCCTAAATTTTAGTGTCAAAGAACGTTTCAAATCTTTGTTGCTGCGCATACCGTCCGTAGTTTGGTTCACCGTTAAACCGCGGTTCATTTGCCGGTTTTTAAAATAGAATAGTGTAGAAATATTAATAGTCTGTGAGCAAATTCAATGTATTTAACTACTACGTGTATTTATACGACAGAAACCAGCCTCTCACCGGGTGGTTAGCCCAGCCGTATTTCCCCTGCGCGCTGCGAGAGGTGGCATGTTCGATTGCTGCTCCTGCAACATATTTTTAACTCACGCGAGGGACTAAAAATGCTCGGCTTGGTACGTTTAGATGGCTTTGATTCTTCACCAATCACAAACCAAGATGTAGCCCATTGGCTATGCTCTGTTTGTCTTCTCTGGAGACCCAGGTTCAAATCCTGGCAGTAACACATTTATATATTTTTTTTCCACGAACCGTTTCGGCTAGATAATCTTTAAACTTCCGGGCTCGGCTCACAATCTGGCTCGGCTAGATATTTTCCAGCCTTCTAGGCTCGGCTCGAGCCGAACTGAGTTGGCTTGTCTAGTGAGATTAAATCTCAGTCGTCCTTGTGTTTCTGCTCATGATACCCCTTCGCTTTTGGGGGCCTATGGAAGTACTGCTCATAATCTTGATGGGAAAATTCCTACAGATTTACCTCCTAACCTTCAAGTCATCAACCTTTCAAACAATAATCTTACCGGCACCATTCCTTCTTCCCTTTTTAACATTTCAACGTTAACTTCAGTCGGTTTCATGCTTAATCATATTGATGGCGAGATCCCAAATGAAATAGGAAAGTTGCCCCTGTTGCAAGGTTTTTTCTCGGGTGCCAATAAGTTGTCAGGAAGGTTTCAACCAGCCATCCTTAATATGTCTTCTCTTGTTACACTAAGTCTTGGATCGAATTATCTCGGCGGAGAGTTGCCATCCAATCTTGGTAGCTCACTGCCCAATCTACAAGTTTTTAGTATATTCAGAAACCTCTTTAACGGGCACATCCCAAGTTCATTGTTCAATGCTTCTAAGCTAGTCGTTCTGGACATCTCTGGAAATAATTTCACTGGGGTGGTGCCTAACTCTATTGGCAAACTGAAGGAACTTTCCTTGTTGAATCTTCAAGAAAATCAACTACAAGCACGTGACATGCAAGACTGGGAGTTCATGAGTAGCTTGAGCAATTGCACAGAGCTCCAGATCCTTTCCCTTTTGGGAAATCACCTAGAAGGAAAGATACCAAAGTCATTTGGCAATCTTTCTGCAAATCTTGAAATGCTATTCTTGGCAGGCAATAGACTATCAGTTTTTTTTTTCCTGATATAGCTAACCTTCACAACCTGATTGCTTTGGGATTGGAGGGAAATCAGTTTAAAGGAGTCATTCCGGAATGGTTAGGGACTCTACAAAGTTTGCAAGCCTTAGCCTTATCGAGCAACATATTTACAGGCTATATTCCATCCTCCCTCTCTAATTTATCTCAATTAGGACAGCTATCTCTAGACTCGAACCAGTTGCATGGACATGTACCCGGGAGTCTGGGAAACCTTACCGTCCTGGGGACACTGGAACTTTCCAGAAACAATCTAAATGGTGGCATACCCAAGGAGATCTTCAACATTCCTACATTAATTCATATTGGGTTATCTTCAAATAGCATAGATGGATCACTTCCCACTGAAGTAGGCAATGCCAAGCAACTACTGGTACTGCTGCTTTCTTCAAATAACCTATCTAGTGACATTCCCGACACACTGGGTAACTGTGACAACATGGAAGTCCTTGAGTTGGATCATAATTTTCTTAATGGAAGAATTCCAGCTTCATTAGGAAACATTAGAAGCTTGAAACAACTCAATGTGTCTCACAACCGCTTGTCAGGTTTGATACCGAAGTCTATTGGCAGTCTCCAGTATCTTCTACAACTAGATTTGTCATTCAACAATCTCGAAGGTGAAGTCCCAGTAAAAGGTATATTCAAGAATGAAACTGGTTTATGGATTGCTGGAAATAAGGGGCTTTGTTTTTTTTTTTAAGGATACGTCTCAGCGGACGCATCTGGTTCAAGAAGAAGAGGCCAAGAGGCCGTTTACAACGCGTTCAGGCACAAACGCCTGGCAACGCCATCCACAGGGAAACGAACAGAATCACTCGCCAACCCTCCACCTATCTACGGGTCCTAGGCTACCCCTGAATAACCTAGCCGATCGCCACAAGTCGGCCTCGGCCTCTACCATCCTGGTGGCAGCCTCCACCGAAGGTCTGTGACCCTCGAACACTATATTGTTCCCGTGCCTCCACAAACTCCAGCAAATCAGAGTGATCGCCGTCCACATATCTTTCGCCTCATTGCCTCCAAGCATCCTTCGAGGCAGCCACTCCTCTAGATGGGTATCATGGTTAGGGATCCAGTCGGCCCTCCCCCACCTACTCAGGAAGGAGGACCAGACCTCCCTGGCTAAGACACATCCGAGCAGCAGGTGATCAATGTTTTCCTCCACCTGATCACAGAACGGGCAAGCCGCCGGTCTAGGCAGGCCCCGACGCCCTAGGCGGTCAGCTGTCCAGCATCTCTTTCTCAGTGCTAGCCAAAGGAAGAACTTGCACTTATTGGGGGCTCGCGAGCACCAAATCTGCTGGGCCCCAGCCATCCCAATCTGTCCTTCGAAGAAGGCCCTGTAGGCTGATCGGGCTGTGTATCTGTGGTTGGCCTCCAAACTCCACCTAAACTCGTCTGTGGTCCCTACGGACAGGGCGAAGCCCTCCACGCTGTCCGCCAGAGACAGCAATTCGCGTATCTCACGCGCATCCAGGTCCGGGGGAACATCCTCGAGCCAACCGCCAGCAAGTCCTTCCCTAACACGTCGAGAGCACCGGGCGCTTTTGGGCACTTTAAGGAGGAGGTTTGGGGCCACGTCCTTTACCCGACCGAGCCCTCCAGGTAGCCATCTATCAGTCCAGAAGAAGGTGGAGGCCCCATCACCTACGACAGAAACTGTGGCCGTCTCGAATAGCTCTCGTACCGTATGGGGGACCTGGATGTTGAACTCGGCCCAGGGCTTCGACCTATCTGTCCTGCTAAGCCAGAGCCACCTTGCTCTCAGGGCCAGGTTCATGAGCCTCAGGTTAGGGATACCGAGGCCCCCTAAGCGCTTGGGCATGCAGGCTCTCTTCCATGCAACCAAGCAGTGTCCTCCACGCGCGTCCTTGCGCCCTGCCCACAAGAATCCACGAATGATTTTCTCAATTGCCACGAGGGTTTCAACCGACAAGTCCAGCGACATCATAGCGAAGATGGATACCGCCGAAAGAGTGGTTCTCACAAGCTCTAGCCGCCCTCCGCGGTTCAGAAGCCCTGCACGCCATCTGGGGAGGTGGCTGGCCACACTATCCACAATGAACTGGAGCTGAGCCGCCGTCAGCTTCCTAAGGGAGAGAGGAAGACCCAAATATCGCAGAGGAAACGGCAGTAGTGGACATTGCAGTTCCTGGGCCACCAGCTGAGCCTCCGGCTCTCCACAGCGAATCAGGTGCGCCGAACATTTCTCCAGATTCGCCCTCAATCCAGAGACCATCCCAAAATCCTCAAGTAGCTGAGCAAAAACTCTGAGATCTCCGGTAGAGGTCGAAGAAAAGTCACCACATCGTTGGCGTAGATCGATGTGCGGTGTCTAAGCCCCGTCTCTGCGAGAGGTGCCAGCAATCCACAGGCCGTAGCCCTCTCAATCAACAGGTGCAACACCTCCATGACCAAGATGAAGAGTTGCGGTGAGAGCGGATCCCCTTGCCTAAGGCCGCGCCTGTTGAAGATCTTTCCACCGGGATGCCCATTTAGAAGCACCCTTGTGGAAGCGGATGACAAAAGGGCGCAGATGGTTGCAATCAAAAGTTCGCCAAACCCCATCTTTCGCAACACCTCCAACAGGAAGGCCCAACTGACTGTGTCAAAAGCCTTGGTGATGTCGAGCTTCAAAAGAACTGTCGGGATTTCCAGTCTATGAAGCTTGCGCGCTGTGCATTGGACCATCATGAAATTATCATGCAAGCATCTCCCACGGACAAACGCGCTCTGATGCGCACCCACCAACTGGGGTAGAGCAGGGCCACCCTGCAGGCCACCACCTTGGCCACTAGCTTGGCAAAGCCGTGAATCAAGCTAATAGGCCGGAAGTCCCGCACCTCTTCGGCGCCCACCTTCTTAGGCAGGAGAGTGATGAGGGCTTGGTTGACGGAGCTGAATCCACGGGCGTCCCGGCGAGAGAGCGAGTTGAAAGCCTCCATGACGTCCTTCTTGATGATTCCCCAACATGCCACATAGAATCTGTTGGAGAAACCGTCAGGACCCGGGCATTTGTCCAACGGCATGCCTCTAATGGCATTCCACACCTCCTCCTCTGAGAAGGCCATCTCCAGGTGGGAGAGATCCACGGTGGGCAACTGCAGGAAGTCCAAGTCGAAGGAGAAGGGGCGATCGACCTCAGAGCCAAGCAGGTCATCAAAGCTACACCTATCGGTAAGGGGCTTTGTGGTGGAGCAACAAAGCTACACCTATCGGTAGGTTTCCAATCTTACAATGCTGATCGAATTTAGATGCTTGAATAATAAGATTGAGGGTGGCATACCTAATGAGTTTGCCAAGTTCCGCAGCTTGCAGTTCTTAAATGTTGCAAAAAATCTGTTGGTCGGTAGGTTTCCACAAGCCATCTTGAATCTTTCAACTCTTGTTGAAGTCAGCCTTACTTCGAACAGTTTCAGCGGAGAGGTACCGCCCAATCTTGGTAACTATCTACCTAATCTCGACCTGCTATATTTAGCCAACAACTTATTTCAAGGGAATATTCCTCCTAGTTTAACAAACGCTTCCAAGCTTCACCGTGTTGATATATCACAGAATAATTTCACCGGTGTGGTGCCTGGCTCCATTGGCAAACTAAGTAAACTAACCACGATAAATCTAGAGGTCAATAAACTCACAACACGTAGCAGGGAAGATTGGGCATTTTTGAATAGCTTAGCCAACTGCACTGATCTTCAAAAATTCTGGATTGATGGAAATCATTTAGAAGGAGAAGTACCATCTTCATTAGGTAACCTTTCTGTTCAGCTGCAAGAGCTACGTTTGGGAGCAAATAAATTATCAGGGAACTTTCCTTCTGGCATAGCAAATCTTCCCGGCCTAACTCTATTGTCAATGGGAAGCAATCGATTTACAGGTGTGGTTCCTGACTGGATCGGGAGTCTCAAGAAATTACAATCAATACAATTATACGATAACAGTTTTACGGGATATATTCCTGTATCCCTTTCAAATTTATCTCGACTAGGGATTCTTGATCTAAGCTCCAATAAGTTCCGTGGTCACATACCCCCAAGCTTAGGAAGACTGCAAATGCTCCAATATTTATACATTCTCAATAACAGTCTTCAAGGTAATGTACCAAAAGAGATCTTCAGAATTCCAGTGATATCTGAAATTGATCTATCTTTGAACAACCTTGATGGGCCACTTCCAGACGAGATTAGTAATGCCAAGCAACTTTTATACTTGGCCCTTTCATCAAACAAGCTATCAGGAGATATTCCAAACACTATGGGCAACTGTGAAAGCTTGGAAGAGATCGATTTGAGTTCAAATATTTTCCAGGGAGGTGTCCCCACTTCATTAGGCAATATAAGGGGCCTAAGAGTTCTGAATTTTTCTCATAATAACTTAACTGGGTCAATACCGATATCTCTTGGCAACTCACAATATCTTGAGATACTGGATTTGTCTTTCAACCATCTTGAGGGGGAGGTCCCAAAAATTGGAATCTTCAAAAATGTAACGGCCCTACGGATTGGTGGAAATCGGGGGCTTTGCGGTGGTGCATTGGAGCTCCACTTAGTTGCATGTTCTGATAAGCCTTCAGACTCAACCAAGCACAACCTATTCACTATACTCAAAGTAGCAATTCCAGTGGCCAGCATAATTTCACTTTCCATGGTCATATTTGTCATACTGTTTCGGAGGGGGAAACACAAGAGAGAAAAAATGACTTTACCATCATTTGGTAGACACTTCCCCAAGGTTTCATTCAATGATCTAGCCAGAGCAACAGATGGGTTCTCGACATCCAACATAATTGGAAGCGGAGGATACGGATGTGTATATCGAGGAAAACTATTTCAAGATGGAAATTATGTTGCCATAAAAGTATTCAACATGGATACAAGGGGAGCACAGAAGAGCTTCATTGAAGAATGTAATGCCTTAAAAAATGTGCGGCATCGTAATCTGGTCTGCATCCTAACTGCATGCTCAAGCATTGATCCTACTGGGAATGATTTCAAAGCTCTAGTGTATGAGTTCATGCCTCGAGGAGACTTACATAGACTACTATACTCAACCCAAGACTCCGAAAACTCTTCAGATTCCAGCCATATTACACTTGCTCAGAGGCTAACCATTCTAGTGGATGTAGCAGATGCACTGGAGTACCTACACCACAGAAACCATGGAACAATTATTCATTGTGACATGAAGCCTAGCAACATTCTCTTGGATGACAGTATGACAGCTCATGTTGGAGACTTCGGCCTTGCCAGGTTCAAAGTTGATTCAGTGGTATCTTCATCTGGTGGTTCATACTCTACATCTTCAGTTGCAATAAAGGGCACGATTGGATATGTTGCTCCAGGTAATTTCGATTTTATATCTGGTATCACCTCTTTATGTTGATAATGACCTTCGCTTATACTAATATTGGAATTAAATTAATCTTGCATGTGATCTCCAGAGTGTGCAACAGGTGTTCATGTTTCGACTGCTAGCGATGTCTATAGCTTTGGAATTATTCTACTTGAGATATTCTTACGGAAGAGGCCGACTGATGATATGTTCAAGGATGGAGTGGGCCTTGCAAAATATGTTGCGATGAACTTTCCTACTGGAATATCAGAGATTGTAGACCCCGAATTACTACAAGATCAGCCAGAATTTCCCCAGGAAA
Source organism: Poa pratensis (assembly GCA_947311845.1). Taxonomy (NCBI): domain Eukaryota; kingdom Viridiplantae; phylum Streptophyta; class Magnoliopsida; order Poales; family Poaceae; genus Poa; species Poa pratensis. Next base: position 51,039,921 of record CAMZMU010000048.1, on the reverse strand, counting down.
CTAAAGTGGCCATCAAGGCAAAGGACTTGAACTGTTTAATATCGGTGCTAAACATTGGACTATGTTGCACCAAGCTGGCCCCGAACGAGCGCCTCAACATGCAGCAAGTGGCTGCAAGGTTGCACGGAATCAAGGAGGCGTATCTCAAAGGGATATAAGGTAGACACTTGATTTTTTTTTGTATGGTGCCAGGTGTTTTCATAATTTAGAGAAGGTTTTTTTTCAAAATGCATGTGGCATTCCTTTCCTGATAAAATCATGACTCTTGTTCCTGTCGTAATTGTACAGGTGCAGAACTGGAGAATGCTGGCAGTTGCTGAGACAAAAACTGGAAGTCAACTTCTGCGAGATGAACAAATAAAACCAGGATTTAGCTATGCTGGAGAAATGATCAATATATGTGTTCTTGCTTGGGATGTTGGTCAAGGCAGAGCTTCCTCTCTGAGGACGATCAATGGCTCTGTTCTTATTTTTTATTTTCCTTCCTTTCTAATACACTATCTCCGTACAAACGATGATGTTTGTTAATCTAACTGTCACAACCATATCATACCGCCTCAAAACAACAGAAATTCAACTTATATGTTGATATTAAGTTGGTTGTACGAACAGTCGATCTATATATGCTTGAAAAGACATTCCTAACCCAGTATTGTTTAATCTATAACCTTTTCACGACGAGGAATCCTGAATTTTCCATTTTACATCTAGATGATCCTTATTGTATTCTCTATGCTGAACTGATGAAGATTGTATGTCTTTTCCCTTGTCAATTTGCCTGTTAGACTGCTTGGCTTTGATTTCGACTAGGATTTCTGTATCGCTGAACGTTTATCTGGGAGATCACTTTGAACCGATCAAAAGTTGGTGATATACTTATATTGATGATAGAAATACATAACTTAACGTAGTGAATATTGTAGGTAATGATTGGCATGAACTGCTTTCTGTTTTCCAAGTGGGTTTATAAGGAATATGATAGTTTACAGTCTATTTCATGGGTACGGGTGGAGCCATGTAATGTAATTGAATTTTATTCCTGCTAGATTTTGCACTCGAATGGCGGAGCTAGCCCGACTTCAGAGCCTGCGCACATGTGCTCATCTTTTTCATATCAGATCGCAATTTCTGTCACCCCAGGCCCAGAGCTCTTTGAGGGCCGTCGCGAACTCTGGACACGTGCGTGGAGCAGATAAGGTAATTCGGTAAAATCGCCCCAGCTCGGATGCTTGATAGATTTCAAAATGATATTGTACCTTGGCACTTGCTGAAATATAGTTAAAAGCATCGGCGGTCCGCGGTCCTAATTCTTTTGTTAAAATGTCATTTGGATCCTAAATCCTTTTAAATGCACGTTTGAGCCCATATCTATTTTAAGTTATTTATCGGAGATCCTAAACTGGGCTGACCAGACCGTGCCACGTGCCCACGTCGACTACAATTTGAAAAATACCCCCCAAATTTATTTCATCCAAATCGCGGTCCCGTTCCCGCAAGCTGGCCACCGGCGGTTGCTCAGCCCGCGGGGTGATGACCACAGAATAACAAGTGGCTCGTCGGTCGGCAACTAGCTAGCTAGCGCGTGCAGTGTGGTGTACTGGTGTCTGCTTGCCATGGGACTCGTGCGTGTACACCCGGGCCGGCCGTGGAGTTCACCATGAGCTGCAGCGGTAGTCCATCGCGCCCGGCAGTGTCAGTTCACCCGCCTGGAAGACCGGCAGTCGTCTTCGTCTCGCCCGCTGCCCCGCTCGCCGCTCGCCAGTCGCCGTCTTCCAGTCTCGCCCGTCGCCCGTCGCCCTGTCGCCATCTCGTCAAGATACAGGTAATTCTCAGGCTCTCAACTTACTGTACAAGATCGATTCTATTTTTTCTTGTTCTCAGTCCGATGTGTCTGATCTGAATTTACTTTAAATCACATACAGCTGCATCCATAGAAACGAGGTTGTAATCATGTTGCCTAAGAAACGATATCAATCTGGCAGTTAGAAAAGAAACAACAAGAAAAGAGTAGACAAGTTGATTAAATCCCAGCAAGGTGCTATGAATCGGTTTGTGTTGAGGAATCATCGGGGCCCTGGGAATGATACTGGTACAAATTCTGAGCAACTATATATCACAAATGGCGAAGAACAACCTGATCATGTTGAGAAAAATCATGCCGATGTTGACGCGAATCAGAACACTGAAAATTCAGATGATCAGGCTTCTTCTTTTGATATTTATGATCCTAGAACTTGGAATATTCTTGACAATAAATCAAGAGATATTCTCATTGAAAAAGGACCTACAAGGGAGTACAATCTTGTGTTTCCGGAAAACAGCGTTGGCAGGCGTTTTTCATATGATTACTACTCAAGAAAGATGAGGAATGGTGAGGTCAGTGATTGGAAGTGGTTAGTTTACTCTAAACATGTGAATAAAGTCTACTGTTTTTGCTGCAAATTATTCAAATCTGCAAGGAGCAAAAGTCTACTAGCTTCCGAGGGATTGAGGGATTGGAAACATCTTAGTGAGAAGCTCAAACTTCATGAGAATAGTGCTGAGCATATCACTAACATGAATACATGGAATGAGGTAAGACTGAGGCTTAGTACGAAGCAAACAATTGATAAAGATTTGCAGCAAGAGATTGAAAAGGAGAAGGAGCGATGGAGACAAGTTTTAATTAGAATTGTTGCTGCTGTGAAATTTCTTGCTAAACACAGTTTGGCTTTTCGAGGGTCGAATGAGAAATTATATCAAGATAACAATGGGAATTTTTTGGGAGTAATTGAAATGATGGCAGAGTTTGATCCTGTAATGCAAGAGCATGTTCGCCACATCCAGAATAATGAAATTCATCATCATTATCTTGGCCACAATATTCAGAATGAGCTAATTGGCCTTGGCGCCAGTGTTAAAAATTCTCCCTTGAGGATAATTAAGGATGCAAGATATTTCTCTGTCATTTAGACTGTACCCCTGATGTGAGCCATAAAGAACAAATGACTCTAATTGTGAGGTGTGTAAACATGTCAAGTACCTCTACGAAAATAGAGGAGTTTTTTCTGGACTTCTTGAAGGTGGATGATACATCAGGACTTGGACTTTATAATGTGCTAATAGATTCCCTTGAATTTGTTGGTTTAAATGTTCAAGATGTTCGTGGACAAGGGTATGACAATGGTTCAAACATGAAGGGTAAGCACCAGGGGGTAAAGACCAGATTACTTGCAACTAATCCGAGAGCATTGTTCATGCCATGTGCTTGTCATAGCCTGAATCTGACCCTCAGCGATATGGCTAAATCTTGCAGTAAAGCTATTACTTTCTTTGGCGTTGTGCAAAGAATTTACATTTTGTTTTCAAGCTCTACTAAAAGATGGCAGCTATTGCTTGATCATGTTCCAAAAATGACAGTAAAGTCTTTGTGTAACACTCGATGGGAGAGTCGAATAAAGAGTGTTCATGCTATTAGATATCAAGCACCTGATTTAAGAAAAGCACTATTGGAATTAAAGAGAACTTCTACTGATGATGCCAAGACTAAGAGCGACGCAAAATCTTTGGCTAGTGCACTTGAGAAATTTGAGTTTTTACTTGGCATGGTAATCTGGCATGACGTTTTGTTCACTGTTAACATGGTGAGTAAGAAGTTGCAGTCTAAAATGTTGTGCATTGATGTTACTCTTAAACAGATTGAAGGTGCCATCTCATTTTTTGAGAAGTACAGAAATGAAGGCTTTTCAATTAGTTTGGATATTGCGAGAGCCATTGCCATTGACATGGGTGTACAACCTTCATTTCCTGTAAAGCGACGTATTACCAGAAAAAGACAATTTGATGAAATTAGTGGCAGTGAAGAAAATGACCAGAATGAAGAAGCGCAATCTATTGAGGTGGAATCATTTAGAGTTAAATATTTTCTGGTCATCATTGATGTTGCAATTGCTTCCTTGACTAGCAGATTTGAAGAACTGAAGTCATTTGGCAACATATTTGGTTTCTTGTTCAACTCACAAAAACTGAAGTCCTTGGGTGACAATGATCTAAGAAGATGTTGCACTAATTTCGTCAACACTTTCACTCATGGTAAGTCGGCAGATGTTGAGTTAGATGATTTTGTTTCTGAACTAAAAGTATTACAGATGACATTGCCAAACACACTCATGTCAGCGGATCAGATATTTGAGTTTGTTAGAGCTGCGGATTGTTATCTAAATGTCTCAATTGCTTATCGTATCCTCCTGACTGTACCTGTGACTGTTGCATCGGCTGAACGAAGTTTCTCAAAACTGAAGCTACTGAAAAATTATTTGAGGTCAACAATGTCCCAAGAAAGACTGAATGGTTTGGCCATGTGTTGCATCGAGAAGAATATGCTGGATAGTTTTGATCTTGACACTGTCATTCATGATTTTGCGTCAAAAAATGCACGGAAGTCTCGTTTCTCATGAGTGGAGGTTTGTTAGCATGCTATTTCTATATATTTTTTATGCGTTGTAGCTTCTATGATCCTTGTTTGAAACAAAGACAAGAAAAATATCACATGTTTGATTCCAATGAAGAATTACCATTATCTCTACTATATAATATCATTGAAGGTGGTGATGATGGTAGGTCATTGTAGAACTGCCCCTGAAGTTGATACAAATTACCCACCATGCCACCCATAAGTGAAAAACGGTTCGCTTAAGTCAAAAAACGGTCCGTGGAACAGAACTGAGCCACCGTCCTGGCCTCCTGGGCTTCTCCACTTCCCTCGAACCGAACTGTCCCTCGAACCGAACTGTGAGAGCAAAAAGCTCCTGCGAACGAGAGGAAAAACGCCGACATCCTCCCATCCTCCTCCTCCTCCGGCCTAGATCCCGACCATTAGAGGTGCTCCCTCTGACTCGAATCCACCGGTGGTGCCTTCCCCTTTTCCTCGAGATCCTCCAGCGTCCCCATCCCCTTGCATCGCGAGCGGTCGCGGCATCGTTCGGAGCAACGGTGGTGACGGGCTCACGGCCGGCTGCGGGGTACCGTGCGGCAGCAGGAAGGAGCACGAGGCGTCACGAGCGCAGTCTCTGCCGCCGGTGGGAAGCACGGGCTGTGACGCGGCAATCAATCTCTGCGTGCGTGGCATGCGTGCGTGGGGTGCGCCAGCCAGATGTGCGCACGTGTTGTTTTGGTGTGCTGGAGCGTCAAGACTCAAGACAACCAGGGCAGTAGGCTTCATGCCAACACATTCGTCAGCGATTTTCTCCCAAATTTGTATTTGACCCCTAAGGAAGGTGCCGTGCTAACCATCGCAGATATATTCAGGGTAACATCAAACTTCACTGAGAAGAACATGAACAGGCAAGGAGCTTTCAGAATATGTTGCCTTAGCGAATTAAGATGAAGTTATGATGATCATTTAACAAACTCAACTACTAAAAATAAAAATCCATCGAACTGTTTTGGAGCCAGACAACGTTGGTTCATGGCAACTTGCGTTTACTCCTTAGTAAAGCACATGAGCACATACATTGTTAAAAAAATAATTATTGATTAAGACGGCAGGACAGGGGCGGAGGAACTGAAGCCTGGGTATGCATCCCAATTTTTTTTTTTGCTCTAAATGTAATAAATGAACGAGGATCTAGAGCAAAATCAAGAAATTCCCAAATTGGGGATGAGCGAGGCCGCACCTTTTGCTTCGGTGCCGCTGAGCGGGGACGAAGAGGCGGGGCGGGCGGCCGGGGCGCGGGGCCGGGCGCCGCCGCCAGGGTCGCCGGCGCGGGGACGGTTGACATCGGCAGTTCGGCACTCGGCGGCGGCGACGCTGCATGTGCGTCTCGAGGAACAGGGGCGAGGCTGCGAACGATCTGTAGACTGGAGCGAACGAGTCAACGAGACGTGCGTGCTGGTCGTGTTTGCTCCTTAGTGGGCTGGGCTGACATATACTCTCTTTTTTTTCCGTCAAAAACTTGGGTATGCATTGGCATACAGGTGCATACACCTGCCGCCGCCCCTGCGGCAGGATTAATCGAGGCTACGGTTATATGGGTCAATCGATTTTGGCGTAAAATATGGATCGTGCTGATGTTTTTGACGAAAAAAGATTTTTTTTTCAGCCCGTTGCAACGCACGGGCATGCTTCCTAGTGACTATAATACTGTATATGTATATGTTCCTGTATCGACCGGATTTTTTGTGTGTTTGGGCCCATCGGCGAAGCTCGCCCCGGGGCCTTTGAAATCCTAGAGCCGGCCCTGGATATGGTCCGCTGTTTGGTGGGAGCTAGGAACCACCTACCTAGCGGCGTCGGTGTACGTCGTCATGGCATGGTCCGCCGTGTGAGAAGAGAAATCGCAGCAGTGCGGTATAATGTCAGCGACGTCGATGTCGAGATCGGAGAGCAGGCGAGGGAGGAGCCTCAGTCGTCTCGCGAGGGCGCCGACCCTGAAGGTGCTGCGCAGGTCGAGCAGCTGGAGGACGGCGAGGAGGACGTCGTCTGGGAGCGCGCTGAACCTGTCGTGGTGCTTGTTGACTCGATCCTCCCGCCTTTGCCATGCTGCTGAACACGACAGATGATGATCGATGATTAGGGCGATTGTGAAAAGAATCGTAGAGAGGACACATTAACAAAGGATGTGGATGCACGAATTAGCAATGGCAGCAGCTGTTACTTACTACAACAATGTTGATCTCCATGAGACGAGGATGAATTGCGGATTGGAGCTGATGATGGTGTCACCGGGCGCGCGTGCGATAGTACTGGTGGTTTTTTTTTTTTACGGGGATAGTACGGTTGGTTAATTGGTGCGATACGAGTCCCATCTGATCCCACATATATCTAGGCGAAGGATACGATGGTGGGCAATACAACGCACGATTAGATCCGTTTCAGATGTCAACTCTATCTGTCCCTTGCTTGAACACGCAGGCGGGTAGTCAAACAGAAAATTACTACTACATGGTCATGGCACCAATTGACCTCTTTATAAGACGGTCTTGATCAATTGCAAACTCCAGTGGCCCACATTGTTTTATCTGCTCTAGGTAGACAAGTCTTGGCCTTAGAGCCAGCGGCACTGCCGCCGCTGGTAGCTAGTACCGCCGTCAGTGCCGCTCATGCAAATTGGCGGCACTGAGGGCGGTACTGCCCCTGCGGAGCCAGCGGCACTACTACCGCTGACCCGGAGGTAGTACCACCGAAACGCAAACAACACATCTATCTTTGTCTCTTTAAATTGCGAGTGACACAATGATGTTATATGAACCTGTTCATACTTAGATAACAAGTTAAATGCATACGTTGTGTTGTCAACAACATCAAAACATGATTAAGAGCAACAATCTATTTCAGTAATGGGACCAGCGAAAGTGATAACGACCCCCACATATGTGTTTCTCGGGTAGTACTGTAGTAGGGTTCCACCGCCACTACCCCCGACATCGACCGCACCGCCGCCAGATTTCGTCCCCACACATCTCCTCCGCCGTTCACACGCCGCCCGAGCTCGTTCCTGAGAGATCAAATCCAACCGCCGCCTCTTCTCGTCCCCGACCTGCCACACGAGCTCGTCCCCGACCGCTGCCGCTGGTCTATTCCCTCCGCCCGATGGGGACAGATTCCCTCCGCCGCTTGAGCTCGTGACCTAACGGATTAAAGCCAACCGCCGCCACTGCTCTGTTCCCTCCGACCGATGGAGAAGCCGCTGGCCCCCGATTCAACAAACGGAATATCCGCCAGAGTCCCCTCCTTGCCTCCTTCAACTCGCGATTCTGAGATCTATAGCCAGAAGCCGAAGGAGAACCTCGCCAGTCTCCTGCGGCGAGAAAATTTTCGAGCTAATCGTACGGCTTGACCCTAGTGGGTTCCTTCTTTTCCTCTACTTGTTGTCAATGATTTATGTCATGGTGGCATCATGGAGTGTGTGGTGGCTCTTGGATCAGCCAGTAGATTTGTTCTGGACATTCTCTCTGCGTGGACGATCTCAGTTTCGGATAGCCCTCGGATGGTTGTTTCACAGTTTGCGTACATTCTTCTACTGAGCTGCGCCGCAATTCATTTCCTTGGGCCAAGCAACATCATGTTAGCTATGTACACGAGAATCCTTTATGCTGCAAGCCTACTAGGATACAATACTTCTGGTTATTGTCGGCCTTTAGGGATTGCTTTGTTTGTTGAACGTCCAAGTCATGATGAAGTTGGGGCATCTATATTTTGCAGTATACTTATTTGTAGCAGGGGGAGTACTTCTTTTCGTTTGGACAAGGGCCGGTCCAGACTACAGTTAGACAGGGGGAGAACTGATTTTAATACAATTTATATTAAACTTTTATACTTATTTGTAGCATGTAAACGTATAATGTTCGATTTTTTTATTTGCCATTCTTAGTCACAAAATTGCAAAATGTTAGTTGTAACATTCTTTCTATATATTAGTAACTCATCTAGTTGAAGAATACATTTGCATTGTGCTACATTTAAACTATACTTTTAGCATAGTTTTCTTTTTCAATCAATTTTAGATAACGACATAAATTATATAGTGTTTCTATATTTATGACAGAGATATCTAATGAGATGGTATAACAAATATCTTACAAGCAGTTTTTAGTGTCCGATTAGATAAACATATTACAGAAATATCTCGAGTATATATTGATTGCTAGCACAAATATTTACCCCTATTTCCATGTTCAAATATGTCTTGAAACTTATGGTGGGTACAATAATGAGATGACAATGTGTGCATGACGCATACATAGTATTCAAAGAGCATCTCTAACAGTAATCACCGACGAATAAATAAACTAAATAGATTCTATTGTTTTCACGTAAAATGACATCTTTCTTTGTTGAAGATACAAAGGAAAATAAGAAACCTTCATGAATTTATTTTACTTCATCACCAAAGAAAGATATTTGCAGACGCTGGCCAAGGGAGGTGACCGCAATGATGAACATAGTGTCATATATGTATGTGCCAGTCTATGCCGTTGATATTTATCTGGTGTGGTATAGTCAAGTCATAGTCTTACGCATTGTAGTGTCACATCTTTGCAGTGTTGGCCAATGTCAGGCAATAATCTATCCGTATTTTTGTGATTTGCTCTGTTAGACCTTTTCAAACTAAGACTGGCTGACACTTTTTTAAAGTTATGTGCCCTCTATTTATGACTTATTTCCAAATGTTTGACCTGGCCAACAATGAAGTACGTAAACATAACAAAGACGATCGGAGCCCTAACTTGTGAATTCCGAATATAAACTTGAATATTCATCTTTGATGGCGAATGTAAAATGGTCATAATGGGGGAAATGTGCTTGACTAATTACATGTTGCTAAAAATGCAGGTGAGGAAGGTGTCGGAGCATAAGGTAGCAACAGAGAGCAAGCTTGAGATTTTGTAGAGAAGAGAGAGAAGTTTGAAAAACAATTAGTTGGAATGCTCAAACCAAGTGTCTTGGAGTTTCCTGAGTAGTACGAGCGGCATCACAATTGCTTGTATCGTTGCCAGCATTCTGCTACGTCTACTGACTATTGGCCCGCACGACATGATCTCGCGTGGAGCTAGTGTTGATATAGCACGACATGATCACGTACCTCAAAGGTTGAATTGTGGAAGGTGATTATCTTCCACCGAGGTGTATAGGATCTTGTATGTAACGGTTGGTCATGTTACCTTAAACATGACAATGGTAAGTCCACATAAATTATTTGTTCTACCATTTATCTCTTTTTTGTTTGTATTCTCACACTGCCATATCAGTACGTCGGGACATAGCTTTGGTAACACGCACTTGTGTTACTGTAGGTCCAAAACTGTGTTACTAAGCCATCTCCTACACATTTTTCATAGTGTTACGTTAGGCCGTGTTACTGAGAGGTGATGACTGTCACACATAAAAATTGTTACCGTATGTTAAAAATAGTGCTACTTAACATGCATCATGTGTGTTACAGAATACACTAGTAACACAATTTTATAACTACAGTCACACAAATAGTAATATGTTTTGTAATTGTACAACATTACCTGTAACATCTTTTTCTAAATACAGTGATGACGTGGGACACACGTTCGTTGGGAGACACCAAGAGGAAGGTATAAAGCAGTGTAGCAGCAGTTTCCCTCAGTATGAAACCAAGTTTTAATCGACCAGTAGGAGCAAGAAATCACTTCTGAAGGTTGTCAGTGTCGCGCTGACGTGGAACCTGCACACAACACAATCAAACTACTTTGCCCCAACGAAACAGTGAGGTTGTCAATCTCACCGGCTTGCTGAAAACAAAGGATTAAACGTATGGTGTGGAAAACAGTAGTAAATTGCAGAGAATGAAAAGGAGCAGTGTTTGCAGTTGGTTGTATTATCAGTGTAAAAGAATGGACCGGGGTACACAGTTCACTAGTGGTGTCTCTCCATAAAAGATAATGCTGGGTGAACAAATTACAGCCGGGCAATTGACAAAATATTGAGCGCATGACAATGCATATGACATGATGATTACTATGATATTCATGTGGGCATTATGACAAAATACATAGACCGTTATCCAACAGCGTCTATGACTAATAATCCACCGCCAGGTTGTCATCCGAGTTCCCCGTTGGTATTAAGTTGCAAGCAACGGATAATCGCATTAACTAATGTGCGTAATGTAAACAAATGCATTAGACCTAACGGCGCACCCTTAAGCTAAGCATCGGTTATTTTATCCCCAGTGGCAACAACACATCCACAATCTTAGAAGTTATTGTCACTCACCCAGATTACCGGAGGCATGAACCCACTATCTAGCATAAATACTCACTCTTGGAGTTACAAGCATCTACTTGGCCAAAGCATCTACTAGTAACGGAAAGCATGCAAGATCATAAATAACACTTAAGATAGATTGATAATCAACTTGACATAGTATTCAATATTCATCGGATCCCAGCAAACACAACATGTAGCATTACAATAAGATGATCTTGATCATGATAGGCAGCTCACAAGATCTAAACATGATAGCATAAAGTGGAGAGACAACCATCTAGCTACTGCCATGGACCCGTAGTCCAAGGATGAACTACTCACGCATCACTCCGGAGGCAGGCATGGTGATGTAGAGCCTTCCGGTGATGATTCCCTCTCCGGCAGGGTGCCGGGAAGAGCTTCTGAACCCTCCCGAGCTAGGGTTGACGGCGGCGGCGTCTCTGGAACTTTTCGTGGATAATGGCTCGGGTATTTAGGGTTTTCGCGTCAGGAGGAATAAATAGGCGAAAGGGCGGCGGCTGGAGACGCACGTGGGCCCCACACCACCCCATGGCGCGGCAGGGGGGCCGCGCGGCCCCATGGTGTGGCTGCCTCGTGGCTCCCCTCCGTCTCTCCTTTGGACTCCGTGTACGTGTTGGAAAAATAGGAGGTTCTATCCAAGTTTCGTCCAATTCCGAGAATATTTCCAGACTAGCTTTTCTGGAATACAAAAACAGCAGAAAACATGAACTGGCACTGTGGCATCTTGTTAATAGGTTAGTCCCAGAAAATGCGTAAAAATGCTATGAAGTGTATATAAAACATGTAACAATTGGTATAATATCAACATGGAACATCAGAAATTATAGATACGTTTGAGACGTATCAATCATCCCCAAGCTTAGTTATACTCGTTCTCGAGTAGGTAAAACGATAAAAACAAAATAATTTCTGAGGTGACATGCCACAATCATAATCTTGATCAAATAGTATTGTAAAGCACATGTTATGAATGAAGTGATTCAGGTCAATGGTCTATTGTTTGCTAGCAAGTAGATAATTAGCAAACAACTGAATCATATAATCAAAAACTTTTCATGAATAGTATTTTCAAGACAAGCATCAAAGAGTTTTGCATAAGAGTTAACTCATAAAGCAATAGATTCTAAGAAAATGTATTTAACCAACACAAAGGAAGATTTAATCTTCGGCAATTGCTTTCAACTTTCAACATATATATCTCATGGATATTTGTCAACACAAAGCAATATAATAAGTGCAATATACATATAGCGGACCTGCACTTAAAAATTGGCAAGATCCCTGTGTATAGTGCAAACCCCTGTATCGATTCATTTGCACACACAGTTTAAGATGAATATCACAACAAAGTATCAATTATTACACGTGGGTCCAGTACTTAGGAAAATATCCATTACAATTTGCATAGCACGAAGCTAGCTCTGAAAGAGTAAAGCAGCGGAAATAAAGTAGCAGTGAGTCTCCATCATCTTCATGTGCCACAGGCGAAAACATGTTGGTTGTAGACTCGAAACCTTATACGAAACCTCACTCATCGTCTGAACATCCTGCAACAGGAAAAATGTTGCAACAAGGTGGGTAAGAACCATATAAAATGGAACTGGCAAGTGACACTCTGTGGACACTTAGTGGAATAACTCTAATATCCTATATGCATATTTGGCTGGTGGGGTTCAAAGGCTATTTGCATAAAGCCAACTTTTTCCTATCTCTTTTGAAAACTTGCACGTACTCAGGTTCACTCATCTAACTGAGGCTGGGTCTAAACCAGGTGCACTCACTTAAATGAGCCTGAGTTCCTAACCCTTGTTCACCCTTCAAAGTTTTACTTGAGAAGTTGGAATGTTGGGATCCTCCGTTGACGTCCTTGATCAGCTGCTCAGAATTGTCCGTAACCGGGGACACGGCTAAGTACTTAGTTTTGACACTCTCGAGAGGTTGTGCACGTTCACCATTTGACTCAATCAGCCCAAACTATTCTCTACACTTCAATAGTGATAAGGAAAAGGAGAAGATCGAGACGAGACTTTTCAGAAGTTGTGTTCCCATGATCATACCAGGAGACCACCGCCCACCTATCATCCCTACATCTGTCGATCTCCTGACCCAGGTCCACACCAACGTACTCCGTCAAGACAGAGCCCATATGACAAATGGCTGCACTGGAAGCAATCTTCACTTGGAGTAACTTCAAATCCCTTCGTCCCTGGGTGGCAATCCACAAGTGCACGTACTCAGGTTCACTCATCTAAATGAGCCTGGGTAAAATCCAGGTGCACTCACCTAAATGAGCCTAAGCAGCCACTCAACTCCAACCTCCATCCACATGCCACTTCCACCTAGGTGTTTCATTAACTTAGTAGAATTTTCATCCCTTTACTTATATAAAATATTTTCAGCGTAGCAACGCTAATATCTACTAAGTTATTATATAAGTTCCTAGACACATAGGAATAAGGGTGATATTCTAAACATGTCTTACATAGCAATACTAATAACACCTACACATGCTTAAGGAAAATAAACTAAGTCATGCATAGACAAAAATACTTAGGAATTTTATGAATGTGCCGCTTGCCTTTGATAGTTGTTGTTGCTCACAAACTCTTTTCAACGTAACTCAGCGCTCTTCGTTCAAACTATACAAGGCAAGAGATAACAATAAACAAACAATAACACAAGCATATAACATAACAACAAACATGGGCAAAAAAATACAACTGGGTTGGTGGTCCAAATTCATCACATAATTCAATATGCAAAAGGAATTAATATGATGAGGTCTAGGTTGGTCAAGATCCATTGTTTGCAATTTGAATTTTGGTCAAATTGCATACTAGGTTAAAGTTTGCAAACAAGTCACTAAAAGATTTTAAACAATTTCAAAATTCCCATGATGAAATGATTCAACTAAAATAGGTTTTGGGTCTACTGGACAGAGGACAACTAATTAAAACTAATCCAATTGGATTTACTCAAAAATCTAATTTTAAACTAAAGTTATGCCAAAATTTACACAAATTACACATTTGAAATTTGAATACATCTAAACTTGGGAAAACAGAAAACTAACAGAACCAATATAATCTACAGAACCTAAGGTTTCCAAAAATATTTTATTTGCAAAATTTGAACTTATAGATATTTTATTATTAAAATACTACCGACTTGTATTTTAAATAGTAGAAATAAAGATTTGGTAAAAATTAGATTTTATTACAGATCTGTAATCTAGACAAGTTAGCGAATTGAATGGTATATTATTTGAAATTTTTGGACGTCTAGATCTTTTCCTATGGATTTTACAAGTTTAAAAAGTAAAAATCATTTTTAAGTTGCAAAAGTTATGTTTTTATACTACTGTACTAAGGATCTCAAATAGTAACATTGGCAACAAGAATCATCTCAAAATAATTTATAGAATTACAATTATAACTAAAATAATCGTTTACATGTTTATGTAAATAACAAGTTTGTGCACGACTAAAATATATGTTTTTATTATACCACTGTATTCTACACGTTCATACGAATCCATAGACTACAAAAACATTGAAAACGGAGTTACGGTTGATTTGATATGGAATTAACAAGTTTTAAACATTTTCTGAAATTTTATAATGATTTAAAAGGAACGGAGCGATCTGATTGGTCCATACCGGCGGGCGGACGTGGTCGCGGGCGGACGCGGACATACGCGGTCACGGGCGGACGCGGATGCGGGCTGTCGCGGACGGACGCGGGCGGACGGCGGTCGTGGGCGGACGGACGCGGACAGAGGTCGCGGGTCGCCGGGAAATGGTGAAGATGCCGGCGCAGCGGCTCGGACTTGGACGGCGCGGCTGCTCCCGTGGTGCTCCGGGCTCGGAGAGACCACGACGAGGTTCAGCTCGTCACGGCGAACGTAATGAGGACGACGTCGGCGTGCTCCACTTCCAGAACGGCAACGGGGACATGGTCGGAGGTGCGGTGGCGCTGTGACCCTCGGGTCGAGCTCCGGCTCGCTGTTCTGCTGCACATAAAATAGCCCGCAGGCGTGAGGGAGATGCACAATGACTAGGGAAATAGAAAGGGACAGGATTTGGAGGAGGAGGCCCCCGTCTTTGGCCGGAAACGAAGAAATGGCGGCGGCGGACAGCTCGGTCCCGACGAGCGATTGTGGCAGCCTGGGGGCACGGTTTGCTCGGGAAGGAGAGGGGAAATGGAGGGAGGTCGTGGAATTTTTATAGGAGAAAACGGCGTTTTAATTGGGGCATTAAAACGCCCGGAATCAACTCGGGGAGAAACGGCAACGTGTGAGCTGTTGTCCTGCGTGATTTCCGTCTGGAGCATGAAGACGACCTGTTCGTCGGCCAAAATGGGCCAGAAATCGGCCCAGAAATAAATAGAAGGGAGAAATTTTTTAATGAAAGAAAGACGGGCTTGGTTGGGCTGTGCGCGCGCGAAAAAAAAAGGAGGCGCGGCTGCTTTCTGGGCTTCGGCCCAGTTGGGTCGAATCTATTTTTTGTTTTGTTTTCGTTACTCTTTTCTATTTTCTGTTTTTCTTAAATCTTTCATAACTTTTGTTTTAAAACTCCAAATCAATTCAAACAAGTTTCTAAAAGTTTGTAAAATCAAAACCTATCTGTTAAAACTTTCAAACTAATATTTCCAAACTTTTCAAAAATTTAAATATTCAAATATTGCATAAAGGATTATTTAAACCTTTATGTAATATTTTATAAATTGGATTTTATAAATTCTTTTGAATTTAAATTTAAAATCAAAACAAAAAAAGAGTAATATAACTCAATAAAATAATTTTGTACAAAATATTTTGTTTTAAAAGAATTCGATAAATCATTTTAAATACAAAACTCATTTAAAGTATCGAAATAATTATTTTCCTTCACAAATCTTTAAATCTTGAAAATAGAATTAAGGAAGTATTTAAAATACATTTCCAAAATTGCAAGTTAGAAATTTTTCATAAAAGATTATTTGACACTATTATCTCAACTTTGAAATATGGTTTTAATGACATCATCTGTGGTTTATTTAAAATAAATAAAAATACCACAAATGTTTGATATTGGAAAATAGTTATTTTTACTTTTCAAGTAAGTATAATCCAAACTCGACCAACATTCAAAATAGAACAAATAAAACCAAAGCAATTCAGAAATTATTATATATAGCATAATATGCCCTTTATGATATTTTCTCAAATAGTTTTCAAGTGGAATTAAATTTCCAACTTTTGAACATTCTCAAATGCAAACAAGACAAGAAGGTGAAGCATGTATGCATGATTTTATGTTTTCAAAACAAAATACATATAGTATTCAAAAAGTTTTTGATTTTTCTGATTTTTCAACATTTTGAAAATCTTGGAATGTTACAATACAAGCATATAAAAATTGTTGCACCAAAGTTGACACTAGTGTTTGCTTCTAAGATAGAAAGAAGTAGGAAAACTGACTCAACATAAAAGTAAAAGAAAGGCCCTTCGCAGAGGGAAGCAGGGATTAAATCATGTGCTAGAGCTTTTTAAGTTTTTGAAATCATATAGAGAGTAAAAATAAGTTTTGAGAGGTGTTTATTAATTGTCAACGAATCAGAAAAATGGAAAGTACAATATGACCCCTGCCAACCAGACTTTTAAGAGCGGCTCCCATGAAGGACGTTATTTCTACCAGCAAGGCAGATCATCCCTCTTCTCTTTTGTTTACACATGCAGATATTTCACTGTTTGTCATTGCTTGACTGATAAATCAGGGCAAAAATGTGAAGAGAATTAAGCGGTTAAAGTTGTAATTAATTGGGACTGGGCACCCCATTTGCCAGCTCTTTTTGCAAAATTAATGGGTAAGCGGATGTATATGCCGCTAGTCCGGTGGTAAAGTCTGTTTGACAGTTGACATAAAGACATCCACCCCGTCCTCATGAGCTTGGTAAACATTGACAAAATAGGAGTAATAATTTTTGAATAGTTTAAAGGTAGCACATGAAAAATTTACTTGGAATGGCAAGGAAATACCACATATAGATAGTTATGGTGGACACAGATGGCATGGATTTTGGCTCAAGGTTTTGGATGCACGAGAAGCATTCCCTCTCAGTACAGAGTTTAGGCTAGCAAAGTTATTTGAAGCAAACACATGATATCAACCGACACAGCAAGACTTATATGAAAACATATTGCAAGCATTATAAGACTCTACACTGTCTTACTTGTTAACCAAACCCTTTTACTAGAAAATATCTAGACCTTAGAGATACCAATCAGGCAAACCAAATTTCAACGAGGTTTACGGTAGTTCTTCATTAATAGGTTTTAACTACATGATACAAAAGCTTAAGCATGAACTACTTGATAACTCAAAACAATTGACAAGTATCAAATTATCCAATACAGTGATCTACAAGAATATGTAAGCTTTTTCCATTATACCATCTACCACATGCAACATTTTCTGTTCCAAGCAAACACCAATCAATTTATTTCAACATAAACTCTCCAAACAATTATAAGTGAAGCAAGAGAGTACTTTCTTTAAAAGAACTATCAGCTCTGAATAAGAGATGCATGCAAAACAGGAGCTAAAAGCATAGCAATAGCTAGATAAGAATACTCAACAAGTATAAGTGAAGAATAGGAGTATTCATATGAAAAAGCGGAGCGTGTCTCTCTCCCAATCAAGAATGCTAGGGTCCAATCAAGTTGACCATAAGAAAAATAAAATACTGAAAATAAAAGCACACAGACGCTCCAAGTAAAGCACATATGATGTGAAAGAATTAAAATATAGTTTCACTAGAGATGACCTGATAAGTTGCTGATGAAGAAGGGGATGACCTGATAACTAACGAAAGATGCGTACATATCTGAGGATCACACACACAAAAATTCAGATTTAAATGATTGTTCTGTGATTTTACAGAAGTAAAACGGTGAACAGCAGAAATCTGTTCCTGCGCAGAAATCCAAATCTAGCATCATCTTCCTATTAGAGGCAATACTTGGCACAACAATGCGATAAAATAAAGATACAAAAGAATTGTTACAGAAGTAAACAACTCCTTGACTCAAAAAGAAAAGAAAATTTGCAGAAATAAAATAATGGGTTGTCTCCCATAAGCGCTTTTCTTTAACGCCTTTCAGCTAGGCGCAGAAAGTAAGAATCAAGTGTTTCCAAGTGATGAAGCATCAAAATCATCAAAAACTTCCTCAAAAACACAGCTTGTAACTATAGGCATTTTTTGGTTTAGGTAATTCTTGGGAAGCAAATTTGAATAATTCATTATGTGATTCACCCTCAATTTCACTAAACGTTTTATCAGTTTTAAGCACATTAGGTGGTTTCGGTTGAGGCACTTTTCGAACATACATGAATTTTTGCTCTTTCCCCACAAAATCTTTCTGCTTTTTAAACTCGATAGAGGAGAAAGTTGAACTTAGAGTATCCTCTAATTCACCTATCCTGAAGTTTTGATTATCATGGCCAGTGCTAGCTTCTAAAATGGTAATTCTTTTATTAATATCTCAAAGTGATTCATTAACTTTGCTAGAACTACCAAGCAAATCCGACAAGTTTTTCTCCATGGACTCCAATTTTTTATAACATCTTCCAAAGTAGTCTCAATTTTAAGATCATTAATAGGTGGTGTTCCTACCAAACTTTCAATTATATTGCGTGCTTGCAAAGCAGGAGTCCCGAGAAAGTTGCCTCCTGTCAGAGTATCTAGAACATACCGATACCAACTAGTGATACCGACGTAAAAATTTCTAAAAAGGATCATGGTAGAATATTTTTTAGTACATCTACGGTGAGCATTGATGACCCACAAGTATAGGGGTTCGCAACACTCTTCGAGGGAAGTAAAACCCAAATTTATTGATTCGACACAAGGGGAGCCAAAGAATATTTATAAGACTTAACAGATGAATTGTCAGTTCAGCTGCACCTGGAAATAGACTTACTTGACACAGTTTATCAGTAGCAGCAGTTTTATAACAGTAGCAATAGTGAAATAATAGCAGCAGTAAAATAAAAGCAGCAGTAATAATTGTAGTAGACAGCAGGATTAAAATACTGTAGGCATAGGGATGGATGAACGGGCGTTGCATGGATAAGATAATTCATATAATAGTCAAGCGTAGGGCATTTGCAGATAGATAATAATAAAGTATCCAGGTAATAATCAATCATAGGCATGTGTTCCGTATTTAGTCGTGCGTGCTCGCAATGAGAAACTTGCACAACATCTTCTGTCCTACCAGCCCGTTTGCAGCGGGGCCTCAAGGGAAACTACTGGTAATTAAGGTGCCCCTTTTAATAAAGCACCGGAGCAAAGCATTAACACTCCGTGAACACATGTGATCCTCACATTACAGCCATCCCCTCCAGTTATCCCAATTGTTGTCACTTTGGGGCCTCGGGTTCCGGACAATTATATGTGTAAACAACTTGCAGATATGATCTAAAACAATAATTATCCTCATGATTCAATAACATGTTCAGATCTGAAATCATGGCACTCGGGCCCTAGTGTCGAGCATTAAGCATAACAAGTTGCAACAATGACATAAAGTACTAACAACGGATACTAGGCACCATGCCCTAACAATCTGATATCTATTACATGAATGATCTCATCCAATCCCTACCATCCCCTTCAGCCTACAGCGGGGATTACTCACACATGGATGGGGGAATCATGGATGGTTGATGGAGAGGCGTCGGTGATGATGATGGTGATGATCTCCTCCAATTCCCCGTCCCGGCAGGGTGCCAGAACGGAGTTTCTGCTCCCCGAAATAGGGTTTTCGGTGGCGGCGGAGCTCTGGAGTGTTTCTGGAAAAAGAGTCGATCCCCCTCGAGTTTTTAGGTCAAAAGGAATATGTAGTCAAAAGGGGGACGCGAGGTGGTGCCCGAGGCGGCCACACCACCCCCTGGCGCGGTTCAGCCCTGGCCGCGCGGGCCCATGGTGTTGGGCCCTCGTGGCCCGCCTCCGTCTCGTCTTCTGGCTCCGTGTGTCTTCTGGAAAAATAGGAACTTCAGGATATTTTTCGGTAATTTTCCCAAAACTTGACTTTCTGCACAAAAATAAGACACCAGGGCAATTCTGCTGAAAACAGCGTTAGTCCGTGTTAGTTGCATTCAAAACACACAAATTAGAGGTAAAACAACAGCAAAAGTGTTCGGGAAAGTAGATACGTTTTGGACGTATCAAGCATAAGGACATCCACCCCGTCCTCATGAGCTAAAAACAGTGTCACAAAATAAGAAGTGTTTTGAAGGTTTTAAAGGTAGCACATGAAAATTTACTTGGAATGGTTCGAAATACCATGCATAGGAATTTTTGGTGGACTCTTTGGGATAACTTGGTTTTAAGGATTTGGAAGCACGAGCAGCATTCCCGCTCAGTACAAGTGAAGGCTAGCAATAGACTGGAAGCGACAATCAAGAGAGCAATAACCGTCATAATCATGCTTGCGACATAATAAAATTAACGGGGCATAAAAGTGATACTAGAACTCTGAGGCAAAATAAATCATCAAGGCTTAATTGACTTTTTGTTTTTCAGTCATGAGCATGCGTGAGCATGTGCCAAGTCAATTCAAGTGAATCATTCAGAGGAGGATACCACCATGTCATACCCTTTTATGAATAGAACAATGCAAGCAAATATCTATATGACATGTTATATACTATTAGTGAATTGGAACTGATCATATGAAAACATGAACTACTAAGCATCCATTAAATAACATTGCCCCTCATACGAATCAGCTAAGCATGTCCACATGAGCGAGTATATGTACAAAAATGAAAAACAAATAGAGTTCATACCAGCCTCTCACCACAACTCGAGTTGTCATAAATCGTCATTATTGCTTTTCACTTGTGTGGCTTGAATGATATGAAATGATAACCAAGCTCCAATGGAGTCACGGAAGACTGTTGAACTCTGCAACAACTATACAAAACCGAAGAAGAACAACAAATATTTTTGGGTTTTCGATTTGAAACGAACAAAGAAAGGAACAAACAAATAAAGCAAAATCTTTTTGGATTTTTGAATACTAAACCGAAGCTAAAAGATAAAGCAAACCAGTACTAAAAGTACACAAGAGGTAAACAAAGAGAAATAACAGAAATATTTTTGGTCTTTTTGGGTTTTGGAAAATAAAATCAAAACAAGAAACAACAACGAAAAAGAAAGAAACGAAACATGGATATACAAAGTACCGACCGAATATGATATGAAGTGAGTGAGATGTCGTGTACCTCCCCCCAAGCTTAGGCTTTTGGCCTAAGTGGAGATCAATCATCGGCGTGGGTGTCGCTCCACCCCGGTGAATCATCCCAGCATGATCGTAATCAGGCTCCCGTGAAGAAGAAGGGGCAGAAGTCCCATAATCAAAGTGCTGGTACGGGAAGCCCGCGATGTCGGAAGGCTGAGTGAAACCTCATCGGGCCCTCTCCATCATCCTCTGGGCGAGGGCCATGCTCCTCTAAGTATGCCTCAAGATCATCCTCAGATAATGACCACCTTTCCCTGGCATCAAGGTTAAACAAAAGAGGTGCAGGCAAACAAACTAATCGTTCGGACTTAATTAATCTCCACCTGCGTTTCTGGAAAAAGGTTATTTCGTAGACTAAGTTATTCAAGGTAGCCCAGTTAGAAACAAATTTATGACTTATCATGGAATTAATATCAAGCCTTTCTATAGGAAACTGAATGTCTAAATGATGCGGCCCTACACCATGCATAGCTAATAAACGAGAAGCAATAAGACCTCCACAGATTCCCCCTTTCTCGCGGTTAGCTGAAAGACGGAAAGCTATCAAAGCACCTAGATTATAAGTCCTATCACACCTCAAAGCAGCTGAAATGAAAGCCAAATCATAAACAGATAATTTGCTTGCAGTTTTCCTAGCTAGAACACACTTGCCAATGTAATAGGCAAAATATCGAATAGATGGGAGTTGAATGCTTCGAATTTTACCACTCTCCTCTTCTAAACTTCTCCCTTGGCAGATTTCCTTATACAGGTCCATTAGAGGTTAGGTTGCCCTCTAATCTTCTCACGCGATCCCCAATGCGGTACCTTAATAGCTGTGCAAAAATCATCAAAGGGCAAATCCACAGCTATATTGTAGATGTTATAGTGAACCATGGGGTTAGGTGAAGACCAACTGAATCTAAAGTTTTGCACTACCGACATAGTCAGTTTTGCATATTGATATGGTTCATCAACAACAAAATCTTCCAACCCTGCATTAGAGATTAGAGTGTTGAAATCTTGCAAGATTCCTGCAGCAGTCATGAAGTTAGAGCATGGATAGATTGAGGGGAACACGGCATCTTCGCGGTTGACCCCCATGACTTCATGCACCTCCAATTCATTGTAATCAAGTTGATATTCATTCATCCTTCTTTTCTGAAATTTTAAACAAACCTCATAAAACATGATTTTGGAGCAACTAAATCAAAGAAACTACTATAGAGACTTGCAAGAGGGCTACACATGCATCAAAACTAATTAATCTAAGCATAGAACAAGCATGCAAACACATCTAACATGTCACCTACAGTACTAAAATGCTCAAGAAATACACAACTAAACAAAATTCTACTTGGATAAACGGAGGAGTCACATACCGGAGAGCAAATGGTCCAAATCTCAGCAACAAAGATGGGCTGAGCAAGGAGATCGAAAAATCGAGCAAGAGCAGCAAGAACACGGGTTTGAACAATGGTGGTGTGTTTGGTCGGGAGAGAGAAAGAAATGAGAGGAAGATGGGTGAGTGGAGGGCCAGGTGGGACCCACACCATGCCACGGCGCGGCCCACACCCCTGCCGCGCGGTGGGGTGGGTGGTGGCATGGTGGGTCCCCCTGGTCAGCCCAGGCACTCCCACATTCCTCTTTAAAAACTAAGATTTATGGTATAATTTTCAGAAATTTTTGAAAACTTTCATTTTGCACATTTTCTGGTATTTAAATAATAAACTTTAAGGCAGAAATAAAATTTTATAAAGACCAATTTCAACTAAAACTTTGCAAGTTCAGTAACACAACAGTAGGTAAAACAAGGTTGAGAAATAAAATGTTGTTTAGTGCTTCTATGCATTTAAAACATATTTGTTAACAAGGTTGATCAAGTCTTGTCACCAAATAAATTTTATATGACATAAAAGAATTAAACCACATGAGACAATCATGTTACCTTAAATTGTATAGCAATAGATCCAATCATAATACTTTGAAATCCTTCTTGAGGTTCATAAATAGGGCAATCAATACTTCCCACTTTGATAGTTCTAAGATTGGCTATTGTATTTACTCCATATATCTTGTCCGGCTTTTTGGGAAAATAAACAGTATGCTCTTTGTCATTAACATTGAAGGTTACTTTTCCTTTGTTGCAATCAATAACAGCCCCTGCAGTGTTAAGAAAAGGTCTCCCAAGAATAATAGACATATTATCATCTTCAGGCATTTCCAACACAACAAAGTCAGTTAATATTAAACAATTATTAGCCACTTGAACAGGAACATCCTCACATATGCCAACAGGAACAGCAGTAGATTTATCAGCCATTTGCAAAGATATATCAGTTGGTATCAATTTTTCTAAATAGAGTCTCTTATAAAGAGAGAAAGGCATAACACTAACTCCTGCTCCTAAATCACATAGAGCAGTTCTAACATAATTATTCTTAATAGAGCATGGGATAGTTGGTATACCTGGATCTCCAAGTTTCTTTGGAACCTTACCATTGAAAGAGTAATTAGCAAGCATAGTAGAAATTTCCTCATTAGGAATTTTCCTTTTGTTAGAGACAATATCTTTCATATATTTTGAATAAGGAGGCAATTTAATAGCATCAGTCAAAGGAATTTGCAAAAACAAGGGTTTCATCCATTCACAAAATTTATTATAGTGTTCCTCTTCCTTTGATTTATGTTTCTTATTAGGAAAAGGCATTTGCTTTTGCACCCAAGGTTCTCTCTCATTACCATGCTTTTAGCAATGAAATCTTCTTTAGTATACTTTTTATTCTTAGTATGCTTTTCAGGTTCATCTTCACTCTCCTCTTTATCAGAAGCATCATTTTTATCCTTATCATTGTTATGTTCATTACCACTTTCAGTTTCAGCATCAGAGATAGATATACTATTTGGATCATTAACATGCTCATTTTCTTTAATTGATTCAGGAGATTCTTCAACATGTTTATGTTTCTTCTTCTTCTTTTTCTTAGAAGGGTACTAGTTTCATTAGCTAGTTGAGAATCTTGCTCAATTCTTTTAGGATGTCCTTCAGGATACAAGGGATCCTGAGTAGAAGCACCACCTCTAGTTCCTACTCCATAAGCATGTTTTTCATTTTCTCTAGAAGCATTAACTAGCAGATCTTTTTGTACCTTAGTGAGTTGATCTATTTGAGTTTGAACCATATGGAAATGTTTAATAAGCATTTTAACATCATTAGAAGTTCTTTCCACAATATCATGCAATTTACTCATAGCTCTAGAATTTTCCATCAGATGATTCTGCACTCTCATATTAAAGTTATCCTGCTTAACAATATAATTATCAAATTCATCTAAGCATTGATCAGGAGTTTTAGAATAAGGAATATCCCTATCATCAAAATGTTGGAGAGAGTGTACCTCAACTACTGATGGGTGAGGAATTGGCTTACATAATTCTTCTATTGGTGGTAGATTCTTCACATCTTCAGATTTAATACCCTTCTCTTTAAGAGATTTCTTGGCTTCTCTCATTTCTTCATCACTTAGTTCAAGAATTCCTCTCTTCTTTGGTGTGGGTATCGGGGTCGGCTCAGGTATAGTCCAATCATCATGATTTTGGCTTATTTTATCCATTAATTCCTCAGCTTCATCTGGAGTTCTTTTCCTGAAAACACAACCAGCACAACTATCTAGGTATGTCCTAGATTCAACAGTTAGTCCATTATAGAATATATCAAGAAGTTCATTTTTAGCTAATTGATGTCCAGGCCGAGCTCTGAGTAAAGAACAAAACCTTGCCCAAGATTTAGGCAATTTCTCGGCTTCCAATTGTTTGAAATTAAAGATTCTCTGTAAAGCAGCATGTTGAGCACTAGCAGGAAAATATTTCTGGAAGAAAGCATTAACCAAATCCATA
Source organism: Poa pratensis (assembly GCA_947311845.1). Lineage (NCBI taxonomy): Eukaryota > Viridiplantae > Streptophyta > Magnoliopsida > Poales > Poaceae > Poa > Poa pratensis. The sequence goes on along the minus strand of CAMZMU010000048.1, from coordinate 51,015,013 downwards.
GGACTTTTAATGGATCCAGGAGATAAACTATTAAACCAAGTTTTAGCTTCATCTTTTAATGAGAAAGGAAATATTTTAGTAACGAAGTAACTGCGTTTCTTAATGTCATCAGAAAACACACTACTTAAAGTAGAAAGAGTGTTCATATGTTCTACAGCACTTTCATTTTCAGTTCCTCGAAAAGGTTCTTTCTCAACAATAGATATATGTGACAAGTCCATAGAGAAATCATAATCTTTATCTTTTATATCAATGGGAGATGTAGCAAACTTAGCATCAGGAGACAGTTTGTAATTAACAGCACGTCTTGCAAGAAGATTTTTAATAGCACTAGCATCTTTAGAAGCATTGCATTCTTCAATAAATTCATCATCAAGTTCAACATAAGTTTCCTCGAAATCATCACTAGTATGATCTCTTAATTCAGGTGAACTAACAGGTGTAATGGGACTTTCATTAGGTGTTTCAGCATTTTCAGTTTGTTTTGACTTAGCAATTGTAGCATCTAGAAAAGGACCTAATGAACCACTCTCATCAAGCACAGTAGAAGCATCATCAAAATTTCAGAAGTATTTTCAGATTCAGCAGAAGTAGCAGCATGTGAAGTATGTGTATGTGGTGGTGTGACAAGTTGACTTATAACAGACGGTGAATCAAGAGCAGCAGAAGTGTTCAGAGTTGTACCTCTCCTTGTAGTGGATGGCAATATGCGAACCTCTCATCACGAGGTTTACCCATGATGAATGAATTGCAGCGAACAGTATCACTCTCAGGTGAGCTTATAAATAGAGCTATGCTCCCCGGCAACGGCGCCAGAAAATAGTCTTGATGACCCACAAGTATAGGGGATCGCAACAGTCTTCGAGGGAAGTAAAACCCAAATTTATTGATTCGACACAAGGGGAGCCAAAGAATATTTATAAGCCTTAACAGATGAATTGTCAGTTCAGCTGCACCTGGAAATAGACTTGCTCGACACAGTTTATCAGTAGCAACAGTTTTATAGCAGTAGCAGTAGTGAAATAATAGCAGCAGTAAAATAAAAGCAGCAGTAATAATTGAGTAGACAGCAGGATTAAAATACTGTAGGCATAGGGATGGATGAACGGGCGTTGCATGGATAAGATAATTCATATAATAGTCAAGCGTAGGGCATTTGCAGATAGATAATAATAAAGTATCCAGGTAATAATCAATCATAGGCATGTGTTCCGTATTTAGTCGTACGTGCTCGCAATGAGAAACTTGCACAACATCTTCTGTCCTACCAGCCCGTTTGCAGCGGGGCCTCAAGGGAAACTACTGGTAATTAAGGTGCTCCTTTTAATAAAGCACCGGAGCAAAGCATTAACACTCCGTGAACACATGTGATCCTCACATTACAGCCATCCCCTCCGTTATCCCAATTGTTGTCACTTTGGGGCCTCGGGTTCCGGACAATTATATGTGTAAACAACTTGCAGATATGATCTAAAACAATAATTATCCTCATGATTCAATAACATGTTCAGATCTGAAATCATGGCACTCGGGCCCTAGTGTCAAGCATTAAGCATAACAAGTTGCAACAATGACATAAAGTACTAACAACGGATACTAGGCACCATGCCCTAACAATCTGATATCTATTACATGAATGATCTCATCCAATCCCTACCATCCCCTTCAGCCTACAGCGGGGATTACTCACACATGGATGGGGGAATCATGGATGGTTGATGGAGAGGCGTCGGTGATGATGATGGCGATGATCTCCTCCAATTCCCCGTCCCGGCAGGGTGCCAGAACGGAGTTTCTGGTCCCCGAAATAGGGTTTTCGGTGGCGGCGGAGCTCTGGAGTGTTTCTGGAAAAAGCGTCGATCCCCTCGGGTTTTTAGGTCAAGGGGATAAGTAGTCGAAAGGGGGACGCGAGGTGGTGCCCGAGGCGGCCACACCACCCCCCGGCGCGGCAGCCCTGGCCGCGCGGGCCCATGGTGTGGGGCCCTCGTGGCCCGCCTCCGTCTCGTCTTCTGGCTCCGTGTGTCTTCTGGAAAAATAGGAACTTCAGGATATTTTTCGGGAATTTTCCCGAAACTTGACTTTCTGCACAAAAAAGACACCAGGGCAATTCTGCTGAAAACAGCGTTAGTCCGTGTTAGTTGCATTCAAAACACACAAATTAGAGGTAAAACAACAGCAAAAGTGTTCGGGAAAGTAGATATGTTTTGGACGTATCAAGCATCACTGATCCTATACCAAGCATCTTTTAAACTTTCTCCACCTTGTTGCCTAAAGGACCGAAATTCAATTTCAGGGGTACTCATTTTAGCAAAATTAAAACAAGACAAAAAGATAACAACTCGAAAATAAAAGTAACTAATTTTTTTGTGTTTTTGATAAATAAAGCAAACAAGACTAAATAAAAATAAACTAAGCAAGACAATAACATAGTAAAGAGATTGGAAGCGTGAAACTCCCCTTGCAGAAATCCTCTTACTCCCCGGCAACGGCGCCAGAAAAAGCTTGATGACGTGGGACACACGTTCGTTGGGAGACCCCAAGAGGAAGGTATGAAGCAGTGTAGCAGCAGTTTCCCTCAGTATGAAACCAAGGTTTAATCGACCAGTAGGAGCAAGGAATCACTTCTGAAGGTTGTCAGTGGCGCGCTGACGTGGAACCTGCACACAACACAATCAAACTACTTTGCCCCAACGAAACAGTGAGGTTGTCCATCTCACCGGCTTGCTGAAAACAAAGGATTAAACGTATGGTGTATAAATAGTAGTAAATTGCAGAGAATGAAAAGGAACAGTGTTTGCAGTTGGTTGTATTATCAGTGTAAAAGAATGGACCGGGTCCACAGTTCACTAGTGGTGTCTCTCCATAAAAGATAACTAACATGCTGGGTGAACAAATTACAGCTGGGCAATTGACAAAATATTGAGCGCATGACAATGCATATATATGACATGATTACTATGATATTCATGTGGGCATTAGGACAAAATACATAGACCGTTATCCAACAGCGTCTATGACTAATAATCCACCGCCAGGTTGTCATCCGAGTTCCCCGTTGGTATTAAATTGCAAGCAACGGATAATCGCATTAACTAATGTGCGTAATGTAAACAAATGCATTAGACCTAACGGCGCACCCTTAAGCTAAGCATCGGTTATTTTATCCCTAGTGGCAACATCACATCCACAATCTTAGAAGTTATTGTCACTCTCCAGATTACCGGAGGCATGAACCCACTATCGAGCATAAATACTCACTCTTGGAGTTACAAGCATCTACTTGGCCAAAGCATCTACTAGTAACGGAAAGCATGCAAGATCATAAATAACATATAAGATAGATTGATAATCAACTTGACATAGTATTCAATATTCATCGGATCCCAGCAAACACAACATGTAGCATTACAATAAGATGATCTTGATCATGATAGGCAGCTCACAAGATCTAAACATGATAGCATAAAGTGGAGAGACAACCATCTAGCTACTGCCATGGACCCGTAGTCCAAGGATGAACTACTCACGCATCACTCCGGAGGCAGGCATGGTGATGTAGAGCCATCCGGTGATGATTCCCCTCTCCGGCAGGGTGCCGGGAAGAGCTTCTGAACCCTCCCGAGCTAGGGTTGACGGCGGCGGCGTCTCTGGAACTTTTCGTGGATAATGGCTCGGGTATTTAGGGTTTTCGCGTCGGGAAGAATAAATAGGCGAAAGGGCGGCGGCTGGAGACGCACGTGGGCCCCACACCACCCCACGGCGCGGCAGGGGGGCCCACGCGGCCCCATGGTGTGGCTGCCTCGTGGCTCCCCTCCGTCTTTCCTTTGGACTCCGTGTACGTGTTGGAAAAATAGGAGGTTCTGTCCAAGTTTCGTCCAATTCCGAGAATATTTCCAGACTAGCTTTTCTGGAATACAAAAACAGCAGAAAACAGGAACTGGCACTGTGGCATCTTGTTAATAGGTTAGTCCCAGAAAATGCGTAAAAATGCTATGAAGTGTATATAAAACATGTAAAAATTGGTATAATATCAACATGGAACGTCATAAATTATAGATACGTTTGAGACGTATCATACAGCAACATGACCGGTAACACATTTTAGTAGCTCTAGTAACACGGATAATATCATATTTATTCACCTTTGTAACACAATAATTGATGGTCACGTAACACTTTTTTTAGCAATAACAACACGACATAATTGTTATATATATTGATTATTAATAACAAAATTAATTAATATATTGTATTTATTTAAACTTTTTAAATTACTGTTTAGAGAAGATAATTAAAATGAATCATGAAAAACACTTCCACCAATTCAAATGTCGAAATGAAAATGAGATAGGAAATACTAATATTTCTACACCATAGCATGAATATCAGTTTGTGTACAGAAAACAACATTGTCAATAATATTACATCATTCATTCCATCATTGTAAAATACAATTGCTAAGTGAAATCCTCATAAAATATATGCTTCTTAATCCAGCAACTATGGAGAATTCAACTACAACTCGATCATCCTTCTTTTAAATCTGCAAAAGAAAATTTCAAGTTTTAGTCATGATATTGATAAAATATTTACTCTAGAATATGGAAGAAAAAAGATCAACTTACAAAAGCTAAGCCCGAGCAATTGAAAATCAAAAATCAAACTTGTCACCACTTGTCTTACAATCACTCATTTCATTTAAGAACTCATCATTTTTCCATAAAGGTTCAACCATGCGTACAAGTGTAAATTGAGCACCTAACCCAACGCCACATGCAATTGAATGTAGGACACGTGAAAGTCTTGAGGACTACTTTTGTACCAGACAACATTAGGATCAATATTAGCATTCAGCAAAAAATGTGGCGTAATTTCCATGGAAAATATTTCAGTGCATATACATTATGACTTTTACCTCCAGCGAAGGTACGTCTTTTCTTTGAGGAATGTGAGTGTAGACACTTATTTCCAGTCTATTGCTTCACTAGTCTTGTAAAATTTGCATCCATTTGATCCCTGCTTTTCCTCTTCTACAAGGAGACGATAATAGGAGTTACATTCCCATGATGCATACACATATAACATGTAAGCAAATAACGTATAGTGAGAATTCAACCTACGAATAGTAAATTACCTACTTTACGTCCTAAGACAGGTTCTATGTCACAAGAACCATCAACTTGAATATATGATCTACCTATTTGTAGTACATTGTTGGCTTGAAGTTATGTTGCTACTTGGCTCGTTCAATATAATAAAAGCATGGAAAATGTTTTTAACATGTTTAGTTGCTGAAATATATTACCAAAATCATACTCGTATTGGGGGATTGACCTGATGCGGAGCGCTCACTGAGATCACTTATATTGTTCAATGCTACTAATTCCAGTAATACCATTTTAACCTCGTCTCATTTTGGTCACTGTCCATTTTAATTCAGTTGGATCAGGCTTGTGTTGCGAATCAATCTCCTAGTACTATAGTCTACTCTCTATTCTGCATTTGAGAAACATTGCTAGTTTTCCTTCAGGATAGCATCAACAGAGCATCGTTTATATATAAACAGGTCATACCGTTGAATACACCCTTCATGACCTTCAAGATGCCAACGATGCATTCACCGTCGCTTTTGTGATGTTCTTGGCCACTGGATAAGACACTTTTTTAGTTAAGAGTGTCTTGTACAGTGCCCCCAAAATATCACAGTGGTGGCGAGAAGAGTTAAGTGCTACACTGAACAAGTTAAGGATCAACAATGGCAACTGCAAGGTCTTAATTTGGCAAAACTGAGTGTGGCTGCAATCTGAAGCAAAGATGTAATCAAGAGATTTTTCATTTGTGGATCATTCCATCTGTATAACTTTTTAGCAGCATAATTAGCTATGTACCAATGTGTATATCTACTATTGGTTTCTAAAATGTTCAGTGAATTATTGATTACAATGTGCTACTGTGTATATATGTGATTTGAATGAAATGATTAAATTATGAGATTTATCGCACACTGTTAAGTTTTGAATAAACATGGGCGATTAGACTGTCAACACCGGCGATTCAGTAAATGAAACCGTATGTGATAACTAGAAAACATGCGCGGCAAAATTACTAAAAAACCGTGTGCGATATGGGGCATGCATCACGCACGATTGAAATACGGAAACCGAGGCCAATGTCTCGGATATCACACACGCTTATAAAAGACGCTTCGTGTGCGAAGTGCGACCTATCGCACACGGTTCAACTAACCATGTGCGATGGACGAGCACATCGGCCACCCATGGATAGGGACGGGCGATATAATCGTTTGCGATTGCCAAAGTCGACCATGTGCATTTGCCCGATCTGTACTAGTGACACCTAGTACATATGAGCATCGATACGTGCACGGTTTCTCATATCAGTGCCCATATTCCTTTTGTTCGGTTTGGTGCTACGTATTATGGTACAAATAGGGGTACAACTATTCCACTCCTTTTTTTTCTCTCGTAACTCCAGATGCATCAACACAATCATGTGTCTTCACTTTGATGTGTATAAGCCATGTATGGAACTATCGAAGTCATAGGACTCGCGTACTCCCAACCCATAAATGGCAAACGAATTCCACCAGGTGTAGGGTTCGACGTACGCCAAAAGAACAAGGTGTATCATCATTTTGGAGTTCAAGACCAGTCAAGATATTGTCCTCAGAGTCCGTGAGATATCATTATAACTGACTCAGATCAGATCTAAATTAATTGGTTAGAGCTCTTTCCTTTATCTTTCTATCTCTAATCGTACTCGGTCTCTTGCAACTCTAATCTCTAACCATGTATATAAGGTGGGGTACCTACCTATCGAATTGTATCCCTCTCAGTCTCTCGGCATCATACCCCACATCCACCATGGCAGAATAAGGACCCTCTCCTGAGATCCCATATGAGCATAAGGAGATAATCGAAACCAGCCACAAACAAGAGTAGGGTATTTTTATGGGCCATAACCTCTCTAAATCGTTTTACGAGTGCTACCATCGAGTTCTGCTTAACGTAACAACATGCTCTAAATATTGTTAGGAAACTATCACGACAGTTGGCACCCACCATTGGGCCGTTGCATTTAGATCTACATCGACGTACTTCCATGGTCTGCATCAAGGTCAACTACGATGTCTTCACCGCCAATCCTGGCCATGGCTTTCGCTTGACTTTGTCGGTGTGGAGGAGCAGGCATGCGGTGAAGCAAATCTAGTGCGGTGTAGGGGTGTTATGATTTTGGTTTGAGTAGATTCTGTAAGGGAGCAGTGAATTGGCCGCTAGAAGGGGAATTCCTTATTTCTGAAAAATTGCATGCATGAGATTTTGTGGAATGGGCTAGTTTGCCCTCACTTAGGGTGTATTTGGTCGGGGAACAAAGTGTAACGTTGTCGCAGCAGTGGAACATGGGGTTCCCCTAGTACTGCCAAAGTGGGTCCACCCCATGTGGGCCCAAGATGAAGATGGACAAGACCAAGACTCAAGTCAAGCTGGCGGGTTCACCGTCAAGACACGCATGGCCTACGTCGACAAAGGGCTCCGGTCCTGGGACCTTCCGGGTCCCCGAACCAAGCGAGAAGGCCAAGAAGGACCCGAGAGCCCGAGTTCCCGGCAGGAGGCCAGGCTCCCTCTCGGTACTTCTCCACGTCCCTGTGGATAAGCACTCCACCTCACCGCGGAAGACTTGGGAAGCAAGGCGAAGACAGCGCGGGCGGGAAACACGTCCCGTGGTGGTGTCAGCTCCTGTCCACCCCAAGGCGGACGCTCCCACCTAACCCAATGGAGACGCTAGGCTGAGGAGAGGCCACGTCTCCTCCTAAACTAGATGAGGAGGGTCCTTCACCCCGAAGGTCCCTCATGCCCCTCACGTGACCCTGTGGCAACCCCTTAGCCTATAAAAGGAGGACCAAGGCACGGAGGAGGGGAGGTCGAAGCAAGACGAACGCAAGCTAGAACTAGAGCAAGACTTGACTAGGGATGCGAAGGTAGAGAGGAAGGTGATCTCCTCCGGGTCAGGATCTGTCCTTCTTCTACCTCCAGCCAAAACCCTTCCGGGTACCCCATCCGGGAGGTTCCATTGTAAGCCACACTATGAAGAACCCATCAATCCATACATGCAGGAGTAGGGCTTTTAGCCTCCGGGCGGGCTGAACCTGGGTAGCTCCTTGTGTCCATTTGGTTGCATGCTTTGATCGTGGAGAGGAGAGCTTGATCTAGACTCCGCCCAAGAAGACGATTCTCAGCCTCCTTCGCGCCCCGTGCCGAACCTGAAAGGGGGTATCCTATACTCCCGGTGTCCGTGCAACGAGACACGACATCTGGCGCGCCAGGTAGGGGGCGCAAGCGCTGGTTTCATCTTCATCAAGTTCATCGGCAAGTTCAAGCTCGCCATGATGCTCTAGTCGCTGCCAAGGCCCTGATGTAGTTCCCTCCAAGCAGCGGCGATCCCAAGGTCTACCAAGAATGGAGGACTCGCGTCGAGAGGCTCCTCGACTTCGCCGATGGTGGTCCGTGGGTCGAACCCACTCAAGCTCCCACCGTCGACGATCCCGGAGCAGCACAAGACAAGACACGTGATCCGCGAGGCCAGCCTCGTGGTGAACGTCAAGCCAAGACGGCGCCTCCTCGCACCGCGCCACCGATGGCTGATCGGCTAAACCGCGATCACGGCGAGGCCATCTCCATCGGGTCGTCTACCTCGCGCAACCCAGATCTTCGTGACGAGCTCAACAGCCGTCAGAACGAGGATATGCGCACCCGCATCGAGCGTCGCCGAGAACGTCACCGCCGGGAAGATCGGGGCATCGACCTCGCCGAAGGCTGCCTCGCCCTCGCTCCCGAGTTCCGCCACTTCAACTGGCCCAAGAAATTCAAGATCGACGTTCTCCGCTACGACGGCACCACGAACCCCCGGGACTTTCTGCAGATCTACTCTCTTGCTGCGATGGTTGCCGGGGCCGACGAGGTCATGATGGCCAACTGGTTCCCTTGGCCCTGAAGGGAGATGCCCAGACTTGGCTTCTCAACCTTCCCAAGTGCTCCATCCGTTCCTGGCGGGCACTGAAGGAGCAGTTTCTGGGGGCTTTCCAAGGCGGGTACGAGCGCCCGGGGGCTCCCAGTGATCTCCACGACTTCAAGCAGTTGCCGGGTGAAACTCTCCGCAAGTTCATCCAGCGCTTCACCCAGAAGATGAACACCATCCCGTGCATCAAGGAGGAGTTGGTGATCCAGTCCTTCCACGCCAACGTCCGCAACCCCAAGATGCGCGAGAAGCTGAGCATCCATCGCGTCGATCTGCTCGTAAGCTCTGGGAGCTTGCAGATCGGTGCGCTCGAGCTGAAGAAGGAGCCAAGTTCCCCGGGGAGGATGAACCCGAGGACAAGGTCGCTCCAGCCAAGAACAAGAAGCGGGACCCTGGACCCGACAAGCGGATCTTCGTCACCGAGCCTCTTCCGAAGAAGACCAAGCCCGCGCCGACTTCCGAGGAAGAAGGTGAAGGTGATCCCTGGTGCCACATCCATCCAGAAGGCAACCACTTGCTCAAGGACTGCCGCATGCTCAAGAACCTCGCCGTCCGGGAGCAACGCCGAGCTGATGGGGTCAGTCAAGACGGTTGCTACAACTGCGGCACTGCCGGGCACATCGCTCGTGACTGTCCCACGGGTCGCCAAGGCGGAGGCGGCCGTGGATGGAACCGAGGCGGTGGCCGCGGGGGCCGTGGAGGAGGACGCGGCGGTCAAGGTGGTCGCGGGTACACACTCCGGAGGCCCCCACGGCGGCAACGGGGAAGCTCCGGCTCCCCAAGGAGGCAACGGCGGCAAGTATCAAGAAGTCACTGGAGTTGTCGGGTGCATCCACGGAGGGTCTTCTCTGCCTCCCTCCAACGGCGCCTGCAAGAGACTTGTCCGGGAGCTGAACGCGGTTGCTTCTGCTCCGTCCAAGCCCCTGGACTGGTCTAGTCAAGTCATCACCTTCGACCCAGAAGACCACCCTGCAAACACTGCCGGGGTCGGGACCCTGCCGCTGATCGTGTCGCCCGTCATCCACAACTACAAGGTCACCAAGATGCTGGTCGACGGAGGCTCCAGCCTCAACTTGCTGACGGCGAAGGTCCTGGCTATCCTTCAAATCCCCTGTCTCGCCTGCAAGACACCGGGTGTTCCAAGGCGTGAACGGAAGTGTTACTCGACCCCTCGGGAAGATCACCCTTCCGGTCACCTTCGGCGACTCCAAGAACTTCCGCACCGAGGAAATCGTCTTCGACATCGCCGACACTCCGCTACCGTACAACGGCATACTTGGCAGACCTGCTCTGGCCAAGTTCATGGCCGTCTCCCACTTCGCCTACAACATGCTGAAGATTCCGGCGCCGTGGGGTGATCAAGGTCAAGGCCGACATCGACGATGCTATCTACTGCGTTCACCAGCTGAACCAGACGGTGGCAACACGGCGGATGTCCCTCAAGGTGTACAGGAGGATGATGATGGGGCTCTCCCCGGGGGCGAAGGGCACCCGGGGGCTCCACATCTACTCCCCCAAGAAGGCGCCATTCCATGGCGATCCGCAGCTGACCAAGAAGGTGGCGCTAACCAGCGACGGAGTTCGCTCCATCACCATCGGCGCCCGCCTCACCGACAAATAGGAAAGCGCGCTCGTCGCCTTCCTTCGGGAAAACTCTGACGTCTTCGCGTGGGAGGCGTCAGGTTTACCCGGCGTTCCAAGGGAGGTGATCGAGCACAAACTGGCGGTCAATCCGGGGGCTCGCCCCGTGAAGCAGGTTCTCCGGAACCAAAGCAAGGAAAAGCTGGAATTCATCATCGCCGAGGTGGACAAGTTGATAGAAGCTGGTGTCATCCGGTCGGTTCCCCACCCAAGCTGGGTGGCCAACCCCGTGGTGGTACCGAACCCATGACCTTCAAGTGGAGACTCTGCATCGACTTCACAGACCTGAATAAGGCCTGTCCCAAGGACCCTTTCCCCCTGCCGCGGATCGACATGATCGTGGATTCCACGGCCGGGTGCGAGCTGCTGTGTTTCTTGGACGCCTTCTCCGGGTACCACCAGATCATGATGTCACTCGAGGACCAAGAGAAGACGGCCTTCATCACTCCCAAGGGCTGCTACTGCTACACCCGGATGCCTTTTGGCCTCCGAACGCCGGCGCTACCTTCCAGCGCGCAATGCAAGCATGCCTTGGGTCACAGCTGGGCCGCAACGTTGAAGCGTACATCGACGACATCGTGGTCAAGACCCGGTACAAGGACTCCCTCATCCAAGACCTGCACGAGACCTTCGAGAACCTCCGCCGGGTCAACTTCAAGCTCAACCCCGACAAGTGCGTGTTCGGGGTCCCCTCCGGCAAGCTGCTGGGTTTCCTGGTCTCTCACCGAGGGATCGAGGCGAATCCGGACAAAATCAAGGCAATCGAGCGCATGGAGGCGCCCCGGCGGGTCAAGGACGTACAGCGCCTCAACGGGTGCATCACTGCACTCGGGCGCTTCATCTCAAGGCTTGGGGAGCGGGCCTTACCGTTCTTCAGGCTGCTCAAGAAATCAGGCCCCGTGGAGTGGACCTCCGAGGCCGAGGAAGCCCTGCAGTCCCTTAAGCGCTACCTCGCCTCGCCACCAATCCTCGTGGCACCAGAAGAGAAGGAGCCCCTACTACTGTACATTGCTGCCACCAACCAGGTGATCAGCGCTGTGCTTGTGGTAGAGCGTGACGCTCCTCCGAAGAAGTCAAGCAAGATCAAGGGCAAGCGACCCGGGAACTCTCTCCCGGGACAACCGTGCAAGAAAAGGCTGCCGGGTGACCAGGGGTCTCACGATCCTGACGTCACTGCAACCTCACCAGCGCGCGGAGCCCGTCGGGAATGGAGAATCTCCCTCCGACGAGACTTCGCCGGGGGCTACCTCGTCCCCACCCCAAGACGTCGACGTGGAGGAAGCCGAGCCCTCTCAGGACTCGGCGACCCGCAAGGTGCAGCACCCGGTCTACTTCGTCAGCGCAGTGCTGCGCGACGCCCGGGAGCGGTACCCCATGATGCAGAAGCTGCTGCTGGCAATCCTCATTGCCTCCCGCAAGATGAGGCCGTACTTCCAAAGCCATCCCATCACGGTGGTGTCCAAGTACAACCTAAGAAGCCCCCTGGAGAACCCACTTGCCACTGGTCGCATATCATGGTGGGCCATGGAGCTTCAAGGTTTCGGTCTCAAGTTCGAGCACACGGACAACATCAAGAGTCAGGCGCTGGCGGATTTCACGGCCGAGTGGACCGAGACGGCGTTCGACGACCCGGAAGAGGAAACCTGCCTCCCCGGGAAGGAAGATCCTAGCGCCTGGACCATGCACTTCGACGGCTCCTACACCAAGGGGAAAGGAGGTGCTGGGGTTGTCCTAACCTCACCAACCGGGGACCGGCTGAAGTACGTCGTCCAGATGCACTACCAAGGGAACATCTCCAACAACACGGCGGAGTACGAGGGCCTGCTCGCAGGACTTCGTGCTGCCGTCGGCCTCGGCATCAACAAGATCGTCGTCAAGGGTGACTCTCAGTTAGTCATCAAACAAGTGAACAAGGAGTACGCGTGCCCTCAGATGGCACCATACGTTGAAGAGGTCTGGAAGCTGCAGCGGCGCTTCGACAACTTCCGGGCTGTGTACGTCCCACGGGGAGAAAACACGGCCGCGGATGAGCTATCGCAGGTGGCGTCCAAGCAAGAACCAGTGCCTCCCGGGATCTACATCGAGGTCCTCAGGCGACCTTCGATCCCACCCGAGAGGCTCGCGACAAGATCTGCGCCGGGGGCTGGCGACCCTTCTACCTCGACAACACGGGTAGCCAGCCCAGAAGCTCAAGACCCGGCAGCCCCTCCAGCGGAGGAAGCTATGCTTTCTTTCCGTCGGATGGTGCTACCGGTGGAAGGAACCCACCCACCCTGGGCCCGGGACATCGTCAAGTACATCATGGAGCACGCCCTCCCGGAGGACGATCACGACGCCGAGCGGGTGGCTCGTCAAGCCAAGCTCTACGTCATGATCGACGGCGAGCTCTACCGGCGACGGGACAACGGAGTCAAGCTCCGCTGCATCCCTCAAGAACAAGGCCAAGTACTGCTACGGGACATCCACGAGGGCACATGTTCAAGTCATGTGGCATCAAGATCACTGGCGGGTAAAGTTTTTCGTCACGGGTTCTACTGGCCAACAGTCCTCAGTGATGCGGAGCAGCTAGTCAAGACCTGTGAAGCCTGCCAGTACTATGCGAAGAACATACATCAGCCGGCGCAAGCTCTGCAGCCAATTCCAATCTCCTGGCCGTTCGCGGTCTGGGGGCTGGACATCGTGGGAAGATACCGAAGTCTGTCGGGGGCCATGAATACCTTTTCGTGGCCATCGACAAGTTCACAAAGTGGGTGGAAGTGATGCCAGTACCAAGACAGACAGCTCAAGCAGCCATCAAGTTCATTGAAGGGATCGTGTACCGCTTCGGAGTACCCAACAGAATCATAACGGACAATGGCTCTCAGTTCACAAGCCGATCCTTCCTCAACTTCTGTGAAGAGCTGGGAATCAAGGTGTGTTTTGCCTCGGTGTCCTACCCAAGGTGCAATGGGCAAGTGGAGCGAGCCAATGCGGAGGTCCTAAAGGGTTTGAAGACCAAGGCCTTTGACAAGTTAGAAGACAAGGGCAAGAACTGGATTGAGCATCTACCAAGTGTCTTGTGGTCCCTCAGAACCACACCAAGCAGAGCCACTCAAGAAACACCATTCTTCCTTGTCTATGGAGCAGAAGCCGTCTTGCCAACAGAGCTCAGGCATGGATCCCCCCGGGTACTTGCCTATGATGAAGACGCACAAGCTGAGAGGAGGATTGATGACATCAACTTCCTGGAAGAGGTGCGGTGCCGAGCTTCCTTACGATCTGCTCGATACCAGCAAGGGCTCCGCCGCTATCATGATCGCCATATCCGTTCACGGGTACTGGAACCCGGAGACCTGGTTCTCCGCAAGAAGCAGAAGCTTGATAACATGAACAAGCTGTCTCCAAGTGGGAAGGACCTTATCGGGTGACGCATACCCTGAGACCCGGAGCTGTTTATCTGGAGGACGAGAAAGGCAGGCCGGAGGGCAACGCCTGGAACATCGAGAATCTCCGGAAATTCTACCCCTGAATACGAACATGAATCGCAGATAGTTCGAGTCAACTAAGCACGCCCAAGGGGCTAGTGTTCTGTATAAGGGTGTAAGAATCGTCGCCAAGGAATAAAAGATAAGTTTTTCAATTCCGTGAGCCTCTCTTGTTGTCGTGAAGTGTGTTATCCGTAACAACCCCCAAGCAGGGGGCTGACATGGTGCCGGTGGCTGACAGGTCGAGCGCGAGTAGCCTATCAGTAGGCGCTGCCACCTGATCGTGCCGTACTGCCGCGGTAAGAAGTGGAACGGGCAGTGCTGTGTTTTAAAGAACCTAAACACAGAAATGCACATTCAACTTTGCTTGCGGGTTGCTCCGGATGAAACACTTTCACGACATGTAAGGGAGGGTCCATTCTTTTCCTACTGAAAGTGTGTTATGTGTAGCGCCTCTCCCGGGACAGGAATGGATGCTGAAGAGCGGCTCAGGAGCTGGTACCCGGGAAGGACAGAGTAGATCAAGGGCACGGCAAAAACCAGCTAAGTCTTTGCATGTGCATCTTGCATTCTAGGCATAATATCTCGCTCGGAGTCAATATACCACCAACCTGCGCATGCTTGACAGTTGATGAGAACCTTTGCGGGGGTAATGCGTCCTCCCCGGCGAACGGTCAGATTTCCCTTGACAGTTGAAGAGATCTCCTCAGAAAACTTGACGGCGCGTTAGTGCAAGGGGAGGTTTGGGAAATGACCCCGGGAGTTGAGCCCTCGGATTGCATTCATCTGAACTTACATTCTGAATTTACAATTCTGAATTACATTCAGTCGAAGCTTTCCCTGGATACATATCTAGCCTATGCTACTAAGGCTAGCTCAGGGCTCCTGGCTGTGCAACTCTGTCTTCTGTTTTATTGCCTGCCGGGTGCACTCTTTTCTTCCAGGGACGCCTGGGTGAAAAGATAACACGCGTGCAGAGTCTTGTCAGGCGCGTCAAAGAGCTCGACCCCCTTCTGCCGACCAAGGCGCTCCAGGGCCAAAGCGACAGAAGATTTCGTCCGCCAGTTCGCCTACGGACTGACTCTCGGCCTGCAAAAGTCCAGGTCAAGATCGAGGTCATCCAAGAAGAAAAGGCGGAAAAATGGAGAAGAGCAAACAGTGAACCTGCTCAATGGCCTCGAGCTCAGCTACAACCAAGGACAGCTCCGGAATACCGGCAATCCTTTCCTTCAGGATGGACCACTGGTGCGTCCTCCTCACTGCCCTAATCCTTGCCTCTTCTTGGGCAACAGGACCAGAGACGGCCGCCAGGCGAGCGACATTCTGGGCAGCAGAAGAACGGGACGCAACCTCACCATCAGTGGCTTGGGCTCCAGCTTCGCTGGGTGCCTCCGCCGCTCCTCGGAAGACGGACTCCGCCGTCGACACATCGGACAAGGCCCTCTCTGCTTCGCCGGACATTGTTCTGCGAGGCGCGGAGAGGCAATGGAAGAAGAGGAGCGGAACAAGGCGAGAAGATGTGTCAAAGGGGTTGGAGTCTGGAGGGTCTTTTATAGGCCTCCCACGCTCCACCTACCCCTTGACGCTACGGCTGCTGCAATAATGGGAGCGCGTTTTGCAAAAAACTCGTTCTCATTCACACGGACGCGACACGAAGACAAGGAGGAAAACAAGATCTTCTTCATTTACAAGGACTACAAGGGGACGATCTCTTTTACAACAAAAAGGTTGGCTCCCATCGAGCAAGGAGCACCGCCGTACAATGGAAGACGCTACTTCCAGAAATACGTCGTCAAGGCCGCCGGGGAGGAGGTCAACGAGATCTCCATGGCACCCGTCCGAAGCTCCTCGCCTTCAGGAAGACGAGCTCCCCTCGACCTTGATGTCAGATGAGTTTTCCTCATCTTCATCCTCGTCGTAGGAGCTCGAACTGCCGCTGCTGCTCTCCATGCAGCACTCCACGCGTCCGCCATCGACACCGAAGATCTTCACGGAGAGCGCTGCATCTCCGTCGTACCGGAACACCAAGCTTTGCCCCCTGGACAGGCGGCGGGCACGGGAGAACGACTTCCACCCCGGACCCAGAAGCATGGCGCCTTCAGTGGTGCGCTCCGCCATGACCCAGGAGGGGCCATTGGGGCAGCCTTCCACTTGCAGCCAGAAGCCGGAGGGTCCGATGTCCTCCGTCGCCATCGCGAAGGAATCCGGCAGGAGAAGCCGGCTGCGAGGTCTGCGGTTCAGATCCACGATGAACTCGAACGGCGCAAAGCTGGTATGAACCATGCTCCTAGGAGGGGGAGCAGCGGTGCCGCGGCCTCCACGGCCGCCGCGACCGCGAATCCCACGACCTCGCGGAACAGCTCGGCCACGAGTGGAGGGGCCACTCTCCGCAGCAGCTGAAGAAGTACGAGGACGCCCAACTCCTCTCCTCGCTCTCGCCATTGGCGCTGCCAGCTTGTGGGGAGGCCTGGAGTTGGGCTGAGGAAGAAGATGAACGAAAAAGACAGGGGTGCGCCTCGCTTTTATAGTCACGGCGGTGCCTCTGTCAAGCGTCTCCTCGGTTCTTCCGTTATTGGGAATCGAGGGGGCCATCGCAGTTATTCTCTCGAGCGGAGTAACTCCAAGACCTTCAAGGCCACCAACGGAGCTGAGCAAGGAAAACCAGGTGCCCGGGGACCCACTTTGACCTATCTTTAGGCCAGCAAGAGCCGCCGGGACCATGCCCGGGGGCTACTGTCGCAGCAGTGGAACATGGGGTTCCCCTAGTACTGCCAAAGTGGGTCCACCCCATGTGGGCCCAAGATGAAGATGGACAAGACCAAGACTCAAGTCAAGCTGGCGGGTTCACCGTCAAGACACGCATGGCCTACGTCGACCAAGCGAGAAGGCCAAGAAGGACCCGAGAGACCGAGTTCCCGGCAGGAGGCCAGGCTCCCTCTTGGGTACTTCCCCACGTCCCTGTGGATAAGCACTCCACCTCACCGCGGAAGACTTGGGAAGCAAGGCGAAGGCAGCGCGGGCGGGAAACACGTCCCGTGGTGGTGTCAGCTCCTGTCCACCCCAAGGCGGACGCTCCCACCTAACCCAAAGGAGACGCTAGGCTGAGGAGAGGCCACGTCTCCTCCTAAACTAGATGAGGAGGGTCCTTCACCCGAAGGTCCCTCATGCCCCTCACGTGACCTTGTGGCAACCCCTTAGCCTATAAAAGGAGGACCAAGGCACGGAGGAGGGGAGGTCGAAGCAAGGACGAACACAAGCTAGAACCAGACCAAGACTAGACTAGGGCTGCGAAGGTAGAGAGGAAGGTGATCTCCTCCGGGTCAGGATCTGTCCTTCTTCTACCTCCAGCCAAAACCCTTCCGGGTACCCCATCCGGGAGGTTCCATTGTAAGCCACACTATGAAGAACCATCAATCCAGACATGCAGGAGTAGGGCTTTTAGCCTCCGGGCGGCCTGAACCTGGATAGCTCCTTGTGTCCCTTTGGTTGCATGCTTTGATCGTGTTGAGGAGAGTTTGATCTAGACTCCGCCCAAGAAGACGATTCTCAGTCTCCTTCGCGCCCCGTGCCGAACCTGAAAGGGGGTATCCTATACTCCCGGTGTCCGTGCAACGAGACACGACAAACGTAATGTCATGGTTCCATTCTACTGGAATGGGTCGGTTCTATTCTCGTGTTTGGTTGGGACAAAAAGGTGTAATGTAATGGTTATGTTTTGTGTTTGGTAGGGACAGAAAAGATGGAATGGAATTGCTAGAATTTTGTTCAGCTCACCTCTTTCATGTGAATGGTGAGCATACCTCCCTCGTGTGTAGTATTTAAAGAAAATTGTAGCACAAATAATCAAAATTACAGCAGCATTTCGTTTATATTTTTAACAATAAGCAATCACAAAAATACAATAAAAATCATAAAAATATGACATCAAATACAACACGTATTTTGTTCTATCAAAAATCTAATTTTATCCTGAAAATCGAGCTGCACGTGTACATGGAAATTAAACTTAGCATGGGAATTGAACTGCACATGTGCAGCAAGTAAACAAGAACTCCACTGTGAATGAGATCGGTAGCTAGATGTGTAGCAAGTAAAGGAGTGAATCGGTCTTGCTACTGCTGCTCAAATCGGGACTGCTCGAACCCGCCAATGCTTGCTGCCGCTACTCTGCTCAGCTGGATCTCATGCCCCTGCCCAAATCGGTCCATGCGCCTCTGTCGCCACTGCTTGCCGCCACCGTCGCCACAACTGCTTGCCACCGCCCCCACTGCCACCGTAACGGATGTCAGGTGCATAACCATTCCATTACATTTCACTTGGTGATCCCAACCAAACACCCCTTAACTATCGAGCATTTGGATTTTTCATTGTTGTAACGTTTCTATGCATGTATATATGTAGATTATCAAGGTACAGTCCCACATGCGCTGGTTTACATTCAGTATCCACAGTTGACTGTGCAACACACTGATACATGGGTCACTGAATCAGAGTTCAAAGCCCAACGAAACCTTTTCGTGGCACTATTTTTCTTCATAAAATCCATCAACAAACAAAAGCACTATGAAATATACACACACTTGCACTGCCAATTAGGAGAAGTACGTTTCGTTTCACTACAAACTCCAGCCCGATCAGAATTGCACAAAGATTCAACCACGAACAACAACACAGGTGCACAAGCTACGGTGTCATGTCACCACTCCCAAACTTGTGTTACCAGGCATCAGTTCTACGATTATCTCAGGTGCTCTAGCGGCGTCATCGAGTACCTTGTTTAACTGATTCGTTTCCCTAGAAACTCCATCCCAAAGCAAAATTGTTTCATTAGAGACGATGAATTATCCGCATAATCAACCACGAAGATAGATGTACATTCTAGGAACTTATGTCACAACTTACAAACCAGTGTCACCGGACATGAATTCTACGGTTATCTCGGGTGCTCTACCGGCGTCAGCGAGTACCTTGCTTACCTGATTCGTTTGTTTCTCATTGCTCCAACAGCACGAGCATCTGACACCAATGCAATTTCTAAGAAACCGACATTGTTCAACTAAGTGGATTTTCTTCAAAGAGATAGCACGCTCCATGACGAGACAGATGTATCGCACCACCTCAATCTCTGCTTAAGTCCAGCAAAGCCTTTCATCTCCAGCAGCCTCAAGTTCTGATGCTCAAACTTTGGTGCTTCTTCCACCACGTTGGTCTCATAGCAGCCTCAAGTTCTGATGCTCAAACTTCGGTGCTTCTTCCACCATTTTGGTCTCATAGCAGCGAGGCCCATGTACCTTCACGGAACCAAAGAAAAAAGGACCCGTCGGATCCTAAATATATGTCACCTTAAATCGGAACGTGCACTTAAATTACTAACTTGGACTACAAACTAATACTATTAAAAGCTAATCCATAGAAAAAGGTTATGGGGTGAATGATAACACTACATTTATCATAAAAAATGTGATCATAAAGTAGTAGTAACTTTTTGCGTAATCTTGATGTAAAAACTAGTCATGTATCGATGGATTTTAAACTTTGATCTAATTTGAACTATTTTATGTTTGTCCAATTTTTGAGAGAAGCTAGGGAATCAAAAATTATTTTTCGTAGTGTATTTATTTTGTGTTGTAGATGCCGGTACTATTTTCTACAAGTTTGGTCAAAGTGAAAGTTCTGGTTAAACTTCATGACACGTACACCCCACATTTTTTTCTATTTTTTATATTTCCATCTCTCTAACAATACAATATATTGATTTAAAACTTTGCAAGTCACTGAAATATTAGATCTAGAATGTATATATATTTAATGTCAGAAAAGCCCCGAGCTATTTTCCATGCATTCTATGAACATACCATTTTCTACAAAAAGAAGGGTCGTGAGCCAGCTCGGCCTCGGCTTGGATTCACTCCTAAATAAACCTGCCCTTTCCCCTTCGTCCCGTCCACGAACCCTAGATCAACCATGACGGAAATCCAATCGACCAAGCCGTCGGCCATCCCTAGCTGGGTGATGATGGACCACCGCTTCCGCTTCAAGGACCCGGGCTCCTTCCGCACCGACGGCGAGACCTCTGCGGAGACACAGGACACCAACGGCGACCCCGTCCGCGTCTCCTTCGACCTGCAGGCGCCGCCGCGGTCGTCCAGCCTCTGCCTACACTGCCCGGAGGAGAGGCTGCCCTCCTGCTGGGACTTCGTCGTGGCGTCCCGCCCACCGGGACGCCGTCCTCTACCGCATCGCGATTGATTTCGAGGGGATCTGGGTCAACCATAAACACGCCATGGACTACTTCGTCTACAGGGCCTCCTCTTCCTCCGCCAAGCTCACTCTGCTCCCGCGCTGCTTTTCTACGGAGGCTGAGGTCGATGCAGAGGTTGATCCTTTCTGGAGACTCCAGCGGCGCATGGTGCATAGTGGCTCGATTGGTCTGTTTGCTGATGGAGAACACTTCGTGGTGGTGGAGCTCTGCCTAGATGGCGACGTCAGTACTGCCCCTTTGGAAGCCAAGCTCTTCAGGCTATACTCACCCTCGTCGCCGGCCGCGAATGGTGGTGGTGGCCAGTGGGGGTTCACATTCGCGACGAGCCGTGACGGCAAGGTCACCTTCCTGGATGTTGCAACCTGGGAAACTCATAGAGTTTTCCCTTTTACTAGCTACTTGTGCTGGGCTGATTACAACCGAGGTGTTCTCTTCTGCGATGTCCGCCACAAGACTCCTGACCTCCATTACCTCCGGTTGCCCGTTGACGACATGCCTCATGAAGATTTTCCAACGTTCGCCCGCACTGTGTCTGTGTGTCTCACCGACAAAGGCGATACCATGAAGTTTGCCAAAGTTGTCAATAACAGTGCTCCGTTCGGATGTTCGCATTGGGAGGTCCATATTGATATTGGGTTGAATATCAATATCATGAGATATTGATATTGAGTTTGAATGTCAATATTTTTGTTTGGATGGGTTAGATATTCAGACCCAAACAAGATATTGAGTTTGAATATCAAATGATGTTGTTTGGATGTGTTAGATATTGAGTTTGAATAACAAGATGACCAACACAGCACAACACCACCATTATCCAGTACACAATTTGACCACTAAACAGCTCGAATTAGCTAGCAGTAATTACCGGTGAGCAACACAACACAGTAGGAAGCAAGAGCTCGGAACAGTGCCGACCTTGGATTTGGGAGTTGAAACGAGAAAAGAAAATGTAGAAATGCTCAATGCACAAGCGAAATTGGTCTCTGGCAAGTGGTAACAACATTCAACGATGATGATTGGGAACTGAACATGTTATGTTTATCAGTTCTTGCAAGAACAGTGCAGAGATCTATCTTATCAGAGGTTCAGAAGCTCATTCGCCGGCAGGAGATGTCGCCGGCGGCGAGCCGACAGGCGGTCAGAAGAGCGGGCAGCGGCCACGGCCGGCGAGGAGCCGGCACATCACTGGTCAACGCGGGCGGGGAGGCTGTCTGCGGCGGCAGCTCGAGCTTCTGTCTGTTCGCTCGCTCGCGAACAGGTACGGGAGTCGCTGGCTCGCGAATATAGAGCAATGTCGAGGTGAGGAGCTCGAGATTGGGCTGTACCGTTTTCTTCCTAGCGCGAGCTCGCTTGATATCGAGGCCGAAAGTCGAGCCGGAATGCCACGCACATCCAAACAGCGACATTCGCTATATTCGGCCCCGAATGTCTCGAATACTCAATGTCTAGCTCGAAAGCGAACATCCGAACGGAGCGTAACATATGCCCTACCTGTAAGCACCGCTCTGGTTTCGCCATCAGCGTCTGGACCTTGGTGATAAACGACGATGATATGGAGTGGGTGGAGGATGTCGCGATCACAGACAAGGAGCTCTGGGCTATGGAGGGTTATGACCATGGTTGTCTCCCCAGTTCTCTGCCGCAATTCCCTGTTGTGAGCATGGACGACCCCCAAATCCTATACTTTGTGTTGAGAGGTACACCTCTCCCCACTGATGAGGTGACGTCGTGGATAGTCACACTTGACATGAAGAGCAAGGAAGTCCTGCGCTATGATTATATTAAAGGCTTATCTGATGACAACATCTCTCATGGCCTTGGCTTCTTTCCTAGCAACTTCACTAAATACCTGATGAAGCACTCAAGCAACCTTATAGATTCACTTTAACTGTGTACCCACTGGGATAAACTTGTTCTGTTTCTGTGTCTTACGCTCTTATCACCTAGCTGGCGATATTCCATTTATTTTCTTAGTTCTGATGTAATGGAATATAATGAAACTAAATGAGATCATCTTTTAGGTACTAACTGACACTGAATTTTCTCGCAATATAATTACACCATCCGAATGCATGATTATATTGGCCAGTGGCTCTGCTTTTTTATCCATTATCTAGTATTCCCTTTGGTCTAGGCTTGAAACATGTAGCTACTTACAATGGAATTTAAGTTTTCATGTCTGTTTTATAACGTGCTGTATTTGTGCATAGTAACGTGTGCACAATAGGTTTTTCTTTCTCTCATGTCATCATCTTAGGAGGAATGTTTTTTTTTCAATTGATGTGAACTCTTATTGACTTCTGCTATTTATATGTTGAAATGACATGTAATATGTACAGGTGGTTTAGTACATGGTTTCTTTAATGAAGTTTTTTTTAATCTTTATTTGTTTACAAGATCTTCAGGTGAATTCCATAGAATACTTACATGCGCTTGAGTATTTTTAGGTAGGCTCAAATGGCAGGGTTCCATCTACCAACTTACTACAATGTGCACACATTACAAACGTTTGGAAGATGTAATTTTTTGGCCTTTGAAAATGCTAAAAGAATGCGAGGAGGGATGGAGGGAGGGAGGTTACGTAATGTGATGTCCTCCATTTAGCTTGAGTCTTGTGCTCTTCAGGTTCATTTGCGATCTGGTATTCTGGTGATTATCATTGTGGATACGGGAGGGAGGGGATAGAGGTGACAGAATGTGATGTCCTGTGTATTTAGCTGGAGCTTTGCATGCTTCAGGTTAATTTGCATTATGGTGGTTATCATTGTGGATAGCGATCACCACATATATAGACAATGATGTTTCACTCCCAACTCTTGCTTTTGCTGGTTGAATATGCTCAAGGACAAGAAAAGAGACACATGAAGTAGAAGAAGAAAATCAATATGAAGAAAATCTAATGGCTCGCAACAATGCTGTGCTTGAAGGTAACTGCAGCAGGGTCTCAAACGAATGGTAGTGTAGAGTGCATGCAGTACAATCCGGGTTTTTATTGCATCTACTGAACTACTATGAACTGTATGCCTAAGTTTTCAGATAGGAGTTGCAACTAGTCTCTTTTGACTGGAATCTTGGTCCATTTTTTCTTTTCAAGACAATGAATTTCCGTTTGAGCAAATCATCTTTGACTGCGTCTCAACCATCTTATCGAACGTTCTTCTCAACCACCCCACCCCAGGGGATAGTGTACTTGTATTACAGATTAGTTTAGTGAATGCGATAGATATTTACTTCGAGAGTCATCTCCGTACTTGTGGAAATTAAAAAATGTAGATATTTCATATTTGGCCGAAGCAACAAAAGATATGTCAACGTAGATCACAGCCTAAACGATAGTACATCGAAACTTGCAATATGTCACGAGTGGCGACTTACCGAAAAACATATTTTTTTTAAGAACATAATATAAGCTTTATAGTAATCTTGCTTTATCTTTTGGTATTTCTTAAGTGAAGAGAACTCCAGGTTAAGCCAACAAACAGGATAGGTTGTTCCCGGAACGACAAGAAGGAAATGAATCGCCAAACACAGTACAAAAAAAAGCAGAGCATCTCACATACAACGAGAAAGCAGTGAATCCCAACATAGACTGCATAACTGAACGATACCACCATTGTCCAATACACAGTACAGTCCAGCATGATTGTTTCTTCTAGAAAAGAGCTTGAGATGCCTACTACGATAAAAGAGCTCACTCATTATCTATCTACGGTACCACTGGCAACCTGACGAGATCAACTTCTTAGTCGTCGAACAGGCTCAAGCCGATTCCATCATCGTCAGATTCATCATCAGATTTCTCTTTCTCCTCCTCGGGAGTAGCCGAGGCACCACCAGACGGCGCAGCGGCAGCTGGCGCAGCAGCAGCAAACTTGCTGGGGTCCTGTAATCCAACGGAAAATACATTAGGAGATACCAAGACAAGCATCCCCAAAAGTAGAATACGATTACTTGTCCATACGACAAAACTAGGCATTCAGTATGTATGTATGAGAGCTACAGATTCAGTACACATTTAAACATCAGTACAGAATTAGATTTAAAAACGACGCTAATATATCCTTGTAATGCTCAACAAACATTGCAGTCAGAACAACATTAGTGAGGTAGATATGGCATACATTTTGAAAACCAGCAAGCATACATTGTATTCTCACTCAGTTCAGCTAAGTTTAGGGAAAGCATGAACCAAAATATAGTAGGTTTACCTTGAGGTACTCCTTGATCTGATCAGCATGAGGGTACGAGTAATCTGTCTCCAGAGCAACAGCAAGCACGTTCTTGTACCCATTGAGGAACATGTGCGGCGCAGCAGCCATGGTTGGGTACGAGAGTGCCAGGGACAGTGAGGCAACCATGGAGACACCAGACGCAAACTTCTCAATCAGGTCTTCGTCGGTGAGGTCAAGAACCTCGGGGCTGAACACCGACCCATCATCATAGACATTGGTGATCACAAGACCATAGGAGAATGGGCGGATGGCGAGCTTGGCAAGCAGGGCAGCCTCGGATGAGCCCACCTTCTCACCCTTCTTGATGAGGTCCACATGGGCCACGATTTCCACAGAGCCCTTGTTGATCTTGGTGGGAATGTTAAGCACCTGAATGAGAAAAAACCAGCAGGGGTGAGAACTTGTTTAACACTGAGTACACAGAGTGTTATCACCAAAGATTCTCACCTGGAAGAAAGAAGTTTGGGAGGGATCCAGACCAGTGTTTCCAGGGGGAACCACCACATCAATAGGAGCAACCAGGCCAACACGAGCAGGGGCCCCAACCTATTATATAACCAAAACAAGAACAACAGTGTCAGAAAGTTAATAACATGGTTAAGCTGGAAATGTTCTTAACATTAGAGGTTGATCGATGGAAATATTCAAACTAGTTCACATAAAATGGTTATGCGAAAAAAAGGTAGCTACAACTCTGCATATAGACTGAAGCTTCCATGCCATTATATCCCCCAAATTAGAGTAGAAAATAATTCATTAGTTTCCCATTATTATTATCTCACCAGTCACCACTGCCTGGTGTATTTATATCTACTGCATGAGGTTTTAATTATATATCCATGCAGCAGCATTCGTAATACAAACTCAAAGGACAAATGCATACAGTATATCAGTATGTTCCATATGACAGCAAGCAACAAAAAATACTACTGCAAATACAGATAAAATTTCAGACACATACAGGTAATATTTCAGACAAATATTGTTTTGAAACAAAAAAAATTCAGAGAAGCAACAACCGCCCAATTCCTAATGTTCTATACATTAGATGATCAAGGGAAATAAACTCAGTACTTTCACGCAAAACAGTTCTGGGGAATACTTGAAAAAATGACACGTAAACTACAACACTACGCATAGAAACTTCCATATCACTCCCCAAAAATAGATTATCCAGCAGATCATTAATTTCTAATTATTATCTCCCAACACCATGATGTACTTATATCTACTGCAAGAGGTTTTGATATATCAATGCAGCAGCACTTGCAATACAAATTCAAAGGACATATATACGTTTAGATGCACAGTTAAGATTCTTCAAACTCTCTGCACCATAAAATCTCTCATATGTTTTCCTCTATCCAACTGAAACATTGCACTATCAAAACCTTTGCACTTACCCATACAGTACAGCAGTAGACTCCATGAGACCATGAAGACATGCAACACGAAATACTACAGCATACAAATGCAGGTAAATTTTCAGATAAATAAGCACAAACCATGCTAAAACTTAAGGCTTGTGCTACTTGTATTAGAAAAGACACAAGTTATATCCCTAACAAATAACCTGTTTTACTACTGAAGCATCATCAAATTCATGAACCCAAGTGACTCTCCCATAAATATAACAAGATACTAAACTAGTAAAATGAATTGCAAATTTATCCTAAACAGAAGAACTCTGCCTGCAGCGCGCGGAACAAAGAATAACTACTTCAGATCTGTAGCCCCTTCCATAATAGGGAGAGTTGTGTTTGAACCCCTTTCCATAATAACCACATTAGTACAACAGAGAAGCTTTGCCTGAAGCAACGTCAAACTCATACAGACTAATTTTCCTACCATAAATGATACAGATCGATCTGGAACCGCTTCCCATATAATCA
Organism: Poa pratensis; assembly: GCA_947311845.1. NCBI lineage: Eukaryota > Viridiplantae > Streptophyta > Magnoliopsida > Poales > Poaceae > Poa > Poa pratensis. The sequence goes on along the minus strand of CAMZMU010000048.1, from coordinate 50,988,483 downwards.
CAGCAATATGCACCTAAAATTAATGCAACCAAGTAGCATGCTTTTGTCTTACATAGTTATTATAACATCCATGCAACCCAATAATCCTTTCCCTAACTATTAATTACAGCATGAGCACACAGAAACCAGACAAGTTGGCAGCAATCAAAGAAAGGGGGCAGTGGCATAGGATAGCTAGATCACCTTGTACGTAATAACCACATTAGTACAACAGAGACGCTTTGCCTGAAGCAACATCATACAGACTACTGTTCTTCTCATAAATGATCCAGATCTGGAACCGCTTCCCATATAATCACAGCAATATGCAACCTAAAATTCATGCACCAAAGTAGCATGCTTTTTCTTGCACATAATTATTATCACAACCATTCAACCCAATAATCCTTCCCGCGACTACCAATTACAGCATGAGCACACGGAAACCAGACAAGTTGGCCTCAATCAGAACAAGCAGGGCAGTGGCATAGGATAGGTAGATCATCACCTTGTACTTGGCGACTTCCTCGCGCACCTCCTTGAGGTCAGCCTTGGTGAAGATGAGACCGACGTTTCCCTACAATCAATCAACAGCACCAACCAAATCAGAGGACGCACACTTGAGTAGAAAACGATGAACCATCGCTGCACACAGATCGGGCCGGGGCGAGGGAGGGAGTCATACTTGGAGCAGGGGTATGATGGCCTTGATCTTTTCGTTGCCGGTGGCCTCGGCGTGCACCTTGATGCAGCGGCGGATGAGGGTGTTCTTGCCCATGAGGATCTCCGACTCGCCGCGGATGCCCCTGCGCACGGCGGCGAGCTGGGTGGAGCCGACGTTGTCCACCTCCGCCACGAGCACCCTGGAGTACTCGTCGAGGAACCTGCACAGCTTCTTGTCGTACGCCTGCTTCTTGTCGCTCTTGGACAGCTTCTTCGTGATCCCCATCGCTGGCTGGCCGCGCCGAACCCTAACCCTAGACGGATCTGCTCCGCGCGCTGGGATGTGGGTGGAGACGAGGAAGAGGAAGCAGGAGGAAGAGGCTTGCGGCTGCGCTGCGGAGCGGATGGGTGGCTATATAGTGGGAGGAGCCGGGGACATGGAGGGTTTTCGTGCGGCGTCCGTTGCCGGGGCATTCTCGTCTTTCCCAGGCGACGGAATTTGTTCTCGACCCTTCCGTCGTACAGTACTGGATCGTTCAGATGTGGATTTCGGTCGGCCCAATAGGGCCCATCTCGGTGATCTTTTTCTTCAGGATGGTACCGCGTGAGCCCTTGAAAGTGTTGGATCATTCTGAATTCAAAAGGGTTTTCTTATCAGGTCCAAAAAAACAAACTAGTTTCCGACTAGAAAAAGAGCAGGCTTTCTGTTTTTTTTTGCATTTTCTCTTATTTCATCCAGGTTTTGGGGTACAGTATTGGGTAAGTATATGTGTCCTATATATCTGCCATATGAGTACGACCAGACGCGAATCACATATCTTGTTGTAATGAGCACGCCTCCAGATGGTTCACGAGACGAATTCAAACCAGGCCTTTACTTCGGACATGTTCCTTAACATGAAATAGAACCGCGGGGGGAGGGGGTGCATTTTAATAAAAATTAAACCCCTGTTGTTTTTAAAAAGATGCTCCTTAACAACCGAATAAAATGTTTGACCTATACGCGGATGTTGCCTTCGCTACCGTCAGCACCACATCGCCTAGCCCAAAAATGTGTCCGAGAAATCACAAGATCATGTTAGTAGCTATCAGATCATGTATGAGATCGACCATGAATCATGAAAGGAATATAATTTTTTTTCCCAAATGAGATAGGAATTAATTAATCACCACCGGAACTATATTATATAGTGTATGTTTATGAATGCATTCTGGTTACATTGCAGCCATGTCACCTCAGCGATATAAACACAACGACGATTGTCAAAGTTGAGTCAGCTTGTTGCCACCGTACGACGCTTGATGTCGGCGTGCTCCTCAAATTCTCCAGAGGAACGTCCATCCTCCTCTATCCAATAAGAAGTTGGGCGAAGAACCTCTAGCAGCCGCCACCTGGCAAGGGGAGCGAGTCAGCGAGGCCAAGGTCCTATTACTATAGCTTCTCCAATTGCTAGGGGACGGACCCGCATGCCATGGTTACAAGAGTATAAATCGTTTCTAGCCGTCCGATTGACCTTTTATACCGTTGAATCCATTTTAGTTAGTTCATGTGATGCGCCATAGTTGGAGGAAGTGGGGATGTGTTGTTATCTAAACTAAAACTGTGTTTCCACCGACTGAGCTTTCTGATTTTGTACAGAGGGGGGCAGTGTGCTATTATCTGGAAAAAAATCATTTTCCACCTAACATTTTTTTCTACTGGGGCGAAAGTTAGTTTCATATGACTTATTATTAAGATATCACTGTAGCATCGAAAAAATATTTACACCTGTCATGGAACTTTTTTCTATCGGGCGACATTGCACCACAAAAAATGATTACATCGATCGAAAAGAATGTTTATGTGGAAAAATTTACATTTGGCAATGTGAATGCATCTTGAAAAATTGAAGTACTTTGTGAGATTCATTCTTTAGAAACAAATCATAATTTACGTCTAACATGGAACGAAACCGTGTGAGCTCCAAAAAGAGAAATGCGGATACTCGAAAGTCTAACATGGAACGAAACCGTGTGAGCTCCAAAAAGAGAAAAACTGCGATGCCAACCAAGATAGCCATGGAGGCCAAACCCGGAAAAACCTCATATTCGATGGCCTTTCTAGTTTCTAAGTGCTTACTGCTAGACGAGAAGTGACCTTCTGTTTGTTTCAGCAACATGTCCTTCCTAGTTTGTTCAAGATTGAGAACTCTTCCGTGGACTAGTGGTAGCCGTGCATATACGCATAAGGGTTTTTTTTTAGTTTGTTCAGGATTCTTCATCATCCGAGTCCTAGACTAGATCGGTCTTTAGCCTCAGTTTGTGTGCATATATACCTCGTTTTCTTTCTGGCGCGAGTAAAAGATTCGACCCACAAATCCGTCGGAATTTGAATCCCGTCGGGCACGACGACCATGAAGACCCGGACGACGGCCGCCGTGCCCAGTCCTGGCTGGGCTCTGCTCGACCGGCTAGGCCACCGGGACGATCACGGCGACGCCGACTCCGGCCCCATCGCATCGTCCAAGACCTCAACCGGCAAAAGCATCTCTGTGTCTCTCCGGTTCGCTGCGCCGCCGGCGACCTCCCGCTGTACCTCCGCTGGCCAGGAGGGCCCACCATAAAGGACTCCTCGTTCGTGTACCCTCGCGTCGTCGCGGCGCACGGCGACTCCATCCTCTTCCAGCTGGCCAGACCATCCAAACCCCGGGGAGCGACCGACTACTTCGTCTACAGAGCTAGAGGCGCCGCCTGGTCGCCGTCGCTGTCGCTGCTGAAACAGTACGTGATCAAGACCTCCAGCCCGCGGAACCACATGGTGGACTGGAAGGCCATCGGCATCCTGCGTCGTGGCAAGCACGCGTACGTGGTGGCCGAGCTCTCCACGACGGGCGATCGGCCGGTGGCGTTTGAGCTCTGCGTGCTCCTCTCGGGTGGAACTGCCCAGATGTGGAAGGTGAGGCGGGTGGAAGTTGTCGATGAGAAGCCAGGAACCTGGAGCTGCCGCGCTGGAAGAGCGACGCCGTCGTACTCGTCGGAGACCGGCTCCTGTGCTGGGTCGACTACCACACGGGCATCCTGCTCGGCGACGTGTTCGATGCCCGCTCCGGGCACCGGTTCGAGCAGCTGCCCCGCCTACCGACAGAACCGCGTCGCGCGAACCTGGAGGCATTCCGGAACCCCGAGACGTCCCGGAGATTGTGCGCCTCCTTGGACGACGGTGGCACGGTGAGGTTCGTCAGCGTCGACGGCGACCAGTGGAGCAGCGTCTTCACCCTCACTATCTGGACCATGAGGAATAACCGGGACGGCACCATGGAGTGGCACAAGGACGTCGGGTTCGATGTCCCGGAGCTCTGGGCCTTCTCCGGCTACGACCTGTTGGATATTTTGATCTAGGCTAAACCTAGGTCAACAATTATGACTGCTACAGTAAGTCGGTGCTACGGTGCCCTGATTGGGGTAGCAAAATATCAACCAATAGGTGGGTCCCCCCATGGTGTTGTGCAAATAAAAAGATGGGGAGATGTCCCTATGGGATAGATAGAAGGTGAAACACGTCTAAACTCTCCCCGAGCTGCCCAATTCCAGCACAAGCACAGCAGCCATGGGAAGGGCTCTCCAATGACTTCCACTAGCTCCAGCAGCTACAGTGAAGGTGAGGAAGAGCAAGGGCTTCATCTCTCGAAGCCCTAGACTCCATCTCCAGCATCAAGATAAGTTTTAATTAATTCTATCTTAGTTGTGGCTCAAATCTTGAGCTAGTTGATCTTGAGGTTTTACTACAATGGTATCAGACCTCCTAGCTTCAAGTTTGACCCTCTTATGCTCTAGTTCTTGCTTGATCTATCAAGTTTATGTTAAGTATCAAGCTATTCTTCCGGTTTTGGCTTCATCTATTTTTTTTTAGCCCTTAAATACTAAAGATATTGGCCCTAACAAATCTTTTGAGGCTCTAGGGTTTCAATTATGCAGTTAAGTAAAAGGGGACTGATGCACATACAGAAAATCCCCAATTTTTAGAAACCCTAGAACAGAAATTCCTCTGTTTTATTCCCTAATTTAGATCAAGAGTTTCGGTTTATGTAACGAATTGATGGGGAAAGAAGCAAATTATGCATGAATCTTGATGCTTTTCCCAAATCCGAGACCCTAACTTAAGCAATTATGTGATTCCCTCCTGCAATAAAGCTTGTGGTTTCGGTTTATGCTAAAGATTTAAAGGGGGAAATCTATTACGTGATTCTTAAGATGATTTTCCCCAATCCGAAACCCTAACGTGATGAAAATCCCCAAATTAAAAGGAACCCTAGTCCTAATGCTGATGGTTATGGAACGGACGATTACCTTATGGGTTTCGTCATCGCCGCTGGCCACGGCGGTGTCGGAGCCACCACCTAATGCTTGCGGGTGCACTCGGGTTCAAACCCGAGCGGCCTCGCTGTCTGCCGGACAGGCCTGCGGCTGCTGCTCTGCTCGCGCGCTTGTCGTCGTTGGAGACCAGCCGCTGCGCCGGATCCTGGCAAAGCAAGCCGTCGTCGTCGCAGGGACGCCCGCACGCGCACGCTTGTTTCGCGAAGGGCGCCGTCCAGAGCCGCTCGACGAAGGTGCGCGCAGGCCAAAGCCGCACGCAGCCCCGGCGAGAGGGCCTGGAGGACGCCGACGCCTTCTCCCATGGTCGCGCGGTGCTCGCCGCCGCCGCCGCCTCTCTCTGGTCGCTCATCGTCGCAGGAGACGTGAAGGAAAGGGAGGAGAGTGAATGTGGTTAGGGTTTCACGGGGGCGGCATTGTCGCGCTGGGATTGTCCCAGACACGCGCGCTCTCGGCCGTCGGATCGGCAATCGACGGCTCGTGGTGCTTCTGGTGAAGTGATGGGCTGTGGCCCATGAGGGAGTTGGGGTAGTAAGCTGGGCTGGGCTGGGCTAGGTTTCGGCCCAGTTCAGCGAAATATGTTAGCCCGAAAAAAAAATTATGTTTTTGGGCTTAACTTCTCTGTTATGGCAGAAATAATTCAGTGAAATAATAAATATTTTCCTGATAATGATTAAATTTTATGCAATGATTAAGTTTGAGGGCTAAATTGAAAAGGTTTTAAGGATAAATGTTTATGTTTCTAAAATTTTATGCTTATTAATGCTGAGTAATTCGTTATTGTTTTATTTTGTCATCATGCTCTTATGTGCCATATTAAGTCACTTTTAATGAGTTTTATTAAGCTTAGTAAATTACTTTATGGTATTAGAATTATCATGATGATTGTTGCTATCGTGATGTCATAATGTTTCTGCTGCAACATTAAATTCATAAATCCTCCAATTAAGTATGGCTTATGTCCGTCATTCTGGCCAAAGCTGATTGGCGGGCATTTTGACCTTGACTTTTTTGTTGGTCTGGTTCGCTTCTGGCCAAAGCTGATGCGAGCCAGATTGATGAAAGAAGTATTTTTTTTGTGAGGATGTAATTAAGTGTAGTTATTTTGACCACATTTTTTTATTGATTCTTACCCATCTCTGGCTAAAGCTGTTTTGGGTTCGATCAGTAAATAAAGTTCATAATGTTGATGCTTATTAAAGCATCCAATTCATTTTGCAGCACCTAATGTCTCTCTTATTGCCGGAATAATTAATGGCATAAGGCAATTAAATGATAGCAATTATCTTTTATGGAAGGAGAAGCTAGAGATTAATCTAGTTTTTGTTGAATATTAATTGTGCTCTCCTTCATGATCCTCCTAAAGCACCTAAATAAGGTGTTGAAAAATTATGATGTCCTGAAAAGGGATTATGATGATGTGATAAAAATTAAGAGGGAGGATTCAAATTAAGTGGCCTATCGTCTGAGCTATGCTTAAGTTTTGGGCATTAATATACCTAAAGTTGACTTTGTCATGGTTATATTTCATTAAACCATGGATTGCCATGTTTAATTGTCCATCAATAAGGTTTATGTCCTTAAGCCATGCATGTTCTATAAAGTTGTTCCTATTATGTCTCTCTATTTTAAATAAAGTGTGGTTTGTGTTTGTCATTCTGGCCAAAGCTGATTGATGAGCACATGACTACAAAATTTTATTGTTCTGGTTCACGGACTAGTTCAATAAAAGAAGTGTATAGAGACATGATTTAATTAAGTGTGACTGATATTTGTCATTCTGGCCAAAGCTGATTGATAAGTATCTAATCACAATATTTTGCTGGTCTTGTCTATTTCTGGCCAAAGCTGATGTGGGCTAGATCGGTGAAAGAAGTTTAAGAGGCGATAAAGTGTGACATGTATTTGTTATTCTGGCCAAAGCTGATTAATAAATACTTGCCCGCAAAAGTTTGTTGTTCTCGTCCATTTCTGGCCAAAGCTGATGTGGATCAGATCAACAAAATAAGTTTATGATCTGGGAAAGATTTCATGCATAAGGCTTATGGACATAATGCAATATGCCACAAATATTTAAGTACCTTCGGGGAATTAAGGTAAAAGGCGTCAATTGTCTTAAAATATGCTTCTGCTATTAAGTGCCTCTGTTTTATTCCCAGAAAAATCAACTGATGAAGTTTTCAACATTTATGATCATTAAGTTATCACTAACTAAGTAATCTCCAATTATGATGGAACCAAAGGAAATTTTGGTTGGAGATTTAATGATTATTTTGGGATAGGTTGTGACACGTGAATTCATTCTGACCAAAGTTGATTGGATACATGTGTTATTCCCTAAAAATTAATGTTTACATGAGGAATTATATTCTACATGATCACTATAAAATATTTGTGATCATGAATTTTATCCCTATTGCTAATCTTTTTCAATTCAGCCATAATGTTTTCGGCTGATTTAATGCTTCTTATGAGAAATGAGTTAAGCTTATGTACATATTATTGTTCCATGAGGTCATAAGTAATGAAGTATAAGTAATAAGCTCTCATTAAAGAAATCGTGATTACGTATTGACGAGAATCCAATAGATTTCTTGTCTGTTAATGTTTATTGGGAGCAAAACCCAGTAAGAATCAGGGGGAGTGTGCCAGTAAGGATCTAGGAAAATAATTTCCTAGTTCTTTCATAATAAAGTTTTCTGGCATTAATGGAGAAGTAATTTGAAGAAGCTTTTCAAAATTCTATAAGATTATGTTGATCATAAAAAATTCTCATGATTTAATTATGGAGATTTTGAGTTCGCTTTATTATGTCATCTACAATAAAGCACAAAAGTGGACTGTGATTAAGCTCAAAGGATTTATATCCATAAGAAAGTGTGTAAACATTTTGAATAACGATGCTATATGCATAATATTAATTATGGAGTCATAAATAAGGAAGTTTAAAGAGAAGTTTTAAAGATGGACGGGAGGCTAATGTTTAAAGCTACTGGAAGATTTCCATAGCCTAAATTAAGTTCTTCATTCTCCATTCCAATAATGTGATTCGTCCTACAAATTTTATTGACTTCTCTACTAAAGGTGGAATATTTATTATGGAAGTTCGTCGAAATGTTAAGCTATGGCTCAGTCCACATTTCGAGGGGGAGCATTGAACTTCTCCAAGAATGAATTTCAACTTAGGAAGAAGTCTTTTATCAGGTATGTTTAGATTCCACCAATAAGGTATTTAAGTTTGATATTAAGTACCACTTTTAGTTAGATTTATTAAAGACTCCATCTCCTAAGGGCATCATTATGACTAAGAATTATTAGATTGCTTTTCAATGCTAAATGGTTGTGCCATGTTTCTTAAGTAAGATACAAGTTTTTGGTTCTGCTCTCTACAATAGATCTCCTAAATCACTTCAGGAGGATAATAAAATTATGATATTAAGTAATGAAGTATGATGTTGAATTTTAAGAGAGAGCAGTCAAATATTGCATGGCAATTAAGAACTCCATCATGGATACCGTGAGTAGAGCCATCTACTAACTCCTAGATTGTCAAAATTATGGATCATTTTTTTCCCAATTGGTCTCTCTAAAGTTTAAGCAACGGGTCTTGACGAAAGACTTGTTGATATAATGATATGACTGGGAGTTTGTGAAGTGGCACATGATCACCGAATTTAAAATTTTGGAGATGGAAACCATCCTTTATGAAATAAAGAATTAATGATGATGATCAATTGTCCTTGAGACAATAAGCATCTTATAATGGTACAAAGTTCAATAATAATTTTTGATAAATCAGTCTTATGTTAATTATGAGCAATAGGGATATTGCATAAGACCCGAGGTTTTCTCTCGGAACTGATAAGTTCGTCTTAGTGATGTACTTTAAGTTATTAAGACTCACTAAGATTGGTCCATTAAAGGGAGTATTAAGTTCACCCTAAAGTTTATGTTTATTCCCTCAAGGGCAATAAGTTTTTCCTTACGTTGTTGCTAATGCTTAAGTTATTATGTGCCCTAAAGATCTTGTGTCCGGGATATCTTGGCAGACATAAGTCCGGGTTTGGACCTCCCGGAAAATACTTAAGAAAAGCTTTGCCTAGTTGGCACAAGCACTAAAGTAATTGTGTGATGATATATCACATTAAGGAATTACATGCTCACATTCAAGAAACAATAATGACCACCAAGATGTGGATCTTTAAAGTATTCTGCAAGGAGTGAAAATCCTTTTAAGTTCTATCCACAAGAGTTTCACTCTTGCAGGGGGAGCCATATTGTGGAATGGCTTCACCCAAATTCTTAAGGGCATCGTTAAGATGCAAATTAAATTGTGGCATGTTTCGATCCCTATGTTTTAAGATATGGATTTGTGTCCCTAATCCATAATAATTTAAGGGATTATCTTAAGAAATTTATCCCGGGACATATTATGTAAGAGTGCAGTCAATTCAAGTAGCATGTCAAGAGGTTCCTGCCAGACCTAAGACATTGTGAAAAAATGATTCCAGAGTCAAAACATTCAAGGCCTTGATGAATTAAGTTTTGGTGTTCAACAAATAAGTATTAGATTTACGACATAAGGGTTGAACACATATAAAGTAATTTTTGGGTGCTTGTATGTAAACATTACATTAAGATATTAAGTGCTAAGCACCATATTTAAGAGGCTTGCCTTCTAACGTTACCGGCATTAAGATTATGTGGCAGCCTATTGTTATGGGACAAATTATGATTCTGGAAAAACAATTTTCTCTTCTTTTCAAAAGCGCGCGCATAATGATATGCACAAGAATATATGAAGAGAAACTGCATTCTTGGGACCATTATAGCACCATCTCCCCAAAAGGCTCATTTTGAGATCGAATGGGAACCATAGTCACTTGGTTCAGTAGTACTTAATTGACTGTTGTAATCTATTGTCTTGGTGTACCATTTAATCAAAAGATGAGTCTGTAATGTTTATGATGTTTATGTAAAGAGAATTATGAAATAAAGCTAATGAATAATGTGAATAAAGTTTATGGAGCTCATAAGTTAAAGAAGTTCCATTTTGAGATGGGGTGGTATATTGTAGTAATTGGTTTTCTGTGGTACTAAACAATTGACCGCAGTAATCCTTTTATCTCGTATGCCATTTCATTTATAAGTGGGCTTATAAAGTTTAGCCTTACGATCAAGGGGGAGAATGTTGGATATTTTGATCTAGGCTAAACCTAGGTCAACAATTATGACTGCTACAGTAAGTCGGTGCTACAGTGCCCTGATTGGGGGCAGCAAAATATCAACCAATAGGTGGGTCCCCCCATGATGCTGTGCAAATATAAAGATGGGGAGATGTCCCTATGGGATAGATAGAAGGTGAAACACGTCTAAACTCTCCCCGAGCTGCCCAATTCCAGCACAAGCACAGCAGCCATGGGAAGGGCTCTCCAATGGCTTCCACTAGCTCCAGCAGCTACAGTGAAGGTGAGGAAGAGCAAGGGCTTCATCTCTCGAAGCCCTAGACTCCATCTCCAGCATCAAGATAAGTTTTAATCAATTCTATCTTAGTTGTGGCTCAAATCTTGAGCTAGTTGATCTTGAGGTTTTACTACACGACCACCTTCCGCGAGTCCCGCCGCAGTATCCCGTCCAGAGCATGGACGACCCAGACACGCTCTGCTTCTTGGTGAACGAAGGACGCCACGCCGGCGGCAACGACGACATGGTGTGGCTGATCGAGGTCGACACGAGGCGCAGGGCGGTGCTGTCAGTCGTCCGCCACGGCAAGGAAGAAACGGGGCGAGGGGACGTGCCCGTACGGCCAGTGGGCTACTACCAGGAAAGTACACAGCGCATGTCGTCGTGGTACGCCCCTGCAAGAAGAAGGAGAAGGAGGACGACGTCAACATCACCTCGACCGAAGTGTTCCATGGCCCCTCCTTCCTTCCCTGCAGCAAGATCGTCTTCAGGTAGTCAATTTCAGATCAAGTGGGGATCTATCTTGGTTGTTCGTAGGCGATCACCTAGATTTTAATTTAACAATCTTTAATTATACAAATTCTTACCACCACTCGACTTCAGCAAAACTACTACTACTTCATACTCCCTAGTTCGAGATGTGCCAAATTGTTTTTCTAGATGTGATATGTGTCAAATTGTGCTCATGGATTTGCAGCGGTGGCGAGTAGAGCTCATGGGGAGTAGGGATTGGGCCGCAGCGGTGGTGCCTAGGAGGCGAAGCAGGGCATGGTGTCTCCCGGTGGCATTTAAAAATTCTGTGATGTTAAAGCATCCATTTTGGGCAAAAAAAGTGGTTTTGGGACACCACTTTCCTCTGTTTTTCAGGTTTTGGGGCACGAACAAAAAAAATCTATCGTTTCAGATGACCTATTTTGGGACATGGCAAAAAACGGCCACGAGCTGCCCTAAAATAGATTACCAACATTGAGATCCGACGATGAGGAGAGAGGGAGGCGCATCTAATGGTCGTCGAGCGTGAAGCATGATTTTGACTGGAAGAGATCGCTGGAGACCGAGGAAATCCGACTCAGTGTACGCACGCGCCAGTGCCGGCGCTGCCCAAGAAGGATCCCAATCGAGCATGTAGCCAACAGCGAGGATCCTCATCAAGCAAATCCAACGGCAGGGCGCTCAGGTGCCAGGGTAGGAGTGGGGTGGTGGTCATCCTAACTGCTTGTTTGCGACAGAGGGATGAGGGGTGGTGCCGGCGGCGACATGGCGGCGAGGGAATGTAGAGTGGGAGGGCGAGTGTGTGGGGAAAGTGCGCTGTCTCGCCGACAGTGCTGGCCCACACTGGCTTTTCCTTCCGCCGGCTCCCCCAGACGATCCCCAATGGGTCGGGTTTGGCTTGGGTGCGTCAGATGAATTTCGGCGCTATTTGGGCTCCCTGGGGCAATTTGGAGAATTTCAGCACTATTTAGGCCGGCGATAAAAAAGTGGCCTGGAGGTCTCTTTGGGGGTGGGGGGAGGGGGGGACTGGAGATTTTCTAATGTATTAGTAGTATTTCGCTTCTGCTCCGGTGGATCGGGGCGGTTACCCTGTTTGCTCGGTGTATGGTTGACTCTTCCTGTCTCAGGGTTGCCGATGGCCATGTGCGACTTGCCCGATCTCAATATGAACCTAGATTCCGGGCCATTAAATTCTATCACATTTGGACGAATCATTTTGACACCTTGGTGATAGTTGGAGGAGAAAATATCGTATATCTAAGACTTCATACAACTAAAAGAATATCGATCTGGGGCACCCAGAACAGGAAAGAACTCTGTTGTGCTAGTCGTTTCGTAGACGTAAACTGATCGGCAATCACGGATCTGTATTTTTGTGTGTACTAAATTGATTCGGTTCAGGTATATTAAGAAGCCCAATATGCGGAGTGTGGATGAACGCCAATCCAAACATTATAGTAGAGAATTAGAGATTATGTTCAAACAAGGGATAACTTGTATACTGAATAATACTAGCAGCATGCCCGCGCGTTGCAGCGGAGCGCAATTTTTTTTCAGGTAAAAGAGCAAAAGTTGTTGACTTGAGGAAACTCCTAGTAAATACCGCATCGGCAATATGCTCACACAAATATAGCTAATCTTCAATGCATCTATGAGGAATGGTTAAGTTCTGCACGAACATGTGTCAAAGTGCATGTTCAAAGTGCCGTAAAAGTGTGAGATAAGAAGTATTCTCGACAGCCTTCCGAAAAATCAGTAAAGGGTTGACTATTTTTACTTGTGATCTCATCATCTACATCAAAATACACACAAAAGAAAAATCAGACTGTAATCAGAAAAAAATGATTCAGAAGTTTGGAGCTATAATCACATATTTCCATCAGATGTGAAAGAAGTGGCATGGCCGCCGCAGTAGCTGAACTCTTTGTCATGAACATCAACTGCAGGAAGAGGAAACATCAATATATCATCACCTGCTCACCTCAAGAGAACTCTGACCTCTTCTATGGTGTTTCTCACCGGCCTGTAGTGGATGTCTATTCTAACGATGTAATAACAATCAATTAGCATGGAAATCTCATGGCCAAACTGAAATCATGAATAAAAACTTGCTCCATGAACAAATCGGGAGAGAAATCATGATGAAATCAAGTCCGGCTGCCCCCATATGCTGCTCGCCATGATATTCCAGTATGCTTCTCAACCGCCTGTAAGGGCTAATTTGGTTGCAGGGGTGGCAAAACCCAGGGTTGCAACGCCCGGAGGGAATTTTAACGTGCGCACACCATTCCCTGGATTGACGTGGGGGAGATCCCCCAATCCCTGTGCTCATTTGGCAGAACGGAGGGAATCTACGGACACTCTCCAGTCTCCACAGTCCACAATACGTACATGCACAGATCAATTTACACTCTCCGGTCTCCACAGTCCAAAATACATACATGCACAAATCAATTCTACGATAAACACCGAAATAAATACAGAAAATTCGAATAAGATGTGACTCCACATCAGATCATCAGGTCACAGATTTACACAAAATAACAAGAAAATCAGAAAAAAAAAGTAACAAAGATAATTCTGGAGCATCCAACCGATTCACATCCTCGAGCATATCTCAAACACTTGACAACTAAAATTCAATCCATCACATTGCAGATCATATGTTCAGGCAAGAGTATTTTGCAAACTGCCGTACATTACTCTCATCGAAAGATACATAATTTATAAATTATAAATAATATGGATAAGCTTGTGAGCATGCAGAACTGAGCTCATTGTGAAGATCTGCAGGCATATGCAAAGAAAGAGTAATATATACATCATCAGTAGTATGAAATCTGAAGGTAAATATTAGCACATTCAGATTTTAATCTATAGGCCTCCATAGGAACATTAGCAAAATGTTAAGAAACTCAAGCTTCCCCAACAACTAAAGTTCAAGTAGATTTCTTTGAATGTGAAATTTCCCCTTGAATCAAAGTAACTCAAAAATAATTTTTGACCAAAGATGCGGTGCAAACAAACAAGCAGCCACTTCTGTGCAAGCAAGAATATTCAACACAAAAGATGAGCAATTCTAATGCAAGAAGGTCAAGAGAACAAGGGTATCACCTGCTGTCCAGAAGGTCTTCCAGCTGCAACTACAGATCTTGCAAGTTGAGGATGGCATGTAGCCGAAGGAGAATTGCCAAAATACTCATTAGTTCGTTTGAGTTCTTTCTAGTTTTTCCGTGCACTATTAGTTCGTCAGTAACCTAAAGAAACCAGGGTACATGCAGAACAAAGGAAAAAAACACCATGCTCTTAGCAATATGGAGGAGCTAAACTTTGCACAAAAGCACCATCTCGAAAGTAGAAATCAGAGAAAATAAAACAGTACATGCTATAGGCAAGTTCAGGTGCTTCATGCTCTTGTCTTCTCTACTCTGTTTGGTGGAGTAGTGAGAAAGTTAGCATCTGTCTAATATATAGCAGTTTAAGTAAACTATTTTTCAGACTACCACAGTTTTCTGACATACTATCTAAATACAACAAAATAAGAATGCCTCATTATATTCTTCCCATATGATCCTATAAAAGAGAAATATATATATATATATAACCAAATTAATGTTGTTCATTTCCTACATCTTGTGGAACTGAACCTAGCTGATGTGAAGGTGTGGATATGCGCACACTGCTCGACAGTTTATTCAGAAAACTGAACTTAACAGAACCTAACACTAAGGTCTGCAGCATGATTAATTCATCAACAAATCCTAATACAGAGAATTGTAGGATCCAAAATATACCTCCTGAAGATTAATCTTGCAGCTAACAGGAACCGAATAATCTTGCAGCTAACTGGAACGGTACAACAATGCAGTCCACCACAAGCAAAATCGCACAAATAGTGCACCATCGAGGGTTAGAAATTACAGCAAATCAAACAATAGTATTATATACAGGACACACTCCAAGTAATATTTACAGGAGGTGTCAAACTGAAAATATTTCAGCAATTTACAAGCTTCTACAGGAAGTATTAAAATGTTCACTGAATAAAGGACTACAGGAGGAAGAAGAACAAGCAGCAATTTACAAGCATGGTTTCCCCCCAAGAACACCATCGTCAGTTATTCAGTTCACCATGGCAGGGGGGCTGTAGTTTAAGCAGATAGGTGGATAATTTGGGGATTCAGTAGAAATTCAGGATATCCAAGTCCAGGAGAAATTAGAGCATTTGCAATTGCTAAAATCCCAACAAAGCCGCACTGTTCCTCCATCGCCGGAGAACACAAGGAAAAGAATCCAGGAGAAGAAGCTCAGTTCGTGCTCACCTTTTTGGAAGGCACCGGAAGGAGGGCTTGATCCTGAGGAAAGAAATGGAGATGTGGGAGTTACGGACGTGGCCGAGAGGTAGTGGATGAAGATGCGGGCGCTCTCGGAGAAGGCTGCCATGGCGTACTTGTTGACGATGACCTCCGCCCCTCCTCCCTCACCCCGGCACCGGCAGCGATCTGAGCGAGCTTGTCCTTGACGAGCCGCCGCAGTGCCGCACGATGGCCTTGGGGAGTTCCTCTACTTCCGCCTCCGTCATCGCAGTCACAGCCGCAGCCAACGGATCCGTCGCGCCGGTCTCGAAGCCACCGGATCCGGGCTTGCCGGCGCCGGATCCGGCGAATCGGTGGAGAAGTGGGTGGCGCCTCCTGACGTTCGCCGCCGCCGCCCAGAGCAGAGAGGATGGAGGGGATTGGGGGCTAAAATGCAAAACCGGGCAACTTAAGTTGGACTGCGGGTTGATTTTGCTTTTTCTTAGGGGCTGAAACGCAAAGTGCGCGACGTACCACCGGCACCACGGTCGCTTACGTATATTATATAGTAGACTAGCAAAATGCCCGCGCGTTGCAACGGGCTACTCATTTTTTTCGACTGTAAACAAAATACACATGAAAATTCACATGATAGAAAGGATAGCCATATAACTTACAATGTAATTCGATTAAAACGTATTGTTCGACATCATATATATAGAAAGAAACAACCTGCCAATTAAGATTGTTCTTGGAAGACAACTTTAAGAAATAGCTTAATGTCAGTGCTTCAATACGTAGTAAACACAATTTACCTTGAACAAGTCGACAATGCAGCTGGACACACTGTGAGGTCAGAGTAAAGGAGGGAGATATGGAAATCATTTAAGAACAGAAATATGGTATCCGTTTGTAGATTTCAGAAGAGAAACTAATACAAGATCAAAAGAATGCATCTTTCTCCTATTACTGTTTATCTATTTACATCTTCTTCCCACATATAACAATTCAGGATAAGAATTTTCACTAAAGAACGAAGCAGCTATATAAGTAGAAAAAAACTTCGTTTGTTGAAAAGATTTGACGATGGTTGAAAAGAATTGACGACTCATGTCAATGCCAATTATAAAATGTGAATCTCCTGTTGATTTCAGTCGACTGGTTTTTGTGAAATTTCAGCGGACTGATCACAAGTCAGGGCCTATTTAAAATATCTACTTTTAGCAGTAGTCAGTAAGATAAAAATAATCTGGATAGAAACCTATCCAGATTATTTAAAACATCGCTCTTTAAAACGGAAAGAGTAATTAGTAGTCGGGAATTTTCGTCAGAATATCAAAAGCATTGGGCGCGTTGCAACGGGTTTAAAATAAATTTTTATGTGTTGATAAACTAAAAAATAATTTATTTTTATCAGTCACAGTAGAACCATTAATTAAGTTATCCAATTCTTAGTTTGAATAAACTAACGAACAAAACAGATAATTGTATGCATTATCTGAATAACTTATGGTAATCTCACATTTGGCGTGATTAGCTACAGATTGCTAGCTGAAGATTATAGCAGGGGAACAAATGGTGCCTATAGCAATTATTTAACACTTGGCATACAACTGAAGGCCTAAAAATATATTTCACCCCAGAGCATCAGGAAAGCTTCTCAAGAAATTGAGGAAAGTTGTCACTTCCACAAACTCTGAACGCAGCTTCTGAGCTAACGCCTTGATCAACTGAAACCACTGTATTTTGGGCTAAGGCGGCCATGAGCGCCACCCGGAAGCCGTCCGGTACTCGGAGTCTTGAAGATGAGCTCCAATGGTCTCCCGCTTGGGGCTGCAATGAGCAGGTAAGTCAGGTCTTGCTCCTCCATGATGCGTGGCATATGCCGAACTCATGTTAGCACTTGTTGAGACGATTGATTGGTTGCACATTGGTTGATCATCGCAAAGAAGACGTTGAGTGGAATGATTACGTACTGACGTACATGTTACAAGTCTTTTTGAACCGATTGATTCCACATGCACATGGTAGATGCAGCTTAGCGTAGAGCGCACGGGTCTGATGTTTGGATCTCTAGCGAAACGCTGCCTAGATCCCTCGGCCGGTGGCTTGTCGGCGTTGACGGCAGTTGCGGCCGACCGGCCATGTCGTAGGCCATTGAGGCCGCGGACCTGGTGTGGCGTGCGCCGCCTTCGCCGGTGGTGTTGGCGCTGCTGGCCTGGGAGGTGGCGGGCCATGGGATGGCGGGAGGCCAAGCTCAGGGCGGACAAGCAGGTTGAATGCGGCCGTCGGTGCGTGCGGGTGGCAGCTTCCATGACGGACGGTATTGTTGGGCTGCCTTTGGGCCCAATTAGCATCGATTAAAACTTGACTTACGAATCGGAATCATTGGAAATTTTAATACCACCTCGACTAACTAAGTAGATGCTTGACGCGCGGGAGGATGCTTGACGTACCAAACCAATTAATCGTACGTACCAAACGTACCAAAATTTGGGAGGAAGAAACACTACTCGTATTATATAGTAGAGATAGATATACCTCTGTTCCCATATAAGTGTTCGCCATGTGTGTACAAACTAATACGGTGATAGCTCACTTTTCACCACACATATTTAGGAACAGAGGGAGTGGCATCGTGGACTCGTGGTTATATTTTTTATTTCTAAATCGGTGTATCTTATTAAGCGACAATTTTCATATAGACCATTGCGAATAATTGCGAATTCTACTTAACATCAATGTTCCGGGTTTCTCTCTCAAAAAAAATGTTCCGGGTTCAAAATAGTTATACATTGCAAGTGTCCTGCCCACATCAAGTATACTGTAGTAATTAATCCTCACTTAAAAGAAAGAAAGAGAGGCGGCGGCCTAGGGTTTCAACCCAAGCCGCCGCCATCTGCACCTTGATCGTCGCCTTCGTCTAAGAATTGACGGGTCCTCACCTCCTCTAGGTGCCGCGGGCACTAGGAGGGGTGGGGACCTCGGACCTGCGCAAGGCGCTACACAAAGGTCCTTAATGTTAGAGCTTGGTTTGGTTGTTATCTTCTTTGTCAATGGAGATGACATCGTCTGCAATAAGTGATCTTCCGCGCTCCGTTCGTCGGCGAGATCTCCTTCCCGACGTCAATGGTGACTGTGCAAGATTAAGTTTGTCTAGGTATGGTTCTTCAGATCTTGCTTCGCCAGATCAATCTTGGATTGTTTCTCATGGTTGTCACGAGGAGGTTTGTCCTCGCATTATCTATCTCGGCTACTACGTTTTCGGCAATGGTGATTCGTTCTCTCGGCTCCCAACGATGTCGACAAAGTGGTTCGGTTACTTGTCCCTGGAATATCTGATGGGGGAATAATAACCCGGTAGGCCCATGATGAGGGAAGCGTGACCCGCCAGGCAGAAGGCCTGGCCAGGACAGCTAACCATTAGCATGGACCGGATGTCGTCGATGGGCCAGCCAGCTTGTCGGTAACCCGGCTTGTGCAGAGGAGATTCTAGAAGACCCGGAGGCGGTCCGCGCTAGGGAATACAAGACTTGGCGTACACGAAGGCCAGAAGACCTAGAGTAGGACTCCGAGTCTGGGTAGAACCCGGGCTTACCATGTATAGAACCAGGAGACCCGGTCGTCTATATAAGCGGGCTCCTAGGTCATAGTTAGAGAGGTCGGACAAGTTTGACAAATTTTGAGGAGGAGAGAACTAGAGAGATCATCGCTACCAAGCGCACCCTGTAACCTAGATCGAGATCCAGCTCTGTTGTCGTAGCCGGGTTATCGAGATCGAGATCAATAATAGCATAGCAGGAAGTAGGTCTTTATCTCCAATGGAGAGGCCGAACCTGGGTAAATCCTTTGTCCTGCAGAGCTAAACAAACTCCAGACACTAGTTTCGCCTGGCCCAACAACTCAAGTTACCCCATGGTAACATCTGCCGTGTCAACCCCACGACAGTTGGCGCCCACCGTGGGGCCTGCGTCCAAAGGTGTCATCATCATGGGAGAAGCTATGCAAGGAATCAAGAACTTCGTTTTCGGCGAGGTTACCATCAACTCGCACGGAGAACCCATCGTCGACGATTCTGGCTGGGGGCCAGAATCGGATCTGCTAGAATCAGGTGATATTATTCCAATTGGCAAGATTAATGTTTTCGTTGGTATGGTACATGCAATTAGATCTGCTAGTGATGAGGATTGTGAATCTGTGTCAGGAGCCGCCACGCTCGTTCAATCTGACGGGGAGGAGTCAGTAGGCACGGCAGAGGCCGGGTCACCATTGGTCACGCACGAGGAACGGTCGAGAAAGCCGGCATGGATCCCGGGTGATGCAGTGGAGCATGAGGAGGATGCTGAATCGATCTTGCCCTGTTTGAGACCCGGTATGGATACGAGGCTGAAGAGGAAGACGAGGAGGAGCTGGAGTCCTTCCCAAGTGCAATCAGGAGGGTGGCTGTTTATACAGCTCCCTCGATAAACGCAGGAGCATCACCATCAACCGTGGTTCCACCAGTCCCAAACCCGGATCAGCAGCAACAGTTACCACCGATCCAGGAGCAGGCGGATCAGAGGATGGATGGGGACCGGCTTCGGTGACAGATGAGAGTGATGACACGGCTCGTTACAGAAACAGCTTTGGTTTCCTCAATAACCGGGTTCAGGTCGAAGAAAGAGATAACACGGCTAGTGCTCCTGCTCTGTTCAACAATGGTCTGGTCCTGGACCCACAGCGCTTACGAGATCGGTTACCCCAGAGAATGCAGCAGTGCGGGCTACGGAGTTAGACACAGCACGTCGGGCTTTGGAACAAATGCGTAGAGACACAATGGCAGAAAAGCAGCATATAGCAGCCAAGCAGAGCAAATTGAAGAGCAGGAGAATCGCCTCAATGAGATGACTCGGGTTCATCGGAGAAGGCACCAGAGCCGGTTAGGTCGGTGAGAATACCATAAACCCAGCAGTGTTATTTAGGACTCCAGTGGATCAAACCATTGGTGTAACTCAAGCAGCTCCAATTATCAGAACAAGTGTAGAACAAACAGAGGGACTGCAGGAGCCGGTGCAGCGTTGGTTGGGACACCGGGTTTGCTCGCCGGGGAGCCGGGGGAAATCCGGGTCTGCCACCGCGAGCGCCGAGATTCCACACGCCGGCGGGTCATTATTCCAATCCAGCGGATAACGTGTACGCCGCAACTTTAGCGCTCGACCGTATTCCCCTGGAGACTCGCCAGCAGAGATTGAAGCCCGGCGTGCCATTGACATGTTACGTACCGCTGTGGTTCAGCAAGTTCAGTATTCAAAGGACAAAAGTGCACTTCATTCAACAACGTATCGTAGTAAGCGTACCAAGAGCCGCCACGGCGAAACCCCGCCGCAAGCCGGGTTAGCCGCGGCGCCGCAGCAGCAGAACCAGAACAACCAGCAACCTCAGCCCGCCCCAGCAGTATCGGTGGCCCAGCAAATAGTTAATGGATCGCGAGAAGAGCGGCCAGCGCGAACCCGGCGGGACCCGCCGTAGCGGTACCGCAAGGAGGACCCGGCGTCGCAGCAGCAGTATCTGTAGGCTCACCAGGTAACAATAATTTTTTAGCAAGTTCTTCTAACCTAGCCGGGCCAAAGTGTCTTTCAGATGCCATTAGAGCGGAGCCTTTCCTGAGAAGTTCAAGGAGCCCAACAAGATATCCAATTACGAGCCTAGCGTGGACCCGGCGGTTTGGTTGAGCAGTTATGAGATGGCTATGTGTATTCGCAATGCCACGGAGAACGTTTGCGCAAAGTACATGTATTTGATGATGAGTGATGGAGCAGCAAAATTGTGGTTCAAGAACTTACCAGAAAAATCAATCAATTCCTGGGACGAGCTAAAAGCAATCTTCATCAAGCACTTTCAAGGTACCTGCAAGCGTTTGTTTTCTATTGAAGACCTTGATCGTTGTGTGCAGAGGAAGGGCGAGTCAGCGCGGCATTGGATGAGACGGGTCACGGAGATCCTTCATTCTTCGTCTGGTATTGAGCCCAAGGATGCGATTTCATCAATGGAAAAGACGTGCAAATTTGTTCCCCTGGTTCAGAAGCTTGGCCGTATGAAGGAGGGTCACCGGGTCAAGCCAGTCACCATGGCTGAGTTGATGGATGCTTGCAACAGACACGCAGCCACGGACAAGACCCAGGATGATAATGAAGAAGAGAAGGGAAAGGTCCAGCAAATAATGGAGGAAAGAGTAACAATGGCAACGGAGGCAATAACAACAACAACCAGAATCAACACAAGCGTGGGCACAATGAGGGAAGTTCAGAGCTGGTGGCAAACACCAATGCCGGGTTTCAGAGGCAAAGGATGGAAGGAAATTTTCAGGACAATAGAGGGTATCAAGGAAATAATGGGAACTACAGTGGTGGAAATAACTATCAATGTCACGCCCAAGCCCAACCAGTCTTGAGGAGGCTTTTAGGATGCCGTGTCCTCGCCATAGCAGGAACGGTAGACCCGCCAATCACTCGTTGGCTCAGTGCGTGGACTTGAACAGATGGAAAAACAATGAGATACAAAGGGCACTGCAAGGAGCAGGCAGAGGTGGAGGACCCGGCCCGGGTGGTAACCCGGCTGCAGGTCTTTTGACTGGAGCTAATGCTGTACCCACCAACAACGCAGGACCGGGTCAGAATACAGGAAATCAAGGCGGGTTCTCACAGCAGCCAAAGCAACTTGGCCAGTACCACATATATACCAGTGGTGCGACCAAGAGGAGCGAAAGGTAGTTAAAAGGGCGGTTAATGCAGTTGCTGCAGGAGTTCCAAGATATTTGAGGTGGTCAGAGCACACGATCACGTGGAGTAGAGCGGATCACCCGGATGTTGTTGAGCACCCGGGTCTGCTAGCTTTAGTTGTGGCTCCCCAAGTGGATGGCTTTGAGTTAAAGAAAGTGCTGATGGATGGTGGAAGTAGTATCAACATCTTGTATTGGGAGACGTTTTTGCGTATGGGTCTCAAAGTATCACAGTTACAGAAGACGTCGACAGTTTTTCATGGCATAGTTCCGGGGAAATCAGCCACACCAGAGGGAAAAATTTCGTTAGAAGTTGCTTTTGGCGAGTCCATTGACAACTTTAGATCGGAGTGGCTCACGTTTGAGTGGTGAAGTTCCAGAGCCCGTATCATGCGTTATTTGGAAGGCCGGCTTATGCCAAGTTCATGGCAAGGCCGTGTTATGTATACCTACAGTTGAAAATACCGGGTCCTAAGGGGATCATCACAGTTCATGGCAACAAAGAGATAGCAGCGCAGTGCGATGAAGGAGATGCGGCCTTGGCAGAGCAAGTTTGTGCGAAAGAGGAGTTGAAAGCTTACAGGTCTAATCTTGACCCGGCAGATAACACAGCACTAAAGAAACCAACAACAGAAGATGATAGGGCAAAGTTCAAGGCCGCCCAAGATACAAAGATGGTGGATTTTGTGCCTGGAGATTCCTCCAAGCAGTTCGCCATAGGGTCCAATCTTACTGATAAATAGGAAAGCGCGCTCATCGAGTTCATCCGTGAGAATCGGGATGTTTTTGCATGGACACCTAGTGACATGCCTGGCATTCCGACTGAACTCGCTGAGCACCGCTTACATGTTGATCCCAAGGCAAGGCCGGTAAAACAAGGTTTGAGGAAAATGAATGCAGAGAGAAGAAAGGCTATAGGAGAGGAGATAGCCCGGCTCCTAGCAGCTGGCTTTATCATGGAAGTTTTTCACCCGGAGTGGTTGGCTAACCCGGTTCTAGTTCTGAAGAAGAATAACGAGTGGAGGATGTGCATAGATTTTACAAGTTTGAATAAGCATTGTCCCAAGGACCCGTTTGCACTGCCGCGCATTGATCAAATCATTGACGCAGTTGCGGGCAGCGAGCTCTTGTGTTTTTTGGATGCGTACTCAGGATATCATCAGATCAAGCTTAATAGACAGGATTGGGAAAAGACAGCGTTCATAACCCCGTTTGGTGCTTTTTGTTACAAGACCATGACGTTTGGGTTGAAAAACGCAGGTGCACGTATCAAAGGTGTATTCAGAAGTGTTTTCATGATCAGATTGGACGCAATGTGCATGCTTATGTGGATGATGTGGTGATCAAGACAGAGAAAGCCGGGTCATTCATTAATGACCTAAGAGAGACGTTTGTGAACTTGCGAAGTACAAGATGAAGCTCAATCCTACAAAGTGTGTATTTGGTGTTCCAGGGGAAGCTCCTGGGTTTCATCGTATCAGAGAGAGGAATTGAGGCAAACCCGGAAAAGATCAAGGCTATTCAAAGTTTGAAGAAACCTGAGGAATTAGCAGATGTTCAGAAGTTGACGGGGTGCGTAGCTGCGCTAAGCCGGTTTATATCCCGGCTTGGAGAGAAGGCCATCCCTTTGTACAAATTGCTGAAGAAAACGGACAACTTCGTGTGGAATCAAGAGGCAGATGAGGCATTTGAAGCTCTCAAGAAGCAGCTGTCAGAGGCGCCAATACTTGCGGCGCCGGGTCCCAAAGAGCCCATGTTATTATACGTCGCCGCCGGGCCTCAGGCTGTTAGCGCTGTGGTGGTGGTCGAGCGTAAGGAGGTAGGCAAAGAAAACCCGGTCCAGAGGCCGGTCTATTACGTCAGTGAGGTATTATCAGAGGCAAAGCAGCGCTATCCACATTGGCAGAAATTAGTGTTTGGTGTTTTCATGGCGAGTAGAAAGTTGAAGCCGTATTTTCAGGAACATCCAATCACAGTGGTTAGTTCAATTCCATTGGCAGATATTATCAGAAATTCAGAAGCTACAGGAAGAGTTGCCAAGTGGGCAATAGAGATGGGGCCGTACCATATCAACTATGAGCCTCGTACAGCCATCAAGTCTCAAGCGTTGGCTGATTTTCTTAATGATTGGACGCAGTTAAGTGCACCACCCCTTACACCAAGTATCAAATCCTGGGTTATGCATTTTGACGGGTCTAAGCAAGAGCAAGGTTCAGGAGCCGGAGTTGTGTTAACATCTCCAAAAGGTGACAAGTTGAGTTATGTGTTGCAAATTCACTTTGATTGTTCCAATAATGTGGCAGAGTATGAGGCCTTGCTGCATGGTTTGCGCATGGCAAAGGAGATGAATATCAAGCGTATCAAGTGCTATGGAGATTCAGACCTTGTGGCACAGCAAGTTTCAGGAACATGGGATAGAAAGGATGCAACAATGGCGGCTTACAGAAGAGAGTGGATAGGGTAGCCGGGTTCTTCTCAGGCTATCAGGTGGATCACATTGATCGCAGGAAAAATGATGCTGCAGATGCTTTATCAAGACTCGGCTCACGCAGAGAGCCGGTTCCACCTAATGTTTTCTTAGATGAATTGTGGACTCCGTCAGTCAAGCTTCAAGATGAGGAAGAACTTGCATGTCAAGATGACCCGGATTCACAGTTGGTAGCAGCAACCCGGGAAATTCCAGAGTGGACAGAACCTTACTTAGCGTATCTTCTGCGAGGGGAGTTGCCACCACAGGAAGTTGTGTCCCGGCAAATCCACGCCGGGCTAAGGCTTACGTGGTCATTGATGGTGAATTGTACAAAAGGAGCGTGTCAGGAGTATTTCAGCGATGCGTATCTGGAAAGGAAGGCCGGCAAATTTTGAAAGAAATCCATGAGGGAGATTGTGGTCATCATGCATCAACAAGATCTCTAGTGGCGAAAGCATTTAGACACGGGTTTTTCTGGCTCACAGCCCAGGCAGATGCAGAACGCTTGGTGAGCAGATGTGATGGGTGTCAAGATATGCAAGGCAAGTTCATGTGCCGGCTCAGGAATTGCGAACAATACCTTTGACCTGGCCTTTTGCAGTCTGGGGGCTTGATATGGTGGGTCCCTTTCATATGTCCCCTTGCAAGAAAACCCACCTCTTAGTTGCCATTGATAAGTTTACAAAGTGGGTTGAGGTGATGCCAGTTACAAATTGTGAAGCAGCTACAGCAGTTAAGTTTGTGAAGAAAATCATACACAGGTTTGGGTATCCTCATAGCATCATCACAGATAATGGAACCAACATGTCACTTGGAGAGATGGCAAAGTTTTGCGGAAACAATGGTATACGTTTGGATGTGGCCTCAGTTGCTCATCCACAGGCCAATGGGCAAGTAGAAAGAGCAAATCAAGAGTTACTGCGAGGTTTAAAACCACGCCTCCGGGTCCCGTGCATCAGAGCCGCCGGAGCGTGGGTTGAGGAGTTACCATCCGTGGTTTGGGGAATCAATACAACGCCAAATAGATCCACAAAGATGACGCCCTTCTTCATGGTGTATGGGGCAGAGGCAGTACTCCCAAGTGACATTATACATGACTCGCCTAGAGTGGCGGCTTACGTTGAAGCTGAGAATGAGCAAACCCGGCAAGATTCTTTGGACTTGCTCGAGGAGAATAGAGAACAAGCATTGGCAAGATCTGCAATTTATCAGCAAGATTTGAGGCGGTATCACAGCCGCCGGGTTAGAACTCGCACTTTCCAGGAGGGTGACTTAGTGCTGCGGTGGACGCAATCCAAGGAAGGGATGCACAAGTTATCTCCTCCGTGGGAGGGGCCCTTTATCATAAGCAAGAATCTCACAATGGTTCGTATTATTTGGTGGATGCTAGAGAGAAATCTGAGTATGTGAACGACACAACACATTCCACTTCTTCATTAGAGGAGCGCGAGCGGCCATGGAACATTGCCCAGCTGCGCCCATATTATACTTAGCATGAGATTGAGATATCAGATGTAACACACGATGTAACAGGCAGCAGGTTTCAGACGCGCTCTTTTCCTTACCAGGGTACCTAAGGGGACTGGAAGGTTTTTAATGAGGCGGCTTGCTGACCTAACCTTTTCTATCAATAAAGTGAAGGTTGAACAGAAATTTGTGTTCTCAGTTTACTTTTCAGTTTTTGTTATGAAAGCCGGCAGTTCTCTGAAAAATTTGAGTTGAAAAGATGTGCAGTTGATGATGTGCCAGGTCTTGGGGGCTTGTCATTAAGGTGACATAGTTTGTCCTTCCAAGACCCGGCTTTGAGATTGCCCGGGTCACATAATTTTCTGTGACCCGGTAGAGAAAGTTTCAGTTGTTACTTTAGTATCTTCTTTTTTAGTATGCATGTTTAGTTTTACAGCTTTTATCCATCTTTTTGATATAGTTGTAGTATAGTTGCAAAGTTATTTTTATCATGATAGATGCCCATTGAGTGCGTCACACTAGTATATGGATCAATGGGGTAATGTGCATAGTTGAAGCCTTTACTTTATAAACATTGATCCGGGTCTTGGGGGCTCTCACTTGAATAGTTTGTAGCTGCAATCCCAAGACCCGGCTTTTATGCCACCAGTTTATTCTTGGTTGTCTTGCTGTTGAGTTTGATGTGACTCGCAAATTTATGGCCTGATTGCTCACCTGAAAATTCAATCAACCATGAGGCCCAATGGGACTTGGTTTGACCCTGTTTTTGTCAGAGAAGTTGCGACAGAGAATCCATGCGAAAGCCAACTCACAGTTAAAGAAATCAAAAGGGTCATCAAAACCAAAGAGAGATATCATAAAGCAAAAGTTTCAAGTGATTCAAGCAAGGTTTCAAAGGTGTACTACTACACCACTGCAAGCAAGGGATAAAAGTGCTAAGTTATTACAATAACCTGCCCAAAGGGCCGAATGAGTTGTTTTTTGCAGAGATAAAGCATCTGCATGAGTTTTTCAAGCCTCGGCTTCAGGAGCCGGGTCACGGGGTGGCGAGCTGGCTGGGTGCTCCTCAGTGGTTTTGCCGGGTCATCTTCCTTGGCAGCCGCCGGGTCAGCTTCTGTCTCCTTTGTTGCCTTGGCCTTGATCTTGCGCCGGGTGACTTGTTGAAGTGATTGGAAGTAGCTTTCATCATCTTCTTCAACGGCGGCTCGTGATGGAGGAGGAACACTTGGAGTAGAAGAGCTTGGCGCGTGGAGGTACTGGGAGCAACCTTTGCTGGATCAATGGAATCCTTGTAGCTTTGAAGGAGGTCGATGCGTTGTGGTTCATCGTCCATGATCTCCTCGTCGGCTTCGGTGTATCCATATTGCAGCGTGGTGAGCTTCATCTTACTTGCAATGACAGTGGCAACGTGCCGGGTTTGCTTCACAACCCGGGAGTAGCTCTTCTTGTCAAACTCCGTGCCATCAGTGTTGTATGAGGAAAGCCATTCTTCAGAGGAGCCGGGTTTAGCTGGGGATGGTAGGCCTTTGCCAAAGCAAGACCTCGCATCACCCGGCCCTGCAAGCAGATCTCTTCAACAGATGGATCCATTGGGGCATTGTTGACAGATGCCCAAGGACCTCAGTGTACGCACTTGGCGGGTTCTCCCAGTTCCTTGCTGCTTTGATGACTTCGCAGCTGCCAAAGTACAGCTGGCGTGTCAGCGTGTACATGCACTTGATCTTCTCCGCAGCAGTCTTGCGAAGGTTTCCATCGCGAGGGCCTGGGTAAGATAAGTGTAACAGTGAGAATTGAAATCCGGGTCTACTTGCTCAATACAGTTTGAATTCAAAGAAGTGATGCTTACCCACTAAGGAGGCCACCATGGAGGTGACCATTTCTTCAGCCGGGTTAGCTCATTGGTGACTGCATCTAGTTGCTTCTGGAGATTGGCGCGTTGTTCTTTCCAGTGCTCTTCATGTCTCCAGTTCTTTTTGAGATCAGTTCTCCTGGGTCAGCTCCGTGACATTTTTCTCCAAAGCTTGCAGCTGTTCAGCATGGGTGAGCCGGGCTTCAGATTCAGTTTTTACAGCACCTTTAGCCGGGTAATTTCTTCCTCGGCTTTGGCATGGTCTTCCTGTTACAATACAAGAGTTTATGTTAGTCCCAGGTTACCGCAGGCAAGTTAACCCGGAACTTGGGGGCTACAAGTTTGAAGTTTTTTAAGCAGTACATAAGCAGCAATATAGACGTATGGTAGTCCCAGGTTACTGAAGGAAAGATAACCCGGAACTTGGGGGCTACAGTGTTCAAATTTTGTTAAAGACTACTGTGGAGTCCCAGGCTGCTGCAGGCAGGCAACCCGGCACTTGGGGGCTACACGTGCAAAACTTTGAAATTTTCTATGTTCTAGTCCAGGCTGCTGCAGGCAGGCAACCCGGCACTTGGGGGCTACAGTTTAAATTTTGCTGTGAAGGGTGACAAGTTTTAAAAGATGGAAGTTTTTAGTCCCAGGTTGCTGTGAACAGACAACCCGGCACTTGGGGGCTACAGGATTGAAGTTTTATCAGAGGAATTCATATTATAAGCACCAAGCTCATCAACAAGTGATGAACTTAGAGCTTGGGGGCTACTAAGGGTATAGTATGCAAGACAAGTAAAGGCAAGAAACAAAAGTGTACCTGGTATCGTTTCTGAATCAGGGCAACCAGTTCAGTCTCCAGATTCTTGTGCTGAGCAAGGCGAGAGAAGTACTCATCGCAAAGGGCTGGGACGGACATGGAGTCCAGAGCCGGCAAATCTGATGAAGGAGCCGGGTCCTTTCCTTTGGCAGGGATGCCGGCTTAGCATGGGAGTTGGCACTTTGGCCAGAGCTTCAGGAGCACTTTGTACAGGAACGTGCCGGGTTCCAGTAACTTGCACTTCGCCTTCTTTGGTGCCAGATCCTAACCCGGGCGAGTGAGCAGCTGGGGATGGCTCTGGCACAGGAGCAACTGGGCTTTTTGGAGAAGCCACGGGGGTTACATGCTCCATTGGCTCATCTCTGTCCACCGGTCTTCAATATGTGCCTCCATAGGAGAAGGCTCTGTTGTTGCTGGAGGAGGAGACGCCGCTGGAGGAGAGTCCGGGTCTTCATCCGCAAAGGCCCTGGCACTGAAACAAGATAGTGATTTAGTCAAAAAGGGCAGAAAATATAGAGGTGTGGTAAAGGTATATAAGTATTTCTAACCCGGTGTTGATCTGGAAATCCTCGGGAGTGCTAACGCTGTCCGAGGATGAAGCTGACAAAGAATATGATTTAGCGGCCGGATTTTGCCAGCTAAAGGGTGTGTCTTCTGGATGGATTTGGCCCAACTGGCTAAGGAGCATGGAGGGATACCTGTGTTCAGGGAACCCGGGTTTGCAGCAGACCGGGTTCGGGGTTTCTTCTTGGCAGCAGTTTCCTTTCAAGCTCCTTTGCCTGTGTGTGTGCTTGGGGTTGAGATGTGTTCATTGCATAATTTGAAAGACGAGAATAAGGCACCTTTGCAATAGTAGCTCGAGTCCTCTTGAGAGAGGGAGGTTCAGCAGTTTGAGGACCCGGCATTTCATCAGCAGCCGGGTCAGAGGGTCCTGGAACAATAAATGCGGGTTATCAGTTGATTGGTCC
Organism: Poa pratensis; assembly: GCA_947311845.1. Classification (NCBI taxonomy): domain Eukaryota; kingdom Viridiplantae; phylum Streptophyta; class Magnoliopsida; order Poales; family Poaceae; genus Poa; species Poa pratensis. Next base: position 50,958,919 of record CAMZMU010000048.1, on the reverse strand, counting down.
TTAGTGGTGGCTTCATTGTTAATCAGGTCGAGAAGAGCCGGCCAGCTGAGTCTAGCTCACCTTCTTCTTCATCGCTGGCGTCTGTGTCTTCATCGACAGGAGGAGACACAGGGGCGTAATCAGCTTTCCACCACTCTGGGTCCTGAAACGAAGGAAGATGAACATATAAGTGTGCTATCTGAGAAAAGCCGGGTTAGCAAGATGGAAAGCAAAAGTATCATACAGTGGGTGGTTTGTTCTTGGCACTGAACGGGGCAAGCCCGGTCAGTGCGATGTCATGCTTGGTTTCGCCAAGCAGTCTCTTGGCGTTCTTCACAATCTGATCATCAGTGAGCGTTATCTCAGAGTAACGCATGCTTCAGTTGTTTCTTCAGTGTACTCGTGGAACAACCGGGTCCTGATGCTGAGGGGCTGGATGAACCAACCGATCCAGCACTTGACTAGATCTGTGCCGCGGAGGCCGTGAGCGAGCAGCGCTCTGGCCCGGACGCGGACTGCTTCAACTAAGACCCGGTTCTCGTCGCTGGCATAGCTGTTCATCTTTGGGTCATAAACTAATGCAGAGTTTCTGAAAGCCGGGAAGCGGGCTTCGTCTGACGCAGGGGAGGTATCCTTGCAGTAAAAGTAAGAGTTTTGCCACCCCTTAGGGTGGCTGGCAAGAATGAGAGCCGGGAAATCGCATTCTCTCCGGCGCTGGATGGAAACACCTCCATAAGGGCCAAGAGGTTTGTTCTTGTGAGAGGGTTGCAGTAGAAGAGTTCTAAAAACAATTCGAGACTGGGAGCCATCTGAAGGTAATCTTCACAGAAAACTACGAAATTGCTGATGTTGAGGATAGAGTTGGGAGCAACATCCATAGTGGTAAGGCCGTAATACTTGAAAACTTGGCGGAAAAACAAAGAGCCTGGAGGACGAAGGCCACGGGAGACATGGTCGAGCAAAACAACTATTTCACCTTCCTTTGGGTTGGGACGCTTTCCTCTCCAGGAGCGCGCCAATGGATCTCGTCTTGGGTGGAAGCTCGCCCCGGTTCACGTACGTCTGCAGCGTTGTGTCCGTGGCGCTGGATCTGGTCCAGTTCACAGGAGCGGCTGCCGCGGCGGCGCTGGTGTTCACTCCCTTCTTCGCGCCCTTCTTCGTGGCCTTGGGACCTCCGGACTTCACCTTCTCCTTCCCCATTGACGCAGAGCTATGGTGGTGCCCAATCTCGGTGAGTGGATGAACTAACCCTAACCGAGGAAGTAGATGCGAGGAGAGGAAGATGTGGAGCGGTGCGGATGCGATTGAGCGCGGAATCGAGAGCGCAGCACGGCTGGATGAATTGGTTGTGATTGCGAAGCTTTCTATCGGGATTTGGGAGCTCGATTGGAGATGTGTTGCGGCGGCTGCGCGAGGTAGAAGATGAACGGGCCAAGGAGAAGAATGGGGAAAAGTAACAGTGCGTTTTACTCTAACCTTATTCTTATGGCACTAGTAGGAAAACAGCTATCAGTGGCGCACCAAATTAGGATTCTGTGGCGCACCCAGCAATTCTGTGGCGCACCCAGCTATCAGTGGCGCCACTAAATTTTTTTTTCTGTGGCGCACCATGGGCGTGTGCCACAGAAATCCACTTTCTGTGGCGCACCTGGCCTTGTGCGAAATCCACATTTCTGTGGCGCACCTGGCTGGTGCGCCACAGAATTCTGAAAAAATTCAAAAAATTCAAAAACTGCACAAAAAAAAAAGATTCAAAAAAATCAGAAAAATCAAAATATGAAATAATATGAAAAATCCTAATTATTGGAATTATTTTAAGATTTTCTGAATTTTTTGAACTGATACCTTCCCGCAAGGTCACCCATCGTCAAATTGCTCCAACCCTAGCACGCTTAACTTCTAAGTTCCACCCACTTCACCTACCCTTGTGCTACTCAAGTTCTTATTGATATATATCATATGAATCCTATTAAGTCTTCTATGTGTATATGTTATGTATATGTTATAAACGTGTGTTTTTAAATTTCAGATTTTTCAAAAACTTCTAAACTTTCAAAAGGAGATTCAAAAGTTTCAAAAGATCCAAAAAAATTCAAAAAAATTCAAAAAACCCAAAAAATCCAAAAAATTCAAAAAAAATCTAAAAAATCTAAAAAATCCAAATAAATAAAAAAATTCCAAAAAAGTCAAGAAAAGTCAACAATCTTCTTTGTTATACATTTCTGTGTCTTTTTTAGAATTTTAGAATTTTTTTGAATTTTTTGAATTTTTTTTATTTTGCTGCGAAAAATCGTCTGTTTGAAATAACATTTTCTTTCGGAATTTGAGGAATCTGTGAATTTCTATACCTACTAGACACTCATACCTAACTACATGTCAAAAGATTTTATTTATTGAATTTTTTATCATTTTCTTTTACTTCCTGCAAGACAAAAAAGTCGATCCACGGGGGGGGGGGGGGGGGGGGGGGGGTGGATTTGAAAAAAATAATTCTGTGGCGCACCAAGCAGAATGTCACCTTTCTGTGGCGCACATGCCAGGTGCGCCACAGAATTATTTTTTTCAAATTTTAACCCGCCCCCCGGATAACTTTCTGTGGCGCACCTGGCCATGTGCGCCACAGAAATGTGACTTTCTGTGGCGCACCAATTAAGGGTGCGCCACAGAATGTAACCTACCTATAAGGGTTTTCCCACTAGTGTAGGCGCAATAAAAAGCCCTAGGGGTGTTGTGGTAAAAAGGCGAAGAGATAAGGATCTTTGACCAAAAGTCAACGACAAACAGAATGAGACAATTACAGGATATTAGTTGATAAGATCGCTACTGAGATAGACTGGGGATGGATTTATAGTTGGGTGGCAGTTTTTGCTAAGTGTTGATCGTGAAATCCGGAGGCGTATGAACCCGGTATGACCAAGCCGGGTTACAATATGGACCGCTAAAGAGAGCTGGCCTAAGTGACCCGGCATTTGAGTTATTATGTGTTTGTTCTTGTTTTTCAGGGGGTTAACTCGAACATCGAGAATGGTGGCTTCACTCGAGAAATAAAAGAGCGAGGATAAAGAGAAGCACGCCAAACCTGGCGTCCAAGTTAACCTGGGGGCTACTGATGGGGGAATAATAACCCGGTAGGCCCATGAAGAGGGAAGCGTGACCCGCCAGGCAGAAGGCCCGGCCAGGACAGCTAACCATCAGCATGGACCGGATTACGTCGATGGGCCAGCCAGCTTGTCGGTAACCCGGCTTGTGCAGGGAGATTCTAGAAAACCCAGAGGCGGTCCGCGCTAGGGAATACAAGACTTAGAGTACACGAAGGCCAGAAGATCTAGAGTAGGACTCCGAGTCTGGGTAGAACCTGGGCTTACCATGTATAGAACCAGGAGACCCGGTCGTCTATATAAGCGGGCTCCTAGGTCATAGTTAGAGAGGTCGGACAAGTTTGACAAGTTTTGAGGAGGAGAGAACTAGAGAGATCATCGCTACCAAGCGCACCCTGTAACCTAGATCGAGATCCGGCTCTGTTGTCGTAGCCGGGTTATCGAGATCGAGATCAATAATAGCATAACAGGAAGTAGGTCTTTATCTCCAATGGAGAGTCCGAACCTGGGTAAATCCTTTGTCATTGCAGAGTTAAACAAACTTCCAGACACTAGTTTTGCCTGGCCCAACAATTCAATTTACCCCATGGTAACATCTGCCGTGTCAACCCCACGACAATATCAGTGGTGGTGCTCTTGCCGATGTTGCTTGATTAATTTAATGGCTGCGTGCGTGCACAAAGCCTTGGCATTGCGGCTCAAAATTAAAAGGGGAGAACCTTCGTTGGTTTTCACGGGTCAGTGGTTTGGTGTATTCGGCGTTGTTCTACGGCTGCCTTCAGAAAAGTACAAGATTATGTCATGGAAGAAAAAAAAGGGGTTGAAGATCTCATAGATTTGCTCGTCTCTTTTAGTATTATTTTTGTAATCGATGTAATCGTATACTCTTTGTTGGTTTAATATATATGGAAAATTTTAAAAAAAAATTAATCCTCACTGAATTTTCCTTTAGGACGATTGACACCAATCGATCATAGCGCAGCTGTAGCAGCAGCGAGACGCGCGGAGCACGAACTGCACATGTTCGTGGCCATGTCCACCAACATGCAGCAGTAATCCTTCCGCATGTTCATAGGGAGCGCCACAAGAGAACAGTACCGGCGGCGATCGTCGCAGGCAAGAACGCCGTACGCTCTCAGCATCTCATCACGGGTCAACCCGGGTATCTCCTGCAGGGCCGCCAAGATCTCGTCATCGGCAGAAGGTATGCAGTTTGCCGCCGGCGACACGTCGACAATGTTTTCACGGCGCCGTCTTCCACTTGCCGGTGGCACGCTATGCTTGCTGCTGCCCGGACCGTGAGAAGTGTTGAAGTAGGAAAAGTTGCGGCTAAGCTGGCTGGGAAGTAAAGCTTCGCCGTTATAGTATTCGGCCTTGGAGAAGAGGATGGCTGATCTGAGCAGCGTCTTGGTTCTCGTGTCGACCATGAGCACCCACGTCGTCTTGGCGCCGTCGGCGCGGTCGCGGTCGTGCTGGTGCTCGGACAACAGGAAGCAGATGACGTCGGGGTCGTCGATGCTCACGACGGGGAAATCCATGGGCAGGCGAGGGAGAAGCCGGTAAGCGTCGAGGGCCCAAAGGTCGCCGCAGTCGACCACGGCGTCCATCTCCCAACCCATGTCGCCGCCTTGCGTCGTCGTCCTAAGGGTCCAAGTGGTGATGGTGAAGGCGTGGCGAGAAAGCTCGCAATTGGTGGCGCCAGGTCCTCGGCAGCAGCAGCGAGGAGAGACGTGGACGAACTTCATGGTAGCGCCGCCGTCCGTGGCACCCACGCTCCGGGATTTCTCAGGCATGTCCCATTCCTTGCGTTCACGGAGGATAGGCTCCACAGGCAGTGGCACGAACGTCAGCTCGGGGCTCTCCTCGGACATGTCGGAGAAGACGATGCCATAGTGCAGGTCGACCCAGTAAAAGAATCGGTCGCCGACGGGGATGACCAAGTCGGTTTCCCACTCCGACCACCAGCAGTAAGAAATCACATCGCCTTTGTTCACGTCGTGGCGAACCGGAAGGCGCTCGGCCTTCCACTGCCAATTACTGGACCGGAGTATGCGGAGCTCGGCTTCCACACGCCTTGCTCCAGCATCATCATCGCACGCAATAATGTTCATCTTCAGGTCCGTCGTCACCACCAACTCGCCGTCGCCTCGACACAGGATGCCAGTGCATTTCCTAGTCATTTTTACATGGTACCGTCTGCCATGGGACAACTCCTCGTCCATGTAACATGGGGGGAGAAGCGACAACGACGGCAGCCGGCCGCCGTCGCTGGCATTGTAGACGAAGTAGTCGGTCGTGATAATCTCGCGCTCCATGTGCAAGACAATATTTATGAGGACAGAGTCGGCGTGAGCCACGATGACGCTGGGAACGATATCCACCCCGTACGGCAAGCCGTGATCGATGTCAAGCTCCAGGCGCGAAACTGTCGGGGGCGGGGCGAAGCGGAAGGAGGCGCGGACTGGGTGGCCGGTGGACATCCGAGCGTGCGCCACCGTCCTGGCGTCAGCGGGGCTGGGGCATAGACCCGCCTTGTGGCGACCGCGTTTCTTGTCGGAAAAAATTACCCAGCGAGGGTAGTCGCCGGCGGCCGCCGACGGATCAGAGGATAAGGGTTGGGAGATCTCCATGTTGCAGCGGGCAGATGGATGGCTGGATCGCAATTTAATCGGCCTTAGTTCAAGGAGGGCAGTACGTTAGGTCAATGACAGAATCGACAACTACCACCGCACCCATGGGAAGGGTACACCTTTCCTACCTTTGCTACGTGTTGGATTCAAACTCGATTCAATAAGACACGTTTTTTCCTTTGCAAAACATGTAATTTCCTTCGTTCACTTTTACATGGCACACTAGGTAACATTTCATTTTAACCACATACTAAAATGAGTTAATCTACGTCCAAAATAAGTCTTTAATTCACTCATTTTGATATAGTGTGACTTATAAAAATGAACGGAGGGAGTACTTACAAATATGCGCCACCAAAATGAACGGAATGATGTGAAATTTTAGTACTACCGTGTAGATAAGAAACATAAAGAAGTGTGACTCTAGTTTGACTAGCTAAATGCCCGTGAGTTGCTACGGAGAAATATCTAGAAAATTATATATGAGAACTCATTTATACCACGTGTGCCGCTCTCTTGCTCTCCCCAAATCCGCAACAACAAACTATGCAAACAAAATTTTGAAACTTTGGCACCCCTCAGCACCTAGTAACATTTTTGTTCCGGTGATGCATAGCCTCGAACAACTGCCATAGACATTCCTTCCGACCGTACCATTTTTGCTATCAGTTTTCGTGGGAAAACTAAATACCAATGTACAAATATTTTGATAAAAAGGGTGCATCTGAAGCCCCATATAAAAAGCTAAGTCAAATTGAATAATAGATTCTTGACATTGCAATGGCAACGAATCGAAGATGTTCTCGTCCCCGTAAAAAACTTCCTGTAGAATAAGATAAGAATTTCACATTGTACTACTAACAAAACAAATTGATCCATTGAGAGGCTGTATATTGTAATTAAACAAACATAGACAAAAATAAAAAATAAACGCCCTTTTCAGTTAAAGAAAATAAGGTCATCATAGGACTATGGATATGAAGATAATGGACACTGGCAAACAGGAAATTATCATTTCTTTATTACAATCTCATCCATCAACCAAAATAAGTAAGCTATAGTGTTGTCTCAATTCAGAGATGAGCTCTGCAATTTATTACAACTGAGGCAAATGTGATTTAAATGCATAATTTAGATTTCAGCTCTTCCATTTGTCATGCATCAGAATATCCTTCGATTTAACATCGCTCTGGTACAATTTGTACTGAATTTGGAGCTTCCCAAGGCAAAGTTCATCCCACTGTATCATCATGCCAGATCTGAAGGTAGCAGAAAGGCATCATTGTTTGTTCACTGAGTTAAAAGGTCACACAAAGGCTCATCCCAGAATATTTTTAATTGCTCTAACCACAGGGGTTCTTATTAAATTTGCAGAAAAATACATGTTACGGAATTATATAACTATAAGCATTGCAAATAAACAGTGAAAAAGACTTGGTATGGGTATGGAACATCAAGCTATATATAGTACCTCTCTAGACTTTATGTCGAAGAATTAGTGAGACAGACTTACTTTGGAATGCGTATGCACCATCAAGTAGTACGACCCTAAAATGGGTAATGCAAGTCGGGACTGAGCACCAGGCGGTGAGTACTGACACATGTTACATAGTTCATTTTGGCAATGAAAAATACAATTATGATGTTCCCAACTGGTCACTATTAGCTTATCAATCAGACAAACCTTACGTTTGGTAGTAAAAGCTCAGATCCTATATAAAAAACCCCTCAAAATATCAAATCTACATACAAATCTAATTGAAGAAGTTACCTGGAGTGCACAAAATCCATCTCACTTGATCCTCATGACCTCCAACAGTACCTAGGTCTCTCTGCACCATACAATCATATCAATTGGCATTCAGTAATCTCTCCCGATAGAAATTTCTTCAATCCCCTACTGACTACTGAGTGAGTGGTACTTTAAAAGTTACCTCAATTCCCATTTCCCGCAAATGATTGATGGAAGGTATCTTGAGAAAGCCACGGCGACTCACACAAGAAATCCATCAAGCCCTTCACATGAAACCTCTAAGAATACTTTTGAATAAAAGAGTCATCAAATTGCTATTCTAAACGACAAGTCGATGGGTACTAATCTTAAGATGACCAAAATGAGTGTTCATGGCAGCATTTAAATTTCTCAAAGGCGGTGATAGTCAAGGTAGACGAATAAACTTGTCATTTGATTCCATGTTACCGTACAAACATTTTTAGATTTCGCCCAAATTTGATAATGCGTAGTCGAACACGTATTATATTTAGCAGTTAGCAAGATGCATAAATAAAACAACTAACATGATATGTTTAGGTGTATGCCTGATTCTAGTTAGTTCAAATAAACTTCAGCATCATTCTACCAAGTTCCACGAGAACACATATATATAGCAGTTTTATAAATTATAAAGTTTTGCTGCCAGCAAAAGTGCCATACAAGCCCCCATCTCGCTGAGTAGCTTGTGCTCGGTTGATCTGGTAAGTAGGGTGCAGGTACAAATTAGAATAGAACATTTCATATTACTTCTGAAATGAAGAAAGGTACAGCTTGCTGTCAAACCATGCACTAATGAATCAAACCATATGACTCTAAGTTGCTACGGGTTGATTTCTATTTAATTTTCTAGATCTTGTAGAATATCAGTACCGAAAATGAGTTTTTTCTTGACGGGACGAAGTGACATAGAGAACAACAGTCGTACGGATCAATGCAACACCACCGCCACCACTTATACAAATTCTTAATTCACCAGGCAACATATTCTGTAATATATATTCTTAATTCCTTGTCGTAGGTGTCTAATGGATCAGCGATTCTAGTGGGTTCTATGTAATTCATAACATCTTGCTATTTCCCAAATGTACGACAAAAGTTCCCTATATCTTTCACAAATCTTGGTATTCTTCAGAACCACGTCTCCATTTGCACTTGAACCAAGATCCCAAACATTACTCACACTGATATTATACATAGTTGAAGAGGTAGAAGATTGTTTCTAGTAATAAAGAGAAGATGTCAGATTATTATTTTTCTCTTCTATTTTTAAAATGTTCATAGAGTTATTTGTTAGATATAGGCCAGTCTCTTAAAAGACTATTACAGCCAAATCAATCCAATGCAACTAACAAAATGGCAGTGAAATATCTCTTTAGAAGCTAGATCTCAAATAGAAACCTGCTGGTATCTTTATATAACACAAAAGTCAAAATTTTGTTTTCAGTAGTTAAGCAAACAGGTGTGATGTTTGAACTTTGGATGCAGGAACTGCAACCTTAAGCTTCTATTTATTAGCGTGATGCACGTCCCTTGACACTTAATCATTTGTCCAAGGATTTCACAAAAAAATCGCAATTCAGCATTGCGAAGCTTTATACAGAAAGTTATATCAGTTCTCCATGCTACAAACAGGGGACATGATACAGAGATGGTACCTCATCATTAGACCTGGCTGGCTCTACATCCACTTCATAATCGTCGCACGTCGTCGCTCCCGGCTGCGCCCGCCATGGGCCTCACGAAGGAGCTAGGCGGCTACCTCGACGTTGGAGGATGAGACGTGGTGGGCCCTAGGGAGAGGACATGTAGGTTGTATCAAGAATCAGCGAGAAGGGTGTGGATTGAGATAGCGTTGTTCGTCCTTGCTGTCGAAGCTCCTCGGCCGCACGGATCCAATTGATCCTCGTTACCTGCAGAGGACACAAGGACAGGGGGGAACTCCTTGTCGGCCTTGCCGGGAGGGAGGTCGAGGACGACAGTGACAGACTCGGTGGCGCGGCGCTGATGCATGTAAAATGCATACATGAACTTTGCACTTTAATTGCTTATATTCCAATCATATTTGCATCATATAAGGGTTATATCAATGTTTTATAATGATTTTGGGAATACTTCATAGTTTTCCCATTTATTTGGAATTAACCCTGTTTTCCAGAAAACGTCTTTTTTAGTGTTTCAGACTTTCCGGGAGCTTCGGGACTCCAAAAAGGGCAAGGCCAAAGAGCACGGTTCAGAATTTTCGAGACGAACGCAATGGGCTTAAATTGAAGACCATAAGCCCAACAGGCTGGAAATGGGAGGGTCCCACGCGGCCTACTGTACCTGGCCGCGTGGGCCCAGCTCTTTTCCCCCTCGGAGCTCCGTGGCCGTCGATCTTTCGTCCACCGACTCTGTCTTGACCTAAAAACGCCTATAAAAAGGTCCCCTGGCGTTTCGCGAAAGGAGGCGGCGGAGAAACACAGAACCACGAAACAGAGAGTCAGAAGGCTGCCGCCGGAGAAGATCGGAGGGGGGAAACGCCGCCGGAGCCACCTCCGGAGGGCTCCACCCCCTCCGGCGTGTTCATCATCAACATCTACAGCAAGAACTTCTCCACCATCATCACCATGATGAAGGGGGAGTAGTCCACCCCATGGACTAGGGTTTGTGGTGGTAACTTTTGTATCTCTCCTCTCTCTTGAGCTTCACTAATTAGTACCGTATGAGCTGCCAAACATGATTACGGTCATCTATGTAATACCTTTGTGGTGAATATTGTGGTGTGAGATGATTTGTTATGCATTTACCGTTGTGTTGGAGCTTTTGTGATTTGTCATTGTAATACCCCAAAATATTAGAGAGTGGATGCGATCTGAATTACTTACAAAATGAAGTGTTAGTGAAATAAAATAGTTTACAGTGTAAGTGGACATATGATACATTGTGTTTGGAAGGAGAAAGAATAAGAAAATATGGAGTCTTTGAACTGTACGATGACAGTTGCAAGCAACCAGGATGTTTAGTTGTTTCTTTGGAATGGTCTAGTTCTCTTGTAGTGCTGGGTAGCCTGATTTAATAGGTCACGTTGAATGAAAATAATAGAACATAAGAGGAAAACGGGCTGGGCTGGACTAGTACCCATGGGTCATAGGGGCCTCGTTCTGGCCAGTTTTGCTGCCCGCACAATTCCATCAGGGTTTGAGGGCATTGTCATATCATTATCCCTAGCCAAATCTAATCCAACACGAGATTGGTTTGTTGTGGTCGCCGCCGCCGTCGACCTCTCTTCGTCAACGCCACCGCAAGACCAACTCTTCTTCCTCTGTGGTTCAGTTCGTGGAGTGCCTGCCGTGACGGGTGTCGTCTCCATCGTCTTCCGTGGTACGTACCACCGTATGTATCGTTGCCGGTAGAAAGATAGAATCCTCGTTAGCTGTTTGAAATTTAGGTCTGCACCTGTTTTGGGGGCCTTATTGATGCGGCTGTTGTTTTGGATTTGGTAACAATGGCCAAGCTGGGTGTTACGCGAGGATCAGAGGAGCTTAGTCTTCGGTTCCTGAAATGTCCGTTTTCTTTCAGTTTCACTAGTTCCGGTGGATTTACTCTTGCAAGGTTGTAGGTATACAGATTGCATAGCTGGGAACTAGTACTAGGTACACTAGTGTTTGTTGTCCATGGCGCCCTCTAGCCTTATCCATCGATTGGCTTTGTAGCTGTTTGTTTTGTCATTTCTAGCATTCAAGGCATACTAGGAAAGGGATAAAAGGTACATGGATATCAGAAATTAGAATCGTCCTTCTAGCTGATTATAGGGAACAGACCGTGAGTCATATGCTAGTGCTGGACCAAGTTTTATTGTATTATTCCTAGACCCAAGCCTGAGACGCAGCAGTTTTATTATATTAGTAGTCACATGTACCTGATGCTCGTGCTAGTAAGTTGCCGTCAATTAATCCATCTGCTCTACGCATGAGTGCACTGTAACTTCTATTTCTGTTTAAGATACTAGCTGATGGCACAACCTATGATGGGCCTTTCCTAGAAAAAAAGAAACGAGAGAAAATAAATGTTTTGGTTAAGGATGTGCGTAGGAGCTATGCGATTTATTTTTCGTGTATGCTTTTGAAGTGATGAAGTATATTGAGTGTGATATATGTTCCAGCAACAGGAGTTGGTACTTCCGGTTCGGAGTCCTACGATTCACAGTTTGTGCTACACGGTTAAGGCAAGTCCATGAGGGGATAATACTTTGCATGATTCCCCTCACTCAACTTTTATTTTCTAGCACTTGTTCTTTATTCTAGTGGAAAGACATTGTTTAATTATATGTGTGGAGACAAAGAGAATATGTCAAAGGATAAGTGGCGCTTGCATTCTTGCATGGCATTTTACAGACAGTGCATAGTGTTGTGACCTACTGAGGTAGTCACCTTGAGACCGTCAATGATGGGTTGCGATCCACATTGTAGGCAATCTCCACAAGTTGGAGTGAGTGGACGCCGACGGGTGTCCACTCAAGCGATACCGGTATACGCAAAGAAAAGTGAAAGTAAAGAGCATGTAGGCATACAGGGTCATCACGACGATATGAGAAGTGTTAAAGGATAATCGTTGGTGTCGTGTTTTATGCATTGCTTATTATTTCTTCATGTACTTGTTGAGTACTTTGTACTCACCCTTGTGGCTTCTATGTTTTTAGGTACCTGTGAGGACGACATGCATGGGATTGGGAGTAGCACCTCTACACGTTTCAACACACTACAATCACACATTACAACCATCCTTACATTGCTTAGTTTAACCTGGCTAAGATTAAAGGTTGCTCTTGACATTATGTCCCGTGACGTTTGGATTATTCTTGTGGCTTCACACTTTGTTGTTAAGAGACGTCTTGAATTTTGATATAGCTTGGTCTTGTAGAACCTGATAGTTGTGTCTTTGTATAAAATTGGAGGTGTGTTCTTATCTCTTGTTGTGGATTGTCACCTTAAACAAAGGAGACGCTGACGAAATTTATATTTAACCCTTGGTCTGTGGAAGTTTTATAGTATGTGTAACATTGCCAGGTAGGGTTGATATCTGGGGTGTTACAGTTGGTATCAGAGCCTAGGCTTTAGGTCTCTGGAGTAGTTTAATAGTAAGTAGGATAATTTATCATGGTCTTTAAACAGTTAAAACTTGTCTTTAATTTGACTAAACAAATTAAAACTTGACACACTGGTGCACAATAGGATGGGTTTGGGTTATGCATTGCATTTACGTTTCTGCCTCTCTGTAGTGCTGATCTCTTTTATCCACATGTTGTGGTGCTCGTGTCAGTAAGCTATTATCGTGTGAGAGGCTTGTATGCCTTGCTAGAGGTATCGTTGTCCCTTTGTTGTCACTAGTAGACTATAGAGATAGGATACTCTTCATGGTTGGTGAATTCCGCATTGGAAATATTTGATCTAATATGCTAGTTTTATGGAACTATAAATAGCGCGGTGAAGATATTGGATTGGTAGATTTAGATATTTGTGTTACTCTGTTGTACTCATGAGGAGGTAGTTGGAGGGTTTGTTTTTAGCGTCAAAGTGTGATTAGAGTTTGGTTTGCCTTGAGCTGGTTGAAGCTTCGATATTTTGTGAAGTTATCCCAAAGGAATTTGGGAGACCAGATTGATAGTCTATAAGTTGAGGTGGATAAGGTGATTGGCTTTCAAAAGGATTAATCTTATTTCGTACCTGGCTGGTTTAGTAGTGGAGTAGATAAAATAATGTTATGAAGACTTATCTGGATCCAAATCGTATGAGAAGATCTTTCCTCTATCCATGACCCCTAAGCCATAATTTCCACTTGTCTTCCTTATTCCCATTTGCATATTCTTTCTTGTGCATTGGTAGCACTTGTCTTCATTTGTTGATCGTCATTTAGCAGTGGAATTATCTATGTTAGTTCATTTCTGAGGTTTAGGAAGTGTGTCCAATCATGTACTTCGAGTGTCCTTCTCGCTGCCTATTAGTCTTGCAGAATCGACAACTTTTGTTGGTCCCATTCGATATTTATTGTTTCCTTCTTTGACCTTTGTTGTTGTCCCTTCCTAGATAAAGTCGCTAACCATCCACAAAATGACTCATTTGTTTTAAAATTGTGTTTCGAGATCAAAAGATTAGATTTTGTATAGTCTTTGCAATAACGATAGATGGGAGTCGACCTCGAACCTTGGTTCGTGCCCATGATATCTGTTTGCAAATCAAGTGAGGATGCCCGAGTGTTAGCGTTGCGTGATTCACCAATTCACTTACAGAGTTAATAGTTTGGGTGCGAGATGGATCGGCCCCCATACCACTTACCCTTATTATTCGCTCTTGTTATGCTGGAGTGGTGAATCAGTGTTTGACCTTTTCTTTTAAATAGTTGAGAGATTTCTTTGTATAGCCTAAACCATAGAATTTTATGATGTTCCACTTTTAGTAGAGGTGACGGTTATGAAGTGAAGGAGACACAATGAGGCTAAACCTTTTTCATTTATATGGTACCTTGTAGAAATACTTTTTAGATCACCATGAGAGTTCCAGATGTGTTTTATTTTGTGTTCGCTAGTTATTTTCCAGTGTTAGCATTCAATGGACATGTAACATCTACATTATTCATAAGGTTTTCATGATTCGCCGAGGACAATGAGAAATAATTATGACCGCGATACCATGAGAATTTCCATGTGATTTGAGAGGGTTACATGGTGTTTTGTATTGACCATATTCCTAATACTCGGCCTATTTCTATGTCTCCTTATCGACTGTTACGACCATTTCAAGAAGAAGTGAAGAACAATTGGACTTCATGTTATCCAAAGATTATATTCGGATTGGCTTCTCACATTGGGAAGCGCATCTTTTGTTTACAGTCAAGAGGGATTGTAGTGAGCAAAAGGGTGTGGATTAGTGTGTTCTTGACACAGAGCAAATATCCATTAGCCTGCATCGAGGACTTATTCGTCAGCTCAGTAGAGCTGTGTTCTCCAAGAGTGATCTCTAGTCTGATTCTTTTCAAATTTGTGGGTGGAACACAAATATAGAAAATAGTGATTTCTCTAGTAGTCATGGCAGTATAAAAGTAAAGTAATATTTTTTGGACTAACAAATGTCCTTGTCGTCTTTATGGAAAAATGAAAATTCGTGGTAGTGTCCATTGAGGGTAACCTCATCTTCATACATTCCAAGATAGAAGAAGAGCATGATTGCCATTTGAGACTTGTGCTTCACACTTTAAGAAAGAAATAATTTTGTGGGAAACTAAAGAAATAAGAGTTTTTGGCTTTTAAAAGTGGATTTTCTAGGTCATGTTGTTTACCAACATGGCATCTCGGTTAACCCTAGTAAGGATTATTTTAAAAAGAAAATACTTTGGATTGGCGGAGACCTTCCAATGTCAATGAAGAAGCTTCTTGGGCTTGGCGTGTTACCATAGGAAAGTTTTTGAATGCTTTTTCCTTTATCACCTATCCAATGGCCAAACTAAATCCAAAATGATGTCAAATTCCAGTGGAGTGATGAATTCGAGAACAGTTTCTCTATCCCCAAGATGCTATTATTCTCACCTTCCCTCACACAGAAGCTCTTCACAGTTTACTCTGATGTTTCTCTAGTCGGACTTGAGTGTGCACTCACACAGGATAGTAAGGTTCTTCTTATGCCTCTAGGCAATTGAAAGAGCATGATTAGAACTATCCTACTCATGATCTAGGATGTGTAGCCATGTTGTTGCACTTCAAATCTAGATGCATGATCTTTATGGAGAATCTTGTGGTATTTGTACTGATCAAGAGAGTCTCAAATACCTCTGACATAGGCATGGTTAATGTGGATGCGGATGCCCTTAGTCGCAACTTCATACCTCACACTTTAGATGGTATCGACGTTAATTTTGAACTGTTTTAGCACGATGTAACTATCTTAAATTGCTTTGCTGGTTTAGCACATTAGGAGATACAATTCATCCTTCGGTCAGTTATTCCAGATAGAGTGAGAGGCACAACAAAGTGATTGATTGTTACAGGAAGTGCGGGAGCATGTTCTTGAAGGTAGAACTGGAGAGTTCACTAGTTTCGTGGCAGTCTCTGTGTGCCACAAAATTCTCAGGTTGAGGAGGACATTTTGAGGGAGAACATCGTATCTTCTATCCTGTTCATCCTAGGGAGACAAAGTAGTATCATGAGCTAAAACAGACTTATTTGTGGAAAAGAATGAAAAGTTGATGTGGCCAAGTATGTTTCCTCTAGTCGTTTTGTCAAAGTATAGGATGAGCATAGGAGGCCAGTGGGACTATGCAATCCTTAGAGGTTCTAGTGTGTCCGTAGGATGACATTTCCATGGTTTTTATTGTCAGCCTACCTCATATACGAGAGGGAAGGATGCAATTTGGGTGGTAGTGGATATAGACTCTACGATTGACTTGGTACCGATTTTTGTATGTGAGATAGTAAGGTTGCATGAGGTTCCTACAACCATTGACTCTAATAAGGATGCTAAGTTTGTACCAAAGTGCTAGTGGAGATTCTGGAACCCCTTCGGAACACAATGGAGACTTAATAAAAGTGTTTCATCCCCAGACCTACGGTGAATCAAAGATTACAATCCATACTCTTGAAGACATGATGAGGTGTTGTGTCCTATCTTTGCAAGGGAGTTTGGAATGTCACTTGCCACTTGTGGAGTTTTTTTTTTTTTTAATAACAACTCTCAAGCTAGCATATAGATGCCACCTTATGAGGCTCGGGATGGAAGAAAATGTAGATCTCCACTTTGCTGGAATGTTATGGGTGAGAAGGCATTGCTTGGACCAGGTTGGGTCTAGCAAACAGAGGGTAGTTGAGATTAGAAAACACATGTTAGTTGCACAGAGCAGACAAAAGAGCTATGTTGATTCCAAAGAGGTTAAATATGTAATTGCAAGTAGCTCAGGAAGTACTCTCAAGGATGTCACCTACTAACCTTGTTATAAGTTTAATACAAGGAAAGTTCATTCCACGACACGTTGTACCATGCACTAGTGGCATGATTAGGGGAGTGAGCTTACCAATCTGAGTTGCCTGAATCATGAAAGGTATGCATAGTGTGTTCCATGTTTCTATATTGCGGAAGCATTTTCTTGATGCGGACAGATTACCATAGATCTAATTACAATCGAGACGAGACTTAACCTTTGAGGTCCATCTAGGGAGGATGTCGGAAGATTCCGAGAGAATGGTGAGGCATATGAAGTTAAAATTTACGAACGTTCGTCAGTCGCAACAAACCGAGTATGAGGCGACTAGGGAGTTTGAGTCTTGCATGTGCAAGAAGTATCCATAATTCTTCATTACTCGCGTTTGATGCATGATTAGGTTTTTACGAGTCACGTTTAGTTTTACGAGTAGTAAAACAAGGAAGAATTCGGGGTCGAATTCTGTTTAAGGGGGTAAGAATGTAATACCCCAAAATATTAGAGAGTGGATGCGATCTGAATTACTTACAAAATGAAGTGTTAGTGAAATAAAATAGTTTACAGTGTAAGTGGACATATGATACATTGTGTTTGGAAGGAGAAAGAATAAGAAAATATGGAGTCTTTGAACTGTACGATGACAGTTGCAAGCAACCAGGATGTTTAGTTGTTTCTTTGGAATGGTCTAGTTCTCTTGTAGTGCTGGGTAGCCTGATTTAATAGGTCACGTTGAATGAAAATAATAGAACATAAGAGGAAAACGGGCTGGGCTGGACTAGTACCCATGGGTCATAGGGGCCTCGTTCTGGCCAGTTTTGCTGCCCGCACAATTCCATCAGGGTTTGAGGGCATTGTCATATCATTATCCCTAGCCAAATCTAATCCAACACGAGATTGGTTTGTTGTGGTCGCCGCCGCCGTCGACCTCTCTTCGTCAACGCCACCGCAAGACCAACTCTTCTTCCTCTGTGGTTCAGTTCGTGGAGTGCCTGCCGTGACGGGTGTCGTCTCCATCGTCTTCCGTGGTACGTACCACCGTATGTATCGTTGCCGGTAGAAAGATAGAATCCTCGTTAGCTGTTTGAAATTTAGGTCTTCACCTGTTTTGGGGGCCTTATTGATGCGGCTGTTGTTTGGATTTGGTAACAATGGCCAAGCTGGGTGTTACGCGAGGATCAGAGGAGCTTAGTCTTCGGTTCCTGAAATGTCCGTTTTCTTTCAGTTTCACTAGTTCCGGTGGATTTACTCTTGCAAGGTTGTAGGTATACAGATTGCATAGCTGGGAACTAGTACTAGGTACACTAGTGTTTGTTGTCCATGGCGCCCTCTAGCCTTATCCATCGATTGGCTTTGTAGCTGTTTGTTTTGTCATTTCTAGCATTCAAGGCATACTAGGAAAGGGATAAAAGGTACATGGATATCAGAAATTAGAATCGTCCTTCTAGCTGATTATAGGGAACAGACCGTGAGTCATATGCTAGTGCTGGACCAAGTTTTATTGTATTATTCCTAGACCCAAGCCTGAGACGCAGCAGTTTTATTATATTAGTAGTCACATGTACCTGATGCTCGTGCTAGTAAGTTGCCGTCAATTAATCCATCTGCTCTACGCATGAGTGCACTGTAACTTCTATTTCTGTTTAAGATACTAGCTGATGGCACAACCTATGATGGGCCTTTCCTAGAAAAAAAGAAACGAGAGAAAATAAATGTTTTGGTTAAGGATGTGCGTAGGAGCTATGCGATTTATTTTTCGTGTATGCTTTTGAAGTGATGAAGTATATTGAGTGTGATATATGTTCCAGCAACAGGAGTTGGTACTTCCGGTTCGGAGTCCTACGATTCACAGTAGGAGTTGGTACTTCCGGTTCGGAGTCCTACGATTCACAGTTTGTGCTACACGGTTAAGGCAAGTCCATGAGGGGATAATACTTTGCATGATTCCCCTCACTCAACTTTTATTTTCTAGCACTTGTTCTTTATTCTAGTGGAAAGACATTGTTTAATTATATGTGTGGAGACAAAGAGAATATGTCAAAGGATAAGTGGCGCTTGCATTCTTGCATGGCATTTTACAGACAGTGCATAGTGTTGTGACCTACTGAGGTAGTCACCTTGAGACCGTCAATGATGGGTTGCGATCCACATTGTAGGCAATCTCCACAAGTTGGAGTGAGTGGACGCCGACGGGTGTCCACTCAAGCGATACCGGTATACGCAAAGAAAAGTGAAAGTAAAGAGCATGTAGGCATACAGGGTCATCACGACGATATGAGAAGTGTTAAAGGATAATCGTTGGTGTCGTGTTTTATGCATTGCTTATTATTTCTTCATGTACTTGTTGAGTACTTTGTACTCACCCTTGTGGCTTCTATGTTTTTAGGTACCTGTGAGGACGACATGCATGGGATTGGGAGTAGCACCTCTACACGTTTCAACACACTACAATCACACATTACAACCATCCTTACATTGCTTAGTTTAACCTGGCTAAGATTAAAGGTTGCTCTTGACATTATGTCCCGTGACGTTTGGATTATTCTTGTGGCTTCACACTTTGTTGTTAAGAGACGTCTTGAATTTTGATATAGCTTGGTCTTGTAGAACCTGATAGTTGTGTCTTTGTATAAAATTGGAGGTGTGTTCTTATCTCTTGTTGTGGATTGTCACCTTAAACAAAGGAGACGCTGACGAAATTTATATTTAACCCTTGGTCTGTGGAAGTTTTATAGTATGTGTAACATTGCCAGGTAGGGTTGATATCTGGGGTGTTACAGTCATACCTTGAAGTATGATGTATGTGGGTACGGGATGGCCGATGTTACACGGCATAGGTATTGAGTGACACAGTACCGCCCAACATCATTTATCTGGGGGTAAAAAGAAAGAGTATGATGTGGGAGTGAGAGAAACCACGCTAGCCTTACGAGGGGTGACCTAGCAACACAAATGAGTACTTCTTTCAACTATGTGTTTTAGGACATATAGCCGTCATAAAAAGCTACCATTAAAACATGACAATTGTGTGTACTTTATCTATAACATGATATCACCGTAGATGAGAGAGAGAGAGGATTAAGTGAACCCATGAACCATGTCCATTGTTCCTATAAGAAACACACACTTGAGCTTGTCCTCTTGCTACATAGAGGATTGGGCTTTCTCTCTTTGAGAGCTTTCACTTGCTACTACCTTTGTCTTGTCCTCTTGCAAAGAAAGGATTGGGACACTTTTACATCCATCAAACCAACCATCTTGTTCTCTAAACTTGTTTAGTGCATAATCAACTAAAACTTGTGACACTTTAGTTGTAGGGAATAGATAACTTTTCCTTCTTGCTCCTGCGGATCGATACCTTACTTCCACATTGAGAGGTGCTACAGTGATCCCTTGCTCTTGGGGGTTATCAAGTACTTTTCTGGCGCCGTTGCCGGGGAGCGTAGCGCTTAAGTTTCTATTCTTGTGTGCACTAGACTAAGCTTGGGGAGGTTTCTTTATCTTGCAATCATCTAAGCTTGGGGAGGTTCTTTGACTTGTTTGATGATACTATGTCTCCCATTTATGATGAATATGATATTTTCAGTCCACCCACTATTGAGTAAAAATTTTGATTATTCTATGCCTCCTATTATGATGATTACATTGATGGATGTGATATTTTTACTCCCACTATTACTAATGAAACTGTTTATGCTTATGTGGAGAGTAATGATACTTTTATGCATGTGGATCATGATAAGAATGCTCTATGTGATGGTTATATTGTGGTTTATCAATGATGCTACTGAAAGTTTTTATGAGAGAGGGAGACATGACTTCATATACCACAATAATATTAAGTCTCCTCTCTTTTTGTTGAAAATTTTGAAGTTGCACTTGCTTTGCCTTCCTATGCTAGTCACTTTGTGCTTTATTGATTTATTTTCTTACAAGATCCCAATGCATAGGAAGTGGGTTAGACTTAAATGTGTTTGATATTTGCTTCTTGATGCTCTTTTATATTCAACTCTTATTCCTATGGGAGCATCATTAAAACTATCAAGCCTAGCTATATGGCTATAAAGAAAGCGCTTTGCGGGAGGCAACCCGGTTATTTTTTGTGTGATTTTCTTTGTCTCGTCTTGCTGTACAAGAGACTTTGTTTATAGTTTAGGTTCTGGAGTTTTCAATAAAGTGCCAAGTTTTACCCTTTTTGGTTTGAAAAAGTTGCTTATAGCGTTCGGAGATTTTATTCCTGCACGAGTCAGTGCACGGTATGATTTTTAATTTTATTCTGTAACTCCGAATGAGCTCATATTTGAACTGTAGTTGCAACTTTTCATCCTCTGTATGCATGAATTTTTCGGAATTTTTCGAGAAAGTTTGGTAGGGTAGAAAAATACGTTTTGCTGCTGCTGTTTTTCTGGACAGATTCTGTCCCATTTTGTTTGATGCATGCTTTGAGCTTTTAAGTTGAATCTTTTTGATCCAATTGAGTTTATGAGTAGGCATACAACATTATACACTTTCTGGACATGTCATATGAATTTTTGTTCAAGGATTATATGCAGCAAGGAACCTATTTGTTTATCACTATTAATGCACCCCACAGAAAAGAGATGGGAGAAACGGTGTTTTGAAGTTTTTTCACAGGGATTGGAGGAGATGCACCAAGAGCTATCCAAGGATGGTGAAGACCATAAGCTTGGGGATGTGAAGACAACCCCGCTGGACCTACACACTCTCGGTTTGCACACGTCCAACTTCTGTTTTTCGATCGAAACACTTTATCGCATAAACTTGGAGCGTCGTTTTTGTTTTTGTTTGAGTCTTGAGAGACCACCACACTATCAATTATATATGAGAGAGCTACTGGAAATATGGGTTGAAATATGTTGGATGCTTTTATAAGATTGGGAAAAGGGATGTTTGACTTGATTTTTAATGATACATATAGTTGCATGATTCATGAGCTTGTTTATGAGTAATAGTTTGCAAATTCTTTTTGTAGAGCTATCACTTATTCATGTTTTGGTGCTGATTGTTATTTTACTTGGTTTAACATGGATTAGTTAGTTCTATGGACACTCATGCATGCATCTAGATGGTCAACTTTCTCCCTTTTGCTAGCCCAAAAACTCCAACAAGCAAAAACTTGTTTCCAACACCTTCAACCAAAGTTATTCCAGTGAGTCCACCATATCTACCTATTGGCTTTATGCTATTCCGAGTATGTTTAACATGTTGTTTGTGTTATCTTACCTCTGAATGAAAATGTTTATGTTATTGATTGCAATGGAAAAAAATTGGTTATATAGCTCTCACGAACTTGATGCACAATGTTCTTTTATTTGCATAATAAAACTTGACCCATTGTGATTAAGATTATGATGTTTGTGGCTTGATGAATGTTTTGGGTTGGAAGTTAGCCCATATGTGCTGTCACATGGCAAGCTTTCAACACGCTCTTCATCTCATTTAGTTGATATCATGTGCTTTTGTCTATGGATGCTTATCATGTTGAAATAAATGTGGAAATAGAGTGAGTTTAAATGAGTTTGTGTAAATGGTTAGAGAGACGCCTGGGCCGCTAATCTAAGCCATGCATCATTCATGGTGGAAATTTACTTACATACTATGGTGAACCTTCTGTGATACACCTTGCAATAAAAAACTATTCCAAATGGTAAATAAAAAGGGTGTTGAGATTGTTCATTTTGTTTGTTTGTCTTGTCATTTTGATATGGGCTTGTTCCATATCTTGGGACAAGAGGTACCCCAGTTGACGCTCTTGATGATACTATTATGCTTACAATGATATTTAATTGAACTTGCTTTGTTTCCCAAGTTGAGTAACACATGGTGTAAGTACTTGTATTCAAGGGGCATGAGACATTCAACCCATTCTTTATCAAGCACACTACTCATATTTGCTTTCACTTTAACCTTAATCATTCAAGATGCTATGATAGGGGCAATGAGAGCTTGACACCAATGAATACCATATTGCAATCATTAACTTAAGTAGAAGAGTTTGGAAGTTGGATGAAACTTATGCATGCTTTACCTCTACTCACATATACATCTTTCCAAAGTGTACACCTATCATATTCAGATTTTCATCTACACTCTATGACCATTGTAGGATGTTCTACTTATCATTATGCATACATGTGTTCCATATTACTTGCTACCATGTTACACTTTGTGAACTATCAATGAACATCCTTGTCTTGAATACTTGATATCACTTCATAAACTATTTGCATATTGCTACTCCTTTGAAGAATGAATCATTTGACTATATGTAGCAATAGTAATCATCTTTGATATTCATTGTTAAGTATTAAATTGCAAAGTCCATGTTAGTTTTATCATCTTCATACTCGAGGACGAGCATGGATTAAGCTTGGGGATGTTGATGCATGTAAAATGCATACATGAACTTTGCACTTTAATTGCTTATATTCCAATCATATTTGCATCATATAAGGGTTATATCAATGTTTTATAATGATTTTGGGAATACTTCATAGTTTTCCCATTTATTTGGAATTAACCCTGTTTTTCCAGAAAACGTCTTTTTTAGTGTTTCAGACTTTCCGGGAGCTTCGGGACTCCAAAAAGGGCAAGGCCAAAGAGCACGGTTCAGAATTTTCGAGACGAACGCAATGGGCTTAAATTGAAGACCAGAAGCCCAACAGGCTGGAAATGGGAGGGTCCCACGCGGCCTACTGTACCTGGCCGCGTGGGCCCAGCTCTTTTCCCCCTCGGAGCTCCGTGGCCGTCGATCTTTCGTCCACCGACTCCGTCTTGACCTAAAAACGCCTATAAAAAAGGTCCCCTGGCGTTTCGCGAAAGGAGGCGGCGGAGAAAACAGAACCACGAAACAGAGAGTCAGAAGGCTGCCGCCGGAGAAGATCGGAGGGGGGAAACGCCGCCGGAGCACCTCCGGAGGGCTCCACCCCCCTCCGGCGTGTTCATCATCAACATCTACAGCAAGAACTTCTCCACCATCGTCACCATGATGAAGGGGGAGTAGTCCACCCCTGGACTAGGGTTTGTGGTGGTAACTTTTGTATCTCTCCTCTCTCTTGAGCTTCACTAATTAGTACCGTATGAGCTGCCAACATGATTACGGTCATCTATGTAATACCTTTGTGGTGAATATTGTGGTGTGAGATGATTTGTTATGCATTTACCGTTGTGTTGGAGCTTTTGTGATTTGTCATACTTTGAAGTATGATGTATGTGGGTACGGGATGGCCGATGTGACACGGCATAGGTATTGAGTGACACAGTACCGCCCAACATCCTTTATCTGGGGGTAAAAAGAAAGAGTATGATGTGGGAGTGAGAGAAACCACGCTAGCCTTACGAGGGGTGACCTAGCAACACAAATGAGTATTCTTTCAACTATGTGTTTTAGGACATATAGCCGTCATAAAAAGCTACCATTAAAACATGACAATTGTGTGTACTTTATCTATAACATGATATCACCGTAGATGAGAGAGAGAGAGGATTAAGTGAACCCATGAACCATGTCCATTGTTCCTATAAGAAACACACACTTGAGCTTGTCCTCTTGCTACATAGAGGATTGGGCTTTCTCTCTTGAGAGCTTTCACTTGCTACTACCTTTGTCTTGTCCTCTTGCAAAGAAAGGATTGGGACACTTTTACATCCATCAAACCAACCATCTTGTTCTCTAAACTTGTTTAGTGCATAATCAACTAAAACTTGTGACACTTTAGTTGTAGGGAATAGATAACTTTTCCTTCTTGCTCCTGCGGATCGATACCTTACTTCCACATTGAGAGGTGCTACAGTGATCCCTTGCTCTTGGGGGTTATCAGGCGCTCAGGCGGCCGAAATCTCCGCCACGCCGAGTCTCCTCTCCAAGTCTGCGGTGCAGCGCCTATCCAGTCTTCGGCGCCATGGCTGCCGTGCTTGATCTCCAGCAACATCTGCGCGGAGGAGAATATGGCCCCGAAGGACCACTTGATAAACATGCCTTCACCCATCGATCTGGCCCTGCGACCATCGATCCAAGCCGGGCTGCAACGCGGGAGGCCGGAGACAGGGGATAAGGGGGAGTAGAGGTAAGCGGGGGTCGTGCGCCGCCGGGAGACGACGAGGGACGAAAGGGCGGGTGCTGCCTCGCTGGGGAAGGAGACCTCGCACGCCGCCGCCTGCTGATTGAGATTACTGCTGTTGGTTAGACTCCATGGATCTGTGTGCGGCTGCGTGGATCTCCAGGGAGGTGGCGGCGGGTGGGCAACCGGTCCACGGGGCAAGACGGGAGGAGCGGCGGCGGCGTGAGTGCTTGACCCTGTGCTAGGGTTCCATGGGAGGAGGTCGGGGATGAGAGGTCGAGGACGTTTTTCCCACCAAAGCGGGCGGCTGCGCGATATGGGGATTGGGGAATGGGGAGCGAGCGAAGCGGGCGAGGCAGACGAGAGGCGGTGCTGAAGGGCAGGCGACGGTCGTGATGCGCTGCCGTAATCGATCAGACGATGGTCGGGAGGCAAAAAATGGAGGCAGAAAACGGAGGGGGTACGAACGTACGTTGAACTGCCATTTAATAGTAAAGATCAGTGCCCCACCGTACCCCAGGACTGTCGGTTTTTTTTTGAACAAAAGGCTTTATTATTGTACAGAATACATTTTACAGACAGAAGAGTGAACAGAAGCACCCTGAACTGAAGATCTGCTGATCTGCAGAAACACTGGGTGTCTGCAGTTGAAACACATATGTAAAGAGAAGGAGTAGTTTAGAATCTAGTTTTGCCTGGTGGTGAGCTTTTAAATTGTAGCATCTCGAGATATGCCCTACTTTGCTGGAGCTAAAGACCTGTGAATTTCTGATTTTTGCAATAGTGGGCCCGATGATTCACGGCATTGCTGCATCAAAAATAGAATCTGATTTCACTGCATGTACCAGAGTGGAGTTGTCCGTGTAGAATCTGGGTTCATGTATATTGAGCAGGTCTGTGATCTTCACAGCAAGGTGCAAAGCGAAAGCTTCAGCCTGCAAAGGTGTTGATCGGCTGAAGTGTGATCCATCCTCCCGAACCCGGGAAATCACGTATGATCTATACTCCTGCGGGGGAATCACTCTCTTCTAGCAACTTATACTCCCAAAACTGGGGAAGTGCTTAAATCCATACACACACCCAGGTAGTTCTTTAACTTAGTAGAAATTAACTTTTTATAAAACCATTTAGCATAGCATTTCAATAATTCTACCAAGTTATAATAGGATTCTATACCAACTAGTAGAGGGGTGCTAATCTAAACAGTTTTAGCATAACAATACTAATAACCTTACACATGCTTAAGGAAAATACTCTACTCATGCATAGACAAAATACTTAGGAAATTTATGAATGTGCCACTTGCCTTGGCAGCAAGGAGAGCAGGAGTAGCAGTTGCAAGAATCTTCGTTTCCCTCCGAAAATTCTAACACATAAAACAAGCCACAAATAAACATACACATAATAACAATACAATTAAAAATATGATATGCATGAAATGAAATTTAAAACACAAGGAATTATTTATATTAACTTTTCTGGTTTATTAAATCATGCATGAAGTCAAAATGTATTTAAAAAAATTTCTAACAAAAACCATTAAACAAAACATTATTAAAACACATAAAAAGGGTAATAACACAAGATTAAAGTTTTCTGTAATTAAACTTTTCATTCAAAATTTGTAAAACAGTACTACTGGACAGAACATAAAATTTGTGGCATTTTGCAAAAAGAAACATAATAAAATAGTTTGTAGGATTTAAGATATACTAAAAATACTCAAATTAAGCCTCTGATTTTTAAAACCGTTTAAATATATCCAAAAATTAATTCTAATAGTGGCTAATTATTCTACAGAACCAAAGGTTTCGAAAAATATTTATTTGCAAAATTTTGATTTATGGATTTAAAGATATGCCAAAATTACTCAAATCACACATTTGAAATTTGAATAATTTAAACTAAGTCAAAACTGAAAACTAACAGTGCAAAAAGATTCTACATGTCAAGGGCTTTCCAAAGGTATAAAGTTTGAAATTTTTGGATATGTGGTTGAAAAGATGACAGATCTAAGTTGTAGGGACTTTTCTGCAAAACTGCCAAATTAAATCAATTCGGCATAATTCCAAAAAAGGCTAGGTGACGTGGCGGCTTATGATTGGACGATACCGGCTTGATAATTAAAATAAAACAAAGCCGTCAGATCTAGATCTGACGGGCCAGATCTAATTGACCAAACACGGGCGGCGCCGGTGTGCCGGAAAGGCTCCGGTGGCGGCGGGGCCACGGCCGGCGTCGCGTCGGCATCAGGCGTTCTACGCATTCTACGGGGTCCAGGAGAGGGAGGGCTATACCACGGGATGCAGGGCGTCGAGGCGAGTACGATGGCGCGGTGGACGGCGTTGAGGTGCTCCGGTCCGCCTGCAATGGCTCGTCGGAGTTGTACACGGCGGCGGTTGGTCTCGGTCGTGGAAGAACACGTCGATCTGATGCACGAAAAAAATACCGAAGCATGTCAGGAAGGTGCGCAAGATAGAAATAATGACAAATGGAGGGATAGGAGGACACGGGGTCGCCTTCTTTCACCAGAATCGGAGCTTCTCACCGGCGGCAATGGCGGGATGCCGAGCTCGATTCCGAGCAGCCTGGGGGCTCTCGGAGAGGGATTTATGGGGTAGAAGAGAGAGGAGCTCGAGGGCGTTATATAGGTGCGGACGGCCAGTTGATTTGGGCAAGAATCACGCGAATTGAAGCCATTGATCGCTGATGTCTACGCACGCTTCTATTCCTGTAGACAGTGTTGGGCCTCCAAGAGCAGAGTTTGTAGAACAGCAGCAAGTTTCCCTTAAGTGAATCACCCAAGGTTTATCGAACTCAGGGAGGTAGAGGTCAAAGATATTCCTCTCAAGCAACCCTGCAATTAAGATACAAGAAGTCTCTTGTGTCCCCAACACACCCAATACACTTGTCAGATGTATAGGTGCACTAGTTCGGCGAAGAGATAGTGAAATACAAGTGATAGGGATGATTATAAGTAGTAACTGCAATCTGAAATAAAGATGGCAGCAAGCAAACATGTAGCAGAACTTGTTGTAAACGGTGTTTCAATGCTTAGAAACAAGGCCTAGGGATCATACTTTCACTAGTGGACACTCTCAACAATGATCTCATAACTGAATAAGTAAAAGCTACTCTTAAACACTCTCTTGTTGGATAACAAACACCATTCATTGTGTAGGGCTACAAAAGCACACCTCAAGCCGGAGTAAACAAGCGCCACAACGTCATAAAGGAATCACACACGGTGCACACACTGTCACCTTTACACCGTGGAGAGTACCGGAGTTCATATTAAAGTAACCTATAGAGTGCATAATAGATAAAGAGTAACATCTACATATTCAACTAGATTAGCACAACTGAACACAAGTAAATACTGCTCGGGATTATTCTCCTTCTTGATGAAGCAAGAGTACTATGCGTAGGGCTGCAAGAGCACACCTCAAAGTCTGAGTAAACAAACACCACAATTCCCAAGAATAAGCCATGATAAATGTCTAAATTATTCATAGAGTCACACAAGTACCCACACTGTCACCTTGATACCGTGTTGTCACAATGACTCCAGAAACTAGACAAAATCACTTGAGTAGCATAAACATTATTAATGTATTCAGCGATACTAGCAATACACATGATCACATAAAGATCACACCATGGAGAGAGAGATGAACCACATAGCTACCGGTAGAGCCCTCAGCCTCGGGGAGAACTACTCCCTCCTCATCATGGGAGTCAGCAGCGGCGATGAAGATGGCGGTGGTGTCGATGGAGATGACTCCGGGGGCAATTCCCCGTCCCGGCGGCGTGCCGGAACAGAGATTCTGTCCCCCGAAACTTGTCGTCGATGGCGGCGGCGCTGCGGAACTCTTCTGGAATATGACTTGTGTTTTAGGGTTTTCGCGTCTGAGGCAATATATAGGCGAAGGGGCGATGTCGGTGGAGTCCCGAGGGGCCCACCCACCTGGTGGCGCGGCAGGGGCCCACCCGCGCGGGGTGGTTTGGCCACCTCGGGCCCTCCTTCGTCTCTCCTTCGGACTCCGTGACGGTGCTGGAAAAATAGGGACGTGGCCTTTTGTTTCGTGCAATTCCGAGAATATTCGCAGAAGTACTTTTCTGAAACCAAAAACAGCAGAAAACAGGGAACTGGCACTGTGGCATCTTGTTAATAGGTTAGTCCCAGAAAATGCATAAAAGTGATATAAAGTGTATATAAAACATGTAGCAATTGGTATAATATAAGCATGGAACATCAGAAATTATGGATACGTTGGAGACGTATCAAGCATCCCCAAGCTTAGTTCTACTCGTCCTCGAGTAGGTAAAACGATAAAAAAAATAATTTCTGAGGACATGCTACACAATCTTGATCATAATATGTAAGGCATGTAAGCTGAGATCAAATCATTCAAAGCAAATGTCTATAGTTGATATAAAGATAATAAAGCAAGAGTCAAACAAGCTAAAAGTTTTCATGAACTATTGCTTAAAGACATGAAACCGTACAAGGTTCATTAAAGATGGTTTAAGTATCCAGCATAGGAGTTCTATCCTTCAATCCAAGCATCAAGCAAATTTTCATAACATAGAAGGATTCAGCCAAGTAAACATAAACATGAACGTCATGAATCAACTGTTTCGAAGTCTACTCAACCGGTGAGCGCAAGCATTTGGTATTGGCACCATGATGTTATGGCAAAGAGAACATTAATGGGGGTTTGGAAGGCCAAAGGAAGAAAGTCTCACAAAGCTATAAGTGATCATTAGACAAGAGGAAGTCTTATAATCGAAGCTATGTAAGGAGTAGTGATTGCCATGCAACGGATGCACATAGAGCTATATGTGTATGAAAGCTCTCCAATGGAACTAGTGGGGGTGCATCCAACTTGGTTGCTCATGAAGACCTAGAGCACTTTTGAGGAAGCTCATCATTGGAATATACAACCCAAGTTCTATAGTGTAAATTCCCCACATAGTTATACTAGTAGAACATGAAAACTCTCTCACATGGAGTATAGGTGCTAAACATGAGCACAAATGATGACTATGAATACTGCAGGTGCTAAACATGAGCACAAGTTGATAAAGGATAGTAATGTTGCCCCCTTTTTCTTTATTCTTTTTTTTTTCTTTTTTCTATTTTTTTTTCTTTTTCTGTTTCTCTTTTCGATGGCCTCCATGGCTCTTTTCACTTTCAGGGGCAACACTCTAATATGACAACAACTTTTTGGTACAAATAACTCATAATGAACAAAACATGATGTATAAAACTGTATGCCTCTGCCAGTGTAGCAGGATGTGCAATGATCTAGCGTAACATGGGTAAACCACACATCAGCTGTATAGAATCATGCAAAGCAATATATAATGATGAATGACAACAAGTCATGTAATGTAAGATGGATGTTGCATGGCAATATATCTCGGAACAGCTATGGAAATGCTGTGGTAGGTAGGTATGGTGGCTGTTTTGAGGAAGATGTATGGGCTTATGTGTAGGAGAACAAGAGGAAGTCTCCCACGGGGTTGGATGTACTGGCGAAGTATGCACAACTCTCAATGTGAGCAGAAGGCAATGCACAGCACCGAAGAGGCTAGCAAATATGGATGGTGGAAGTGCCAAAAACCGTAGCTTAACATTAGTCAAAAAGAACTCACAAGTTTATTGCAAACAACTAGCAGGTTCAACATTAAGAGCATGATTAAAATTCACTCCAAGAAGGGCCGTTCACGGCGGTACAAGTACCCCGTTAGATCCCTCGACCTTCAGCACAACTTAGTTATTACATGAACTTTCAGACATGGAAAGCTATCAAGTCCAACTACACCTTCAACAATTTTAGAGTTTGTAGTACGGTACAAGCTTAAAGACAACAATCCACTAATGATTTTAACTTAATTAACCAGCAAGCTTTACCATCTAAATATCTCAAAACATTTGCAAAGAATCAAGTTATCAAAGTTTCAATGATCTACAAGATTATGCAAGTTTTCATACCACTACCACATGCAGCATTTTCTTTCTTCCAGCAAACACCAACAACTTACTTAAACATAAACTCTCCAAATGATAATATAATGCAGCAAGAGAGTATTTATAAACACGTGCTAACAGCTCAAAGAGATGCATGAAAAACAGGAGCTAAAAGCACTGCAGTAGCTAGTTAAGAATACTCAACAAATATAAGTGAAGAACATGAGTATTCACATGAAAAAGCGGAGCGTGTCTCTCTCCCACACAAGGATTGCTAGGATCCGAATTTATTCAAACAAAACAAAAAAAAAAGCACACAGACGCTCCAAGTAAAGCGCATAAGATGTGAAAGAATTAAAATATAGTTTCACTAGAGATGACCTGATAAGTTGTTGATGAAGAAGGGGATGCCTTGGGCATCCCCAAGCTTAGACGCTTGAGTCTCTCTGAATATGGTTGGGATGAACCACGGGGGCATCCCCAAGCTTAGGCTTTTCACTCTTCTTGATCACATAATATCACCCTTCTCGCTTGATCCTTGAAAACTTCCTTCACACCAAACTCAAACAGTTCTCATTAGAGGGTTAGTGCATAATCAAAAATTCTCATATTCTGTAATGATACAATCATTCCCAAAGCTTCTGGACATTAGCTACAGCCACCAATGCTTTGTGGAGCAAAGAAATCCACACAAACACAGTAAAAGAGCGAATGCAAAACAAAAGGCAGAATCTGTCAAAAACAGAACAGTCTGGAATGACGAATTTTTTCGAGGCACTTAAGTTGCTCAGATGGATCTGGCCAAAATAATGAAAGTTGCGTACATATCTCAGGAAGATGCGTGATTTTTTCGAATTTTTGAATTTTCTACAGGGAGAAAGCTCAAATCGTGACAGCTAAAAATCTGTCACTGCGCAGAAATCCAAATCTTGCATCAACTTTCAATATAGAACTTTACTTGGCACAACAATGCGATAAAATAAAGATACAAAGGAGTTGCTACAGAAGTACAAAACTCCTTGACTCAAAAAAAAAACAGAAAATAAAAACAATGGGTTGTCTCCCATAAGCGCTTTTCTTTAAAGCCTTTTAGCTAGGCATAGTGATTTTTATGATGCTCACATAAAGATGAGAGTTGAAACATAAAAGAGAGCATCAAGAAGCATATATAAAACATGTTTAAATCTAACACTCTTCTATGCATAGGAGTCTTGTAAGAAAAAAATCAATGAAGAACAAAGTGACTAGCATAGAAATGCAAAACAAGTGTAACTTCAAAAATTTCAACATAAAGAGAGAGACTTAATATTATTGTGATATATGAAATGTCTCCCTCTCTCATAAGGACCAGTAGGTCTTAAAGTACCCAGCAAATAAAAGCAAATCAAGAGAAAGCTCAAAACCTTCATCATAAAGAGAGTTTAGTAACATGAAGATTTCTATAACCATACTTTCCTCTCTCAAAATAATTTTCAGTGCATCATGAATAAACTCAACAATATAGCTATCACATAAAGCATTCTTATCATGATCCACATGCATAAAAGTATCATTACTCTCCACATAAGCATAATCAATTTTATTAGTAATAGTGAGAGTAAAACTATCACAACCATCATTGTATTCATCATAAATTGCAGGCATAGTATAATCATAATAAACTTTATCCTCCATAGTAGGTGGCACCAAAATACCACTATCATTATAATCATCATAAATTGGAGGCAAAGTATCATCAAAGAAAATTTTCTCCTCAAAACTTGGGGGACTAAAAATATCATATTCATCAAAACCAGCTTCCCCAAGCTTAGAGCTTTGCATAGCATTAGCAATAATGGTGTTCAAAGCATTTATAGTAATAACATTGCTACCATCATGCAAATAATTTTCCATAGGTTTTTTAATTTTCTCTTCAAAAGCATCATGTCCTAATTCAATATAAAGTTCATAAAGATCTCTAATTTTTTTGTTGTTTTCCATTAAGCCTAACTAGTGAAAATAAAAACAAGAAACAAAAAGATATAATTGCAGAATCTAAAGGAAATAACTTCGAGCACTCACACACTAGCAACAAACTAGAAAATAGCTTAGTAGCCAGAGGATGTGAATACCTTTTACCTTATCCCCGGCAACGGCGCCAGAAAATAGCTTGATGTCTACGCACGCTTCTATTCTTGTAGACAGTGTTGGGCCTCCAAGAGCAGAGGTTTGTAGAACAGCAGCAAGTTTCCCTTAAGTGAATCACCCAAGGTTTATCGAACTCAGGGAGGTAGAGGTCAAAGATATTCCTCTCAAGCAACCCTGCAATTAAGATACAAGAAGTCTCTTGTGTCCCCAACACACCCAATACACTTGTCAGATGTATAGGTGCACTAGTTCGGCGAAGAGATAGTGAAATACAAGTGATAGGATGATTATAAGTAGTAACTGCAATCTGAAATAAAGATGGCAGCAAGCAAACATGTAGCAGAACTTGTTGTAAACGGTGTTTCAATGCTTAGAAACAAGGCCTAGGGATCATACTTTCACTAGTGGACACTCTCAACAATGATCTCATAACTGAATAAGTAAAAGCTACTCTTAAACACTCTCTTGTTGGATAACAAACACCATTCATTGTGTAGGGCTACAAAAGCACACCTCAAGCCGGAGTAAACAAGCGCCACAACGTCATAAAGGAATCACACACGGTGCACACACTGTCACCTTTACACCGTGGAGAGTACCGGAGTTCATATTAAAGTAACCTATAGAGTGCATAATAGATAAAGAGTAACATCTACATATTCAACTAGATTAGCACAACTGAACACAAGTAAATACTGCTCGGGATTATTCTCCTTCTTGATGAAGCAAGAGTACTATGCGTAGGGCTGCAAGAGCACACCTCAAAGTCTGAGTAAACAAACACCACAATTCCCAAGAATAAGCCATGATAAATGTCTAAATTATTCATAGAGTCACACAAGTACCCACACTGTCACCTTGATACCGTGTTGTCACAATGACTCCAGAAACTAGACAAAATCACTTGAGTAGCATAAACATTATTAATGTATTCAGCGATACTAGCAATACACATGATCACATAAAGATCACACCATGGGAGAGAGAGATGAACCACATAGCTACCGGTAGAGCCCTCAGCCTCGGGGAGAACTACTCCCTCCTCATCATGGGAGTCAGCAGCGGCGATGAAGATGGCGGTGGTGTCGATGGAGATGACTCCGGGGGCAATTCCCCGTCCCGGCGGCGTGCCGGAACAGAGATTCTGTCCCCCGAAACTTGTGTCGATGGCGGCGGCGCTGCGGAACCTTTGGAATATGACTTGTGTTTTAGGGTTTTCGCGTCTGAGGCAATATATAGGCGAAGGGGCGATGTCGGTGGAGTCCCGAGGGGCCCACCTCACCTGGTGGCGCGACCAGGTCCCACCCGCGCGAGCAGGTGGTGTGGCCACCTCGGTGCCCTCCTTCGTCTCTCCTTCGGACTCCGTGACGGTGCTGGAAAAATAGGGACTTGGCCTTTTGTTTCGTGCAATTCCGAGAATATTCGCAGAAGTACTTTTCTGGAACCAAAAACAGCAGAAAACAGGAACTGGCACTTCGGCATCTTGTTAATAGGTTAGTCCCGGAAAATGCATAAAAATGATATAAAGTGTATATAAAACATGTAGCAATTGGTATAATATAAGCATGGAACAACAGAAATTATGGATACGTTGGAGACGTATCAATCGCCGCGGTCGTCTGCCCGTTGAAGCGCGTGAGATTTTGGGGATGAAGACGATGACGCGTCGGTGCTGACAGGTGGGTCCGTAGTGTCAGCGAGGGAAATGAAAAAAAACAAATAAGACAGGAGGGGGATGCGGGCTGCTGCTGGGCTGCGCTACGCGGCTGGTTGCTGGGCTTCGGCCCAGTTGGCCCCTTTCTATATAGAGTATACTAGATGACCCGTTGCGCGATTGCGCAACGCCGGATGCAACTACCACATTGTTGTCAATTAATTTTATTTGCATTCATTTAACTTATACCATATCGAAACCCATAACTTGTATGAAGTAGTGTTATCATTTGATTCTGAAAGTTATGTATGTAAACAGATAGAACCGGGCAAAAGAGAAATCATGATCGATTCACCTCATTAAGGGCCTATACTGAACACTGAATCAATGACATAAAGGGGTGAATTAATGAGAGAATAATAGAGATACTGATTGAATAAATGAGATAAATAACTGAAGCAATGAGAAAAACAAAACAATGAGAGCAAAATAACTTAAAGAAATACCGAGGAAATAAGGATGAGCAAGCAGTAAGCATTTGCCATCTATAGAGGTAACATAAACAAATTACTTGGGGATGGTTCATGCAGCAATAAATACTCTCTTAGTCTTTACATAGCATAGCTGAGGGAAGTCAGGCTGCAATTTTTCAAATTTAATAACATAGTTACATTAGAAGGGTCGGGCTATAAGGTTGGGTTCATTGGCCTGAGTAGAAATAGGCAGACGCCGCCTACTTCACTTGAAGAAACAATCCCATTGAAGGACAAAGGAAGACACCACTATGCTATTACACACTTGAAGAAACAATCCCATTGAGATGGATGGTGCTCTTCAAACACATTGTCATTAAACCTATCATATGAAAGTAAACACCATATTTCGATTATAAAAAATATAACACGCCTAAAATAGGTTTTAAAGAATACATGCTAACAATAAAGCAAGCGCTTATATCAAACATAGTTGTTCTCCATCACAAGTGTTAGAATAAATACAACAAAAAGCCAAACCGATTTACAGAGATTGATGATATCTGATGAAATCTGTTCTAGCATTTAAAATAAAATGGAGGAGTGTATTGAAGCTCTAGTAATATCTCACATGACCACAAAGGCAAGTAATTTCAGTCAACTACCAGAAACTCACATGATATTATAATGAAAAGTACAAACCATAGCTGCAGCTTGTGGAATATAAAATGCATGTTTCTAAAGAGGCAAATCACAGTTCTTGTTGGTCTAGTGCAAATTAGTAATCCTGCAACATGAAGCTGCAAAGATGAGAGGTGTACCAAGTCATTCCTTACAGTCTGAAGCAAACCAATAAAAGTATGACGAAACTGGAACATGGATGAAACATTTGTTACAAACTTATGCTCAGTTTCACATTCTGTATGTTTTAGAGCCAATAAAAGTATGCATGTAATTTTTTGGCCTGGACAGAAAGCGAACGACAATCTATTCTATACATCTAAAACTATAGAAATTAATTTTTCATTAGATCTAACCTGGAAGTGTGGAGACTTGGCAGTTTCTCTGCAATATTTCCTACAGTTTAACCAATTATTGGTCCAGTTAAATATTGGATTACCATTTAAATCATTCTTAAGAGACATGAGAAATACTGAAGACCAGAATAATATCCTACACGACAAATGGAATAGTTGATTAACAGAACGAATAAAAGATCCTATGTCGTGTCAAAATATGCAAGTAGAAAGTACATCATAAATAAGAAGCGACATGAATGGATTAGGCATGTACCGATCCTGAATGTAGGAAATATTGCTTATAACCAGATCGAACTTGATAAGTGACCATTCCACATAATCCCCTCCAACAGAAGCAACAATCCGACACCGGGGAAGAGAACCTCCACCTTGTTGATCCGACTGTAGAAAACAGTTCAGCATTGTCCCTGGAACACAAATTTCAGTCAACTATCGAGTTTGAAAAATCATGCTGGAACAGCTGCAGTATTAAAACATCTATGTTTGGAGGGCATAGAGAAGTCAGCGTATGTACTACCTCCAATCGACAGTCAGTACCCTATAATGAGAAAGACCACTTCAGAAGTAGAAGATTTGTAAGACCAGACAAATAGATAATTCTCTTGGTGGAAGACTCTTTATGAAACTTTTAAACTGTATGTACATATATTAAGAAGCGTTGTGGCATTGATTATAGCAACTCTTGATTATTGGTCTGCATTTGATCTTCAATTGTATGTTCTTTCTAATAAGACCAATTAGCTCTTTTGATGCAAAGGTCATATTCAAACACCAGCGCATATCATATTTGGCTCACAAACAATATGTTACATAAAAGGCTAGGTTTTAAGCAAACAATGACCCCAATAAATATGGTTAAGTTCTGGCCAATTAACAAATAATGATTCTGAAACAACGATTTTTTATCAAACACATTGCATTGATAGAAAAGATCTGTATATCGTTGTAAGGGAACAATTCACATTCTAAAATATTAAATGACCATTTAGTCATATATATTTCCGGGACTACTATTGCAAGAACCAACGAAAAGAAGCAGAGTGACATACCTTGTTTAATTAAACATTGGGATTGCGTTTGATATGCGGATGAATATTCTTTCTTGCGTGACCAATCAGCCCTTTTCATGAAAAGGTCATATTCAAACACCACGGAATATCAGATTTGGTTGCAATCTAACAATCAACCTGTTAGATTAAAAGGCTGCAAGTATAAGCAAACAATAATCCTAACTCACATGGTAACAATTAAATGTCCATTCAGTCAAATATATTTTCAGGACTACTATTGCAAGAACCAATGAAAGACAAACAACATGACATACCTTGTTTGGTTATATATTAGGATTTCATTTGATCTGCTCATGTATATTCTTTCTTTCTAGCGAGAGAAATTAGTCTTTTACATGAAGGCCATATCAGATTAAAACACCAGGACATATCAGATTTGGCTGCAATTTAATGATCAACCTGTTAGATTGAACTGCTGCAGGTATAAGCAAACAACAATCTCAATTCACATGGTATAAGCAAACAACAATGATCTATAATTGAACAACATACCACTCGGGCGTGAGTTCCCTGCCGCTGCTGCTACCGTTGCCATGTCCCGTGCTCGGTGTCGAACAGTGGACGACCCTCTCGAGGCAGCGTGTCACAGCCCCCCACGGAGGTCTGCAGAGATTGAAATATATGAGACTCTCAGTTCCATTCCAGGTGCAAGATGACAATTATATATGTGGGGCGATACCCAATTAAGCAATGCCATATAGATACTGGTAAGGAGCACATGCACTATAATCGCAACAGGACCCATGTTTCTTCACAAATTTATAAGAAAAAGATTGGCACAAGAAGCAAAGGAGCACATGCACTATAATCTAAGAGTGGTTTTCTTTCTGAACTCTTATAGCTCTAGACTTATACGACATACTCAAAAGCAATACTATCGAATCAATAGTTGTGACAAATCAAAGAATGCAAATGAGCAGAGTTGCATATCCACCTACCGAGAATCATACCTGGCTGGGAGAAAACAACATCAAGTTTGAACACACCAGCATGTCGAAATAGGTACACAAAAATTCGTGGTTCTGGATTTACCACCCTCAACATCAACTTCATGAGCAACAACCACACCATTGAAGTCATCCTCATATCTGCACAATAATGTCGATTATCCAAACTGCTCACGTCTTAAACAAGCAGGTAGCCGTATACTATCGGATATTGTTAAGGAGCTAATAAAAGCCAGCAAAAATGTAAGAGAACGAAGTAATTGTATTCCTCTGTTTGAGATAAAATATTTCAGCACAAACGATAAAAAATTAGCAGGCAAAAATGAAGAGTGCAAATGCAAATGCAAAATAAGCATACTGTTTCTACAACAGGCATGCAAATGCAAAATAAGCATACTGTTTCTTCAAAAAACTCTACAATTTTCAGAATGCTTTCAATATGCTATTTCTTTCACATGGAAAAAGCTAATATTCAGAATTTACTACCAATAGTCTCACTAACTCTTCTAGCGCTAAGAATTACTGCCGTTGTAATAAAGTAGTTTACCGGAATAATTGCCAAGCTGAGGAAAAAGAACCAAAGCATCAGTTCTAAACAAGTAAGCACACACCACTCTTAAATTGAAAGCTAACTGTGATCCATTATGGGGAGACAAGATAATTTTCGAAAAGACTTCAGAACTCAATTGTTCACATTCATATGCATTGTCTATTCCCGAACATTATACATAATGTAAAGATTAAGAAGAAAACAATTATAAGCATTACCGAACCAGAAAATACTTAAATAGCAGCGCTAGAGTAAATAATTCATACACCCCCAAATCACGGTACCTTAATATGAAAGAGTAACTACCGGCCCAGAGGAACATATGCAACGGTTGTAAATGCATCACCAGCTTGAGAGATCAGAGAGATGAGAGAATTTATCATGCAGCAGACCTTGGAGACAATACCTTAATATGAAAGAGTAACTACCGGCCCAGAGAAAGGAAGCTCACCTGCCTAACGGAGAGCATGATTCCTTATTGATTAAATCTATATTCTAGTATACATGATAGGTTTAATGAACACATTGCTTAATTCTTACCTGCTATTATAAAAACTACCTGCAGAGCTCATCGCCCATTGGCTCTGTAAGTAACTGAAGTGGAGGCCAATCATATTTTCCTACAGCACAAGAAA
The DNA here is from genome assembly GCA_947311845.1 of Poa pratensis. NCBI lineage: Eukaryota > Viridiplantae > Streptophyta > Magnoliopsida > Poales > Poaceae > Poa > Poa pratensis. The sequence goes on along the minus strand of CAMZMU010000048.1, from coordinate 50,919,944 downwards.
AAAAAGTAAGGAAATGCTAGTGATAGCATAATATGGAAACCTGCAAGTAAGTACACATGCTAGTTAACATATATAAGTTGCCCTTAGTTATGGCTTACGAACTGCTGAAAAAACATCAAATTATAAGATGAAACTGTTTAAAATGTTAAGAGAAAAAATGTACTGCATATTCTTGGAAAACCTACCACAGTACCATGTAGATACAACATGGATTAATTAAAAATGGTAATATGTACCTCAACTATGAGAGAAAGAAATTAAGCAATATTGTAATAGACTGAAAAGTAATGGCTCAAGGGCGATTTACCCAAATGGTGTTTTCTCCTTGAATATGTTTAGCTGATGCTGTATACAGCTAATCTCGAATATACTCGACTGTCCTCTCTGCCATGAATCACACAAGTTCATTACTGCTCCAAGAATAATCCATACTGAATTTAAGTAAAACTTGCCCGAGAAGTACACTTACAAGATTTTCCTGGAAAAGATAGGTTCCGCCACCGGGGATGCTGGCAGTCTGCATGGTAAAGACCTGAAACTGAACCAGAACTGGATTAGACCGATCTAAATTGGCAAGAAACAAACTGGATCTTTTTTAATCCAAAAAAATGGCTATGGTGCAGATGTATAAACAAGATTCAGGCCTAAGCATGTCAATTATTGTATCCTCACAATTGATCTGCAATAATCACGGTAGAGATGTTCTCATGAGTAAGCACAAATGAAAGATTGCCCAAACCCCAATTTTGCACCTCTACTTTTGCAACCCCCAACTTTGCATCAACCACAAAACAAAAACCTAGAAACATAATGGCATTGAGAACATACCAATGTGAAGCTTCCATTTGAACAATTAAACCATCAGCTGCAAAATTGAACAGCCTTAGACCCTGCTTCCTGCAAGCAATTCATCAAGCACTCAATCACCACATAGAAAGAAACGAACACTGGATTTCTTGCATACATACAGAGATTAACAAGAGTGCATATTGTGAAACCAAGCCTGCTTCTCAGGTATAAGAGTCTATCTCAGGTATATCTTCATTTAGGTACCACATGCAAGCTGCACCTCCACAGAGGGTCTCTGCAGTTACAAAAGGGACATAAGTTGGTGTTGCTCGGGAAGGCAGTGGCATGGAAAGGCACGGCCAAAGAGGATAAATGAACCAACTACCTAATTATTTATCTACATATGCATACTGCAGTGTTGTGTATAGCCTCCAAATTAAAATGTCAATAACTGGGATTATGCCAACATAAGAGAGCGAGTAACTGGGATCATGCTAAAGCAAATTATGTGAGGTTTAGACTCATACACAATATCAGATCAAGCAGCACATACCAATTGCAAAGAGATAAAGAATTAGCTAAAAGTAAGAAGTGTAGGCAGTCATAACATTTTAAAAACTTATGGTTGCATAGAGTAGGAGGTCTGATGGGTGAAGAACATTGCACGCTGATGTGCAGCTAGTGTTCAAGGTACCAATGCTTTTCTTTGGAAATTAAAATTTCATCTTTTAGGAAAAAGGTTTAATTGCTGAATGTTGGAACTCTCTTGCGCAGCCATGGAAGTTCATCACACCAGGAGCATCCAGAGCAAGGCATTGCATGAAGAAGGGTGTCTTAATTGAACATACACATATAAATATTAATACATGGGATAGCCCCTCAGAGCATACAATCATGTATCAATATTACATAATCTTCTAGTATTAAAATTAATAAAACAACAAACGATCAAATGTAAAGAAAAATCCAGTAAATGTAAAGAAAAATCCAGTAAAATCTTACCTACTACCTTCATTTCCTCCTGTAATATAATTTATATACCACTCTGCAATACCTATGCGTGTGTATCAAGCACTAATACCTGCTCCTCTCCATGTCTTCAGAAGCGGCAACTATAGCCTGATGAAAGGCATACACATCTGAGAAAAAGTATCTTCTCAAAAAGGAACCTGGAGATCATGAGGGGGTGTAGGAGAAGAGAGAGGTAGGAAGGACGAATACCTGCAGTAGGACGCCACGAACACCAATTCCCACCACTGCCGACAGAGGTGTAAAATCTCCTGGGCAGCCAAACTCACTGTGAAACAAATATTAAATTAGTGAATAGGGAAGGAAAAAAGAAAGAAGTGCTGAACGGGGGAGACGAAGGATGAGACAACCTGTGCTATGCGGAGGAGAGCAGTCGAGGGACAGCGGGGCAAGCGACATGGCCATGGCCGGAACGGCCACCGGCCTCAACCCCACCTCAAGCACCTCCATCCAGCCTCCCCCGTTAGCGCCGACGCAGCGTCTGGTTGCTCCTCCCGTTCCAGATCGGGAACCGGAGAGGGCTGTGGAGCATGGAGCTGCAGCGGCGGCCCAGCTCTCCTTACGCGCCGCCGCCCTCCTTCGGGACAAGCGACGTGAGCGTGGTCCCCTCCTCCATGGTTGACGCGGCCGCCGTGCTGCCTACACCACCCGCCTCCCCTGCACATCCTCATGTGGTGCTACATCGGGAAGAGGAGACGGCTGGTTTGAGGAGGAGAGGAAGCGGGCTTGCGGGAGGAGAGGAGGCGCCTGATTGGGGAAGGAGAGGAGAGGCGGCGGCTCGATGCGCCGCCTACCCGCTGCTCCTTCTCCACGAGCTCCTCCGGGGCGGAGAGGCGGAGGCGGCGCAGCGGGGCGGGTGGAGAGCGCCGCCTACCCGCTGCTCCTTCTCCACGAGCTACTCCGGGGCGGAGAGGCGGAGGCGGCGCAGCGAGGCGGGTGGAGAGCAGAGGCGCGGCATGCGGCGGCGGCGCGAGGAGAAAGGGGATACGAGAGTGGGAGGCGATTGGTGGAGGATCGATTGGAGGCTAGGGTTTGACCCCGGGTGCCGGTTTTGTCTCGCTGCGGGCGTGACGAGCGTGATTTCGACGCGAACGCTCGCACGGTTCAGTCGCTGAAAACGGGGACCCAGTGAAATCTGGCCCCAGCGGTCAGCTGTTGTGCCCCTCGGTCACTTAGTAAAAAAAATTAACCGCATCTAACGGTCAGAGTAGAAACAGCCAGGCGTTTTACCCTGTTGAAACCCAATCGGATGACGCAGATTGATCGGGAGGGGCAACCCGGGGCAAACGGCGGGTAGACATCGGGCTTTTATAGAAGTAATTTTTTTGTTCTCTTTCTGTTTCTGTTTTCTGAAAAATTTGAAACTTTTGAAATATGAATCCAAATGGATTCAAGCCAATTTGCATAAATTTGTAAAAATAAGTTTTATTCAAACCTACTGTTTGGGAATAAATTATACAAAATAATTTACCAAAATACCCTTGGGTATTTTAAAAGGAGATTTTTGCTATTTCTCCATTTTTCAAATAGATTTAAATCTTTTCCACAAAATTTGAGAAAATACTTTTTAGGAAGCTCATTCAAAATAGAACACTTTGGCACTATTCTGGCCAACAAGTAAAATCATAAAATCAAAATATTATATAGAGCATATTAGGGTCCTTTTATGATATTTCCTCAAATGTGTTTTTTTTAGTGGAATATAATTCCAACTTTTGAAATTTCAAATGCAACAAAGCAAGAAGATGATGAATGCATGCATGACTTTAAATTTTTAAATCAAAAATATATATAGTTTTAAAAAGATTTTGATTTTTCTGAATTTTCAACATTTTGAAAATCTTGGAATGTTACACCATATTTCGTGGCCCATGGAACTCCCTCCACGCTTGAGAGTTGACAATGCGCTGGTCACTATCCGTGGTGTACGGAACGGAGGTGACCCTTCCTCCCTCTCCAACACGTACACGAAGAGTACCGGTAGGCGGAATGCTCGCGGCTACCACTATCACCCTAGGTAGTTTCTGCAAGAACATAGCATGGATCACATGCAACAAGAAAACAACTAAGTCACACGCATACCCACAACAACCATATAGTATAGGAAGCAGAAGTAAGATTTTAGAAACATACGTACCATTAGATTCCCGGTGAGATTAGTGGTTGTGAGACACTGCACAAAAGGCACTCCATTGTAGCTACCTTGGGGAGGTAGTCTTTGAAGAAGACGCTCCCGCTCACGGTCACTCAGATGGACTATTTGGGCGATGACGACATCCTTCAATGGGTCGTCCTCCTCGGCACTCTACTCGTCACTCTCCTCGTCACTCGCCTTGTCACTCTCCTCGTCACTATCTAGAGCAGTCTCGTCATCCTCCTCCATACTCGCGTCCTCCTCAGAACCAGCATTGCCAAAGTAGAGAAGATTGATCCGAGGTTGTGGTCCAACCATAGTAAAATGAAGGTTATCACCTCGCTTCAGCTTGTTCGTGGCAACGAGCTCGTCCAAACGGTGTCCCCAGAAGAAAGTCTTTTGCTTTTCTTTCTTGACACGTATGTTATAACTAGTTCCATAAACATCAAAGTTGACGGTGTTACCGACTAGCTCGTTAAACTGGCGCCGTATATTGCACGGTACAACCTATGAAACAAATCAACAAGGAAATGATGTTAGATAGATAGCTAAAGGAAAACATGAGTCACAAATGTATAGAAAATAATAGATTGTCCATACCACCATAAGCATCGACCTAGATGGAATCTTCGGCAGCTGAATCATAAAGCTGGATCCTGTGAAAAGCCCCTCTTGACAAGCGGAGCCACATACTTGACACGCCATATCCTATTACATTACATTATAAAGTTCATACATAGTTCTCATACATTGAAATTAACATACAACTATCTAAAGTTCGTACATAGTTCTCATACATTGAAATTAACATACAACTATCTAAAGTTCATACATAGTTCTCATACATTGAAACTAACATACAACTATCTAAAGTTCATACATATCTAAAGTTCATACATAGTTCTCATACATTGAAACTAACATACAACTATCTAAAGTTCATACATAGTTCTCATACATTGAAACTAACATACAACTATCTAAAACATTTAAATGCATGCAACAACAAATGCGATCAAAATCGCAACAAAGGTAACTATTGATACAACTGAAAAAGATATGCCCTAGAGGCACTTAATAAAGATAGTTTATTTGTCATATCTTGATTATTCATAATACGTTTTATACCATACTATAACTGTATTAAGCGGAAACATTAATACACGTGTGGTAGATTAACAACCAGGTCCCTAGTAGTCTCTATTTAACTAGTTCATTGGGCAATTAATGATCGAGGTTTCCTGATCATGTGACATTGATGTCAGTTGACAATGGAGTCATGTCATTGGGAGAATGACGTGATGGACATACCCAATATTTGTAGGACGTAGTCATTACGCCTTTGACCGTGAGATCAACTAGCTTATTGCTATTCCTGAAAGATACTTTGATTGCATCAAACGTCATATCTTAATAGTGTGACAATAACGGTGTTCCTCTCGTGTATCGGAAGGGAGTATGTTGAGACGAGGGATCAAGAGCGGGATTTGCCAATCCGCATAGCAGGATAGATACTCTGGGCCCACTCGGTGAGATTATGTCAAATGAGCTTGCAAGCATGTGACTAGATCACGAGGACATAATATCACGGACGAGTAAAGAATAGTGTTGTCGATAACGAGATCAAGCTAGGTATCATGATATCTAAGATCGAGTCTCGGACATGCTAAGTATCGCCAGGCAAAAGGTTTAAGACTTGATGTCTAGGTTTGAACGACAAAGTTATTCGTTATCTCACAGGGATTAATTCTGGGTATCCAAGGTCCATGAATTAGTCATTGATCGGAGAGCGTATCTCGATTATGTCTGGCAAGATCTCGAACCGCTAGGGTAACACACTTAAGGAGAGATGACATGTATAATAGATTGGAAATAAAAGAGAAAATAGAAGGGAGCACCGGAAGCGTTCCGGGACATATCCGATGGAGATCGGAGGGCAACGAAATAGTTTTCGGAGCCAGAATAAATTAGATAATATGTATTTAATATTAATTAGTGGAATTAATGATTAATACATTTTTATTTTATTTATTTTCGGATTTATTGGCAGCCCCATCTCTAAGTGGGCCAAACTCCCGAAAGAGAGGCCCGAGAGGGGGGGAACCGCACCCCACAAGAGGGGAGGAGGTCGGCCGGCGTAGGTGGGCCACATGGGGCCCACCTAGGGCCGGCGGACACCCTTGGGTCGTGGCTGGTGTGGGAGTTTAGTCCCACACCGCCCGGCCAGCGAGGGTGGCAGCCCTCGTCCACCTATATATACAGGTGCCCTATGCCTTGGAAATTCACCCATAAATTCTCTCTCTCTCACCTTCGGACGTGACTCCGCAATTGGAGTTGCGCATAGGTTGAGGTTTTCTCCACCATACGCACACCGCCGTGCAGCTGGTCTTCCGGTCCAAGTCTTCCGCTGCTCGTCCCTAGATCGGAGCCTGGAGGTCGTCATCTCCACCGTATGTGTGCGACTCCCCGCGAGGCACCACACTTTGGGTGCTAGGAGGTGTTCATCTCCATCACCATCAGGTCGGCGTCGCCATCGTCATCGACGCCATCGTCTTCATCGCACGTCGTCATCGAAACAGATCTTTTGAACGTCGACGCTTACGCTTGGAGGTGTTCGTCTTCACGACCTCGAGGTCGGCTACCTCAGCTTCATCGACAACGCTTGTGCAGGAGCGTAATCCCCGCTTACGGTATACAAGGGTATGTATACTGTCTCCTCCGTTACGGTATATCTGCATAGTAATAGATCTTGGCTAGTTTAAGGATATCGTTGTTAGGAATTTTTTTGTTTTCCGCCTACGATCCCCTTCACCAACAGCATAATGAAACCAAGCCTCCTTATCAATGACATATTTTCTAATCTTTTTAATCTTCAAGCGCATTTCATCTATCTTGATCTTGTGTTTATCGACGACATCAGCATGATACAAATCCAATATCATCTTCGCTTCTTCAATTCTTTTCAATTTTTCTTTCAAATCATGGTTTTCTTGTTCAACTAAATTTAACCTCTCGACAAGAGGGTCCATTGGAATTTCCGGTTCACATACCTCCTAGATAAAAATATCTATGTTAAGTTGGTCGGCGAAATTGCCATAAACACGAAATGAAACAAATAGCTATAAAAGATGTATACCACATCCGAATCATAGACCGGACGAGGGCCAACGGGGACGGATATCAAAACCATGACACTATATATAACAAACAATCAATTATTGGATTTACAATGCATATATCTAAATCATACAAGTAAGAAAATTAAGAACAGGAGGCTCACGAAGTGCTGCCGGCGACGGGACGGCGCGGGCGCTCAACGGCGGTGAGGACGGGCGCGGGCGACAGCGGGGATGGCGAGGGCGGGACGGAGACGGCGCGGGCGACGGCGGCGAGGACAGGGACGAGGACGGAGACGGAGACGGCGCGGGCGACGGCGGCAAGGACGGGGACGGAGACGGCGAGGATGGGACGGGGCGGAGACGGGCGCGGGCGGCGAGGACGGGCGCCGGCACCGGCGCGGACGGGTGGGTGGCGGCGGTGGTGTAGGTGGCGGCGGGATGCGGGAGTAGAGTGGAGTTTGTGTGGTGTGTGAGGTGTGTGGGAAGATCTGAGATCCAAAGGGCACCTTTGGTTAGGGTTATGTGTAAAAAAAATTAAAAAGAACTTTGTTCGCAAATCATTTGAGATTTATTAGTACAATAAAAACACTGACGGTCCCTATATAGAGCAAAAGGTCTCTATATATAGAGCAAAAGGAGTGGTGGGGAAAGGTGCTCACATGGCCACTTAAGTTCATGATGTTTTAACTGAGTTTCAGTAGTACACAATTAAAATATATTTGAAAATAATAATATTATAATATTACACATCTAAATTACATTTCAGCAGTTTCCCTTATTAGCCTTACATGCATCAACGACGTCTAATTGCGTTCTTCGATCCTCCAACGACACCCTTGGACTTGGGTCTGTTCTCCGCTCGTATAGAAGGCATGAAGTCATCGTCACTATCATCAGCGACGACTGCCTTCTTCGATCCTCCAACGACGCCCTTACACTTGGGTCTGATCTCCGCACGTCTAGAAGGCATGAAGTCATCGTCACTATCATCAGCGACGACTGCCTTCTTCGATCCTCCAACGAAGCCCTTACACTTGGGTCTGATCTCCGCACGTCTAGAAGGCATGAAGTCATCGTCACTATCATCAGCGACGACTACCTTCTTCGATCCTCCAACGACACCCTTGGACTTGGGTCTGTTCTCCGCTCGTATAGAAGGCATGAAGTCATCGTCACTGCTATCATCAGCCATGACCGCCTTCGATGATCCAACACTCCAGGTTTTGGGTCCGATCTTTACTCCAAGAGCCCTCTTCATTTTATCAGCGTAGCATGTCGTCGCCGGACGCCCCTTGGGTGCTTTACCCCATAGTGTATCAACATCCACAAGAAGTCAGGGATCTCTTTGTTGATTAACTCCGCGTCTTCAGGGTAATGCTGCACAATAAAAAAAGATAATTAAGCACAACTCAATATAACTATAACTGTACACTTATATAGATTGATGTAACGGAATTTTAATTTACCTTTACGTGCAATGCATATTCCTGAGGCAAGAAAAAGATGTTTTTTGACTCAGGGTTGATAGGCAAGTTACGAAGGCCCGCCTCGATGATTTTGAGTTCAGTGATTCTATGTCACCTTCTACGCAACCTCAAAAGTTCTTTCCGTATTTCCTTTGGGTTTCTCTCTGGGAGCCCATCTATTCGAAAATATTTATTTAACTCAGTGAGGTGGCTATTGCTACTAATTAATTTATCAAATGGCACCGGTGGAGTCTCAGTGAGGTGGCTATTGCTACTAATTAATTCATCAAATGGCACCGGTGGAGTCCCTTTCAACTTATCACCCTTCATCATTTTTACAGCACCATACACAACCAAATGAGGCATCATACCGGTAAAACCACGATCACAAGGATCTACAGACATGTTGCACTACTACACAAATTAACAACGCTAATCACTCTACCCAAGCTACCCAAACTAACTCAGATACAATATATCCAAATGGGGTATAAAGGGTCCTCTATATATAGAGATGAGAGGGGGAAGAGTGGGTGGTTATCAGAATCCAATTACCGGCGTGGGGTACAAACAACACGCCAGTAACGCCAGTCATTTGCTGGGTCCGTATATCTCGAGCCTGACCAAACAATTACTGGCGTGTACATGTGGGGCTACGCCAGTGATTAAAAGGACGTTACCGGCGTGTACATTCAGTTGCACGCCAGTAATGTATTTCACCACAACACATTTTTTTGCCCCGCAGATCACCGGCGTGTCCTTAAGTTGTCCACGCCGGTGATTCTGGGTAAGCACCGGCGTGAAAAAATCCACACGCCGGTGATTAGCTGCGGAATTTTGTCCCAGCAGATCACCGGCGTGGGTTTTAGGTTGCCCGCCGGTGATTAAAAGACTGCTATTAGCTGTTTCCTTGTAGTGGTTATTTTTTCCGGTTAACCCTATTTTCGTCGACCCGCTTCTGCGTGTTTATACGTGTGCGGGCGCCTACATTGTACTTGGGTCTCAAGAGAAAAGGGCTAAATTGGAGTGTTAGGAATTGGAGTGTTTTCAAAATGTATGTTTCTAGATGAGATTACTCCTTTAAAGTCAATTCAAAACATAACTCGAGGAAATCGCATGGGAAGTTCTACAGGAAATTAATTATACGTGCTTTCCAAGCGGGGCCTTAACAGAACACTTGCAAAACCGATCATTACACTCGATCGTTTCCGGATAAGAAAGTTCCAAGGCAATGGAAATCTTGGATAGACAGACTGCTTTCAGTGCAAGTCCTACTCTAGACGACGCTAGAACTCACACTCTGGTTCCTGCTCCGAGGAAGCAGAGCACACCATCGATGGGTCTGAACTACACTTAGAATTCTCACCCGGCACACACTCTCATCTCTCACTACCGAACAACCGATCGACGGTCAGGTACTTAGGGCGGTACCTGATAGCATTGGAAAAAAAATCTTTAAGGAATTTTAGGGATTATACTTGTTTGAGCACCACTTGTGAAACTCTCCCCTTGATGGTTGACTTTCCTATGAACATATATGATTCACGAACCAAGATAACAAAAAAGTGGTATGAGAAATATCCATAATGCCATATATTTTCAATTCCTTTTAGGGGTTCATTGACATTCTCCAACTAGTATAACCTGAGTAAACAAGTTTAGCACTGCCTAAATCATTGATCCCATAATTACTGTGTCGTTTATCAATAATCATCAAACCCACTACTCAATTTACACGGTTTGTACTAGCAAATCCATAGTTGCATAGGCCAAAAAAAAGGTTAGAGATAATCTACAAGAATGGAAAGAAAGGCACAATAATCAACTCGCGTAATCCTGCAATTAATGGGATGAAGTCATGAACACAGATTTTGTAAAATATGATCCCCTTTAGTTACATTATATCCCAATTACATCAGAACTAGAAAAATATTACTGCCATTGCAGGATTAGCTCGAGGAGTGCTTCGTCAGGTAGTTAGAGAAGCTACTAGGAAAGAAGCCAAGGTTACACATGATGTTGCTGTCAGATGGGAAACCTTGGATACCATCACAGCGCAGGACTGTCCTGCTCTCGATGTCAAGTGTGACTACGCATGGCGAGACCACCAAGTATAGGATGTGGGGGTCGTCCATGCTCACAAGAGGGAATTGTGGCACAGAACGGCCGAGACGGTCATGGTCATAACCCTCCATAGCCCAGAGCTCACTGTCTGTGATCGCGACATCTTCCACCCATTCCTTCTCATCGAGGGTGTCGTCTACCACCACCAAGGTCCAGACACTGATGGTGAAACCCGAGCGGTGCTTACAGGTAGGGCATATGCTACTGTTCTTGACAACCTTGACAAACTTCAGGGTATCGCCTTTGTCGGTGACACACACAGACACTGTGCGGCCGAACGCTGGATAATCTTCACGAGGCATGTCGTCGACGGGCAACCGAAGGTACCGGAGCTCAGGAGTCTTGTGGCGGACATCGCAGAAGAGAACACCTCGGTTGTAATCAGCCCAGCACAAGTAGCTACTGAAAGGGAAAACTCTATGAGTTTCCCAGCCGACAACGTCCTGGAAGATGACCTTGCGGTCATGGCTCGTCGCGAGCGTGAGCTCCCACTGGCCACCACCGCCATCCGCGGCCGCCGGCGACGAGGATGAGTATAGCCTGAAGAGCTTGGCTTCCAGCGGGGCAGTAGTGGCGTCGCCCTCTAGGCAGAGTTCCACCACCACGAAGTGTTCCCCATCAACAAAGAGACCAATAGTCAATAGAGTCACTATCCACCATGCGCCACTCGCGTCTCCAGGAAGAAGCATCCTCTGCATCGGCCTCGGCCAACGTAGAAAAGACGCGCGGGAGCAGAGTGAGCTTGGCGGTGGAAGAGGAGGAGGCTCTGTAGATGAAGTAGTCCATGGCATAGTCATGGTTGATCCAGAGCCCGTCGAAGTCGACCTGGATGCGGAAGAGGACGGCGTCGTGGTGGGACGCCACAACGAAATCCCACGAGGAAGGCTCCCTCTCCTCCGGGCGGTGTAGGCAGAGGCCGGACGACCCCGGCGGCGCCTGGAGGTCGAACGAGACGCGGACGGGCTCGCCGTTGCTGTCCCGTGTCTCCGCAGAGGTCTCGCCGTCGGCGCGGAAGGAGCCCGGGTCCTTGAAGCGGAAGCGGTGGTCCATCATCACCCAGCTAGGGATGGCCGAGGGCTGCGTCGATTGGATTTCCGTCATGATCAATCTAGGGTTCTTTTTTTTTTTTTTTTAATACGCACATACACTCACCCCTATGAACGCACGCACGCACACCCTACCCCTATGAGCACCTCTGAAGGACTGAGCCGGCAGATCTTGAGGTTGACGAAGTCACCACAGGCGCCTCGCTGTTGACGGGCACGTCACCTACCACTGAAAGAATAGCGCCGGATAATCCTGGAATAAATCCAGGTAAATGCAAACGCCCATGCCAAGTCTAGGACTTGAACCTGGGTGGGCTGGTTCCACCACAGGGAACCCAACCATCAGAGCCAAGCTCCGTTTGCATCAATCTAGGGTTCGTGGACGTGACGAAGGGGAAACGGCAGGAGGAGTTACGAGCAGAAGGATGGATCCCGTATCCCTCTGTTTCTGTTTCCTTTTAGAAGCCGCATTCCCTAGTTTATCTTGAACCTTTATGAACCCAAAACTTTTATTTAACCTCTTGAACAATTTTTAAAATTGTATCAACTCTATTCTCGACTTCTCGTATGAAATCTTTTTGAACCTCGTGAACAATACTTTATATAAGTCGGTGAACAACTGTTTTATTAACTTTCAGAACAACTCAGGTTCATGAATTTGCTTACACTTCGAAGCTATGGTTGGAATCGGCTGAGCAGCCTTGAGACGGGAAAACCTATATTCCGCGTACCGCGGGCGCGAATAGCGTCCGCGTACCCCGCGTTAAATGGGCCGACGTGCTTCAGCGGACAGCACCGTCCGCGACTCCACCCTGCTTTCAGTCTTTCAGTACCGCTCCCTCTCCCTCCCATCCTTTCCCAAACCTTCCGTTCAGTTATAGTCAGGAACAATGGGGAGAGAAAGAGAATCGCGAGACTGCTTCACGGAGGACCAGTAGCAGAGGCGTTTGCGCTGCAATTTGATGTACCTATGCGTACACCTCCTGTAATCTGCTTCCTTCTTCCCCTGTCTTTCTCTCTTTTTTGTCTAATATGCAATATGAAATCATTCACACAAAAATCTGCTTCATAGTGAGATAGACTAAAACGCACGCCCTTGCCAATTTCAAGGAAAGCTGGCTGGACCTGGAAGTCCTCCTTCCATTACCAAAACTTAGTATACGAAGCGATGCTGCTTAGGCAACTCTTCATGTTTGCCTGGACACACGCCCGCCACGCAGCTGGAACGCGCCGCCCTGCACGACTCTAGGAGACGTCCCCTACGCTGCATCTGCCGTTTGTCGCCAAGGCCACTACAGCAGCCTGTCCCCAAGGCTTCCAACAAATGACCACTTTATGTCGCTCATCCCTGCACACGGAATTTTAGAGGTATCTGTATGACACATGATGTCTGATTTTATACTTCATGCTTTAAACCTGGTGATGGCTGATTACTGATAGGCTGTTGTATTACGAGAGTAGATGGAATTTTCTTCTAGGCTTATGGAATTGAGTAAATGCTTGGAGAAACTTGAAGCTGCATTATGTCTCACCAAATTTAGGAAGTAGTAGGTGCTGCTGGTGTTTATCAGAAAATTCATGTCCACATATTACGCAAGTGAGTAGGCTGCTGATATCCCTACGGCATCACCTAATGTATCTAGCCTTAAAAACAATCAGGCTACATCTAGTCCTTGTGCAAAGAAGGCTGCTGATATCTATATGCCATCACCTAATGTATATAGCCCTAAAAACAATCAGGCTACGTCTAGTCCTTGTGCAAATAAGGCTGCTGTTATCCTTTGCCCATCTGCTAACAGTTATTCGAAAGGTTACACATTTGATAATGAGCAGACCATGAAGTCACCTGGTAAGGAGGCTACAAAATATAATTACTTAATTTGTCGCTTGTGATATGTCACCATTCAGTAGATTTCATTATTCCTTTTTTGTACGGTGCAGATTATGTGATGGGCCGTGTCTGTCGTGGGGTAATCACGGCAGATGCCATACGGGGTGGCTTAACTCGGGTGTGAGCCAGGCGACGTAGGATCCACAGAGAGGTAGCACACGCAGAGTTTACCCAGGTTCGGCCCCTCTGTATGAGGTTGTTTGATGAATTTTTGTAACCGAAAATTCATAAGAATTTCCCTATGACATGTGGGTCCCGCAACGGACGACATATTTGTGAAACGGTCTATATATGATATTTAGACTCATTTTATAGAGTTTATTATGCACAACACAAAGGTTCAAACAGATTAGTATTTCGACTGACTGTTTAAGAAATATGATTTTTGGAAATATTGAAGTGTACACGTACAAATGAGCTAACAAGGTTCTGATCGTTTGGCTCTTGCATGTGAACTGTCGCATCCCATGCAGATACGCTGCTCTATTTGTTTGTACACAAAACTCAAAAGAACGTGGCATGGACATTGGCATGTCGCCGAGGCTCTGGCGTATACGCCCGTATTTTATACACCTGACCTCATGCATGACGTCATGCACAGCCGCGCTGGTCGGGATAAGCTCGCATGGTTTGAACGGCCGCGCGTTTTTGATCAGTTTGATTCGCAAGCATTGGCTGCTTCGGCGCCTATATAAACACAGCCAATCCATCGGCCAGAGGTGAGAGGCACGTACGAGAAAAACACCCAGCCAGAATCACGCACACGCAGAGGAGGCGAGATCAGATCGCCGCCTTAGCCAGGAAAAACACATCTCATCCAGCGCCCGACGGCGGCGCTGCTCCGGAGCTTCGACATGACGATCGTTTCATCAATTGTGGCTTTGAAGGGTAAGTTGTAAGATTTGATCGTGAGGTTGATCTCGTATGAGGAAAAGAGTGTTTTGTGTATGGGTCCGTGCAAAGCAATCGTCAACAAAGTGTGCCGTACAAATCGATTTATCATCTTGCGGAGTCCATGATTCGCGCTATCTTCTCTTACCACCATGGCGCAACTGCCCCATCAACATCGCCCATGTATCGATCTACAAACGTGGTGCTGACCGCTTCATCAACGTCGCCCATGTGAAAATCTACAACCGTGGTGTCGACCGCCTTATCAACGTCGCCCATGTGTTAATTTACAACCGTGGTGTTGACCGCTTCATCAACGTCGCCCATGTGTCAATCTACAAACGTGGTGCTGACCGCCTCATCAACGTCGCCCATGTGAAATCTACAACCGTGGTGTTGACTGCCTCATCAATGTCGCCCACGTGAGGATCTACAACCGTGGTAGCGACCGTCTCATTAAAGTTGCCCCATGTGAGCATAACCATGGCAACGACCGCCTCATCAATGTCGTCCATGCGGAGTACATGATTATCATCACAAAAGTATACCGCCCCGTTGTTGCATCTGTGTCGCCGGTGTATAAACTTGTTCCTTGGTAAACCAAAAGAGAAAAGACATGCTTCATCAATTGTCTCTCTCGAACCCATGACCTAATCTCTATGAGACGATGGTCAAAATCATCATCTTATGTCTAGTGCCGACGAGGCTAGACAGAATCATCACCACGTGACGACGAGGCTCGATCACTATGTATCAACACGTTTTAATTTTGATGAGATGGACACACCGTTGCTGGGTACCGACGAGGTAAAAGCAACACATACACATGTCCAATTTGATGAAGTTCGGGCTATATGGCTGGGCACCGACGAGGCAAAGGCCACCCTCTTCATCTATTCAATCTCACTCTTAATTACATACGTCGAGATCATCTCGTGATCGTGTTTCGGCGGAACAAAGCCCCTCTTCTTCTCCTGGTTCATGTAACACGACGACGACTACGACGCAGCTTAATCGGAGGTTTTCTGTAGGCTTGATCCTGCAGATGTAATTAACCGGATGCTTTGCAAAAGCGCCGGGAATTCAGCGGACTACACGCAATCTCTTCAGTCAGATCTCCTTCGTTGTTGTAGAAGGCAAAATAGGCACACTCCTATGGGAGCATGTACATGTACTTTGTATTCAATACAATGATCAATAAAGATACAGAGTTCCCATATATACTGTGTGTTTGTCATTCTTTTTTGTTTTGCTTTTCGTCGAACAGAGGTAAAGACCTACTCCTGCTTGTATGTATTTGGATCTGAATGGGGTGTACAATGGTGTGCGCACCAGAGCTTGCGGGTGCTCCGGAGGCTATGGAATGAGATGAGTCCCCCTCTAGGGTTGCTCCTTGCCGGCTTTATGTAGGGAGCCAGCTAGGGTTTACAGGGAATGACGGGTTCTGCTGGCGGCGCTAGCTATCCTGCCTACAAGTGCGGCTTCGTGGAGCGCACTCTTCGGGATACACAATCGCAGACTGATTCGAAGATATCTGTTGCCGCCTCCCTGAGCCGTCATACCGGGATCCTCGGGGACCCGGTATCCTGGAAGATGTACATCGGGTGGGCTTTGGGCCACCCGGCCTTGAAGGCCGACTCGGGGTACTGGGCCTACCCGGTTGGGCATCCCCCCATCATTAGCCCCCGAATTCGTCAGGGACTCGTCTCCGGCTTGGTCTTCGTCTTGCGAACTGCCGGGTCGTGTTGTTGAACGAACTCCTGAAACAGAGAAAAAGAAACAACGGCTCGGAGTGGTGGATTTTGGCTTTTAACGTCTGGTCTAACTCAAGTTTTTGTTTGATGCCGGCTTGTGCCCGTCGGGACGTTTGCCATTCCGACTCGCCTCTGTGCGGGTTGTCCCCTCGTCTTCTCCGCCTGACGTCACGGCATCTTTGACCGCTTGTCCTGTAGTGTTTGTCTGTCTGACGCCGAGTCGACTGATGGGACTTGACGGCGCATCGACTGCCTCCACCTCGGGATGGAGCAAGGGTAATGATGATGTCTTTTGACCCGCACGCACTTGATCCATCGGTCCGAAACGTCGTGACAGGGTGACGTGGCCAAATCTGAGCCGCGTTTTTCGGCACGCTTCCGTGGGAACCGAGGCGTCGTGCGACGTGGCGATAGTGGACGACGTGGGCGGCGCCATTTACTGCAGTAACGGCTCCACTCACTGTGCCTATTAAAGCGGCAAGGGAGCGCGGCTGGTGAGTTCACTCTCCTCTTCTTCCTCGCGCTCGCCGTTTCTCCTCCAAACAGTTCACGCCCGAGCTTTTCGCCGCACCGCCACCGCAGCCATTGGACATTCCTGCTCCTCCCCCTCTCTTCCGGCCAAGATGGTGGCGCCCAAGAACAAGTGGGAAAGGTCGTCGGTGACGGCGCAAGCGTTGGAGCAAGCCGCCAACGAGAGTTTGTTACCGCCGGCGTCGGAGCGTCGGTGGCGCATCGCCTCTGCGGATCCACGCCCGCGGCCGTCGCCGGGCGAGTTTGTCGCCTTCCTCGCGTTCCTCGAGCGCGGGCTGGGCTTCCCCACGTCGGAGTTCTTCCGGTGCTTCCTCGACTTCTACGGGCTACAGGTACACGACCTGACGCCCAACTCGATCCTCCACCTCGCCTGCTTCGTTACCCTGTGCGAGGGTTACTTCGGGTGCGCCCCGTTCTTCCCGCTGTGGCTGTGGATCTTCCACGGCAAGCTGGGGAAGGGCGGTGACATGTCGCCTTGCGGCGGCCTCAACTTCCAAGTCCGCGGCGACGTCGACTACCTGGATCTCGGCCTCCCCTCCAAAGTGTATTGGAGGAAATCGGGCTTCTACATGCGGGAGCCGGCGCCTGACGGCGAGATCGGGATTCCTTCCTTCTCGCCATCGCCGAGCTGGCCGCGCAATCTTCAAGAGCTGCCGCGCGACGCCGGCTTGCCCATGGTGCGTCGGCTGATGGCGCGACTCCAGGAGTTGAAGAAAGAGGGGCTGACGGGTCTGAACCTCATCGCCACTTGGGTGAAGAGGAAGACGCGCCTCTGCAGCACCGGCCCTCGCTGATCTGCGAGTACACGGGGACGAAGGACCCGCAGCGCCACGACCCGACATTGTTCGAGTCGGTAGAGCAATTCACGCTGCGGATGACGCGTATCACGGTCCACCCAGCTCCCGAGTGGATCGTGGGCGGCTTGGAGGCCTTCACCGCCAAGCATCCGGCTCCTGAGGTGAGTCCCTTTGCTTGACGATTCGAAGTACATTCCTTTTCTTGGTCTTTTTATACCGATCCTTCCTGCTCGTCGAATTCAGGAGTTCCGATCGCTTGTTGGGCTGCCTCCGACCCGCGGAGACGCTCCCACGGTGCTTGCCGCTGAGGACGCCGGGCCCAACTCCAAGCGCTCCAAGTCGGCGAACTCGACGCCGCCGCCACCAGAACGATCGGCTGGGGCTCCCGTGCAGCGCACCGTCGTTGCCGAGCGGAGGCAGAAGGCCTTGCGGGACATCCCTGCGAGGGCCCGCGCCGACTCGCCTCCTGCGCCTCGCTTCCGAGGGGTTCGGACCTCGACTCTCCCACCTGCGGGTGACAGGTCTGCTGCTGATCCTCATCCGAAGTTCCGTTGGAAGCGCTATCTTGAGTTTGACCCGTGCGAGTGTCGCAGGGCTGAGGACGCGTCCCTCAGCGACATGGAGGACGCGCTGGAGAGCGACTCCCAGCTGGCGGGGCCCGCTGCGCACGTCACGGAGCCGACTGCGAGAGCGCCGACTTCTCCGCCTTCCGCCGGCGGAGGCGACGAAGTTATTGTGCCCCCTCGACCCGAGGGAGCCACTATTGATGACACCGTGCCGGCTGGCACAGGGGACGCCACGCTGTGCCAGAGACAGCGCTGATGGTGACGGCGACTCGCGCCGCCGCGACGGCTTCCTCATCGGGTGGGCTGACTGCCCAGCCCCCGAGCTCCGTCCCGGGTGCGTCTGCCCCCAAGCCTAACTTCCGAGCCGCCATCCAAACAGCGATGGATGCGCACCAGGTACGTAGAATCTTTCTTGCACCTGTTGCGTCCGTAGCGTATATGTAGCCCCCAAGGCCCGAGTCGTGTTCGTAGAAAGCGGTTTGGGTCTTCATAGTCTTCTGGATGCGATGTTTGGCGAATAGCGTAGTCTCCGGTTTGCCAATGTCGAAGTAGAGGCAGGCCGGTGGCGGGTGTAGATGCAGATGCCACGCGGGGCGTAGCCCCGAGTTTCTGACTCGGCGTATTTTGTATTTTTGTTGGGGCTAGCCCCCGGGTTAGCAAATTTTGGTGCGGAGGTAACCCGTGGCGTAGCCCCTAGGCTCCTTCATGATTGATCATTATCTTGTGTACTGCAGGAGCTGTCCTGGCTCCTTGAAGCCGAAAAGCAGGAGACCCGCCACCTGCAGGAGGAGCTGAAGAAAGCGCGCGACGGCTTCATCTCCGTCGCTGAGCACCAGCGACTGCTGGCCGCGCAGGAGAGCCGGCACACCGAGGCGTTTGCCGCGGTGCAAGAATCCTGCGAGCGGCTCAGCAAGCAGAAGTAGGAGGCGGACGCCGCCCTCACCCAGGCGACCAAGGGGTACTGCGAGGACCTCGAGAAGCTCGAGCGCAAATCCGTCGAGGCCGAGCGCAAGATGAAGGAGCTGACCGAGCGGCTTGCCAGCCTCGCCGTTGGCATCTGGGGTAAAGCTTCTATGCGGCTTGTTACGTTTTGTGCCTGCTTGAATTGTGGCATTGTTGCTGAATTTTGTTCTGTTGAACAGGTGAGGAGACGGCTAGCCTGACGTCTGCGGAGCACGTCCACCGGATCGGTGTTTTCGCCGTAACGTTCACGGCTTGGTGATACGTCTCAAACGTATCTATAATTTTTGATGTTCCATGCTTGTTTTATACCAATTGCTACATGTTTTGCATCTACTTTATATCACTTTTATACATTTTTTGGGACTAACCTATTAACAAGATGCCGAAGTGCCAGTTCCTGTTTTCTGCTGTTTTTGTATTCCAGAAAAGCTAGTCTGGAAATATTCTCGGAATTGGACGAAACTACACGGGGGTGCCTATTTTTCCAGAACACGCCTGACGGAGCGAAGGAGCAGCAGAGGAGGGCCACCAGGAGGCCACACGCACCAGGGCGCGGGCCCCCCTTCTGCCGCGCCCTGGGGTGGTGTGGGCCCCTCGGGGTCCGCAGCCGCCGCCCTTTCGCCTACTTATTCCCCCCGACGCGAAAACCCTAAGTACCTGAGCAAATATCCACGAAAAGATCCAGAGACGCCGCCGTCGTCAACCCTAGCTCGGGAGGGTTCAGAACCTCTTCCCGGCACCCTGCCGGAGAGGGGAATCGTCACCGGAGGCTTCTACATCGCCATGCCTGCCTCCGGAGTGATGCGTGAGTAGTTCATCCTTGGACTACGGGTCCATAGCAGTAGCTAGATGGTTGTCTCTCCACTTTGTGCCATCATGTTTAGATCTTGTGAGCTGCCCTACATGATCAAGATCATATTATTGTAATGCTACATGTTGTGTTTGCTGGGATCCGATGAATATTGAATATTATGTCAAGTTGATTATCAATCTATCTTATATGTTATTTAAGATCTTGCATGCTTTCCGTTACTCGTAGATGCTTTGGCCAAGTAGATGCTTGTAACTCCAAGAGAGAGTATTTATGCTAGATAGTGGGTTCATGTCTCCGTTTAACCTGGGACAGTGACAGAAAGTTCTAAGGTTGTGGATGTGCTGTTGCCACTAGGGATAACCTAACGATGCTATGTCCACGGCATATGTGTTTGTTTACATTACGCACTTTACTTAATGCAATTATCCGTTGCTTGCAACTTAATACCAACGGGGACTCGGATGACAACCCGGCGGTGGATTATTAGTCATAGATGCTGTTGGATAACGGTCTATGTATTATGTCGTAATGCCCAATTAAATATCATAGTAGTCAACATGTCATGTATATGCATTGTCATGCGCTCACTATTCGTCAATTGCCCAGCTGTAATTTGTTCACCCAACATGTTAGTTATCTTTTATGGAGAGACACCACTAGTGAACTGTGGACCCCGGTCCATTCTTTTACACTGATTAAACAACCACAAACTGCAAACTGTTCCTTTTTCATTCTCTGCAATTTAATACTCATTTTCCACACCATACGTTTAATCCTTTGTTTTCAGCAAGCCAGTGAGATTGACAACCTCACTGTTTCGTTGGGGCAAAGTAGTTTGATTGTGTTGTGTGCAGATTCCACGTCAACAGTCCAGACTCCCTGCGACAGCTATTTTTCTGGCGCCGTTGACAACCTTCTGAAGAGTTGCTGCTCCTACTGGTTCGATAACCTTGGTTTCTTTCTGAGGGAAAACTTGCTGCTGACTACATCATACCTTCCTCTTGGGGTCTCCCAACGAACGTGTGTTTCACGTCATCAAGCTATTTTTCTGGCGCCGTTGCCGGGGAGACAGCAGTCTTCTGCAAGGGGAGTTTCACGCTTCCAATCTCTTTACTTTGTTTTTGTCTTGCTTAGTTTATTTTATTTTATCTTGTTTGCTTTCAATTATCAAAAACACAAAAAAATTAGTTACTTGCATCTAGTTTATTTTCTGTTTGGTTTTTATTATTTCATCATGCTTCTCCCTAAGTATACTTTAAAAGAAATATCTGTGGGTAGTGGGTCTATCATTGGAAGAGATAACATTGAGGAATTCTTAATCATGTTAGTATGGTTAAAGATTTTGAAGATAGATCCTTGGTAGAACTTGCTCCAAATTATGAAATTGCTACAGCTTCTCTAGTTCACATGTTGGAAGCTCGGTTTGTCAACCTTAGTCCCATAATGCAGCACATGTTTCTAAAACTCCATGATACGGAAGATGGTGAAAAGAAAGATTTTGTTTTAGAAACCCTACTTAAAGAATTTGGTGATGTTGCTAGGGAAGCTAGAAAAGTTTTTATTAAATACAAGATGCTTGGTTATTGTATTGACGTTGTTAATACACTTGAAAAACTTGAAAAAGAGAGGCTCAAGTACACTAAGGAAACTAATGGTGAGGGGGAAGTTAAAATACCAATACCTTTTAAGCTTATAGGAATGCAGGAGGCACTAGAAAAGAATTTTGATTGGATTGTTCCTGAGAACCCATTTGATGAAAATGATGAGCCTAGAGGTATTGAGAAAGGGAATTCCGAAACCTACATAGATAAGATAAATTGCATTGTTGAGAAAACTTCCGACCTCTCTTTGATGCTTCTTCACTTGGTAATACTTGATGCATGCTTTGTGCCTAGCTAAAAGGCGTTAAAGAAAAGCGCTTATGGGAGGCAACCCATTTTATTTTTCTGCAATTTTTCTTTTATTGAGTCAAGGAGTTGTTTACTTCTGTAGCAACTCCTTTGTATCTTTATTTTCTCGCATTGTTGTGCCAAGAGTAGCCTCTAATGTTAAGATGATGCTTAATTTTGATTGCTGCGCAGAAACAGATTTTTGCTGTTCACTGTACGAAATTCCTAAAATCACCAGATTGTTAATTAAATCTGAAATTTTTGTGCGTAATCTTTATGAATGTCTGAAACTTTCATTAGTTCAGAGTTTCTCGATCTGAGCGTCGTAAGTGCCTCGAAAAAATTCGTCTTTGCGGACTGTTCTGTTTTAGACAGATTATGCCTTTTTATTTTTGCATTCTCTCTTTTACTAGTGTTGAGTGAAATTCTTTTTTGGGTGGAAGAGCTTCACATAACATCAGTGGCTGTAGCTAATGTTTAAAGTAACAAATCATATTGCGTCTTTATAGAACATGTGAATTTTTGATTATGCACTAACCCTCTAATGAGATCTACTTTGAGTTTGGTGTGACGGAAGTTTTCAAGGGTCAAGAGAGAAGGATGATATAATAGGATCAAGAAGAGTGAAGAGCTTAAGCTTGGGGAGGCTCCCATGGATCTCCCCAGCATATTTCAAGAAGACTCAAGCGTCTAAGCTTGGGGATGCCCTTCTTCATCGTCAAAATTATCAGGTCATCTCTAGTGAAACTATATTTTAATTCTTTCACATCATATGTGCTTTTCTTGGAGCGTCTGTGTGCTTTTATTTTCAGTATTGCACTTTTATTTTCAATAAAGCTTGACTGGACCCTAGCATTCTTGATTGGGAGAGAGACACGCTCCGCTTTTTCATGAGAATACTCCTATTCTTCACTTATATTTGTTGAGTATTCATATCTAGCGCTGTTCAGCTTTTAGCTCTTGTTTTCATGTATCTCTTGTCAGAGCTATTAGCTTTCTTTTGTAGAAAGTACTCTCTTGCTTCACTTATATTTGTTTGGAGAGTTGATGAAATAAATTGATTGGTGTTTGGTTGGTTCAGAAAATGTTGCATGTGGTAATTGGTATAAGGAAAAACTTGCTTAATCTTGTAGATCACTAAAATGGATAACTTGATGCTTGTCAATTGTTTTGAGTTAACAAGTAGATCATGATTAAATTGTGCATCACATGAGTTAAGCCTATTAGTGAAGAACTACCGTAAAGCTTGTTGAAAATTTGGTTTGCATCGGTGGTATCTCTAAGGTCTAGATATTTTCTAATAACAGGGTTTGGTTAACAAGGAAGACGGTATGAAGTCTTATAACGTTTGCAATATGTTTGTCATATAAAACTTGGTGTACGGGTTGATATTCTTGTTTGCTTACATAACCTTGCTAGCCTAAACTCTGTACTGAGAGGGAATGCTTCTCGTGCATCCAAATCCTTGAGCCAAAATCCATGCCATTTGTGTCCACCATAACTACCTATATGTGGTATTTCCTTGCCACTCCAAGTAAATTTTTCATGTGCTACCTTTAAATTATTCAAAATGTTATTATTCCCTTTTTGTGTCAATGTTTACTAGCTCATGAGGAATTAGTGTGGTTATTCTTTATTCTATTTGTCGAGTGGACTTTTACACCTGGACTAGTGGCATATACATCCGCTTATCCAATAACTTGCAAAAAGAGCTGGCAACGGGGTGCCCAGTCCCAATTAATTACAACTTTAACCAATTAATTCTCTTCACACTTTTGCCCTGATTCATCAGTAAGCAATGACAAACAGTGAAATACCTGAATGTGTGTAAACCAAAGAGAAAGAGGGATGATCTGCCTTGCTGGTAGAAATAACGTCCTTCATGGGAGCCGCTCTTAAAAGTCCGTTCGACAGGTAGAATACTGTTCTCACCCGCTACCATTCGTTGACAATTAACAAACACCTCTCAAAAATAGATACTCCTCCATGGTATGTGATTGATGGAAGGCACCCGAGGATTCGGTTAGCCATGGCTTGTGTTAGCAAGGTTGGGAGGAGTATCAAATATTTTATGCAATCTCTATATGCTTTCAAAAACCTAAAAGCTCTAGCACATGATTTAATCCCTGCTTCCCTCTGCGAAGGGCCTTTCTTTTACTTTTATGTTGAGTCAGTTTTCCTATTCTTTCTGTCTTCCACAAGCAAACACTAGTGTCAACTTTGTTACAACATGCGTTATATGCAATGTATTGGACTTGTTATACTACTTTGTGTTGACAATATCCATGAGATAAATATGTTGAAAGTTGAAGCAAATGCTGAAACTAAATTCTTCCTTTGTGTTGATTAAATACCTTTTGTTAGAAACTATTGCTTTATGAGTTAACACTTATGCAAAACTGTTTGATGCTTGTCTCGAAAGTACTATTCATGAAAACGTTTAGCTTGTGTGATTCATTGTTTACTCATTATCTATTTGGTAGCAAATTATAGACCATTGACTTGGATCACTTCATTCATTTACATGTGCCTTGCAATATTATATGATCAAGATTATGATAGTAGCATGTCACCTCAAAAATTATTTGTTTTTATCGTTTACCTACTCGAGGACGAGTAGGAACTAAGCTTGGGGATGCTGATACGTCTCAAACGTATCTATAATTTTTGATGTTCCATGCTTGTTTTATACCAATTGCTACATGTTTTGCATCTACTTTATATCACTTTTATACATTTTTTGGGACTAACCTATTAACAAGATGCCGAAGTGCCAGTTCCTGTTTTCTGCTGTTTTTGTATTCCAGAAAAGCTAGTCTGGAAATATTCTCGGAATTGGACGAAACTACACGGGGGTGCCTATTTTTCCAGAACACGCCTGACGGAGCGAAGGAGCAGCAGAGGAGGGCCACCAGGAGGCCACACGCACCAGGGCGCGGGCCCCCCTCTGCCGCGCCCTGGGTGGTGTGGGCCCCTCGGGGGTCCGCAGCCGCCGCCCTTTCGCCTACTTATTCCCCCCGACGCGAAAACCCTAAGTACCTGAGCAAATATCCACGAAAAGTTCCAGAGACGCCGCCGTCGTCAACCCTAGCTCGGGAGGGTTCAGAACCTCTTCCCGGCACCCTGCCGGAGAGGGGAATCGTCACCGGAGGCTTCTACATCGCCATGCCTGCCTCCGGAGTGATGCGTGAGTAGTTCATCCTTGGACTACGGGTCCATAGCAGTAGCTAGATGGTTGTCTCTCCACTTTGTGCCATCATGTTTAGATCTTGTGAGCTGCCCTACATGATCAAGATCATATTATTGTAATGCTACATGTTGTGTTTGCTGGGATCCGATGAATATTGAATATTATGTCAAGTTGATTATCAATCTATCTTATATGTTATTTAAGATCTTGCATGCTTTCCGTTACTCGTAGATGCTTTGGCCAAGTAGATGCTTGTAACTCCAAGAGAGAGTATTTATGCTAGATAGTGGGTTCATGTCTCCGTTTAACCTGGGACAGTGACAGAAAGTTCTAAGGTTGTGGATGTGCTGTTGCCACTAGGGATAACCTAACGATGCTATGTCCACGGGCATATGTGTTTGTTTACATTACGCACTTTACTTAATGCAATTATCCGTTGCTTGCAACTTAATACCAACGGGGGACTCGGATGACAACCCGGCGGTGGATTATTAGTCATAGATGCTGTTGGATAACGGTCTATGTATTATGTCGTAATGCCCAATTAAATATCATAGTAGTCAACATGTCATGTATATGCATTGTCATGCGCTCACTATTCGTCAATTGCCCAGCTGTAATTTGTTCACCCAACATGTTAGTTATCTTTTATGGAGAGACACCACTAGTGAACTGTGGACCCCGGTCCATTCTTTTACACTGATTAAACAACCACAAACTGCAAACTGTTCCTTTTTCATTCTCTGCAATTTAATACTCATTTTCCACACCATACGTTTAATCCTTTGTTTTCAGCAAGCCAGTGAGATTGACAACCTCACTGTTTCGTTGGGGCAAAGTAGTTTGATTGTGTTGTGTGCAGATTCCACGTCAACAGTCCAGACTCCCTGCGACAGCTATTTTTCTGGCGCCGTTGACAACCTTCTGAAGAGTTGCTGCTCCTACTGGTTCGATAACCTTGGTTTCTTTCTGAGGGAAAACTTGCTGCTGACTACATCATACCTTCCTCTTGGGGTCTCCCAACGAACGTGTTTTTCACGTCATCACTTGGCCAGCAAGGTCGTCCAGATGCTGTCGCCCAAGGAAGGTGTCCCCGCACCCGTCTGCAAGGTCTTGCGGGTTCTGGAGCTGATGCCCCAGGTGATCACCTGGGTGCGGGAGTCGTCGCCCGAGCGGGCACGTGCGTTGCACTCGGGCTTGTGCGGGGCCGGTACAAGCAGACGAACGTGGACAAGATCACGGCCAGCATCACGACCGATAGCAGCGGCCGGGAGATAGATCTGCAGCCGGTGCTCGAGTACTGCGCCCCTTACGCCTGCCGAGCTGCCAAGATGGTCGACCACGACGACTTCGTCTTCGACGTGGTGCCAGAGGGCAACGACCTTGGCGAAGTGGCGGACAGGGAGCCGGCGTCGGAGTACCTTTTTGCAAGGGCTTCGGCTCTGCCACCGCCGGCTGCGACGAACGAGGCGTCGACGTCTTCTGCTCAGGCGGCTCCACCGTCTTGAAGTTTGCTCCCCTGCTTTCAAAAGAGGGGTTATTTTGAAGTAGTTAGGGTTTGTCGCCTGCGGGCGAAAAAATATTATGTAATGAAACAAGTATGCTATGTGCCGGGTTGCGTTTCAGCATGCGCCTCTGCGGCTTATTGATCTTTGTTTTGGCACTTCCATGCTTGTTTTTTGTGCGCTTATCGTCACTTTGTTTTTCGCTTGTTTGTAAGCTAGTCGATCGTGCGACCTCGCCAAGTGTGCTCGCGTGATTTTTTCGTGACGCGCGCGGTACCCATGGTGACAAAGTCCGAGTGCGGCTTCATTGTCAAGTTAGGTTTGAACCGGCTGCACTACTTTTCACTTTGTGCGGGTAGCTGACGACTTGGGAGAAAACAACAATTTCTGTGATTTTGCTGCATGAGCAGGGGGTCCAGTGGTGAGTCGCGCATCGTGGCATCCGGCTCTCTTTGACAACCCATCAATCATATAACGTGTGAGTAGGAAGAATAAAGATTCGAAAGCATGATTGAATCGAAACGATAGCCCCCGAGCGTGCCGGGTACGTATCGACTTTATTTCCTTGATTGATTACACAGCATTACAATGGATACTATGTATAATAGGGGCGAAGCAGGCTGATGTTCCATGGACGCTTGGTCTCCTCTTCCGACTTGGAGCTTTTGTTCGGCTCACGCAAGTCGACGAGGTGGTAGGAGCCGTTGCCCATCGCTTTGCTACGACGAACGGTCCTTCCCATGGTGCCGAGAGCTTGTGCATCCCTTTCGACTTTTGGATGAGCCAAGAACCAAGTCGCCTTCCTGGAAAGAGCGACTTCTGACCCGGCGGCTGTGATAGCGGCGCAGGCTTTGCTGATATATCGCCGTCCTGGAGAGTGCGAGTTCGCGAGCTTCTTCCAGGAGGTCGACGCCGACCAGGCGGCTTCTTCATTTTCTTCCTCGTTGTAGAGGGCGACCCGAGGCGAGTCGTGTCGAGGTCGGTGGCATGACGGCTTCCGCCCCGTACACCATGAAGAATGGCGTGTAGCCGGTGGAACGGTTTGGAGTCGTTCTGATGCCCCAGAGTACGGCTGGTAGCTCGTCCAGCCAGCAACCCGGTGTTCGCTCCAGTGGAACTTGAAGTCGCGGCTTGATCCCGGCCAGCACTGTCTGGTTCATTCTTTCCGCCTGCCCGTTTGATTGCGGGTGGGCGACAGACGCCAAGTCGAGACGGATGCCTTTTTGTTTGCAGAAGGCCTTCATCTCTCCTCAGCGAAATTTGTGTCCGTTGTCGGTGATGATGCTGTGCGGGTAGCCAAATCGGAAGATCAGTTCTGGAGGAACTTGGTTGCGGTCTTGCCGTCGAGTTTCTTGATAGGTTCAACTTCGACCCATTTGGTGAACTTGTCGACTGCGACGAGCAAATGTGTCATGCCACCACGAGCTGTTTTGAACTTGCCCACCATGTCTATTCCCCAGACTGCGAATGGCCATGTCAGTGGGATGGTCTTCAGAGCCGCGGCGGGTAGGTGATCCTGCCGGGCGTACTTCTGGCACCCGATGCACCGACGGACGATGTCGACTGCATCCTGATGTGCAGAGAGCCAGAAGAAACCGTGCCTGAACGCCTTGGCGACCAGGTTGCGGGCCGACGTGGTGGCCGCAATCGCCCGAGTGGATCTCATGAAGGATGCGCCTTCCCTCTTCCGGCTCGACGCAGCGGAGGAAAACTCCCGATGTGCTGCGTTTGTAGAGCTCGTTGTTGATGATGGCGTAAGCTGAGGCCCGGCGCACGACTCGCCGTGCTAGGACCTCGTCGGCTGGCAGCTTTTTGGAGGTGAGGAACTCGATGTAGGGTTCCCTCCAGTCGCTTGTTTCTTGGGTTACCGCCACCAGAATTGTATCTGATGATGGCGGGTTGGCGATGTCGACTTTCGGCCGGCGGGCGTACCGACGGGTTATGTAGATGGTCGAGGAAGACGCCGGGTGGGACTCGGTCCCGCTTAGACCCGAAGCGAGAGAGTGCGTCAGCCGCCTCGTTCTTCCTCCGGTCGACGTGTTCCAGCTCCATGCCGGCGAAGTGGCCGCCGACTTGATCGACGAGCCGGCGGTAAGCCGCCATGTTGGGATCATTTGCATCCCAGGTCCCCATCGTTTGCTGAACGACGAGGTCGGAATCGCCATAACATTTGATACGGCTGACTCCCATCTCCTTGGCCACGCGTAGGCCGTGTAGGAGGGCTTCGTACTCGGCGACGTTGTTGGTGCAGGTGAAGTGTATCTGCAGCACATATCGCATCTTGTCGCCTTGGGGAGAAGTGAGGACGACTCCAGCCCCCGAGCCCTCATACATCTTTGACCCGTCAAAGAACAGGTCCATCTGCCGGCTTCATAGGTCGGAGCCGGCAGCTGTGTCTCCATCCAGTCGACGAGGAAGTCGGATAGTGACTGCGACTTGATCGCAGTGCGGGCTGCGTAGCTGAGGCCGAAAGGCTGCAGCTCGGAGGCCCATTTGGCGACGCGCCCAGTTGCCTCTCTGTTGCGGATTATTTCAGCTAGGGGAGATGAGCTGACCACCGTCATCGGGTGGCCCATGAAGTAGTGTCGCAATTTTCTTGAAGCAAAGAAAACACCGTATACAAGTTTTTGGTAATGCGGGTAACGTTGCTTCGAATCCGTCAGGACTTCGCTGACGTAGTAAACTGGCCGCTGGACCAGTTGCTCGTGGCCTTCCTCCTTGCGCTCGACGACGACCACCGCGCTGACGACTCGGTTGGTCGCGGCGATGTAGAGGAGCATCGGCTCCTTTTCCAGTGGAGATGCGAGGATCGGCGCCTCGGCCAACGTCTTCTTGAGTGCCGTCAAGGCGGCGTCTGCCTCGTCGTTCCAGGTGAACGTGTCCGACTTCTTGAGGAGCCGGTACAAGGGCATGGCCTTCTCGCCGAGTCGTGAGATGAAACGGCTGAGGGCAGCGACACAGCCTGTGAGCCGCTGCACGTCCCGGAGGTTCTCCGGCTTCTTCAGAGCTTCGATCGCCTTGATCTTCTCTGGGTTGGCTTCGATGCCTCGCTCGGAGACGATGAAGCCCAGGAGCTTGCCCGCGGGTACGCCGAAGACGCATTTTTCCGGGTTGAGCTTTATCCTGTACTTGCGGAGGTTGGTGAATGTCTCCGTGAGGTCGGCAATCAGGTCCGTCTTCAGCTTGGACTTGACGACGATGTCGTCCACATATGCGTGGACGTTGCGGCCGATCTGCTCGTGCAGCAGTTCTGTATGCACCGCTGGTAAGTCGCTCCGGCATTTTTCAAGCCGAAGGGCATGGAGACGTAACAAAACGCGCCATAGGGCGTGATGAAAGACGTCTTCTCCTGGTCTTCGGGCGCCATCTTGATCTGGTGGTACCCGGAGTAGGCGTCGAGGAAGCATAGCGCCTCGCACCCTGCCGTCGAGTCGATCAGCTGATCGATGCGAGGCAATGCGAATGGATCCTTGGGACAGGCTTTGTTCAAGCCTGTGTAGTCGATGCACATCCGCCACGTTCCGTTCTTCTTCAGAACGAGCACCGGGTTGGCAAGCCATTCCGGGTGTATGACTTCGGCGATGAACCCGGCAGCTAGGAGCCGGGCTATTTCTTCGCCAATAGCCTTCTGTCTCTCACCAGTGAAGCGACGCAGGAACTGCTTCACTGGCTTCAGCTTGGGGTCAACGTTGAGCTTGTGCTCTGCGAGCTCCCTCGGGACGCCTGGCATGTCAGATGGTTTCCATGCGAAGATGTCCCGATTCTCACGGAGGAAGTCGCAGAGCGCGCTTTCCTATGCGACGTCCATGTGCGAGCCGATCACCGCCGTCTTGGAGGAGTCGCCCTCGACCAGCGGGATGCGCTTGGTCTCCTGTGCCGACTGGAACTTGTCGCGTGAGTCCAGAGTCGGCTTCTTGACGATGGTCATGTCGTTGGGGTCGACTTGCAGCTTGAGTTGCTCCAGCTGCTCCGTGGCGATGACGGACTCGGCAAAGACGGCGTTGCCCTTTTCGCACTCGATGGCGCGGTCGACGTCGCCGTGTACAGTGATGATGCCGTTCGGACCCGGCAGTTTCATCTTCAGGTAGGCGTAGCAGGGCCTTGCCATGAATTTGGCAAAGGCGGGTCGCCCAGGATCGCGTGGTAGAACTACGGAAGTTCACCACCTCGAACCAGATCTTCTCGAGCCGGAAGTTCTTGGCGGTGCCGAAGACGACGTCGAGTGCGATTTTGCCTAGCGGGTAGGCCTTCTTTCCCGGGACGATGCCGTGGAAGGTGGTGATGGTGGGGACTAGCTGTTCGTCACGCAATTTCATGCGTTGGAACGTCTCGTAGTAGAGGATGTTGATGCTCGACCCTCCGTCCATCAATGTCTTGGTCAAGATGTAGCCCTTGACCTGGGGCGCGACCACCAGAGCGAATTTGCCCGGGTAATCGACGCGGGGCGGGTGGTCTTGACGGCTCCATGTGATCGGCTGCTCTGACCAGTCGAGCCACTGGGGCACGTCTGGCAGAGTCGCGTGGACGGCGCGCCGTATGACCTTCTCCTCCCGCCTGGAATCGAGGCCGACGAAGGTGTGGCCCATGAAGCCGGCAGTGGGAGGCATGCCCTGCTGCTGCTCACCGTCGTCGTCTCCGTCGGGTGCCCGCTTCTTGGCACCGTCTTGGCCTTGACGATTTCTGCAGTCCAGCTGCACTCGTCAGTGGTGTGGCCGGCTGGCTTGCCGGGTAGGCTATGATACCTACACGGCATGGCCAGGATCTCCGTGGCGGTGAGCTTCTTTCGCGGGAAGTTGCCGCGTTGGCTCTTGAAGCCGCGGCCCCCCGCAGCCGTGGCGGCTACAAGCTCGGAGCCGCCGTCACCCTTGCGTTATGAGCGCTGGAGTGCTTGGCCTTGCTCTTGTTTTTGCCGCCTTTCTTCTCGTCGTCGTCCTCCTCGGAGTCGTCCTTGGTGACGTCGGACTCGGCGTACTTGTGCACGATGGCGAGTAGCTGGCCCATCGTCATGTCACCCTTGTGCGAGCGCCGCAGCTTCTGCTTGAGCGACTCGAAGGTGGTGTTGTCCTCGAGGTGGAGTGCACCGTGTCGACGCTGAGGTGTTCTGCCGAGTTGATGAGGTCGGCGACTCGGCGATACCACTTTCTAGTGGACTCGCCCTCCTTCTGGACGCAGCGCTTGAGGTCCTCGACCGTGGCCGGGCGCTTGCAGGTCCCTCGAAGTTGGTGATGAAGAGCCTCTTCAACTCGCCCCAGGAGTTGACGCTGTTCCTGGGGAGGTTGTTGAGCCAAGTGCGAGCCGTTCCCTCAAGCATGAGAGGAAAATAGCGCGCACAACAGAGCGAAGATGCGTTCTGGATGCTCATGGCGGCCAAGTAGTCCTGGACCCAAGTTTCCGGGTTCATGGCAGCGTTGTACTTGGGCGCCTCTCTCGGTCCTTTGAAGCTGCTAGGGAAACGCTCGCCTCTGATGGCGGGTCCAAAGCATCTAGGGCCGACGTCGTCGTCGTCGTTGTTGTTGCGCGTCGCCTCGGCGCGCTTGTCGTTGAGGTGGTGGCGCAGATCCGGAGCGGAGTGATTGGAGCGCGCCTGCGCCTGGTTGTTGTTGATGGTGTGCCGGGCGTCGTTGCGGGCGAGCCGAGGCGGGTTGCCTCCAGCCCTCGCGTTGCTCGACACTGCCGGCTCCTCGTGCCGACTGCGTGGCGGCTGTGGGGCAGCGTCACGCCTGGGGGAACCCTTGTTTCCCTGGCTTCGGTGTGGTGCCGAGGCCGTTTTCTCGCTGGGTGGCGATCTGGAGTAGAGCTTGCCGTCGGATTGCGACATGTTCTCCTGCAGCTCCAGCGCCTTGTCCACCAGCTTGCACCCCTTGCTCCAGTAGGGGTTGTCCTTGACCCGGATCCTCTTGAAGAGAGAGGCGGCGGCAGTCATGCAATCGACTGGGGTGCCGAAGATCGCGAGGTCGCGTCGTCGCTCCGCGGCTGGGGTTGTGGACGAGCCGGATTCGGAGGAGGCCGCGACGCCGGAGGCGGCATCGCCGGGCGAGGTTGAGGCGGGCTTGACTCGAGCCGCCGGGCTGGGCCCTGCGACACTCGTCACGCTGCCTCTCCAGCTCAGTCGCGCGCGAAGGCGTTGTCGAGCGCGCGAGTGGTGCGCAGGGTTAAGCCGTGATTTGCGGTTTTTGTGATGCCGCGTGACCGCGGAGAGAGCGGTCGACTGAGCATCGACCTCCAGCTCCTTCTGGCGGATCTCCTCCTGCTGCTGAGCCATTTTCGGCGCAGCTGCTCGAGCTACGTTGCCTGGTCGACGACGTTCGCCGGCGTGATCGGGGTGCTGAGCGGGTCAGCCACCCGACCTGCTTGTCCTCGCAGGGTGGCGAGAGATTCGTCGCGTTGCTGCTTTTCGCGAGCCTCCTGCTCGCGCCGTGCCTGGTCGCGTTGCTTCTGCGCGTTGGCCTCCGTTGTGGCAGCGTTTGCCGCTGCGGGTTTTGCGGCCATCGCGCGAGTGATCGGGGCGTAGTTGGGCCTGCCCCAAGTGTGTGGATCGGCGACGTAGCCGATCCCTCCGTGCTCGAAGTAGCTGCCGGTGACGATGTCACCGCGACCCGACATGGCTTGAGGGCTGAAGTAGACGCCAGTGCCGGGTTCAGGACTCTCCATGAAGTAAATTCCAGCGATCGCTGGCCCCACGGTGGACGCCAACTGTCGTGGGGTAATCACGGCAGATGCCATACGGGGTGGCTTAACTCGGGTGTGAGCCAGGCGACGTAGGATTCACAGAGAGGTAGCACACGCAGAGTTTACCCAGGTTCGGCCCCTCTGTATGAGGTAAAGACCTACTCCTGCTTGTATGTATTTGGATCTGAATGGGGTGTACAATGGTGTGCGCACCAGAGCTTGCGGGTGCTCCGGAGGCTATGAAATGAGATGAGTCCCCCTCTAGGGTTGCTCCTTGCCAGCTTTATATAGGGAGCCGGCTAGGGTTTACAGGGAATGACGGGTTCTGCTGGCGGCGCTAGCTATCCTGCCTACAAGTGCGGCTTCGTGGAGCGCACTCTTCGGGATACACAATCGCAGACTGATTCGAAGATATCTGCTGCCGCCTCCCCGAGCCGTCATACCGGGATCCTCGGGGACCCGGTATCCTGGAAGATGTACATCGGGTGGGCTTTGGGCCACCCGGCCTTGAAGGCCGACTCGGGTCCTGGGCCTACCCGGTTGGGCATCCCCCCATCAGTGTCACCCGATCTTCATCAAGTTCTAAGAGGGCTAGAGATTTTGTTCATGATCAAGTTGAAACCGTGGAATGTGGTGTTGAACAATTTGTTTCATCTGGGTCTGGTAGCCAATCCGATGGTTAGGATGACGCATCTCGTTTCATCAGGAAACCGAGAGATCTCTTTGTTGAAAAGGAAACTCTAGATGTGGGAGGCAGTGTCGGGACAGATAGCCACGGTGCTGATGAACCTGCTCCTAAAGTGCTTTGTACTGATATTGATAACAATGATGTGGATGACACATCATTTGCTCATCCTTCAGATGTCCATCCTCCAGGAGCAAAAAATATGTTCACTGCAGGCATATACCAGTCTGGTCATAAGAAGAGGAAAACGAAAGAGAGTGTGCCAACAGGAATGGCAAGCCCCTATGTTCCTGAGGTTGTTGTGAGCAAAAAAGTAAGAGTTGCTACGCCCAAGAGGTATAATTTTACGACTTACCTTTTTCTATCAATAAACCATAATGCTTTTTTTTGTTGCTGTTATGTACTATGCCATTTTGTAGTACTCATCAGTACTTATATTCCAATGTTTTTCTTATTTAGGAAAGCCACAAAAGTCGAGCAGCAAAGAACAAGATCTTCACCCCGGTTTGCAGTGAAGGAGAATGTCAAGACTGGGGCAAGATGTGAATCAAAAGAAGCTACTGCCAGTGCAGTTGAAGTTGAGAAGGATGTTTTTGATGTTGTCACCTGTACCGCTGATTGTACAGCTGAACATATGGCAACTGGTGTTATTCAGAAGAACTTATGTAGCACAGAACCATCTGTCTTAGACTCTGAAATGGAAATTCAAGCAGAACCTTCTATTAAAGTTCCTATTATGACTGAAGTTGTTGACATTAACATCGAGAAGATGGATGCAAATGCTTTAGGTATATTTTTTTTCATAATAATGTCAATATTGTTTGGGATTTTTGAAGTTTTGTTTGTCTATTATAATGCTATAGTCTTTTTTTGGTAAAACTTTTATGTGCAACACGTTGTCCATAAGTTTATATATTGGTAATCAGTAGTAGATGTCCTATCTTATTGGGCAACATGTTTTTGCTATATGTTTTTTCAAATTGGTAACTCTTACCAAGTGTCCCTATAACTACCCTTATTCGATAATTAGCATGAGGGGTAATCTCATCGGTAATTTGAACACCGACACCCTGATAACTTTCTTGCTATGCGATTGGTAAGTTTTAGCTTATGGGGTTGGTAATAGTACCTCCAAGTGTCCGAACACCGACACCCTACCCGGCATGTGACTGATAACTAGTATGAGGGGTTGGTAACTTGTTTGCTATAGCTTTTGTCAAGAGAAATCTACAAGAATTTTGTAACATGAAGCTCGGACTATTCTTGTTTTCTTTTTTTAATTTATGCAAACCTAATTATCCGTTGTTTATTTTGTACGTACAACTCTGTAACTATTGGAGTTTCATTTGTCCGAGAACTGAAGTACTTTTTACTATCTTTTTGCTAAGTTGATGTCGTTGCAAGTTTTTCAGAAATTTCATTTACTTTTTCTTCGCCGTTACCTTTCTTGAATGTCGGAATGATGTTCCCTTGGTATATCCTTCTAAGAAGATTTTTTACATATAATGTGAAACATATTGATTCATCCCAACAGCTATAGTGAATGACACGGAATGATGTTCCCTTGGTATATCCTTTTTATTCATTGTAACTTTCAATTTTTAAAAGTAGTTCGTTTTCTATCATTTTTCGTCTAAAGGGAATCTTAACACATACAAACTATTCCATTTTGCTTATTTGAAATATCTAATGTCTACTTATATGTTTCCTTCTTTGCATGTGTTAAGATTTTCGATGGAAATTGAAATTTTTTTGTTTCCTTTTAATCTCAGTGAAATAGGGAATAGTTTGTACTAGTTGGAAGTGGAGTTCTTTATTTGAATAATTTTTTTGTACTAGTTGGAAGTGGAATTTCTTATCTCCCTCCCATTTTTTTTACCCTAAAATATCCTTTTCCCAAAAAGGTAACTGATTTTGCCTCAAGTTTTTCGATGGAAATTCAATTTTTTTGTTTCATTTAGTCTTAGTCTAAAAGGGAATAGTTTGTACTAGTTGGAAGTGGAGTTCTTTATTTGAATAAATTTTTTGTACTAGTTGGAAGTGGAATTTCTTGTCTCCCTCCCATTTTCTTTTACCCTAAAATATCCTTTGCCCAAAAAGGGAATGATTTTGCATCAAGATTTTGGATGAAAATTCAAAATTTTGGGTTCCTTTTAATCTCAGTCAGTCGAATTTGTAAAGGGAATAGTTTAAAACCACTATTTAAAAAAAAATTCCTGCTCTAAACAATCAAACCAACCAGCCAGACGAGGAAAAAAAGGGAATAGCGGCGCGGGCAGACATCCCAGCAAAAAAGGAAATAGAAACAGGCCACCTCCAGCCTGGCAGCCAGCCCACCGAAAAGAGAAAAGAACCGGACGCGCGCGAGCGAACTTTCCTTATTGGGATAAAACACTTGGTCCGAAACCGCGCGACGCAATCGATTCTGTCGAGCGCGCGCTAGCTAGCCTTTCGTAGGCTCCTACTATATCCAGCTATACCTCACACTCGAGTTATTCTTCAATACAACTTTTTTTTGATAGTTTTTTTTTTTTTTTGATAGATTGCCCTGTTTTAGAAAAAAAATCAGATCACCGAACGTCGCAACCTCTTAAACGCAAAGCGTGTGGAAAAAACAGGGAATGCATATTTGTTGAGTGGTCCAAACAGAAAATAACCTAACACAACATGAAAAACTAGCAAAACCTCAGATTGACATTTGTCACCGCATCATTTTTGTTGACACTAAGAATAAGATTCACATTTATCGGGGTGGTCGGGTTACAAACGGAGACCCGTGACCAAAACCAAAACCTTGGGGACGACTCAATCCGAGGTTTCTCTCTGAGAAAGGTCGTTGCTGATGAGCAACCGTGAGATCATCTCTCCTGCTTGGGTATGGGTACTTGGAGACGTCGCTGGGAAGGAAGGCATGGCCATGGAACATGCTTACGGAGGCCAAGTCGTCGTCATCAGGGAAGACAAACCGTGACCTGCGCGTTTTCTCTTCTTTCGAGTAGCGGGACACTGAACGCACCGCCCTGCGCTTCGTGTCCACCTTGACCAGCCACACCGTGTGGTCGGCGCCGGCACGGATGCCTGCGTGGCGCCCCTCGCTCACCAGGAAGAAGAGGCCATCGGGGTCGTCCATGCTCACGACGGGGTACTCGGGCGGGACGTGCGGGAGGTTCTCGTAGCCGGAGAAGGCCCAGAGGTCGGCGGCGCGGAACTCGCCGTCCTTCTCCCACTCCATGCTGCCGTCCGGCGCAGTGTTCAGGGTCCAGACGGTGAGGGTGAAGACGAACAGCAGGCCGCGGTCGACCTTCACAAACCTCAACTTCTCGCCGTCGCCGGCGTTGACGACGCCCACGCTCCGGGACGCCTCGGGACACTCCTGGCTGTGATCGGGTTTCGCCCAGGGCGTGTCGACGGGCAGCGGCACATACGTGAGCGTGGAACTGGAACCGACGAGGCCTTGGTCGAATTCAAACACGTGGCCGAGCAGGACGCCGTGGTAATAGTCGACCCAGCCCAGTGTGCGGCCGCCGACGGGGACAACCGCGTCAGTCTCCCAGAACGCCAGAGCCGGTACCTCGAACCCCTTGCCGTCGCGGATCTGCATGCGCCTCAGATTCCATGCGGCATGGCGCTCGGGCGAGAGGAGCATGCAGAGCTTGAACTCCACCGGCGTGCCGTTGCCGCCCGTCGTGGCGAGCTCGGCCACCGCGAACGCGTGATCATCCCCGCGACGGCGGAGGATGCCGATGGCCTTCCTGTCCACCATGTGCTTCCGGGATCTGTCTTCGGCATTGGGCCACCAGATGTTTCCGGACTGGGGTAGCAGCGACAGCGACGGAGGCCCGGCGTCACTAGCCTTGTAGACGAAATAGTCGACGCGGGGCGCAGCGACAGTGAGCTGGAGGAGAACGGAGTCACCGTGCGCAGCGATGACGCGGGGGTACGCGAAAGACGAGTTCTCCTTGCAGGGTCCTCCCGGCCACCCGAGGTAGAGGCGGGAGATCGCCGGCGGCGGGGCGAACCGGAAGGACACGTAGATGTCGTAGCCAGTCGAGGTGCGGGACGACGCCAGGGTGGCGCGGTCGGCGCAGGCGTGGTCGGCGCGGTGGCCGAGCCGGTCGAGCAGCACCCAGCGAGGACGGGGCACGACGGCCGTCGGTTTGGAGGTTTCGGCGGGTTGGGTCTCCATGACTATCTTGGTTTGCAGCGGAAGTCTTTTCCCTTTTTCCTTATTGCTGAACGCAAGGTTTAAGTAGAGTAGAGGAGAGGACCGTACAACTCTACATGGATTCTGAGACGATCGACCAAATTGGCCCCGGAACCTTTGCAAGCTTAATTGCATAGCACATAACTACACATCTCACTTTATAGGTGCCCAAACCGACTTAGGAGTAGCCCTATTCAGTCAGGAGGAAATATAGTAGGAGTACTTACTATAATGTATGATGCCGACTTAATGGCCTAATCCAGAACGCTTGCACGTTTCCCACATGTAGCCAATGCAATTTGATATCCACTTCAACAAAGTAAACAACTAAGAAAAAAAAAACTTGCCCTTTTTACTTACTGCGACAATCGCGACAAGTAGATACCACACTAAGCCGAAATAAGCGAGGCACCTTTTTAGTTACTCCCACGTCTTTCTTTTCGACATGCACAAGAAATTTCTAATGGTTCAAAAGGATTGGGCATATGCGCCTTTTTTCATACTCACTCCATTACTCGGAAGTCAAACAATGTAAAGTTTGACCATTTTAAAAAAAAAATAACAATAATTATGATACTATATAGAGATTATATGAAAATAACTTTCATGATGTGTCTCCAAATATTTATTTTGTATTGTATCTGTTAATGGTTTTTCTATAAACTTGGTCAAACTTTACATAGTTTGACTTTTAAAAATATGATGCGCCTTCTTTTGAGGAACGGAGTTAGAAGCCTGCTAGTTATTATGCAACTATCGAAGATGTCACTGCCACAAAAGAAACGTATTACAGGTTTGTGGTATGACCGACTTCTTGTTTTTCGAGCAAAATTTAAGGTTTGAAGAGAAATCATCAACGCTAATACGGTATTCACTTCTGTCCAGAGTGAAAGTGTACAATTATGGAGTGTGGGAAAAAAACATCTGAAAACATTATCTTCGACGAGGTCCCTCCTCTCCCCTCGCTCTCGCCCCCTCTCGCCCCCCCGAGGGCGACGGGGCGCCCCCAGCCGCGCCGCCGCGCCCCCCCTCCTCCACCTCCTCCCCCCGTCGCCGCCGCCGGCAGGGGTCGTCGGGCAAAGCCCGGGCGACGCCGACGGCGGCGGCTCTCCCTTCCCCGCGTCCTGGAGGCTGGTCGGGGCCTTCCCCTCCTTGGCGGCGGTGTACTTCGGTTGGCCAGGGTCCGGCACGGCCGGGTGGTGCTGGTGGCGGGGTCCTTGCGACGGAGCTCTTCGCTGCGCGCCGGCGGCTGGCTTGGCCCGGATTTGGGCGCCTCGGGCCCTAGATGGGCTCGGGCGGGCCCAGATGGGCCTGAGCGGGCCGGCTGCTGCAGTGGCAGGGCTCTCTGGAGGTGGTGACGACGACGTTGTCTGGGACTGCGACGGCGGTGTTTCGGCCTGCCTATTGCAGCAGGGCGGCAGGGGCTTTACGGGCCCATCCGGGCTCGGCCGGGCCCCGCTGGGGCCTGGTGTGCCCCCGCTGCTCTGTCCGGTCGATGACTGCCTCTCGGCGGTGGAGGTGGGTACCTCCCGCGTGGCTGCGAGGCTATTGTTCTCGTCTCGACGCTGTCGTGTGTTGCCGCCTTTCAGGCCGCTTGCCGTATCACGAGGCGACGGATGAAGATGACTCAAGATCGGCGTGGCGCATGTTGGTGGATGGCGTTGCTGGGTGGTGGTACTCCCTTGTGTCAGGGTGCTCTTGTGGATAGGTGTCGGGAGAAATCCCTTTCAGCTAGTCTGACCATGACGTGGTGCCACCGGCGTGTGGCACTATTCCTTCCTGGAGGACGTTGTGGGAATCCCTTACCCACTGTACTCTGCGTGCCGGGGGAAACCCTAGGACCTCTGGTCCGGGTAGCAGCGCCGTGTCGACGGTGCTTCCCTTCCTATAGGGGTTGCTAGGCACAGGGCGCTTCGGAGAGCCTGGATCGTGGTGGGAGAAGATGGAGAGGGCGCACCGGTGGTGGGTCGTTCTTCGTTTTGTCAATTCGCCTTAGTCTTCATTTTCTTTTTTTGGGCATGTATCTGCTGTTGCCCCAGCATTCTCCTTGCCCCTTCTTTGTGTACGGTTCGATTGTATCGGTGTGGTTGCTATATTAATATAGCGGGGCGAAAGCCTATTTCTTCAAAGTGTACAATTATAACCAACTCCTGAACTCTTCTGTTGAACAGACCATTCCTATAACCTTGGCAAGATAGAAACAATCACACCATCCTGGCACTATATTACGCTGACCGCCTCATTGTCGGCTTCACAAGCAGTTCATCCTCCGAGGATATCATCATGAGAGTTCAACATCTGGGCACGAGATAGCTGGCAATGGACCATGTTTGGAATTCGCCTATAAACCTTCGTAGCTTGTCATCATACACTTGGGCACGATGCAGGCTGCTGACAGGTGGACTTGTGGCTGCTTGTGCTGACGGCAGTCATAGAAGAACTGCTGTTGAAATAACTGAGAATAATAAATTCTCGGATGGCTGCTGACAGCAGTCATAGAAAAACTGCAGTTGATATAACTGAGGATGTTAAAATCCGTAGGCTTTGAGGCATCTGAAGTTCTGAACTTCTGAAGGTTGTTTTGTGAATTCAGTTTACGTGCCACTACAAGCAGACCAACAATTGACTACTCCGGAAGTGATACGGAAGCAGTAACACTTCACCCGAGCAAAAGATAATATTTGGGTCTCGAGATTGGTAATGATGGTGGAATTTTGAGCTTGATGGTGGGGTGATTCAGTGTACAGCTTCAATCTGATTTAAATGAGCTGCATAATGGATTGCTGGCGGTAAGACTGAATGGTGAGAAAAATCACCCCAAGTGGTAATGAAACAAGTCTTTGCAATTCATAAATAGATCCTTAAAAATTGTGGAAAGATGTGTGGCGTTAATCTTGTTTAGAAACCTCAACACAGAAAAACTGATGGTCCAAGAGGATAGGTTCAAAATTCCGATACTCAGTTAAAAATACGAGGTTTTTTTCTTTTTTTTACTCATATTCTTGTGCTAATTATGCAACTATCACAGATGCCACTGGTAAAAGAGAAAAATATTATTCCGAAATTGAGGAACTACCATAGCAGCTTGCTGCTTTTGTAGCAAAATCAAAGATTCGACAAAAAATGCTGCATGACTCCTGATAATCTAATGCATACACTTCTGTCCTAACTGACAGAGTACAGTTACAACCAACTCTGGACTCTTTTCTGTTGACGTTTGGACCGACCATTCCTACAACCCTTGAAAAGTAATTTTTTCGTAAGAAATAATCACCCAACCTTTCAGGCATTCCATGACGCCGATCGCCTCATTGTTGGCTTTACAGGTCGGTCTTCCTCCATGGAGATCATCATGAGTGTTGACGGGTCCTCCAGCATCATCCGAGCTACCAGGTAGCCGGCGATGGACCATGTTTGGAACTTCCTGGCCTGCTTGCCTACAAACTTTCCCAGCTTGCCGTCATAGTACTCGGGCCAGCCGTCCTTAAGAAGCCTAGCCTCGGAGAGCTCGATGGCGCGCTTCGCCATTTGTGGCCGCCCAGTCTTGATGCAGGCTGCTGTCAGCAGCCATAGAAGAACTGCAGATGGAACATGTGAGAATAAGACTTGGTGCATTGTTTTGTGTGTACCTAAAGCAGAACAGCGATTTTTTTTCGAGATAGCAGAACAACGATTGAACATACAAAGCGACGTCTCTACTTCTGAAGATATAAGGAACCAGTGACAGAACTTCACCCAAGCAATCAGAAAAAGCAGAACAAGATTTTAGAGTCTCAAAATCATAATTTTTATCTGATAAAACTATAGCTGCCTTTGTAGCGGTAACATTACAGTTAACCAGATGTATTGGACATGGTTAAGTTCAGAATGAAGTTTATTCTAAACGTTTGTTACTGTACTGCAATTATTAGAGTTGTAATTTTCATTCAGAAAAAATAGTTTCTCTTCAGATGATAACAGATTTACCAATCAAGGATACTTCACAGTAAAGAATGCTCATTAAAATAATCTAGACACTAGCAGAGAATGAATTACCTGGCCATGATCCCCCATTATGATAACTCCACCGTGTATTCTTGGGGTCGCAGCCAGTAATTATTCTCCACTCATGGTTCTCAATTGCAGGATAGCATATCTTCAGAGGGACCTCGCCCACTAGCTCATCCCACCGCTCCTCGATCAGATCCATTATTGCCGATGACTGCTCCGGAGTGGCCAGAGATGATATAATGGCAATACAATTTCCTAGTGCAAACCACCTGAAGTCCATCATAGCAGGGCTGACGTTGCCAAGAAAGTAGCCTCCCCGGCATGGCATGAAATCAAATACCCAATCAGGAATTGAATCTGGGATGACATTGAATTTATTCACAGCAGTATGGGAGTACTCTTCTGTTTTGTATCTATATATGTTGTTTAGATGCGGGAAATCCAGCCAGAAGTAATTTCTCATGTGGAAGGTTAATGCATGCAGCCGTTGTCCTATCTTCTCTATGAAGTCCTTCCCTTCACCATCCGGCTTAAGCAGTTGGAGAGCACATCTTAATGCCATGTAGAACAGAGCTTGGATCTCAATAGGATAACCATATATACCCTGAAAATATAGATTGCATTTGTAGCATTAAAATCATGTAACGATAGGGATATGCACTTTCAATATTAGTTAGTACTCAAAAGTCGAGCAAGATACAGGAAAAATTTAGAATTATATTTCAGAATACTATTTGCCTTTTTCATGTACTATTGCAACTCAAAAGTGGAACAAGAACCACTATGTTAGAATACAGAACGCCTTTTTCAATTACTATATTTCTTACTTATCCTAAAATTAATCCTACTTCCTACTCGTGGAAAGAATATCACATGCCCTATCATAAAGATTAATAAATTGACACAAAATAAGGAAAAATCCAATATTCAAATTTTGCAACAGTTTCATATCTCTGCAATACCACCCAGTCAGAGTGTGTTGTCTATCTGAATACGTCCCTTTAATCAAAGTTTCCTGTTTAGGAAACGATAAATGTTCCTTTTTGTTGTACAAAAAAAAATGAAGAACCAGTCCTGTTCCTGTTACCACCTCAATTAAGTTGTGCTACTTAAGTATATATTTCTGAATATATAATCAAATACAGGTCAAATGTGTATACCATTCGACGATCAATCATTGAGCAACCATCTGTGCAGAGCAGAGTTGGGAAAGTATCAAATCCCTCAGATAAGCAGAGATTCAGTATCAG
This sequence comes from Poa pratensis, assembly GCA_947311845.1. NCBI lineage: Eukaryota > Viridiplantae > Streptophyta > Magnoliopsida > Poales > Poaceae > Poa > Poa pratensis. Next base: position 50,876,648 of record CAMZMU010000048.1, on the reverse strand, counting down.
CCTCATACACTTCTGACAATCAGGAGATTCTGCCAAACTAACATCTCCAGTATACTTTGTATATGCCCGGAGGAGAATAATCCACCAAAATCCAGAGTCGACTGGTGCTACCCTGCCAATCGCGCTCTCACCAAAATCTGCAACTAACGTTTCAGTGTTTCTGTTCTTATTGCGGTCTACCTTAAAACTTGCAGGCATTGCTCCTGCTCCAAGCTTGAACCGGTCTACCATTTTTTCTGAGCTTTGCAAGTGGAGAGTTTTCAAGAGGAAGTTCTTCACTATTTCGGGCTCATTATTCATTAGAAAAGCCAATGCACTAGGAACAAAATCTCGAACAAAAACCTGCCATTGCAAGGACAAAATCAAAAACAGTACAGCATTCGAAATTATTTATTTAAGGAAAAGGAATAAAGCTAAGAATGCAAGAGAACCATGAGTACAAAGCAAGCAGAGTATCGGAAGCCATACTACCCATGATAATCAAATTACAAGGCGAAATTTCATCAATTAGTCTCAGACAATACAGGACGCAAGCGAAACCTTCTATCAGTTTAGAATTAGTATCCCAAAAAGGCCACAGAATAATGTAGAATCATCATTATTATACATGCAGCAGACGGAATGAAGGAAATTACTAGGCAACCTGAGTGCTAAATTACTGATTTAGATATCTCTAAATACCAGAATCTAGAAAAATAAAGGATGACCTGTTTTCAGATATGGGAAAGAAGGATTTTACCTGATCGTAATTGAGAACTTCCTCAGATGCATGATCTACCGCAGCAATTGTGCCAACTGGTTGGCCACGAAAATACACTACAGATTTTCTGAGTGCCTCCCATGCCTCATTCACAAGGGGGTGTGGTCCACTTGGCTCACCAAAGTGTGTTCCCATTGAGAATGGCGAGTCAAAACCAGTGCGGAATGCAGGTGACTGCATTACACTATCAAAGCCATCGCTTGGCCGATGGGTGAGCTCACTCCATGACTGTTCATCAAATGATCTCTTTCGCTCCAACGTGAATCTTGGCTTGTCAATTAGTAACCGTGAGAGATCAAGATTGATCTCAGCCTCTGAGGCAATGGAGACATGCGATGAGACTCTCTTCATGATACCCCGTTTTGGTCAAGTATTATTCACTTAAGCTCCTACAAGAAAAACATTATATCAGTTGAGGTTCAAACAATGGTTTTCTTACATATAACATTGTGAAGATAGTTGCAGAAAGTTTTTCTATTACATTAGGAAAAAAAATAGAAAGGTAACCCCCTGTTACAAAAAGTTATACTACCTGCATAAATAACAACTGCAGCAACTACAAGTGAGGCAGAAAATGTTATTACTTTTTGTGTGGATCTGAAAAACTTTGAGGATATCAAACTAGGAAATATAAATAATTGACTGGTGAGTAGTACCACAAATAAGCAAGACACAACTACACATTCACAAGTAAATAAAGGAATCGAAGTTTCTCACAAATCCAGAGTGCTTTAATGGTCGTGGTAAAGCTCCCTTGTTTCACGAAAGTGTACCAGATTTTCGTCTAAGGAAACAATAGCAGAATCGAGGCGTAAAACCGGTTCCAAGATGCACTGATGGTATAAGTTTTCTTCTGCTCTGTGTTACTAGACTACTTTTGCATAAGTATCACCCGTCTGGACAGCAATGGATGGACGCTCTAATAGCAAAAGCTAAAACGTAGAAGAAAGCTGAACCTGAAGATTTGTTGCATTTACAAAACCTGACACTCTCGGTGAAGATCCCAATGAAATGGGATGGGTGAAGCATTTGCAATTGTTGAAACATAAGTGCTAGATAACTCTGCAACTCGGACAGGCTACATCAATTCTGTCAGGAGTGCTCAATTCCTAATTCGTTAGGATATCTTATATCAAGGTAAACATGTTTGGAGGAATAAACCTAACTAACTGACTGTCAACTAGATGGACATGACTTGACTGGAAAACCACCGGTCTCTTATGCCGGCTGCGTTACAAACACAGTACGAAACTGAGCATCAGCGATCGCACTCAACGACTCGGCTCCCTGGGCACTACCAAAGTCAATTGCCTAACCCGTCCCGCGCCTAAAATCGAAACCCAGACAACAAGGCCGGCGATCCAGATCCAGGCGAGGACGGAGCCGGCGGTCAACTACTGCATCGATCAAGCTCGTACCGGGACCAGATCCGTCCACCGATACAGCACGAAAGCGATCGAAGGAAACAAAAAAACAGAGGAGGGGAGTCGGCGAGAAGGACGCACCGTTGGCGGGGCGGCGTCAGATCGGGCGGGCGGTGCAGTGGCGGTGGAGTGCGCGGGCGCGGGGAGGCGAAGGAGGAGGAGGCGGCATGTAGGGAGCCGGAGCAGGGTGTATTTATAGGGCGGGGGGCGCGAAATGGGCGTCCGCCTTCCTTCTTTCTCCTGTCGCTGCCGGTGTTTCGAAATCTCGCCGATGATGATCGCCTTCCGTCGCTTCCTCGGCTTTCCTTTTTCCCCCTTTCTTTTTTTACTACTACCTCCTCCATATTAGTAGCAGTATTATTTGCAACGTGAATTGTGTTGGATTTGTTTCCGAGTAATGTTGGGTTGGTGAATGGCAATGTCGCGGATAAAAGCATTTCTGGATAAAGTATTTTTCCCGTAAAAAAACATTTCCGGATAATCTTGATATCCGAAAATAGATTGATTTGATTTACAAGTAAAACAGAATGAGATTAAGGAGCGCTGTCGGTTCCCCCACAAAAGAAAAAGAGCACTATTGGTAGACGGTGGCTGCTACGACCAACAAAATCCTTTTTTTGTTTGTGCGAAAAATGAAGAAGAAAATCTGGTATGGCTGCTATGACCAAGACTATCCAACGAGTCAAAGGATGATAGGCTACTTGTCATAGATGAAGTATAATTTAAGCAATTTGTTTTGAAAATTTGTACGATTTCCCCTTTGTGTATGTGCAAAAGTTTATTTCGTCCATTAAAAAAAGTGCCCAGTTAACTAACGGAAAAACCTCCAAACTCCCTGGCCCACTGTCCCAACTCGCGATCACCTTGACACGTCATGCGCAGTCCACCGACACCACCTTCTGTGGTTGCTAAGGGCATCTCCAGCCGTCAAGCCCCCCCAGGATGCAAAAACGGCGCAAATTAGGCTCGGTGGGGGGGGGGGGGGGGGGGGGGGGGGGCAACGGCGCAAAACGAGAAACTGGGGTTGGAGTTTTCCCAGTCGCACGCACCCCAACGAGAGAAGATGAGAAGAAAAATTAAAAAAAAAGAAACAAGCCAGCGTCGATCCGGCCGCGAGCCACGGCGGTGGCGCTCGAGGAGCTGCACCCCGGCGTCGATTCGGCCGCGAGCCACGGCGGTGGCGCTCGAGGACGAGGCCCCAGGCCATCTCCCTCGAGGATGAGGCCCCAAGCTCCGCCCGGCGGCGCGAGCTCCGCCCCAGCCCCGGCCGCGAGGTCCCGAGCCCCAGCCCCAGCCCCGGCCGCGAGGGCCGCGAGCCCCAGCCCCAGCCGCGCCGGCGAGAGGCGCGAGGGCCGCTCGGCGACGCCAGCGCTAGGAAGAACGCCGCGAGGTGGAGGAGATGCGCAAAAAAGTGACGGTTCTCCCGGAGACGGAGCTGGGGGAGGGCGGCGGCGGCGCGGGCTGGGAGAGGCGGCGGCGACGTGCTGGCCGTGCTGCCTCCCGTGCGTGGTGGGGAAGATAGGGAGGAAAGAGAGAAGCGTGGGGAAAAGTGGATAGAGAGAGAGAAAAGTGGGGAGGAGAGAGGAAAGTGGGCGCGTGGCACGAAATAATTGGGCAATCGTTGCCTTTTGCCCCTGGGTTTGGCCTGGGAACGCCGGCGCTAAAACGGCGCTGTTTAGCCTCCTGGGGGGCACGACTAGGAGAATTTCGGCGCGTTTTGACTATCCGAGCCTAAAACCGAACCTAAAAAGCCTCCTGGGGGGCGCTGGGGGGCATGGCTGGAGATGCCCTAACCCTCGGGACATGAAAAGAGCAGGAAACAACACCATGATGCAAGGGGCGACATAGTAAATTGACCATTGCACTCACGACCCGCCTCAGCACCAAGGTATCTCCAAACCTTTTGCGTCATCCATGTGTCTGCCATGAGCAACAGAGAGAACAGAGAGAGATGACATATCCAAGGGGAGTACGCATGTGTCGCTCTCGTTCCAAGTGGGTGACTAACAAACCCTGCCGAATGTCGCCTGCATGGTGAGAGTGATCCTTCCACACACCATTGTCGCATGCATGACGAGAGTTCTACTGCCACCCACCGCCGCCGCTCGTTGACTTCGTTGATCCCATACCAGATACACCACCACGCAACATCGTGAGTCGGGGTCTCCAAGATGAAACCCTACAAGAGGGAGCGACATCGTTGACATTTTTTGTCGCCCGATCCGTCAGAGCCAAATCTAAGGTCTACGGTTTTTACAGATAGACCTCAGGATAAGATTTCTCTCTTAGAGGTGTGGGTGAGTGTAGAGGCTTGTTCAATTAGGTTCGTATCCTCCGGAGTCGCCCATCGACCGTCCGAGAGGCCTATTTCTACTAGTGGAAACATTTAGGGCATATCCAGCCGTCCCCCAGGGCCCAAAAAAGCGCCGAAATGGCCTGGGAGCGCCGTTTTTCACCCAGTCGGCCCCCAGGAGCCCAAATAGCGCCGGATCGGCGGAAATTAGCGCCGGCGCTCCCAGGCCAAACCCAGCCCACCGGGTTCGGCCTGGGGGGGTGAAAGCGCGCAAAAAAACGGGCGGGCCAGGGCTGTCAGCGACTACGGCGAAATGGCGCGGAAACTGTGTGGCGCGTGACCGGCGTCCTCATCTTTTCGGCTCCCGCGCTGGTCAAAGGCTGCCGGAGTATAATGGCGTGGCGGCAGCCTAGTGAACTGCCGCCGCCGACGCGTCCAATCGCGGGCCACGCGCCGCAGTAATGGCACGCACCGGATCGCCTCCCGCCGCTATAAATCCCCCGCCCTCGCCGTGTATTTGCCACACCGAGTTCTCGCCGTCTTCCTCTCTCCCACGTACTCTCGCCGGATTCCACTCCCCCCCCTAGCATGGGACCGCTTCCCCGACGACGACAGCGCCGCGCCAACGGCTTTGGCCGCCGCTTCCTCCGCAAAGACGAGGCGAGGATGCTCTACGAGGCGGGCTACCCTGCGCCGCCGGACATGCGTGTCCCCGGCGCCTCGGGCGGCCAAGCCGCATGGAAACTGAGCGAGGGCGGCGTCCCTGTGCCGCCGATCCCAGTAGGGACGGAGCGCGAGGCGGCCATCGAGGAAACTCTTGCCGCCCTCTCCGAGGTGCAGGCGGCGGATCCCCGGTGGAACCCCGAGAACCACGCCTTCTGGACTGCGTACTTCCAGAAGCGCCACGCCCGCGACCTCGCCGACCGCGGCACGAACGGCGCCGTGGAGGGGCGCAAGAACTCCAAGGGCCGGAAGAGGTGGTGGGGCGGGCGCGGCCGTAGGCTGGAGGAGGTCCTCACGTACATCGCCGCCGGCAACACACCACGGCTGACCATGCCGCCAAGGACGTGGGCGCCCAGGCGGATGGGGTCCATCTCCGGCTCCTCCTCCTCCTCCGGAGCCTTCTCGGCGGAGTCCGCCGGAAACACGCCGCCCTCTCGGACCCCATGCGCAGCGGCACGCTGCGCATCAATGAGCGCGCGCCAGCGTCGCCGCCAAGAAGCCTGTTCCGCCGCCTCGTCAGGCCCAAGACGGAGGGCACGAAGAAGCCACAGGAATGGCAGGCCTCGCCGGAGTGGATCAAGGCGGCGGCGGAGATGGGGGAGCCCGAGGAGGAGTTCCCCGGCCAGAGGGCCGCCGAGGAGGCCTCCTTCAACACGGTCCAGCCGGCGCCAAACGACGTCGCCGAGGACTGGTCGCTGTGCGACTTCACGGAGGAGGAGCTGGACCGCCAGCGGCAGCTCCTCCAGGACATCGAGCGCCGCCGTGCGGCGGAGCAGCGCCAGCAGGAACGCCAGCTTGCGGCGGCGCGTCGCGCGGCCGAAGGACGCCGCATTCCGCCTCCACCGCCGCCGCGTGAGTACTACATCCTCGACCCCAGCGATGAGGATGAGGAGGAGCTCACGCCTGGCCTGAGCAGCTGGCACGGCGGCGACGACGGCGCAGGCCCGAGCAGGCCCCCCGGCGACGGCTCAGACGACGACGACGGCGGCGTCGACTAAGCCAGGCGATCTACAACCAGCTGGGCATCAACTAGATCGCCATGTGGATCACCTAAATAAAATATGTTTTATTTATGTTTATGTAATCGCCGTATTTCGCCCATATATGTATGAACTTCGCCTTAATTTACTAAATTTCGCCCAAGTTTGTTTTTTTTGAATTTTTTGCACAATTGTTGGGTTCGGCGACGAATGGACACACGCCCGCCCCAGGAACCTCAATAGCGCGGCGTCCCCCAGGCCGTTCAAAAGGCGCCGTTTTTCGGCCTGGGGGGGCGCAACGGTGGAGATGCCCTTAGTCTTTTAGGTTCAGTGTCAATCCAAGCTTAAGGTGGTGTTCGGAGAGACTTACCAGCCTGGTGCTTGGCCAAAAAATGAAAGAGAAACGGAGAGAGAAAAGTTTGAGACAATGGAGGGAGCTAGCTTTGTTGAATATAAAAGCAAACATGTGATGCCTTGACTATACGAAAGATGTATTTTTTCCATGACTACCACCACCGTTACTCGTGGTTGAACATGCTTCGTAATTCCACGGCTCTAGGACCTTACATGAGGTGGTTCATTTTGGTAGTGCATTCTATTCCAAATCTGGATTTGATTTGGTGCAATGAAAGCTCATTAGTTGTCAAAGCTGTCAGTTACATCTAAAAAATCCAGGCTGTCAGTTGTTAAAGGTGCCATGCCGCTCTTAAGCACCACACGTGGTGTGTTAATAACCCAAGGTGGCCTACTTGATCCGCACTTGGGAGAATAGAGATCGATTTAATCCCATGTGGTTGTATCCCCAGCCCACCAGAGTTCAAACCCCAGGTTTGACGCTGGTGTTTCTCATTTAAGGCGGAATATTCTTCAGTGGGAGGTGATGTTCCCGTCGACAGCGAGGCGCCTGTGGTGACTTCGTCAATCTCAAGACACAATCCGCCGGCTCAGTCTCTCGGAGGTGCTCATAGGGGTAGGGTGTGCGTGTGTGCGTTCATATGGGTGAGTGTATGCGCTTGTATGTGAGCGTCTGCGTTGTACTGTGTTTAGCAACAAAAAAAATCCCATCGTGTTCGGTTAGGGCCATATTTCTTACTCTTAAGTTCCATAAGATTTCCTTTGTGGACAGCAAATTCTACAAATAAAAAGACCTTAAAATTTATCCGAGAAGTATATAGCTATTTGACATTCCTTGAAAAAAAAAACCCGAGAAGCCATTGTCAAGAATGCAATTTACCCTTCCCAAGTTACAACGGTCAGAGAAATTTTTACTTCTGTGCAAAACGTCAAACACTCTAATAATTTGCAGAAAAAAGGGGAAACAGTTGGATATTATGATTTTGCTTTATATTTTAGCGTGACGTCGAATCCATCTCATGGCACATGCGCAAGTCTCCTATACCACCTTTGCTTCACGCCCTGATTGACCCCACCTGTTAAAGTCTTCTATTACCTCCTTTGCAATTTGCACATTAATAAATCCCACATGTCAAGTCTTCTATACCACGTTTGCTTTCCACTCTAATAAACATATTTCTTTATATAAGCGTAGTCCTCAACTCGAGCATGAGGAGAGGAAATCTTCCAACATGCATGCTCCTATATGTATTAATTAATTTGTACATTTTTTACACAATAATAAATATATTTAAGATTTAATTAGTTGTGTTGTCGACCTCTTTTCCCCTAGATAAAGGCACTAGTCTAACTTTATATATAGGCGATGCTATCACAGACGATGATGTAAACAAGATGTCGCTATCGGGGTCATGCATCATCCTTTTCTAAAATCCAAGATGAAAACCATATATTTTCTTGACACAAACGAAAACCATATATCGAAATCCTTAAATTGATGAATCGCGATTGATTTTTGTTTTAGCTTACATGTCAAACATAATTGCAGATGTATTACATTGACTTATATAATCTACACTTCAATAATGGTAAATTAGTTCGTGAGATGATACGGTTGTTTCTTGTTTGATTATTTTTATTGTAATAGAGTTCTGATATTGATATTTCTATATACCATTATAAAGCACGAGTTGAATGAGACACTTTCCATCTGAACCGTCCAGAATGTTTAGTTCAATATCACAACTTTTCATGTAATGGATCTGGCAAATTTAAGACTCTATCCTAATAATCTCTACACTTACTGATTACAAACTATATTATACTTTACTCCAAAATTTCATTTGAATGCATGAAACTAATTTCTTGTGGTAAAAAAATTACCACTGCACATGTTCTTACCTTCTACATTATCAACTATTTTGAAACAAACGGTCAATATGCATGCTTGTATATCCATGTTCTTTATGGTTTTCCTCAGGAAAAGAGCGGCGAGGGCGCCTACAATGGTGTGATGGTAACATTAACATATACAAAGATTGTCGAATTGGAAGAGAGAAAAACTAAAAAACATATTTGACTTCTCTTATCTAAGAGATGACATCTTAGTGAAAAGATAAAATCATTATCCGAGATGTCATGCATCTTGTCGTCACATGTTTTTAGTTCAATTTTCAATTCCCATGATTATAGGATCATGAAAATATTAATTATTGGTGATAAATTGTTTTGGATCCTTTTGTTGTTCTCTTTGTAAATAGCATTAATTATTCATGATCATTAGTGATGGCACTATGTGGGTATTTCCGTATAGTTTTTGGCAAAAAAAACTCCAAATGACATGGAACATATAAGATTAGCTAATCTTATCGACCATTGTATATACCCAGAAAGATATACTTTCAAAATACTAACAAAGTTATTTTCATATATATTTTGTTTCAGCGAAAATATTTTTTATAAATAAATCGTCAAAGGACTATAGCGCAAACGAAGTTTGGTACATCCCATATCAAAATAGAACAATTGAGAAATAAAACAAAATAAGCCACCGCTGGGGAAACCAACATAAGTATAACCCAATTAAAGTAAATTTTAGTATCCATCTACGTTGGCACTTGCCCTAAGTGCAACGATCTTGGCCTTGAGCCTACCAATAAGCGTGGAAATGCACTCTTGGCCTTGGCTTGTGTTCAGGAAATCCATAACAACAAATGGACAATAATAAGTTTATAGAAACCATCAACAGCCTAACGAATAATGTTTTCTTCAAAAGTGACTTATCCCTAATGTTTCATAAGGCCCATGAAACCCAGTTGAAGCATCAGATCCCGTTGATGAGGGCGAAGAACTCACTCGGGGAATGGGCGGGGCCCCACGTGCAACCTAGATAATGCGGTATTGATTCTCTTATTTCTGGCAATGGGGACATAGCCCATCCCCAGGACCATGACACGTCTGAACTTGACCTCCACTAAACAGCCTTCTTCAATGAGCTACAATAGAAAGATCTTGATCTTCGTAGGGATTCAGGCTTGCAAAATTTCCTTGTAGTGAAAGAAAGCGCCCCCATTGTGCATCACAGAGTACATAGAGCTTGTGGAGGGAACCACACCGATTTTTCCAGAACCAGCTCATTCTATTGTCGGCTTGTCGCCCTTACATTGGACGTATTTGAATCATTACTACTGCTTAATTTGTCAGGGTGGCAACAAGGACGTGGATGGTCGAGGATGACTCCGTCATCCCGCCCGGTCCTAGACAATACCCATTAAGCTATCGAGGTGGAAATGGCTCCATCCCCACCTCTATAACCAGTACCTGTCCGGATCCATGGGACCTCAACACCGACTCGAAGAGGTGAGATTGTGGAGAGGGTGGTGGAGAAAAATGATAGAGCGGAGTGTCTAGTTTCACCCTATGTTTTGTGTCTTTGTGGTCCACATGTCACCGCCTATCGGGTATCGATGGAGTCCCCATAGAGAAACTTTTCTCATTGTCCGTGAGACCATTCCAGGCAATACCAGAGGGTGAATTGTTTCCCCCTTCTCCGCTCCATGGTTGTTAAATCCTCGCGGTACCTATCCCCAAAGAGGAATATTGTTGCCCTTACTGCTTATATAGTGTTAAAAGAAAATCTTTGTTTCTAAGATCCGACTATCGATTTTAGGGAAGGCAGTACCATTCCGGCTGGCAGCAAAATTATGCTCCGATTAAATCGGAGATTGTGTGGGTCCGGTCCAAAGTTTCCATTTGAGGTCGACTGGTTGACTTGGAGCACCTGAAAGGCTGAAAATGACCTTGGGCCCCCGTTACCCGACCCACAAGGCACCCAAGCCCACACTACGAAGTCCCCCACTCTACGGAACGGACACGCGCTGCCGTTGCTCCACGCACGTCATCTCCTATTCTCCTTCGCTTCCTCCCCCGCCGGCTCCCTAGTCCCCTTCCCCAATGGACTCCGGCGAGTGCTCCAACTCCAACCCCTCCGCCTCGTCCCCGCCCGCCGCCGGCATCTGGGCCAGGCTAGGTAACCGGCCTCCTCAACCCGGCCGATCCTCTTTTCTTTGTGTTTCTTTCTTCAACCGCACGGGTTCTTAATTCTTTTCTTGTTTCTTGGCCCGTCCCGTGCATTCCTTTCCAGTGCCCGCGGATTCCGCCTACCCGGAGGTGGCCGTCGCCGAGGACGACGCCGTGGTCTGCTCCCTGGTCGCCCCCGCCGCCGGCGGGGAGGAGCTCGCGTGGTGCGAGATTAGGCGCGGCGGCGGCGCGTCGTCGGCGACGATCCGGAACCTCAGGTATGATCCGTGGCTGGATCTTTCTGTTGCTGGTAATCTCCTGGAGCGCGCATTGTAGGGAAAGTGCGGGTTTTGGTGTGGTTTTACGGACATATTTTTGTTGCATTTCTGTTCTTGTAGTATAAGGGGATTGCGATAGGATGTCAAATTGGATGTGTCTGGAGTCTCTTTTGGTGGCTTAGGGTTAGTTTTCGCTTGAATGGTGGGATTCGGTAGAGCGAATTGTGAGAAAGGTGGATTTTTTACCGTAAAGAAAAGGTGGATTTTTTACCCTTTGTTGTACTACTGCATCCATGCTCTTGGATAACTTAAATACAAACTTTACTTATTTTGTCGGACTCTTGTTAATGTTTCATGCTTGTCATATGTCATATGGGTGTCATTTCTCATTACATTCTTGCTAATGCTCATGCTTTGCCATTGTCCATGTACCATTGATAAAGCTCGGATGCAATAATTGTTGATGGAAGAGTTATCCAACAAGAAGTAGTTGACATTAAACCAGGGAGCGAAATTGTACCAGGACCCCAGAAAGAAGGTCATATAGTTCTGCATTTTCAATTTGTACTACACAGAGTAGCGGCACTGCCTGTTCTGCATCATTTTTTCTTGGAGAGAAAAATATACTTTTCTTTCTACCTTTACGAAGCTGAACAAATTTTTGTGACTATTTTCATTAAATGTGTATTCTTTGAGCCATTTTGCATTGTTATGTCGCTAAGAGATATCATTCTGTATAAGGTAGTTTCTGGGTTTACAAAGTGAAACATGTATCTGCTACAATTCTACATCTATATGTCTGTTTGTTAACTCTGAAGACATCAAAGTCAATAGCAAAAGGCAACAGTATAATTTTTTATTATATGTATATTCTGATGTCATTCAAATTGTCTTGAATACTTTCTCAGTCCACAACCCAGAACTTCCTCACTATCGGCAAACCTACATCTCATCACATTCTGAGAATGTTTGTCAGACTTGCAAAGGCTGTAGTTGTGCATCAGCAAATCTTTACAATTTAGAGGCGCTCTATTTTCGTGCTTCTCTAATTCTGAACAGATGAACTGGATTATTTTGTAACGCATTCATGTAATTCATTTTTCTTCCAGGGCATTTAGTGTATACCTTTGATATAACAGCCACGAAGGACCATAATGAAAACAATGTAAAGGTAATCTTATGAAAATAAATGTTATTTATAATGATAATCTGTGTGCACTAATTACAAGCTACTAACTTGTAATTAAATGATGATGTCAGATTGTGCTAGATATTGAGAATGCAAAATGCAGCATATGCCTGAATTTGTGGCATGATGTTGTTACTGTTGCTCCCTGCTTCCATAACTTCTGGTACTTTTCTAGCTTTCCTAGGCGCTCTCAGAGTCCCAGTTTAAAATCTTAGGTGGTAATCCTTTCTCTATTTTTTTAAAGCAATGGCTGCTTCTCCGAGTGGTTGAGGAGGTCTTCAAGTAATTCACGTGATAAAAGTCAGAGTGCTGCCTGTCCACAATGTAGGACAGCAGTGCAATCAGTTGGAAGGAATCACTTCCTTCATAATATTGAAGAGGTATGCTAGTTTCTGCTAGTGACTGCATTCCTTCCTGAATTTTGTTCCTGTCATTGTTGTTGGTATACAGTACTAGATTTCATTTCACTGTTATTTTTTGTAGGCTATACTAAAAGCTTTTTCATCACTTCAACGGTCTGATGAAGAGATTGCGTTGTTAGAGTCATATGCGTCGGTTAAATCTAATCTTGTGAGTTCAAAACCTTACTACAAGAATTCCCTGTGTACACTGTTCTCTAAATGCATCAAGTGTGGTTATCTTATTCTTTTTAAGAAAATAAACGCAACTTTTGTCAAATACCTGCGGTAATTGCTGTGTAACTAATTGCCGAAGAAGTTATTTAGTTTACAGTTGATAACTCTAGATCTTTCAAGGCTCATGAGCTTAACTGGGTAAGCTATTATATAGGCAGTTAAGCACATGTGACATGGTAATGTGATGAGGCATCTTTCTGAGGCTTGACAAACATCATATTTCTGTGAGGTTTTGTCAGACAACTTATCTCTCTTTTTTTCCTAGGAAATCCAAGCCCAGTTTCAATATGTGAGCTCGACATATGAAGTATGATAGTGAATTTTCAACATTAAACAGGAATATAGCAGTTTATATAACATTTTGGCAAATGAATTCATGGAACATAGAACCCGCAGAGATTAACCTAGCATGTTATGGTTTTGAATTTATTAAAAGAATTAACAGGTATACCACTGGATGCAATGTTACTATTGAATTTGTTAAAAGAATATAACACGGGATGCAAATTCTGTAATTGTGTTCCAAGGTTAGTTTATCTCGTAGTCACTATGATGTACTATTGCCAACATGAGTAACATGTGACAGTTGCTCCTTGCTAAACCTACCGAGTCTGAGGTTCATAAATGGCTTCTTACTCTATTATCTACTTCACAAGTGTATTTTCTTGTATATATGGTCTTGCTCTGTTCCCAAGATTGAAGATTCACAATAGTCCGTGACGTGTTATTTCATACCGTAGGTTTTGGGAAAGCAGAAAAATCAATCAAGGAAGCGCCCTTTGCCACGTCCAAGTGATGAAAGCAACGATGCTGAACTTCCATGTCCTCAATGTGGTAAATATGGGAATTCCTTTTTGAACATTATATTGCAGTAATCTAGTGTTTCTATCGTTTTGACCAACATGGACCAGTACATTCCAGCCATTAGGTTTTCAAGATGTGGGGATATGTTCATCACTATAATAGTCGTTTCCTGATGCAACATAAGTATGTGCTTGCATGACCTCGGACTGAGTGCATTGGTTTTGCATTGATGTGGTTATATCAGTAGCTTTTGAATTCTTTCATTAAAGTTAAGGCAAAGGCAGAGCTTCAGCCTTTTGTGCCAAGCAAGTTGGGGTAGGCTAGATATGAAACCCAACAGAATCATAAGAAACCAAAATGTGGAAGAGAGACCCAACAGAGCAGTCGAATAATTAATTGAGTTATATATTCAGCATTCAGTTTTACATTTTCCGTAGGAAGTTTGTTCCTCTTTTGACGGCATATGACTATTGCAGGTACTGAATTTGTTGGATTTAGATGCAGTCCGGGAGCAGCACACTTGCAGTGTAATGGATGTGGAGGAATGATGCCTTCTAGACCTAGCACCACCACACAACAAAAATGTAATTTTTTAATTGTGATCGTCTGTACTCATGTAAACTATATGGATAATATTGTTTTGTTCATTTGATATGCTATTTAGCACTATGCTGGTGTAGTGCAATGCTGTTGAACTTGACATTTAGCGCGTTATATTTTGTGCGGCCTTGCTTAGATATTTTCCATTAATTAATAACTTAAATCTATTTTATTCATAAATCTACATTAACAATATGACCATCATTCTTTGCTTCTCAAGAAGTTTCTGAAGATAGCAGTTTCCACGAGCAGTTTGATTTCTCCTTATTTGTAATGAAGTTCATGAAACCGATTAACTTTGCTGGTGCTGACCTACCAAACTTGTGTTGCAGGTTTGGGGTGTGATGGGGCATTTTGTGGTGCTTATTGGCATTCCCAAGGAGTGAATTCAAGTCATTGTGATCTAATCTGCAACCCTGAAACTTTCAGGATGGTAAGCAAATCTATCCTCTGGTGTCTTCTCAACCCTGTTGTTCCGTTACATCATCATACACAGCAATTGCAATATTTTGACATGATTTGTGTGCTATATTCTAGATCTCTCAGCACCGTATCTCCGGACTTCCTGTCACACTTCATGGGGGCAATCCATTTGAAAAAGATGTAGGAACATTATACCATGATCTTATCCGTTATCATTTATGACCTTGATTGTAGTTTCACGTTTGAGTACATTGTGATTTCTCCCTTATAGATTACACAAAGATGCATACAGCAATCTGGCAAAACGTTGCAGGCTGTAATCTCGGAGTGGATAGCAAAGTTTGACAATAAGGAACTTGGTAACGTTCTATCATTACAATTTAATATTGTTTTTATGCATGTAGATATCTGTGAAGGAAGTGTCTTTAAAAACTTCAGTTGTACCATGACATTATAATAGACTTATTGCCTACAACTATATTCATGACTTGAAGAAGGAAAGCCAAAAAGGCTACTACTTTCGGGGATATCTTGCACTTGGTTTACACAACACACTTTTTTCTTTCACGAAAATGCAGAAGGCTTTGTCTCTATGTATTGGTAGAAGAAAAATTACGTAGAAGCACAAGACCGGTCCAACAACCCACTTTATAATCTTACACGCCTTAGAGATAAACACTCGCTTGACCATACCCTAATCATACTGTCATTGCCCGTGCCCCGTATATTTTTATATGACAAAATGTTCCCCATAAATTACATTTGAATCATTAATCATATAATGCTCTTGCTGGATGCAGATCGCTCAAGGCTGCAGTTGAATAATGTGGATGCAATTACTTCCAGGACATATCTTTGCAAGTAATTGCTTATTGCTTCCTGAGTTGACAAGAATAGTTTCTTGATTTCATCTTGGTGCCTTTGCTGATTTTGTTGACTTCAAATGAATGCAGCAATTGCTACAACAAGTTCATTGATTTTCTGCTGTATTGGTTCCGTGTGTCAACGCCCAGAAATGTATGTATACGTAACTCCTACCATCAATTCATAATGTCATGGTCTTATGCTAATCATTCAGAATTTTTTAAATATGCCTTGACCTTCATGTTATGAGATGTCGATGTTGCAAGTACACTTATGTATAGTTAATATACAAACATCTATGTCCACAAAAGGTTAGTGTATACTGTCGAAGTTACTTCGTCAACGAGAACAGAATTTGTTGCAATCATCTGAAATACAATACTAGGTACATGTTACTGAGTGCAGAGTGGACATTAATTAGGATTAGCTTAAAGCAAGCTGTTACATCTCAGACCACTGTCTGATACATGCTAACCAAGCTGTTACATCTAATTAGGATTTTTCCTGTAGTTTCCAACCTGTTTGTTTGGTACGTGCTGAAACTAGTAATTCATTTTGAGCTCAATCATTAGTGGTGGTGAATATAGAAATTCCTGACAAAAATATCAAGATATGCTTTATGCCCAAGATTTATTGAGATTCTACCTTAAGTCCTTAACAAGGTTGCAGAAATTGGTATGTGGTGGACCTGGTTGTTGGCGTAAAATAGTATGATTACCAGTTAGGGTTAGCTGGTTTGAATCTGATAGATTGTTCAAAGCAACAAATTTCTGATTCAACTGGTTTATTGAATCTGTTCTTGATATATTAATTCTGTTTCTAACTGCTTTGATGACTGCATCTATGAAGCTGGTCTAAATCATGCATGGAATAATGTGACTTGGACCTGGATGAACTCTGAAGTTTTGTATTGGATGAATTGGTTGCTTTTCATGATCCAACCCTTGACTCCTGTTTGAGCTGTTCAATGGCCAGCAGTGACCACCTAACTACTTCCGCTGTTTCTTTTATCAAATATAATATATGATAAAACATTGTATTCCTTGTTTGTAAGGTTAGGTCCCAGTCTAAGCTTTACCACACCCTTCATACACATTAGAAACATCATGCAGTAATCTTTCAACACCTGCAATGCTTCACTGCACGTTCCTTATTAATTCTGCATATTTCCTACAAGTTCTTTAATGGAGATGGTGGCGATTATTTTGCAGCTGCTTCCACCTGATGCTGCTAGCAGGGACAGTTGCTGGTACGGTTTCATGTGTCGTACCCAGCACCATCGACCAGACCACGCCAAGAAGCTGAATCATGTCTGTCGTCCGACAAGAAGCAACCCCTAACTTGCCTGATCTATCCTCAAACCGATTCTTCGACGACAGAGAAGATTGTACATAATGTAGCAACACACGCTCATAGGGTCTTTGCTTTGCCTCCCAGTTTGATTTGTGGGAACATGTGTGTGGTGGATCATACTAAACGGTTTCGTCGAGTGTGACGTTCCATGTTCCAAATTGTCATGATTGGTTTTTGCTGATGTCCTGTCACGTCCAAGCTCGCCTCCTGGAGCCGTCCTCATTGCTCATGCGCCATATGAACCAATGTGCAAGCTGGCATGATTTTGGTTTACGTTAAAATCAATTTTCTTTTTTTGCACGTGAGCATGTTTTTCATTTGAAGATGAAGGCAAAGGCTAGTGCTGTGGCGTTGAAAGAGCTGGCTCAAATTCTGTCGGCAGGTTAGCGGGTGTGCATGGTTTAAGGATACATGCATGCACAATAGGCCTCTCGCTTTCACGCGCGTGATAGGATACGGTAATGTGCACAGTAGCATAGGCTTCAAGTTTCCAAACCATCTTTGTCGTGTAACTTGTTAGCACGTCGTCTTCATGTCATTGAGTCTCCAGTCTATGCCGCTAGTGTTACATCAGTTTGAAAACGCAAGCAGCTGTCATCCCTGTTTCCTGTGCTATTTTTGTATTCTCTATCGCTTTTCCTCTAGCACAACTTATAAAGTACTCCATCTAGTAACCTGATCCCTGCCCTAATTATACCGACCCCCTGCGATCTTTGGTTAAGTAGTGAAACAGGGTACATTGCGGTAGTAATCCGCTATGTAAACTGGACAGTTGACAAATCTCCCAAAGCTCTACAGCAAGCAAGGTGATATATATAGTAGGAGTACTAGTACATGACTAGTACATGCCTATGAACTTTCCTGCTATTCTGCTCCAAACAACAAAACCCTCCGGAAAACCTGCAACGAGAAATGGAGGGCACAGCTGGGAGATGTGTTTGTTTCCACCTGTGATAGAACAGAACAGAACAGAGCAGAGGTTCATTTCAGTCGCTTCAGGGACACCGAGCTGCACTCCATGCCTGCCGGCAGCCGCCCGGCCACATCCATCCCGATGGCTAGGCTAACCAAAGATTGGCTCCCAGTACGGAGCTCTTCGCAAGTACCGATAAACGATTCGATCTATGTCAGCGTACATGCCCGTCGCTGGCGTTCCACAAGTCACGGCTGGGCGTGTTACATCATGGACAGTTACGGAAACAGTCCATTTCCTGCTCATAACATAACCCGTGGAAGATAGATAACGATGCTTTTCCTTGTCCATTTTAGCTCCTGTCAACGTGTCACGGACTCACGGTCGACAGCCCTGACTGAAAGGTGCTTGGGAGCACTTGCTCGCTTTTCAGAAAATCAGTTTTTTACTCTATCCGGAGGCTGAGAGTCTTTTTCGAGCAGCAACCAAATGCATTGTGGGCAGAGGGGATAGGATGAATTTCTGGTTTGATAGGTGGATCGATGGTAGCAGTCCAAGTCAGCTGGCCCCGGATCTTCTGGAATTTGTCAAGGCAAGGGGTGCCAAAAAAAGATCGGTTGCTGAAGCTCTTTTTGAAGAACAATGGGTGAAGGACATCAGAGGCAGCCTCAATTTGCAAGCTATCGTCCAGTTTATGTCGCTGTGGGTTATTATCCAAGAAAGACCACCACTCTCAACTGCAGAGGACAGCTTCTTATGGGTGCTGTCTAATAAAGGCAGCTACACGGCAAAATCAGCGTATAAGGCCTTCTTCTTTGGAGCAGTGGAAGCTGACTACGCAAAGGCGCTCTGGAACAGCCGTGCACCACCAAAGGAGAAGTTCTTCTCCTGGCTGGTGATGAAGAATCGCTGCTGGACGGCGGACAGATTGGAAAGGAGAGGGTTGCCAAGGCACAGCCAATGCCCAATGTGTGATCAAGAACCTGAAACACTGAATCACTTGTTGACGAATTGCTCATTTGCAAGAGAATTCTGGTTCAGATTATGCCAGGCGACACAACACCCTGATATCACACCCTCTGCTCTTGTTTCAGTCAGAGAATGGTGGGTGCAGACCTTGGGTAACATGAACAAAAAGCAGAGAAGAGACTCGGCCACACTAATCATTGCAGGCATGCGCATCCTCTGGCTGGAAAGGAATGCAAGGGTGTTTGAAGGAGTAGAAACAAACATGAATGCTTTAGTTACTAAAACTTGTAATGAGCTAGCTCAATGGGTGCTAGGTAGTAAGAGAGTGGGCTTTGGCGAGGAGTAGTCTAGTGGAGTTCTGGGCGGACGGCATGGCCGTGTGTAATCAGTTTGTAAAACTCTCTCCCGTTCTTAATGCGATGACGGCAACCTTGGTTGCTCGTCCTTGAAAAAAAAAAGTTTTTTACTCTATCCAAATTTTCCAAAAATATCATCATATATACTCCCTATGTATCAAAATGTAAGATGTTTTAACATTTTGGACCCACATGTATCTAGACATGTTCATGTGCAAGATTCCAGGTTCATGTTCATGTTCATGTGATACTCCTAGATGTTTCGCTATCGTAGCCAGATTCCAGGTTTCATTAAAAAAATTGCAACTGGTGTGAGTTGTGAAGGATAAAACAAGCCCAAACCTTTTCTCAAAATCCAAAAATGCTATTTTAGCTCTATTAGTTTTTTCTTCATGCAGACTGCAGAGAAAAACTCAATGGTACATGCATGACTCGGTGCGTATACCAGATTGATTTTAGATTTTCTAATCTTCTAAACTCGGTTTTTGAACGATTTTTTATTTCTTTATAACAAAGAATCCATTATGTAATGTGCATGCGTTCACAATCGTGCCACACAATATTATGTTTCTCCATCTCCATTTTGAATTAGAAACTCTTCAAATGAACATTGTTTTAACCCATGAGTATTTCAAAACACATGTGCATCAATTTTCACCAACATAGGGCGGGTGTAGAGGCAATGTGGCAAAAATTGTGAAGCTATAATCACAAGAATGAGAATATGGAGGAGCAAAGTAATGGATGGATAGCTCGATCTATAAGTTAGATGCACCGAAAAAATTGCGTTGTTCTTTACCTATGTCGCGAAATAGCGGTTTTTTTACTACTCCATGTGATTTCTTGCACTATAAGCGCCAATTATAGGAACTATTTTTGAAACAATGGTTCGATTAATATAATTTAATACAAAAAGTTAGTGTTTCAAATGGTATTTTTTTATTATTCTACCACAATTCCCGCATTTAAAGCTGATTCAAAAATGTTGCCTTCAAGCCTACCCTGCCCTAGAATACTACAGGAATCTGCGCTCTCCAAAACATGACTTACCTTGCATCGAACAGATTAATTATTTTTCCTACAAATCAAGCAAACTACTAAGGATATTGAAATAACAAATGTAACGATAATATGCAAAACCCTGCCCCTCAAGGTCGACGGTTCATCAAGAAATAGTGTCTGATTTAATTAGATTCACTCCTAATCATCACCTCCATCAGCACAAACCATGGATTAACCAAAGGCAACCTAAAAAGTGATTCCCAATAGTAAAGAACAAGCTAAAAATTGGTAATAACTGTTCAATATAATTCAATGTCAAAAGTTGAGGTAATTACATGGTTGATTTTCTCAAACCCCACGAGATATTCTCGCACTTTAACACTGGTTGAAAGTACACCTAGAAATCATTATCGAAATGACCATATATGTCTTATTTGGAACAGAATTTTTTTTAGGTCAAATATTTGGCTCATCTAAATATTGCAAAATTTCCTGCTTTCCAAACGGGTCTTACATTGCCCTAGAATTAAGGAGGAATTCTTGAGGTCCAAACATGATTTACCTTGCATCAAACAAATATGTTACCATGTTTTTTTACAACTCAAAAAGAATACCGAGGATATAGAAATAGAAAATGAAAAAATAAATATGCAAAACCCTGCCTACTTAAATTGAATAGTGGCTACCTCAATAGGACATGCTCCTAATCATCACCTCCATCAGCACAAACTATGGATTACCGGAAGGGAAGGCAAAAAAATAACCCCAATAAAAAAGAACAACCTAAACAATTGGTAACAAAAGTCAAATATAGTTCAATACTAAAGGTTAAAGTTTTCACATGGTTGTTTTTCTAAAATCCCACAAGAATTTCGCGCGCTTTAACATCGATTGAGAGAACACCTAGAAAGCTTAGAAGACAAGAGGTTATATTTTTTTAGGTCCGATACTTTGCTCCTCAAACTGTGTCAAAATTTAATTTTATGATTAGTCACATAAAAGGACAACATGCGAAAGGATTGGAGTTTCTGAACTTTTTATCATATTCTTTGATTTTTTTTTAAAATGGGGACTTGTATTTTTCATACAAATGTCTTATATTTTCAAGACTCCATGTGGATATTGCAGTGAATCTTACTTGGGTACCTTAAAGTGATTTTTGTCCATTTTAGGACCAAATTGTAGCATACTTGTAATTCAATTTTGAATTACTTTCGACAAATTATAGATTTTTTTATTATGGAATATACGAAAAAGCTCTAAATTCATTTAATTATGGAATATAGGTTGAAAATCCAAAATCTCTATTTGTTACTCGTACAAAATTGTTGCCTCCAAACAGGTCTTACCTTACCGAGGATATAGCAATAGAAATTTACACTCTCATTCAGGTTACCTTGCATCTAAGACTTTCTCTAAGAAAATAGATTACTGATTTGTTTTTTACAACTCACATAGACCACTGAGGATATAGCGATATAGAAAGCAAAACGATAAATGATAAAATGTGCAAAACCTCAGCCTTCTTAGGATCGATGGACAGTAAACAAATGGTGTCTGATTCAATTGGACCCACTGCTAATCATCACCTCCATCAGCACAAACCATGGATTAATGAAAGGCAAACTAAAATAATCAAGGAAAAGAACAAGCTAAACAATTGGTTGATTTGAGTAATAAACTAGTGCAACAGCAGCAACTAGCTAATGCTCCAAACACTCTTATCACCATGCCAGATATGCTTGCATGATTGGTTGCTCAAATGGATGCTTCCTTCCTATCTTGCTTGCTTACTGCGGGCTTGCGGCGGAGTGGCCGGCCTCGCCACCGTTCGCGCTAGCGCTGGTGCTGCCTCGGCGGTGTTGATCCATCTCAGCCGGCTGTCCTTCCTCCTCCTGCTGCTGGTGCTGATGCTGCTCGCCGCTGGTGGAGCGGCCGCAGGAGTTTAGGGCCGCGAGCATGCCGAGGTTCGGTTCGCCCATCCCGCCGGGGAAGCTGCTTCTTGACATGAACTGTAGCGGCGCCTGCACTGTGTTCCCCGCGCCGAAGGCCCACGCTGGCTGCATCCAGAACGCGCCGCCGCCGCCCGCGCCGTTGTTCGGCGCCATGGCCCACATTGCCCCGGAAACAGCAGTTGTCGGTGGCGCTGGCCTGGGCTTCTGCTGCCCCGGCTCGCCGCCACCCTCCGCGGCGCCCGCGGGTTCTTGGTGGCGTGCACTGTCCTTGAACAGGTCGTCTGCTTCTCTATACCGCTTCCTCATGAACTCCCCGGCGCCAGGATCTTGCGGCGCCTCCGGGTGCTGGTGCTGGTGCTGCTGCGGCGGCGGGAGTAGCTGGTGCTGGTGGTGGCCGTGGAACCCGAGCATGGCACCGACGTCGTGCTGCGGCTGGTGGTGGAGGTGGTGCTGGAAGGGCGCGGCACGGGAGGAGGCCCCGGGGCGGAGGGAGGCGGCGAGGGAGGAGAAGTTGGCGGGGACGGTGCCGGTGCCGGTGGCGGCGACGATGGCGGGCTCGGCCTGCTGCAGAAGCCACTCGACGGTCTCGCCATCGGTCTTGTGGCCGAGCTCGCGCGTGAGCTGGAACACCCGCGCCGCGCACAGCGCCGGCATCCGTATCCGCCGCCCGCGCCCGTCCACCTTGGTGTGCCGGTCCTTGGTCGGCCGCTTCGCCACCTTCTTCTCCGCCGCGGGCTCGGCAACTGTAATCGATTGGTGAGTTGTCTGCCCTCCCGCCGGTGTTGCCACAGGAACCATCGCGAGGGAGCCCATGAACGATGGCGGCGGCGGAGGCGTCGCGGCGCCCGTAGCCGCGGCCGCCGCAGCGTAGTAGAAGGGATGGTGGTGCGCGGCGGTGGCGTGGTGGGGGTGGTCTGACGTGCTCCGGCTGCTGTTGGTGCTGTTGCTGGTGCTGCTGGACGGCGCTGCTCCCTGCTGCTCCATCGGCAGAAAGCTAGCTACCTTGTGACATGCGACGGCGGCGCCTCCCTGTTTCGCCGGAGCCGAGGTGGAGGGCGACGCACGTGCGTGTCTGGCGCGGCGGTGGGGCGGGGTGGGGTGAGAGGAGCGAGGTGTGGGGCTGGGAGATTTGCGAGGAGAAAGAGAGAGGGACAGAGGTCAGAGGAGGAAGAGAGTGCGAGCTGTGGGGTTGGTAGGTTTGATTATGACCATCCTAAACCCCAGAAAACCATTGGGACCTACTACTCCATAGCCTACCTAGCTTTCCTCTCTTATATAAACCTGGTTTGCGTTTGGGTAGGGCTAGGGCTAGTTTGAGAGCTGGTGATCATGTCTCGGTGGTAAGATAAGATGATGACCTGGATAACCAATCGGTTTTGCTAAGTCTCAGCTAGCTGAGACATAGCTTATGTCTCAGTCACATCTGTGGCCGTCCGATCGTCATTTTACTTTGCGATCCGTGTTTTGGTGGGTTGGCCCGTACGGTGACATCACCTGACTGAGACATAACTTACGTCTCAGTCAGTTGAGCCGTAGAGAGACCCATAACCAATGCACAACTAATCGTGGTTAGAGACTGCCAAATTTTGGATTTGTGGCTGTGTTACACATTTCAGATTTGTAATGGATATAGTATGCATTTTTTGTCAAACATGTAATATTTCTATTTCAAGCAATTAACTCCAATTTACACATCATTAAACCACTCTAATGATTAGAGTGGTACTACTTGTTTATCCATTTTTCTCATGAATTAACCAAAGATTTTCATCCTTATTGAATTGATACACTAGCCACATACTCCGATAGAAAGGGGCTATGCAATTTATTTATATATTTTTCAACACTTCCCTCACGTCTATACTATTTTAGTTCTTAGCGTGGGTTCCATTCGGTGCAGGCCGCATAATCTTTTTTTTAATACCTCTTAAGCAGTGTATTGAACTTGAAACCTCTTGGCTCTGATACAGTAAATTGAATCCATCTCTCCCAAAAGCCCATCATCAGCTATATTCATATGCGTAAACCTTATAGCCTCACTTGTTTCTGCATGGGTACTCTTTAGTAAATTACACCTTTTACCCCTTAGCCCTTAGTTATAACATTGTGACAAGGTTTACCTATTAACCGTTTAATACATTTTATTATTTTACCAAAATCTAAAAGTTTAGATGCATATGTTTAGTACAACATGAAAATTGTGAGGGATGACAAATCGGACATGCGATTCAATTTTTTTTAGTCTAGTTAAATTCTTTGGAATGGACCCAACTTTGCGGAACATGTGTTGCTAGTTTGTGTATGAGTTGTTCACGTTGTAAGTTTCCATGACATTAGGATAACTGTGTCCACCTTGTTTGTTCGAAGTAAATAAAACCGGGGTAAAAGCCATCACACGATCAGAACTAAGGGTTGGTGTGGCAAGATTACTATGTGGATAAGCATAATCACAAAATCGTAAAAAGTGGGTAGGAGGTGAATTTACTCTGTTTATAGAGTGACCAATATTCAGTGTTACCTCTTGATTTATATGATCACAGTAGCAAAAGCTCAGCTAACACATACATAGCGATCATGCCTACTGCAAAAACGATCAGCATACACTGTTGAAATATAAATGTCACTATAGACGATTTACTAGATCGAAATACACTATTTGTAGTGTATTGAACCCATGTATTGAAGTTGTATTGTTCATGTAACTTCTGGCACCCCAATACTATAAACCTTGACCCGCCACTGTTGTTTGCAAAAGAAAATTGTAAATTTCCAGCTAGTTAACTGAATTCTCTTCTGCGGTTCAGTTCTGTTCAGAGTGAGCTTGTGTTCTGTGAGCGTGAATGTGTGATGGAGTATAGCAGCTAAGCTAGGCCGCTCGTGGGACCTTGGAATCATGAACCCAAAGAGCGGAGAAAGCTAGACAGAGAGGAATCCTTTTCCTTTGCGCCTGGACACAAAGTCGACAAGCGCTAGGAGCACCCCTAGTGTGCACCCAGCTCCTCGTTGATCCACTTATTGTATAATGGATGTCTTTTGTCAGATATTTAAGCTAGCTCCCAAGAGCATATGCTCCCGATGAAACAAATGAATAAATTATGTTATTTATATAAAAAAAATATAAATTACACACATACATGCGATGTCCCAAGGGTTCATATCATATATACTTTTGTGAGCACAAAAACATGAGTTTAGTTCTCTGCGCGAAAATATATAAATCGTATAAGCCAAATATTTCTTGTTTAGAACATCAGAATTTGTCCCGTCACACAACATGTCTTTCCTTGTGAAAACATGCATGCACACAAACGACAAGAATATATATAATCTCATTGATATTTCAATTCTTTAAATAAATTTAACAAATTTATAGTTCATCTTGGGCAGAAATTCAATTTGGCTCCCGAGCTCACTGCTCCTGCTAGAGTACAAAATTAAAAAAAATAGTAAAACAGATCTAATAAATCTGAATTTTTTGGGTGAGTAACACATACAAGTTTGTGACATGCGTGACAATTTTGGTGATAAAATAACATTCGTAGTGCTCTGCACAAAAATAACAAAACCAGTAACCAAAATGAGATTTCAAAATGTGGTTTTTAGATAACTGTTTTTGTCTTTTTTGCACAGAGCACTCTGAATGTCATTTCACTACGAAATTTGGCACGTATGTCTCAAACTTGTATATGTTCATCACCAAAAAAATCAGATTTTTTGGATCTGTTTTATTATTTTTTCGATTTGTTTATTCAAGCAGGAGCAGGTGAACTCGGGAGCAAAAACGCCTCTCTCCATCATGGGAGCATATGCTCCCGGGAGCACCTTCTGTGTTGTACAGAATTATATATTATGGTAAAATAGTTTAGACATAGTCTAACATATATTTAGACCATTAATCAGAGAGACCGTGGTTAATTATTGGTGGACACATCGCACATGCGGTATATTTTTGTAAAGTTGTATTTGATTTTTCAATACATTATATGAAGTGGTGTTAAAATGAATCCATTATTATAAATAAAGGCTAACCATGGTTGCTGTGACCCAAAAGGATTATCAAGAAATGTTCTACTATAATTCAAAACATTCAAATAATTTACGATCACCGAAATTACAGCACATATAATTAATGTCAACATGCGCAAGAACAGAAAAAAGGAACAGATGGTCACTATTTTTATGGTGCCTCTCAAAAATATAGTATTCCACTGAATAGGAATTTAGACAAAGGTAATCTCTTCTATCGTTTATTCTCATGTCACTAACTAGTATGCTGTACTTTCTTCTAAACTATTTGTAGTATGTAATTTTCTATGAAAATAGAATATACATCTAGTTTAGCCTCCAAAAAACTCTAGAATGTGCATCTTATATTCAAATAGTTTTATGTTGCCTCTCGAGACTATTATATATCTCTCATAATTGGATTTTGATAAAGGTAATATCTTCTCTGAATTATTCTCGTGTCACTAACAAGTAGTATGTGGCATGTTTGTTTTCCTAAACCAGTTTTAGTATGTATTTTTCTTTAAAGATATAGATTATATGTACTCCCTACATTCGGGTTTATAGGTCATGTCCATGTCCCTAAATCATCAATTTGAACAATGCAACATGAGTTACCAACGCAAAATTATACCATTACAAAAAAATAACATCTAAAGTTTCAAATACAGTACAATTACGTTGGTTAAATCGACGATTTAGCAATCTGCGAGATCTATAAACCCGAGCGGAGTGACTAGTTTTCAGCCTCTGCATGCATTTTCTTTGTCTAGCGTCCTGAATCATTTTACCGCTAAGCACTCTACAATGCGCATCTTTCTTCAATTTCATCTGTGAGGCGCTCTTCTTCTTCAAACTCAGCTAACCCTAGATCTGAGATCACTAGCTTCCGTTGGGAGAAGGCCATTTTTCCCGGGTAGAATGCCAGGGGGTAGCGAAGCGGAGGGGGGACATCGCAGGTGCGCGGTGTCAGAGAGGGGAGCATCTAATGCTGCTGACAGCTCATCCCAACAGCACCAACCACAGGTCTCTTCACTCACACTCGCACACTCACTCCCACACACTTGCACTCACCCTCTCTCTCTTCATTCTCATCTCTCATCACGGAGTAGAGAGAGAGAGGAGCCACAAGCTACTACAGTTCTATTCATGTCCGACGATTGACAGAGAGAGAGATTAGTGATGAGCTATAGCTACATGCCTACAGTGTTTGCTACTCATGTCCTCTCCGCAATCATCGAGCATCGATCATCCTAGCATCATAGGTTAATCACAAAACGGGGCTCGATCCTAGACTGCAGAGCAGCTAAGCTTAGCCAGTCGTCTCGTGTCTCCTACCGGCCAATAAACGCTAAACAAGGACCAGCTAGCTGGGTGTTTGCTCCTCGATTGGCATGCATGCAGCTGGCTAATCTCCAACATCTTTGTTTTCTAGTCAGCACTCGGATTAATCTACCATATCCCTTGCTTCCCTGGATATATTATAATTAATCTTTCATTCCAGATCGAAATTCTAAACAAAGATAACAATAAACAGGTATATGTCCCTATCGAGGGTATTCTTGATAAGGTAAAGAAAAACCAGAGCAATGAATTTGGATGCCACCATTCCTTTCTTTAGAAATTCGGAGATTACATATGGACATGGTAAATAGTGTTTCAACTGTACCGTTTTAACTAAAATATCTCAACTACAAGTCCAGTCTCAGCTGCACCATTTACTCAATTATTACGGGTTAAACGCGCACTCATGAGGGGGATGTAATTTTTGTAGGCCCAACTCTTTGAGCTTGCCAGCTACCCAACTTGACCCTGTCTGGAACATATGGAAAAAGAGAATGAGAGGGTTATATTCCCGAGATGTTAATATGCAAGACGTGCTTTTATTCATCGCTAATAGGGGCTTTGTTCCTATAAAAAGTTCCTAGCTAGGCGAGAATCGCCATGAGATATTCATTTCAGTTAAATAGATTTTCTTCTTGTTATGAAGAACAATACCCAAATATCCCTACGTAAATATACTCTCCTATACGATGACAGCAGTCATTTTATTAACAAGCATTATAATACTTAGCTCTATTCCAAAGCATTCGTGCAACACAAATTTTAATACATCATTTACTTAATTCTCATAGGTCAAACACTTAAACAGCACTCGTTAGCAAGATGTATTTTTTTTAATGCCGAGCTCTTTGAGCAACTCGTCAATGTTTGGAACATACTCCCTCCGTTTATAAATATAAGATGTTTTAGTCTTTGTCCACATGTGCACAAATGTATCTAGACACGTTTTAGCGTGTACAATCACTCAATTTAGTATGCATCTAGATAACATGTTAAACACCTAAACATCTTACTTTTAAAAATGAAGAGAGAATATGGCAAAACAGAATGTGATGGTTAAAGGGATTTCGATCCTATAAAGAAGTTCCTTAACGAGAATCGGCAAGAGATCTTCCTTTCAATAGCACATTTTCTTGTTGGGATAAAGAAAGATATCCGAATATACCAAGTTATTTTAGTTCCATGTTTAATTTGGGGGTATTTAAAGATCCTTACAAAATAAAGTAACAATCTGAATAAAATAATTCAGAAGTTTACTATATAAAGTAGAATATGATTTGCGAGATTTTGGAAGTATGGCATATAACTGAAATTAAACAGTAATTATAGATGGTTTTAAATTACTTTAAACTTGCTTTGAATGATAATTTGTAATTAACAAGAAAATAAAAATACATTTTTTCGATAAATGGAATATATTCATGTAATAAGATACAAGTTACACTCGGCCTCTGCAACAACATAATGTTAAGAACTAGTCGAGATATCAAGGATGCGCGCAGACGAAAAGAAGAAAGGACAAAAACATACTAGTAGCACCTCACACGATCGGCGGCTAGCAGCAGCGGGAATCAAACACCACCACCGGCGACACCAAACTATGAAAAATGCTCTGCAACGACGAGAAGAAGTTAAAAGAAGTCAACCATTGTCAGGTACGATCAGTTAAGGACTTAAGGTCAGACTTAGAGTTTTCACCCTGGAGGTCGAGACTCGGTACTCAGAAGGCACCAGCAAAAACGAAATGACAAGTTTTGCCGCCCCAACTTGCCAAGATGACTGTTGCAGAGCTCCAAACATCATCGCCACACAAACAGTTCTGACGTGTACATTTCCACACAAGCATTTTTGGAAAATAAAAAATGGCAAGATTACATATAATATAATTAGGCGGCAAATATTTTTGGAGTAGAATTAATTACAATTGAAGTTAAATAAAGTCTATTAGGGGATTTATTGTATCTTATCTTCAACTAAAAAGTAAATTCCAATTACCATAGATTTTCATTATAGTGTATACAAACATTTTGTAATTATCTTCACAAAGACCAACGAACCATCCCGAAGATATGTTGACTGACGGGGATGTCTGGAGAAGAACTTCCAGTTTTGGTTGCCTAACAAGTCAAACATACATTGACAGGGATTCCCTTGTAAGAGATAGGATAACTCAATGTGCAGTTAATATTTTCGTTGAGGGGAATGCGTAGTTAAAATGATACTTTCAATATTTTAGAGAGATCCTATGATTGGTCTCCAATATTTTGAGACGGTAGAGTCCTACTTAGCTTCCACTCCGTAGCCCATGCAAGCAAGCAAGCATGCATGAAAAGCAGTTCCTCTCCGAATCGAAGCAGCGCTAGGCGTAGGCCGTGTAGCCATGTTTCTGGTCTCTCTTGCATCATGTATCCAAACCTTGAAAGCGTTGAATGAAACACTACCATACCAGACCTCTTTTTGAGCGTACATACATACTACGTGCTGGATCTAAAGGCAGCGAGAATCTCGACCCTGAATATAATGCTCTCTCATCCGTCTCTCTTTGAGCATGTCTCATAGTCTGAAGCATATATATATATATGCATACATGCACGTAGTATACTTTTGTTGACCCTGACGACTCTACTCGACTAGTCAAACCTTATCATCCACCCATCCATGCATGCGTGCCCCTCCGGCCACTCTTTTTACTAGCTATACCCTGTAGCTAGGATCTTCTGCCAAAGGGTTTCAATGTGGAGTTAATTGCACTGCCGGTCACACATCTCGTCGCGTATGTGCACTTCAGTCACACATCTGGAGAACGTTAAAAACGGGTCACACAACTGAACAAGTGGGTGCAATTTAGTCACAAACGGGACACGTCATCCCATTTTGGACTAAAATTTTTAGGAAACCCCTCGGATAATATTAACAGGGGACGTTTTGCAAGAAATCCATCTCCTTTCCCCCACCTCCATCTCCAACTCCGGCAGCCCCGCCCGCCCGCCGCTTCCCGAGCAAGCTCGCCAGGACGACGCACTGCGGCGGCGCTCGGCCGCGAGGGCGCGGTCGGGGGCGCAGGGGCCGCGGTGGCGCCCGGCCAGGACGCGCAAGCAGCGGGCGCGGTGGCGGCGACGCACGGGCAAGTTGCCAAGTTCCCGGGTCGATGTGAACGAGGAACGGGAACGAGGAACGGGAATCGCAGCTGGCCAGAAGTATGGAACAGCAGGGGCCATCGATTTGGGGATGTGTTTCGATCAGTTTCAGGATGTTGAATCGGAACGACACGTAGAGTCGCAGAATAACATAATAAATCACCGTGGGAGTAAAATGGATCCAATTGATTGATTCCACTGATCATGATCAGTAGTTTCCTAATTGCATGCTCGGTTATTTAGAAACCTCAATCTTTGCATTAATTTCATTAAACACGGGAGACCCTTGCGGTCAGCGGCGAAGACGCGACGCTCCAGAGACCTATCGGGTGCAGGCGCAGGATTGCAGGCAGCTTGGCGGCCGGACCGGCCGGCCACCACGTCCACGCCGTCGCCGTCGTTCGGGGACTGCGGAGGCCGTCGCGGCGGCAGCTCCCGGGCAGGACGCGCGGCGCCCGGCGGCGGCGCTCGGCCACGAGGGCGCGAGCAGGGGGCGCTGGCGGCGGCGCCCGGCGGAGCTCGGCCGCGAGGGCGCGAGCAGTGGGCAAGATAGGGGCGGCGCCCGGAACTGATTAGCGACGGGAGCCCGACGGCTAGGGAACGAGAAGCTGCTCCGGGCGGAGGCCGGCGACGAGCGCATGATGGGAGGAGATGGGGGAGACGGCGGCGAGGCTTGCTCGGGATGCGGCCGGCGGGCGGGGCTGCCGGAGTTGGAGATGGAGGTGCGGGGAAGAAGATGGATTTTTTGCAAAATGTCCCCTGCTAATATTATCCGAGGGGTTTTCTGAAAATTTCCAGTCCAAAACGGGATGACGTGTCCCGTTTGTGACCAAATTGCACCCACTTGTTCAGTTATGTGACCAAAAAATGCCGTTTTCCAGATGTATGACTTAAGCGCACATACGCAACGAGATGTGTGACCGCCAGTGCAATTAACTCTTCAACGTGGGCATGTGCCCCCGCCAAGCCAATCATCGCCTCCAACTCCGGACACATTACGATGATGAAAGCCCCGGGGCGCCGGCCGCCTTCAAACCATAGAAAAATCGGTAGGTTTTTAGTACTACATTGCCATCTTAACAAATCCCTCCTATCAACTCGTATTTTCATGCTAAATTATGAGACCAAATTCAAATTGCCGTGTGCTTTTCTAGCACTTGTCCGATATACAGTACATAATAAGTGTCGCGGTTTCGAACTAAGCCAAATTAAAAGCTACGACACTTACTTTGAATCGGAGGGTGCAATATTCTGCTGAGAAGAAGGAATCCATCTACTCCCTCTGTTCCAAATTAGATGACTTTCATTTGTCCACATGCAAATGTATCTATACTTGTAACATGTCTAGATACATCCACATGTGGAGAAAGGGAAGTCATCTAATTTGGAACGGAGGGAGTATCTAGTAAGAAAAATAAGGTGACAGTGGTCACGTCGTGGTGCAGCTGCAGCAGCAACGTGACTTTTCTTTTCTACTGATTGGCACAATCAATCAAAGGCGTACGTGCGCCACAGCTAGCTGTTAGTTGCCGCTGACAAAGGTATCTTTCCCTCAAGTGGTACACAGACCCCTTTCCCCGTCAAAACACCTCTCTCTCTCCCTCTCCCCCCACACAGAGAAGATTTCACCAATCAGACAAGTGGAGTAAATACGAACCACCTGACGCTGCACGCACCATACTGTACATGCACGGATACAGTATGTCGCCATGTTATATCTGACACCAAATATTTGTTTGCAGGCAAGCAAGCAAGAAACTCTTTCACTAAATTGCTAGTAGCTCGCTCGATGGCGTGGCCATGCATGCCATGCATGTCGAGAGAGATAAATGCAACATGTGGCTCTAGCTACCGGGTTCACGTGTGGTGTGGGTCAGTCAGTCGGTCGGTCGCATGCATGCATGGCCCCTCGCTGCCTAGCTAGCTGGCGACTGTGGTGGTCGGCCAGGGCCAGGGCCAGCGACGAAATCCTACGACCCAGTCTCGTTCACGTAGTCCCTTTTTGTCATCTGTTATTGTGATATGCTACACTGCTTTAATTTTATGATACAATCACGCCATATTATGAAAACTTTTCCTTTTCCTGATGCTTGTCACAACTACAGTATATGGCGGCCAGTGTCGTTGCTCATCGTCACCCTTCACCACCACCTCGATTATTAGATTCTCCTTTACGAGCGTGTAGCACGAGCGCAACTGCACACTAGCGCAGCTCTGTGCCTGCACATGCCGTATCTTTTATCCCTTCTTTTTTTTGAATTTTAAGGCAGTCGTATCTGCCATCCGATTAGATAGATAGAATGTTTATGTACAAAGTCATTTGCCTAAGCAAGAGTATCACCGAAAACAAAAACAACAAACAAGAGTCAATCTCCCGGGTCATGCCCATGGGCGAGAGCCCGCTGCTCAATCTCCTCCCACACAAGGTGTGCCACCATGATCGGTTGCATAGCCGTGTTTCGAAAAACACTCCTATTCCTCTCTTTCCAACAGCCCCACATGGCGTAGACGAACGCCCCGCTCGCCTCCCGCCTCTTCTCCTTCGGAATCCCGGCGAGCATGCCATTCCCCCAAGCATCAATGTTGTGTCCCAAAACTGGTGGCGGCATCCCAATGGAGCCCTTCCAACCGAAGATGTGCTCTCTCACCTCCTTCGAGAAACTGCAATCGAGAAGAAGGTGCTGCACCGTTTCGGGATGGCATCGGCAAAGCTTGCAAATGGGGTCATGTGGCCAACCTCTAATCGCCAAATTGTCCGCGGTGAGGATCTTGCCGTGCAGCACCAACCAAGCAAAGAAACGACACTTCGGTTCCGCCTTGGCCTTCCAGAGCTTTGCGGCACGGAAGGGAGGACATGAGCCTGTAAACTGGCACCGGTATGCCGAGGCTGCCGTGTATTCCCCGGAAGCGGTCCATCTCCACGCTATGGCATCCGGTTGTGGCAGCAATTGCACTCCTTGCATGATTGCCCACAACGACGTAAACTGCTGCAGCTGCTCTGAGGAAGTGATATGGAACAGCGCCTTAATCCAATTGTTTGCTTGTATTTCCTTCTGGACAGTGCGGAACTTTCTCGTTGTTATGTCGTAAAGCTGAGGAAACTGAAGCTTGAGTGGGCCTCCTGGCAGCCAACGGTCATGCCAAAAAAGGCACCTTGCTCCATCTCCGAGCGTGACATCGGTGGAGGACCGAAACAACGCCATATCCGCAGCGTCGCAAGGCAGCGGCATACCTTGCCAAGGCCGCTCCTGATCCTTCCACGCAAACCATGGCCACCTGAGTCGTAGCGCGCGGCCAAACTTTTCTACATCAAAAACTCCTAGACCGCCCAACTCCTTTGGGCGGCAGACAGTTCCCCAGTTCACCAACGAGACCGGATGAGCACCGGGCGCGGCACCTGACTTCATCCAGAGGAAAGCTCTTTTGATCTTCTCAATTCTCCGAATGATCCATTTTGGCAACTTGATAACAGCAAGGTGATATATGACGGTGGCCGTGAGTACCGCACGGCATAGGAGCACCCGTCCAGCCCGCGTGAAGTGCTTGCCCCACCATCCCGCAAGCTTTGCACCTAGCTTATCGATGAGCGGCTGAAAATGGATGGCCTTCAATCTCGAGTGGTGCAGCGGGAGACCAAGATAGACACACGGAAAGGTGCCTCGCTTAGCCGGGAAGATCTGAAGAGCAGCGGTGATTTGCGCCTCAGTGCACTGTATTGGGAAAGCCTCAGACTTTGCAAGATTTGTACACAAACCACTAGCCTTGCCGAACACCTCCAGGAGCAAACAAACCACTCTCATATCCTGTGGATCAGGGCCAACAAAAATGCCCGCATCATCCGCATAAAGAGACACTGCAAACCGCACGGGCCGCTCCCGTATCGGACGGAGCATGCCCGACTCCGCAGCGCGACGGAAAAGGTGATGTAGCGGGTCAATTGCCAGGATGAATAGCATCGGTGATATTGGGTCGCCTTGTCGGAGGCCTCGTCCATCTTTTACCTTTGACATTTTCATTTTTACAGGCTATTCAGCCGCCCGGCAGGGTCTCCTTTTTGTTCCTTTCAATTCATATCGGCTTTAAGTTTCCTTTTCTCTCTTGCGCTAGCTTTGGACAATCTTCAAAGGTTTTGAAAGAGGTGCCAATGCGCATGATTGGCTTGACTAATATTGCATACGTACTCTATAGATACATACAGGCACGACAGCTAGATCATACAACACGATCGAGGATATATATCCTCGGCCGGCAGAGGATAGGTGGGACGATGTGCTATATACCGTTGATGAAGGATAGTGTTTACGAGCTAGTCCTCTTTCTTGTTGATTCATTTTTGTGGAATACGGAAGTAAAGTCTTACCCTTAATTTGCTTACTTACGTACTCGCTAAGACCCAGTTTACATGGTGGTGCCACCTGGAAGACGATGGCGGTGGTCTCCATTCTCCTGGCGTGTCCCATATCGATCGTGCTTTTTCATTGGGATTTCTCAGCGGTTGCATCGTCTATGGCGTGGATGGCGAACTAGGCAGTGGGTTTGGGGATGCGTGTCTACCATGAAAACCGATCTTTGACTTTGGTCATGGAGGATGATGACGGCGTCTCTTGGCGTCGTTACCTTTGATGGCATCATTGTTGCAGCACTCCTCTCCCGGGATGCTCTGGGAAAAAATCTAGATCTGAATACTATGGATCAGACGATGGCAGGATTTTCGGTGTTGTTCCCCCTCTGAGGAGTATCAAATTGGAGTAAGGGCTGGCTAGAGGGTTGTTGAGGTGCAGGGTGTCATAGCTAACGCATCGACAATGGAAAGTCGACAATTTGGCGCAACGGGATCTCGGTGACGGACGCGTGCTGAAGGACATCATGGCAGCGTTGATGGCAGGGTTGGTGAGGATTACAATGTATTGATCTGAAGGATCAAGCAACCAGGAATCAGATGCCATCTTAAGTCGAGAACCAGAAGATCTTTATCTCTACACGTTCGTTTTTTGTTGTTTTCATTCAATTCGCAAAAACAGAATAAATTCTACTGTTTGCACCTTTGGGTGCACTTGGCAGACGACAGTCATAATACACGAGGCAGCGTGTAGGTCGCGTATGGTCCAGCAGCTGGCTGGCTCGATGACCCAGCAAACGTGCGCGCGGACGGTGAGTGACGACGACCGAGTAAAAATGCATGCAGGCATGTGTGGCGGGGAGAAGCATACGTAAAGACGCTGACACCGGTAACATGCAATGCAATGCAATGCAATGCAAAGGACCACCCTTTCAAAATAAAAACTTGCATGCGACGGAAATAAAAAGGGCGGGATTCGCAGAATCCTTAACCAACGCATGAGCCCAATCAGAATCATGCATAATGCCTCGTTCGTTTTCCTTTGGATTGAATCCAGGCGAGGAATTGGTTGGTCCCGGTCATTCAACAAATCCCTATTAATCCATCCTAATCCATTTCCCATATTCCCCTGTATATTTCAGCCGGTTCGTTTAATCCCTGCTAGGTAGGCTACAAGGCCACTCGGCCATGCTTGGACTAACAGGTCAGAGTCGTGGAAATTGTTCCATAGGTCAGGTGGGGGATAACAAAATTCCACACCGAATCAGTGTAATATGAACGGGATTTGCTGGGCTACAATACCGTCAGCGTCGGCGAGCAAACGAAGACCTCAAATTTGCTGGGCTGGAAATTTTACCTCGCCGGGTTGGACAACCGGGATCTCGGGCCATCATCCAGGCCAGTTCTTGCCTGATAGGGATTAAACGAACGAGCCCTAAGTAAGTGTGTAACGACTGTGGATTTTCTATTTATAGAAATATATCTAAGCTAATATTTATATGTATACTAGCACGAGTTTGGAAATGTACAACCGTGCAACATCGTAGTTCCGACCCCAGATTGCGGCAGAGAAACTTTCAAAAGCCTAGACAAAAATGATTAAGATGTTATTTTTCCAGACGGATCAACCTACAAAGCGAGATAACACAAGGCTTCACACGACGGTAAGCCCGTACAACTGCAAGGCAGAAGGGGTGGCAGATCTGCGGCATCTGCCACTGGTTGCATCTACTTTCTGTGTTTGGGTTCATAAGGCCCTATCGAATTTTGAGCTAACACTTGATCCTAAATTTTACAAAGAGTATGTCACAAAAAGGATACCGTTGGAATTATATTCCAAAGAAGTTTTCAATGGTATAATGTTTGCGACAATTGACTCATATTTTGTTAATCAAATGATGTCAAAATTTGACTCAGAAACTGAGGCGGGCTTGTAAACACAAACAAATGGAGTAGTTACTAGCTAAAATGCGCCACTACTTGGTATTTACACTAGCCGTCACACAACCATCATCCTCTTCTACTGATTCGGTTGGTTTCCTTTGGTTCACACGACCCTTTTCGGCGCTGGAAGACAAGCATAGTGGTGCATGCGGCGAGTCTTTATCTTGTTTGTTAGCTTTATGTCTTTGACTCATTCGTCCAGGCAGGGGAGGTGAATACGCATTGGAGTAGCCTTGTCCCTATGGTGGTGTGGTGTTGGCTCCGACATCGCAGGGCGTGTGTGAGAGTTAGTTTCCCCTGATCCGATATGTTAGGTTGTGAGGGAGATCGTCAACCACAATGTTTCTATCTCGGTTCGGTGGTGCTAGTGGTCTCGTTAGTATGATCCCTCGACGATGTTTCCATTGTTGATGTGGGGGTTCGACCTCCTTGTCCGGCCTTAGCTTTCTTCTCCAGGTCGACGGTCCAACGTGTGGTGACTTTCCAACCACATCTGATTAGTGAAATGACAGGGTTAGGGATAGGAATTGGCATAACATACAATAGGCATTTGCTGGAATTTCAAATGAAATGACATGTCCAGTTCCATGCCAGCCAAACAGGTTGAGAATGAAATCATAAATGAATCCCACGATTCCGGCTCGAAATGATGGCTACCAAACGACATCTTCGTGTTTTTTTTTCTGTGAATTTTCTTGTAAGGCTTGGACACATTTAATATATGACTTATAATTTTCAAAAATAATAACGACAACTAACTAGCAAAGCAAACCGCCTAACAACTCCTACAACCTAAGGGTCAGTTTTTCGTGTTCCAACATGATTTTCTTTGAAGAAAAATACACATCACCAACAAAATGAAGCCGTCGCTGCACTACAAAAAGGGCTGCACGACCTTTTTTTAGGGCTGCACGACCTTTATAGAAACAAAAACGATCTTGGGCCGTTATTTGCCAGCAAAGGCCTTTGTTAGGTCTTGTATTGCGAGGTTGCTTAGGGCGCATTTGGTAGCCTGCAGCCAGCCGGGCCAGGCCCGCTGGCTGCAGAAACGGGCTGCGCGTTTGATTGCCGTTTCCCTGGAGCCTGGCCAGCGCGCTGATTAAAGCACCCTCGGGCCAGGCCCCATAGGAACGGCCGAATCGGCCGTTTCCAGGGAGTCTGAAACGCCGCCGACCCCACCTCTTTATATACGCAGCGTGACAGGGGCCCACCCACCACAGTTGGGTCGGGCGCCCCCGATCAGGACGCTGATCATGGGTGCGGGTGAGCCGTTGGGCCCACGCCGCTGGAGATCAACCTAACATTCTCCCCCTTGATCTCAACTTTTACCTTTTACTTTACTCGTTTCATCACAGATCAATACATAGAGCATGTTTCATCGTCACAGCTCATTGCCGGTAGAATCAGACAGCTACAATATACCTCTCTGTTTTGAAAAAGATTCTTTAATCTTTTTGGGCCTCTTTATTGTCCGGAAATCATATAGACTATACCATAAACCCATGTCGACTATGTGTTCTCCAAAACACACTGGGCGGTAAGCCTTTAATTATTAGATCTGCAAACACTTGTGTGTTTCTTTTATATGTTCCTCTTATGCTCCAAGCATTTCAACATAATTCCGGACTTTCTCCTTTACAACGTATAACTCTGTGTCAATGTGTTTGGCACCACACTTGACTCGTTGTCTTAGGAGTGAATTACTTAATGGTTATTGCTGTTGTCAACCATTATCAATTCCGGGTACAGGTTTCCTTAACCATTTTGCCTATCCCTCAGCCTCATATCATGCTATAACATGTCTTTACATCACACTGATGCCTGTCTTTACATCACACTGATGCCTATCCCGTTGTTTTCCTCCCTCGCTCCAACAGTTACGTTGACTCTGGTTCCTCTCACTCTTCTTAATCTCACTTCATCTTCTTCTTTCCAATCCTTCATAGATTGCTCAGTTCAAAAAAAGCTCTACACCAAAATGATGCGCTTTGATGTTGCGGTTCCATTCCGACGATCAGTTCGAGATTTCGTTAACCGTGCTATCCTAGTTTCGTGTTCTTGTTCGAAACTTTTTTGCCGAATTTTGAAGATCTTGTCGCACACAGTTGATCGTTTTCGATTTCCTTTGAGGAGCAGCTTCACCTCGTCATGCCGCACAACTATCGTGTTGTAAGTTTTGCGTTTTGATGCTTGTAGATGGACAGATCGGATACTGTAGAATGCGTATATAAATTGTTCTTGATGTTTACGTCTTTTTCAACCTCCGCTCTTCCTCTTCGTCGTCGAGGTATGATGCTGCCATGCCGTGGCTTTGCCGTCGAGCTCTGCAACCACCATGCCGTCTCCTCACTGTTCAGCTCCGCCGCATGTCGTCTCCTCGCTGCCGCCATGCGTCCAGCTCCGCCGCCGCCGCTCGAGCCGTCGTCGTGGTCGCCGCTCGCGGATAGGCTACCTCCG
Organism: Poa pratensis; assembly: GCA_947311845.1. Classification (NCBI taxonomy): domain Eukaryota; kingdom Viridiplantae; phylum Streptophyta; class Magnoliopsida; order Poales; family Poaceae; genus Poa; species Poa pratensis. The sequence goes on along the minus strand of CAMZMU010000048.1, from coordinate 50,837,527 downwards.
TCGCCGCCGCTCTCGTGGTCGTCATATTCGTTGTTCTGCTGCTACTACATGGTGAGAGGTAAGTACACCTAAGTAAGAAGAAGTGAGGCTTAACATAGCCGTAAACACAAGCATCTTGTTTGGTTGTCCTGCATGAACTGATGCCACGTTTTTTGCTGCAGCCTACCAAACTAACCACTGTTTTCAGCTCAAGCCTCGTATGTGCTTAGCAGTGCCCTCTAGAGCCTTCCCAAGGTGAGCCACGAAATGGCTACAGCCTACCAAACAGGACTCTGCATGTGCTTGGCAGATCCTGGTCGTGCCGTACCTGGAGTGCCCGCACGTTGGAACTAAAACGATCGAAAACGAGACAGGGAAGGAGATCCTAAATTGAAACAGTAGACCAAGAAGCCAGATTTCAAGAACGTATCGGAAGCCAAGAAGCGATCGGTGATTGATCCACGGTGCCTGTACAAATATACTCGAATCCATAAGGAACCTCGCAATAGCTAACAAACACGTAGAGTCTTGTTTCCTGATTACCATCAGTTATCTTGAACCCGGCGATCGACACGATGGAGTTTCGAGCACCCATGCCGACGAGGGATCAGCGGCAGTCTTCCGTCGCCCGCTCCGGCGCCGAGGGCCTGACGGCTTTCTCGGCCGGCCTCGCGCGTGCCCTCGCCGACAAGAACGCAGACAGCAACCTCGTCTTCTCCCCGCTCTCCATCTACGCGGCGCTCGCTCTCCTGGCCGCCGGTGCCCGTGGTGCCACTTTGGAGGAGATCCTCCGCGTACTCGGCGTGCGATCCCGCGGCGAACTCGAAGAATTCGTCGCCCGCGTGGCGGGGGACGCGCTGCATGACAGGTCGGGCTATGGCGGCCCGCGCGTCGCCTTCGCGTGCGGCATATGGGGCGATATGTCGTGTCCTCTGAAGCCGGGGTTCCGCAAGGCCGTGGTCGATGGCGCATACAGAGCCGAGGCGTCCACCGTCGACTTCCGCGGCGACCCCGATGGAGCACGCCGGCTGATCAACGCGTGGGCAGCGCGCGTCACGGACGGCCTAATTGAGCATGTCCTCGGCTCGGGGTCGGTGACCGGAGACACCCGCTTGGTGCTCGGCAACGCCGTGTACTTCAAGGGCAAGTGGGACCAGCCCTTCGACAAGAGTGACACCGAGAAAGCGCTGTTCCGCCGGCTGGGCGGCGCCGGCCCCGTCGACTTGCCCTTCATGCAGAGCTGGGAGGAGCAGTTCATCGCCGTGCACGACGGATTCAAGGTGCTCAAACTTCAGTACAAGATGCTGGACCTGGACGCTTTCCTAACTCGTGATCTAAGACGTGATCCCAAGAAGCCTGCCCCATTCTTTCCCCGTCGTGCTCCACTTGTTAATCGATACACTCGCACCGCTCCACCTTGCCGCCATGATCCCAACAATTCTCCATCGACAGCGTCCTTAAACAACAACGGCAGCTCCAACAACAACACTCAGAACTTCACCTCCTACTACACACAGTTCTCCATGTGCATCTTCCTGCCGGACGCCGATGATGGCTTGGGCAGCCTGGTCGAAGCGATCGCTTCAGATTCGAGCTTCCTGCACCAGCACCTGCCTCATCAAAAGGTCCGCGTCCGCGACTTTCGGGTACCAAGGTTCAAGTTGTCCTTCCACCACAGCGTTGTTGACATCCTAAAGAAGCTAGGCCTCCGACTTCCATTCAGCCCGGAGGCCGATCTGTCTGACATGACGGAGGAAGGCCGACTGCTCGTGAATGAAGTAATCCACAAGGCAGTTATCGAAGTTAACGAGGAAGGCACCGAAGCCGCCGCCATCACCGTGTTTGATATGCAGGATACATGTCCTGCCATGCCGTATCCTCCGCCACCAAGGGTCGATTTTGTCGCTGATCATCCGTTTGCCTACTTCATCGTGGAGGAGGAGACTGACGCCGTCGTCTTTGCCGGGCACGTCCTCGACCCCTCGAGACAGTAGCTAGTATTACATGATGCTGAAATTTCACTGACAATTAGCTTCAAAATTTCGGGAGACATCGCTAGAATTACATAGGATGATTAAATTCAGGATACATTTGGCTATATTTTATGCGAAAAACATATTTTTACATCAATGAGTACTGGAAATCTACTTACCTGCTCTCGCAATCCCGCTGGATTTTTATCTTATTTTGTCAGAAGCTCTGTATATTCGATGTTATATGAAATCATCACAAATTGTTTGGCAGATGAGCATAAGAAAAAGAACAGAGCTCCCTGCCCAAAGCCATTAAACTTATTATACCCATAATTGCAAATCTGGTTCTCTAAATTGGCTTTTGGAGAGATTGTACCTTTTGTTTTTGCAAATATAAGAAGATCAACGCCCATAAACAGTAAACATGCAAAAAGAAAACGCTCATACAACAGTATATAGGCAAGATCACACGTGTATTCTAATCATTATTTATGGTGCATATCGTCCTAATATTAAGTGTACATTTAAAAAATTATATCGTCTGAAATTTCAGTGATATAATTTTTATAATATACACTTAATAGTATTATGTTGATCAAATTAAGGTCTTAGGGATAATTGGTGACAGGACAATCGTATGGCTAAAAAATAGATGGGGTGGATAGAAAAAGGGTCTCTCTAACGCTCAATCGAATGAGAACTAGCTTAGTTCCCATTCACATGACGTCATCGATCTTAGTTGCAAATCAAGTTGCAACTCATGATTAACACGAATCACGAAGCAAATCGAACGGTGTGAGCAGTTGCAAGTCCACTTGCAACGGGCCTATAGCTCCTGTGTGACGTCTTTCCACGTAATGGTAAAAAATGCGACATCGTTGCTTGAAATAGCTCACATGCGACGCCATCTCGTGGCTGCAATAGCTCTCGTGCGACAGTCGGGGCTTAACCGCAAGGGACAGGTTAGGGTTGGAATTATGTGAGACTGGTGGGACCCCAACTAATCCATGTCAGCAAAGGACCCACAGTAGCACCTCCGACCGCGGGACCCACCTCATCAGCTGGTAGAAAAACAGAGCCATCTCGCCCCCGTGCCATAGCCATCCCCGCCTTCTTCTTCGGCGACAGCGCGCAGCAACGCCGGCGATAGCGGCGGTAGAGGTATGTCGTCGAGCTCCGCTTTTGCCTGCCAGCTTAAATTGCCGAGCTACGGTCCAGTGCCCTCGCCTAGATCCACTGAAGCGCTTGACATGTGTGCGCTCGCCTAGGGGCAATTTCGGTCGGCAATTTGTCAAATGCGAGAGCAGGCGTCGTGAGGGGAAGGATGGGAAGGTAGGGTTCGTCCTGATTTGTCTCGATTTGGCATGATTTTAATTTTGCACTATGGATTTGGGAATTAGGGTTTCCGTTCCCCTTTTCAGGATTTGGTGAAATGCGGCCATTTTGAGTGGAGGATTTTGTGGTGAATAGGGAGTTACATAAATTGAACAAGCAGTTGAAATCGAAATGTTTCCAGTTGAAATCGAAAGCCCAAATTCAGGCGGAAATTAGCTCTGAATTCAGTTAACACCTCGAACAGGTTCAGTTAGCCATTTCCGAAATAGAAAAACCGACAAGTTCATGGGCCCGATGTTGGGCCCGTTGTTGGGCCAAGCCGTGAGTACTCACTTAAATTAAGTGAAGGAAAAAAAAGAATTTCGTGTTGGCTCAAACAATTCTATTAGCTGATGGTGGTAGATTTGTCGCAAACATAGGCATAGCCTAGTGGCAAGAGGTTGATGCCTCCCTTTGCCCACCCAAGTTCGAGTCTCCATGCTCGCAATTTAGGTGTTGCACATTATTCCCGTTCAGTCCAGCAGCTTCGTGGGTCAGGCAACTTATTATTATAGATTAATCTATAATAATGAGTTGTCTCATCCATTAAAATCTTGCACTGGGACAAATTTTGAATTAATTTTCATATTATTTATTTTCTTTTAGTTTTTTGTAAATTCTGAATTCAACTTTGAACCAAAATTCAAACTTTACATGGTATTTCTGCTGAGATTGGGTGTTGCAATGAACCAAAATATTTGTTACTCTTACCAAAATGTTTGTCACTCTTACCAAGATGTTGTTACTCAAACAAATTCAAACGAATTCACCTTGTGAGATGGAGGGTTGTAACTATTACCTCCTAGTGATGGTAGATTTGTCGCAAACATAGGCATAGCCTAGTGGCAAGGGTTGATGCCTCCCTTTGCCCACCCAAGTTCGAGTCCCCATGCTCGCAATTTAGGTGTTGCACATTATTCCTGATCCAGTAGCTTCGTGGGTCGGGCAACTTACTATTATAGATTAATCTATAATAGTGAGTTGTCCCATCCATTAAGATGTTGCACTGGAACAATTTTTTAATTAATCTTCATATTATTTATTTTCTTTTGATTTTTTGTCTTGTCTGAATTCAACTTTGAACCAAAATTCAAATTTGAATCAAAATTAAAACTTTTACATGGTATTTCTGCTAATCTTGGATGTTGCAATGATTTCAAACTATTATGCACTTGTTGATCTAACTAGGTCATCAATCCGAGGCCTTTTGCTAAGTCCTGAAAAATGTGTTTCAAATGAGTTCCAAAGGTAGGGTAAACAGCCCCATTTCTAAGCAAGTTTTTTTCCACCATGTCTAAATCAGCCAAATAAATTTGAGTTGTTAGTATATGGCAAACTAAGAACATGTGCACTGTTTTTCTATTTTTTTTGGTGTTTTTGAATTTTTTATGCTTATTTCAAAATCGGTCAAACCCAAGTTTGACCAAAATTTAAACAAGTTTTAAACATGAAAATGAAAAAATAAGTCTGGATCCTTCTTAGTCACACCAAAATGAAGATTCTGTGAGATTTTTGAAAATTTCATGTTGCAAACCCAAACCACTTCTCTTCACACATGAGAGTTCATAGTTTGAGATTTGAGATATCACACCACATTCAAGCATATTTTGTTTGAATGTATCTATACCTTGTTTATAAATTGGAGTTGTTAGTATATGACAAACTAAGAACATGTGCACTGGTTTTTCATTTTTTTTGATGTTTTTGAATTTTTTATGCTTATTTCAAAATCAGTTAAACCCAAGTTTGACCTAAATTTAAACAAGTTTTAAACATGAAAATAAAAAACCAAGACTGGATCCTTCTTAGTCACACCAAAATGAAGCTTCTGTGAGTTTTTTGAAAATTTCATGTTACAAATCCCAAACCACTTCTCTTCACACATGAGAGTTCATAGTTTGAGATTTAAGATTTCACAGCACATTCAAGCATATTTTGTTTGAATGTATCTAGACCGTGTTTATAAATTGGAGTTGTTAGTATATGACAAACTAAGAACATGTGCACTGGTTTTCCATTTTTTTGATATTTTTTGAAATTTTTATGCTTATTTCAAAATCGGTTAAACCCAAGTTTGACCAAAATTTAAACAAGTTTTAAACATGAAAATGAAAAAAAAGCCTGGATCCTTCTTAGTCACACCAAAATGAAGCTTCTGTGAGTTTTTTGAAAATTTCGTGTTGCAAATCCCAAACCACTTCTCTTCACACACGAGAGTTCATAGTTTGAGATTTGAGATTTCACACCACATTCAAGCATATTTTGTTTGAATGTATCTAGACCTTGTTTATAAATTGGAGTTGTTAGTAGATGACAAACTAAGAACATGTGCACTGGTTTTTCATTTTTTTGATGTTTTTTGAAATTTTTATATTTATTTCAAAATCGGTTAAACCCAAATTTGACCAAAATTTAAACAAGTTTTAAACATGAAAATGAAAAACCAAGCCTGGATCCTTCTTAGTCACACCAAAATGAAGCTTCTGTGAATTTTTTGAAATTTCATATTGCAAATCCCAAACTACTTCTCTTCACATATGAGAGTTCATAGTTTGAGATTAGAGATTTCACACCACATTCAAGCATATTTTGTTTGAATGTATCTAGACCTTGTTTATAAATTAGAGTTGTTAGTATATGACAAACTAAGAACATGTGCCCTGTATCCATTTTTTTATGTTTTTTGAATTTTTTATGCTTATTTCAAAATCGGTCAAACCCAAGTTTACCCAAGTTTGACCAACATTTAAACAAGTTTTAAACATGAAAATGAAAAACTAAGCCTGGATCCGTCTTAGTCACACCAAAATGAAGCTTTTGTGAGTTTTGGGCAATTTTCATTTTCAAAAACTTTAAACTCACCTCCTCTCTCCCTTGAAATCCATACTAATGTGTTCCAGATATATACACATTTTCGTGGAAATGTATGTAAGCCATATCTATATTTTTTTTGTAGTTACTGTATGACACAAGAAGACTATGTGCGAAGGTTTCATGTTTTTATGATTTTTTTTGAATTAGTTATGCTCATTTGAAAGTGTTTGAGGTCACACACATGATTTAAGCCTTTTTCGTATAAATGTATGTAAACCATATCTACATTTTTTTAGTTACTGTATGACATTATAAGACTATGTGCGAAGGTTTCATTTTTTATTTTTTTTTGAATTTTTATGCTCATTTGAAAGTGTTTGAGGTCTCACACTTGATTTAAGCCGTCCGATCAGGCCTTCTAGAAGAACCCGGGGTCGATCCGCGGCACTCTCGTTCTGCGCTGTGATTGGCTGGCATGTTTTTTTGCTGCAGAGTTTTAGTTATTTCCGGTGGGCCGTATCTCATTACACGGCCCAACTCATGCTGGCGTGTTTTTTTTGCTGCAGTGTTTAGTTATTTTTCGGTGGGCCTTATCTCATGCAACAGTCCAACTCCCGCTCCATTTCTCCACGGCCCACGGCCCACCGCACACCGGACATGTTGCCCCGTTCCCCTTCTTATCCACTCAAAGGCGTCGCACCGTAGCTATTCCCCACCATTTTAGATCTCGCCGCCGGCGACGCAAACCAGCCCCGCCGCGTACAAATCCAGCACCGCCGGCCGATGATGATGAAGCGTGGGGGTTCAAGCTCTCGCGGTGGCCATTCCGGCGGTGGAAACCGCTCCGACAAGGAGCGGAACGACCGGAAGCGATGGCCCGCTGACCCCGCTCGGGCGCGCTGCGCAGCTTCCGACGGCGGTCGGAAACGCGGCGCGCGCAGGTACACCAACTACGGCGTCTCGGCGCCGCCTGCGTTCGCCCGCCGCGAGGTGGTCGAGTACGACCGCCGTATGCCGCCGTATGGACTTTGCGGCCGCCACCGGCCGCAGCCGCTACGAGCACGGGAGCTCCTCCGGCGCGGGGTGCTCCTCAATGGCGGCACAGCTGCCGCTGCCGAAGAGGGAGGATGAGGAGCAGCAGGACCGCGCACCGCGCCACGGCCTCCTCCCCGGGGACTTCGTCGCCGAGCAAGATCTGCCCTGGATCATGGAGGAGGTGATCCAGCGCAGCGTGGAGGAGGAGCGGCAGCTCGGCGCGCGTCGTGTCATGGGAGCGGAGCTCGATGAACTCCGCCTCCAGTATGCTCTCGCAACATCCCGCAACGACGTCGCGGACTCCGACTCCTCCGACTTCGGCTTCTCCGAATCCGACTGAGCGGCGCCGCCGCCTAGTCGCCGCCGCCGCACCCTTGGGGCTCCGGTGTGAGCCAATTTTGGGTCCTAGTTAGGGTTAGAGCGGCGACGGAAGCACCCCCCCCCTTAGCTATGTAATTAGGTTTGTTGTGCCTGCGGCCGCCTGCGTGTGGCTTTTGATCCGATGATCGCCACGATGTGTATGCCCGCCATGGAATTGGCTATGTAATCGATGGATGTTTTAGTTAAATTTTAGTAAAAATTCAGTTCATTGTATGCCCGCTTCAGTTGAGTTCAATTGCCGTTGAGAAAAGCTCGTCGGCGTTGCCGAAAAGCTCGTCGGCGTTGGCCGCGCTGCATCGCCGGAGAAGAAGAAGAAAGGGAAACGGGCAGAGGACGCAGGGGACGAAGATGCGGGATGCAACGGTCGCGAAGAAGAAAGTGGTGGGTCCCATGCTGACATGGATAAGTTGTGGGTCCCACTATGCTACCATAATCCTAACAGTTTACGTTTAAGGTCCATGTCGGGCGAGGGCTATTTGAGCTCACAGAAGTGTCGCACGGTAGCAATTTTAGCCAACGACGTCGCCAGCCATCCAATTGCTATCAAATATGTCGCGTAGGAGCTATTTGCCCACTTGCAACTCAGGCGAATGCAAACTAACTTAATTCTCAATCGCATGACATCAGCAAATCCCAGTTGCAAGTTGACTTGCAACTGATGCACGAATCACGAAGCAAATCAAGTGATCCGAATCAGTTGCAACTCCACTTGCAGCTGATGACGTCATGCGATTGAGAGCTAAGCTAATTCTCATGCGATTGAGAATTAGCAAAACCGATTGAAAAATACCCCGCACGTTGCAGAGAGAATTTCATTAAGAACTTTGTGTAAAAAAAAATGTAAGACACATTAAATATGAAGTTGTTGACAGAGATATGGAAAAATCCTACAATAGTCGAGAGTTTATATTACGTGAACTTGTTGTGTACTTGACGACAAATAATTGATGAGGTGGACAATCGTATGGCTAAAAAAATAGATGGTGTGAATAGATGACATGTAGAATATGCTATAGTTAATGAATATTAGTGGATGGTGACATGGCAATGGATTGGCTTGGACAAACGATGATGTGCATAACTTGCATGTCGCTCGGACCACCTCTCCTCCTTCCCCTCCCTCGTAGCCGCCACATGGCGTGGCCAGGCGAAACCTGGTTGGCCGGCGGCGGTGGGATCGATTGTCCCCTCAAGTGGGGACGCCGGTGCGGGCCGGTGCCCTTGGCTGGGGCGTGGTCCCGCAGGGCGCCACGGAGAGTCCAGCCTCATCGGCACGTGGCACTTGGCTTGGCGGAGACGCGATGGACGACACGTCAGAGCCGTAGGCGGCGATAGATTGGGTTGCGCTCGCTTCTCCTCCCTGCAGGCGCCGGCACCTCTTGCTGCCGTCAGGACGATTCTCCATCTTATCCGGTTTTTTCTAACCCAATGTGGCCCTCTCGCTGCGGTCGGGTTGAATGATTCTCGATCTTTTCGGTTTCTCTAACCCGATACAGCCCTTCTGTCCGCGTTGGTGGGTGTCTCCAATGGATCCGGTGCAAAGGAAACTGACCAATGGATGCCCAAGAAAATAGGAATTAAAGGAGTCCGTGTCTTGATACGGGCTCCAAATTTGAGAACAATGCAACAACTGTTTCTCACAAAGGTTCCAAATTTGAGAACGTATCGGAAGGCAGTAAAGCGGTCCTGGATTGATTCACGGAGCTTACAAAACTACATATAACCCAATCCCTATGGAACCACGTAATAGCAAACCAAACAAACAGAGTCTTGTTTTCCCGATTGCCGTCGATCCTGTGACAAAAACCGTCGATCTCGAACCCAGCGATCGACACTCGATATAATGGACTTCCGAGCAGCCGTGCCGACGAGGGATCAGCGGCAGACCGCCGACGGCCTGACGGCTCTATCCGCCGGCCTCGCGCGTGTCCTCGACGACAAGCACCCGAACAGTAACCTGGTATTCTCGCCGCTGTCCATCTACACGGCGCTCGCTCTCCTGGCCGCCGGTGCCCGTGGCTCCACTCTGGAGGAGATCCTCAGCGTCCTCGGCGTGCGGTCCCGCAGTGATCTCGACGAGTTCGTCGCCCGTGTGGCGGTGGACGCGCTGCGTGACCGATCGGGCTATGGCGGCCCGCGTGTCGCGTTCGCGTGCGGCATCTGGAGCGACATGTCGTGCCCGTTCAAGCCCGGATTCCGCAAGGTCGTGGTTGATGGCGCGTACAGGGCCGAGGCGTCCACCGTCGACTTCCGCGGCGACCCCGATGGAGCATGCCGGCTGATCAACGCGTGGGCGGCGCGCGTCACGAACGGCCTAATCGAGCATGTCCTCGGCCCGGGGTCGGTGAGCCGAGACACCGCGTCGTGCTCGGCAACGCCGTGTACTTCAAGGGCAAGTGGGACCAACCCTTCGACAAGAGTGACACGAAGAACGCGGTGTTCCGCCGGCTGGGCGGCGCCGACCCGTCGACGTGCCCTTCATGCAGAGCCGGAAAGATCAGTTCGTCACCGTGCACGACGGTTTTAAGGTGCTCAAACTTCAGTACAAGATGCCCGAGAAGCCTGCCCCATTCTTTCCCCATCGTGCTCCTCTTGTCAATCCTGATGGATGCATTCGTGGTGCTCCACCTCCCCGCCGTGGTTCCAACAGTCAGAATCTCACCTCCAACTCCACACATTTCTCCATGTGCATCTTCCTCCCGGACGCCGACGACGGCCTGCCAAGCCTTTTGGATGCGATCGCATCACGGCCAGGCTTTCTGCGCGAGCACCTGCCTCATCGAAAGGTCCCCGTTGGCGACTTCCGGGTACCCAAGTTCAAGCTGTCCTTCCACGACAGCGTTGTCGAGATCCTGAAGAAGCTAGGCTATCAACTTCCGTTCAGCCTGGCAGCCGACCTATCTGACATGACAGAGGAAGCCCGGCTTCTCGTGGATGAAGTCATCCACAAGGCGGTTATCGAGGTGAACGAGGAAGGCACAGAAGCCGCCGCCGTCAACATTTTTCTTATGCAGCCTAAGGCATGCAGGAGGCCGCCAAGGGTGGATTTTGTCGCTGATCATCCTTTTGCCTACTTCATTGTGGAGGAGGAGACCGGCGCCATCGTCTTTGCCGGGCACGTCTACGACCCCTCGAAAGAGTAGCTAGGATCGCATGATGTTGAAATTTCACGAACATTCAGCTTCAATATTTTCCAAGAATTTCATAGGATGAGTATGTTTAGGTTGGTTAACCCGATAATTTCATATGCAAAAAAAATCTTACATGAATGTTTTATTGCAATCTACTTACGAGCTCACAAAGTCGGTGTGTAAGTATATATGTGTGTGTGGATTTGGGGGTGGCATTTTGGTGACATATGAAATCATCATTTATCTTGTTTGACGGATGCGCATAAGAAACAGATAGAGCTTCCCTGCCCAAAGCCATTGCAACTCATTATACCCTCAGTTGCAAACCGGTTCTCCAAATTCTCGTTTGGAGAGTGTACCTTTTGTTTCCGACCGACACTCACACTCCAGTACAAAGGCAAGAGCACACGTGTGTTTTAATCACACAATAATGCATGAGAGTGTCAGGATAAATTAAACTTTCGGAATTGCTAACGCTCGGTTGCCTGATATTTATGCTAACGCTCGGTCGACGAGTATGTCCGTCTGATCAGCGATCACGTTTCGTGAATGTCAGCGCAAAGCGACTGCGTGTTCTCGGCCCGATGTGCTTTGTTATCTGGCCCATGTACTGTTGTGGTTTTTTTCTTTCGCCTTTTTTGTTGGGTTTTTTCCTTTTTTTTTTTCTGGGTTTGTTTTTGTTGGGCCTTTGTTAATTTTCGCAGGTTGAAGTTGAATCGTCCACGCGAGATGTCCCGTTCGATCAGGTTTGGCGTTTGTTGACGCGCGAGATGTCCCGTTTGCGATCGGGTTTATGACCTGTTAAGCGTGTTTTTTTCTATTACTCTTTTTAGGTTTTGTTGGGCTTTTTTATTTTTCATTTCCTGGTATCTTTTTACGTTTGGGTTTTTTTTCGCTAGTTTGAGTTGATTTTGTTCAGGCCGTTTCGGGTGTGTATATCCAGAATGTGAAACGTGTGGAGGGAACCAGAGGCAAATGTAGTGTGGATAGGGGGAGGACGTGGTTGTGCGTTGCGATTATTTAGGCCCCACGAACGGTGGGCCTCATGGGGTAGAGACTCATTTTTTTAGGGTGCAATCGCACATGTTTTCTCGTAACACAATTGTACATGAATTTCGTTTAGCGTGCAATTGCACACATTTTCATCCGCGCAATTGCATACGATTGTTGGTAGCGTGCAATCGCATACAATTTCTTTATCGTTAGCGTGCAAATTGCACATGTTTTTTTCTTAGCGCGCAATTGCGCATTAATTTTGATTAGTGTGCAATCGCACACGTTTATAGCGTTAGTTCGCAATTGCACATGATTATCGTTAGCGTGCAGTCGCACAATTTTTTCATCGTCTAGCGCGCAATTGCACATAATTGTTGTTAGCGTGCAATCGCACACAACTTTTTTATCATTAGTGTGCAGTTACACCTAAACTTTTTTTAGCGTCTTTGTTACTTCATTTTGAGAGACGCTAACTTTTGTTGCCATGTTGACCCATAGTAGGTTTGAAATATCGAAGGTGGGAACGGTCTTGCATTTAGCGAAGCATTTTTTGCATACGTTTTTTGTTGTGTTTTACCCCGTGCAGTTGCATATGGCCGCGGTTTTTTTCGTTTGATTATTCTGAACAGAGCTAGCTAGAAATGTTTAGAAATAGGGACTATCTGTTTTTACTTTTTTATTTTTATTAGCGTGCCATTGCACATGATTCTCGTTAGCGTGTAATTGCACCTAAACTTTTCTTTACGTGCCACTTTTGTTACTTCATTTTTTGTAGATGATTCTTATTAGCGTGCAATTGCACATGATTTTTGTTGTTAGAGCGTAATTGCATATGAATTTTGTTGTTAGAGCGCAATTGCATATGAATTTTGTTTAGCGTGCAATCGCACACGTTTTTTATCGTTAGTGCGCAATTGCACATGATTATCATTAGCGTGCAGTCGCACACTTTTTTTTACCGTTAGTGTGCAATTGCACATGACTATTGTTAGCGTGCAATCACACATGACTTTTTATCATGAGTGTGCATTTGACCTTTTTTTTGTGTGTCACTTTTTACTTCATTTTCAGCCATGTCTTTATTTTGCAATGATAGTTTTTCAGCTGGCTCAGTTTCCACATGAAAGCCCACAACGGTACAAAAGTCCTAGCACATGCAAACAGCGACAAAGCAAACTAAAACAAAAGAAGCCCACATAAGAACGGTACAACGAAGTTGAAGGGAAACGGGCTCTGTCCAAGTCCAACGATTGCGTCACCGGCTGGCTGACTAAGATCGACCGAGATTTAACATAATTCTCGATCAGCCGAGCGCTAGGCGCCTCCGCGGAAAATTATATCAGTACACCTATTAAACAACACACTAAAAGTCTAAACTGATTTATCCTCTTCCAAAGCATTTTAAATAGGGGTAGAATGGAAACATTCTAAAAGTTACAGTACTACTAATTCTTGTAATTTGCAAGCGGTTTTGAACGTGGAACTTTGTTTGAAGTATTTTTTATACTCCATAGTGCTTTATGACACTGGATATTTGAGTTCTCAAAAAATTGCTTTCTCTGGACAGACTATGTTCCACGGTCCCAAGTGTCTAAAACTTTTTTTTGCAATTAGAGATATGTCAAAATACTAGTGTTATTCATTGATTTTTTGTTTTGAATGTTCCTTCTATAATCTTTGTGCCCAACTGCTCTAACTTTCATCTTTCGTTGACTCTATTACAGAAAAATAGAGCAAAGTTCTTTCTTGACTGTGTTGCGTATCAAGAAACATCATCGATCGAAGCTGGTAACAAAATATGGATAGATGCAGAAACGAGTGGCGATGAAAATTTCATAATCTCATTATGCACTCAATCGCCACCTGGTTTTTCTCGACTGTTTGTTTAGACGGATGATGCACTGCCTGACTCCCCAGCAGCAGCTTATCTGATGGCGATGTGGAGAGGATATGTGTTGAAGCAGTGGCATCTTGTTACAATGCTATTCTGATGCATACAAGTGTTTATTCTGGGACCTATCCTCGTTTCTGTCACAAGTATTTTTTGCTTGAGAATGATGTGCCAACTCCAAAAATATCTCGTCTTCCTGAGATGCCTGGTCCTCATGCGCTCAATATTGGCCTCCTGCATCATGAATGTGGTCATTACACAGTGGCTGTGTTGAAGGAAACCATGACATCGGCAATTGAAACGATATCTGGATATAAAATGAGCAAGTTAACTGAGGGGCCATGTGTATGCACCTTTTCTACGTTAACAGGTAAATGGATATGTAGGCATGTGTGTTCAACAATTATATTTCAGGCGTTGTTCCAGCGACGGATCGGACCGTTGCTTGAGCTCCCGCCCCTTGAGCTCCTCCCACCACCAACACCGGTGGCCGCTGCTCCCGGGCGTCCACCGCCACAGATCTCCGGTGCTCAGGCGCACACCCCTGGCCGCCATGGCCCCTTCCTCTCCGGTCGCTGACTCGCGGACGAGCAGCTCGAGTGATTTCGCCGCTGCGGTTGCTGCATTCGGACCTGGTCCTCAAGATCTCAACCCCTCTAGCCCGGAATCGGTTGGCTCCCGTCGCAGACCCGTCTCTGTTGATGGCGGCGGCGGCGGAATAGACAAGGGCAAGAAACCGATGGTCGATGCTGGAAGGGACAAGACCGAGGTCGCGGAAACCTCCCGCGCACACCGAAGGCCATGGAGACTGGCCTCGGTCCTGGTGGCACCATCGATAGATCTCCCGATGCGTGATGATGAGGGTCGTGTTATGGGTAACCATGATGCAGCTGGTCGTGATGTGGTTGGTCGTGAAGATGACGGCGGAGGCTGGATCCAAGTTTGTAACCGCCGTTCCAGGAGCAGGTCCTCCGAGGAGGGGCTTAGATCGCCGCAGGGGGCCGCCCCTGTTCACCCGGCAGCTGACTACCGCCCCTTGACGCGTCCTGTTCCGGCGGATCTCCATGGTCTATGCTTCAACTGCTTCTCTGAAAAGCACAAGGCCAAGGATTGCACTACACCTCCATCGTGTTTCAACTGTGGCCTCTCGGGTCACCGGTTGAGCGATTGTACGGAGCAAAGGAAGAGGTCGAGAAGCCCAAATGACGAGCCGATCCCGTTGGCTGCTCGTCGCCGCATCAACAACCAAGCTCTTGAGGAGCAGCGTCGATTGACGTTGGGGCCGGCTGCTAGTCCCAGTTCGAACGGTGGCAGGATCTGGGTAACCGAGAATAAAGAGCGATTTCCAGAAAGATATGGTGATCACCGTGGCAGGCAAGTGATGGATAGGTCGTTTGCTCAGGTCGTCAGCTCAGGAGCTCAGCCGCATGTCCAGCCAGCAGCAAGCAGGGAGGCTACTAGATCGGTCGGCCACGATGTTGTTCCACGGCAGGTTTGCAGAAGGGAGCAGCGAACATCCGATCCCAGGCCAAGTAGGGGTTCTGAAGCTCATGAAGATCGCGACAGATCCGGCCGTCGACATCTCGGAGTCAGGAGGGATAGAATCCCAAATGGCACTAGGCTCTCTAGGGAGCCGAGGGTTCATGGGAACAGAGTTGAATTTGAAAGTAGGCATCCCCCACCTCCTCCAGGACCCCCGCCAAGAGACACAGCTCGTTTTCCCCATGATCAAAGGCCAAGACATCACCATGGTAGATTTGATGAAGCACGCAGGGATGGTACGATGTGGAGAGGTGGCATCTACAACTTGGAAACAGAGTTCCCGCCTGGGGACCCTGTCATGAGACCTGACGGAGATGCTTGTTTTCTCTCGTTCACGCCGGCAATGAGACAAATGGAAAATGTCTTGCAGCGTGCGTTAGTGGTACAGATCGGAGGAAACTGTCAACCCATGTCTAGAGAAACTGTTCAACAGATTTTTGCTGCTGAAAGAAATATCCCCATCGAAGCTTTCTCAGTCCATCGTCACTACCCGAGTGATTTCTTAATTATCTTCAGGTCGTTCGAATACAGGAACAGAGCTTTGAATGGGGGGACATCAGAACATCAAGGCATCATCTTTTAATCAAACAGTGGAACAAACACCTGCAAGCCGAAACCAAAACCTTATTCTACAAGTGTGCTATTAGTCTCGTAGGGCTACCAGATCATGCCTGGTCTTGGGAGAATGCCGCAGAAATCCTATCCTCTTCCTGTTGGATAGAATCAGTGAGCCAGGAATCGGTTGCCAGAGAGGATCTGAGAGCGTTTAAGGTCGTTGCTTGGACAGATAACCCTTACAAGATACCTAAGTTCAGATTTGCTCGCTTTGCTGATCCGGAAGAGTTGAACGATGGATCCGTCCCGGAGCCGGGATATGCAGCCGCTATGCTCAGGAGGGGTCGCAGGTCTAAATACATTGACACATTACAATATAAAGTGTTTATTCATCTTCACTCTGTAGAAGATCACTCCCCAAACCAGGATGACCATTCAGATGGTAACAGCGACGATTACAGTGTAGATGGAATCCCCAGCTCACCAGACTCTGACCATGGCCCCCGCAGGTATCCGTTGTCCGTGAGCATTGGAACTGTCGATGGCACAAGGTCGCAGCGTCAGCTTGGTCACGCCGCAGGTGGTGGTAGAAGATTTGCTGGTCCCTTGGACTGGATTTTACCCCCAATTGTGCCCGTCAATCGAGAAGAGAAGGAGACAGACGAGCGCGTGCAGGCGGTGTCGCTTATTCCCGAGAAGGATTCATTAAGGGCGGGAGGTCAACAGTCGGACCCATGTTTTGAAATCAACAGGAACTTCCACCCCCCCCGTTGCTTACGGCCACAGATATGGCAATTATGGATGAAGCGGGCTGTGGGTCATATCGATCAGATGATGGGCCATTGTTCCTTGAGTTCACTCAGGCCTGGCAAGAAACTGAAAGCCCATGTAGGCAACCTTCTCCTCAGAGCGGTGGCACGGTCGTTCCAGAAACTCAACAAAACACACCTCCAACTCGTACCGCCACCAACTGGTCCTCGCCTCGAGTGGAGCATGACAAGGATTGCATGGGGGACGTCCAATCCATGCATACGGCACGATCGCCGGCTTCACGGGGCCGCATCTCTCCCTCCAACTCCCAGGCATTGGCGGTTTTTTCACGCAGAGCCCTTAAAGAAATCCAACCACCCATCCTTCCGATGACAGAAGTGCAAACAGGAAGGCGCGGAAGAGGCAAGCAAGTTTCGGCCACCCCTAGCAGGAGAAGTGGTCGCATAGCGCAGCATCAGTTGAATGGCCTATCCGCTGAACAAAGGGACCAGGTGGTTTTAGCAAAAAAAGCTGGTCTTGAAACTAAAGATGGACCAGTATGGAAAGAAGCCATGGACAAGCTCAAGCAGATGGCAAGACAGGAAATCACTCGTGAGGAGATTGTTAAGCTCGCCAAGCTCTTCAAGATAATCGTTCCAGAGGTCTACAATCCAGACGTGGAGCCTGAGGTCGTCATGGCCAAGTAGGGTCGTTGTATACGGTCGTTGGTTGTTATCAGGTTTTTAATGGATTTAGCAAACTTTATCTTTTTCTGTTGGAACGTGAGAGGCCTCAACGCGCGGGCCAGGCGAGACGCGATTAGAAACGTGGTCGTATCGTCCAAGGCAACCATTGTTATTCTTCAAGAGACAAAAATTGAGGCTTTTTCGTCGTATCTTGTTATGGAGTGCTTGGGTCCTGCGTATGATGGCTACTTTTATTTACCTGCGACTGGAACGCGTGGTGGTATCTTGGTCGCATGGGACTCCTCCAAGATTCACAGTGACTCTTGCGTCCATGGGGATTTTTCCGTATCTGTTCGCTTCTCCTCGCCCGCCTCCCCTGCTTTCTGGGTCACGTCGGTCTATGGGCCTCAGGAGGAGGCAGACAAAATCCGCTTCCTTGAGGAGCTGAGAAACACAAGGCCTTTTTGTCCAGGTGCTTGGGTCATTTTGGGTGATTTTAACTTAATCCTAGATGCCCAAGACAAAAGCAATCGAAACCTTAACAGAAAAATGATGGGAAAATTCAGAAAAGTGGTCGACGATCTTATGTTAAATGATGTTGCTCTCAATGGTCGGGCGTTTACTTGGACAAATGACAGACAAAATGCAACTCTCACTAGAATTGACAGGGTCTTGGGATCGACCGAATGGCACTCAAATTTTCCCGGATGCTTCCTTCAAGGTATATCATCTGGCGTTTCAGATCACTGCCCGCTTGTGATGACCACCTGTAACAACAATTTCATATGTACACGCTTCAGATTTGAAGCCCACTGGACTAAAAGGGATGGATTTCTTCAAGTAGTAGAAAAGGCATGGAATGACAGTGAAGCAGACAAACCTGCCAACCCGATTGCAGCATTCAGTTACAAGCTTCGTAAAACAGCACAGGCCCTACAAAGCTGGAGCGCGAAGGATCTCGGAGACGTTAAACAACAAATCATTTGGGCAAATACTTTGATTTCGATTTTGGATCAAGCGGAGGAAGTGAGGTCGTTGTCTTACCGGGAAATCTGGTTTAGAAGAGAACTAAAGAAAAAACTTCTTGGCTTATGTGCGGTAGACAGAACAATGGCGAGGCAAAGATCTAGAATTACCTGGCTTAGTGAAGGCGATGCAAATACGAGTTATTTCCATATTCAAGCGAGCCATCGTAAAAGGAAAAATTTCATTGGCGCACTAAAGGATGGCAACCAAGTGGTCGTCACTCATGAGGAAATAGAAAAGACCCTGGAGAATCACTATAAAGATTGTTTTGGAAGACCAGCGATCAGATCGGCAAGCCTAAATCTTGATTATATTGGAATGGATAACGTGGACCTTCAGGATTTGGAAAGAATCTTTAATGAAAAGGAGATTTGGGAAGCCATTAAAGACATGCCAAAAGAGAAAGCGCCCGGACCGGACGGGTACATCATTGCCTTTTATCAGAGCTGCTGGGGCGTAATCAAAAAGGATCTCGTGGAAGCTTTCAATGCTTTTTACAATATGGACAGCAGAGCTTTGGAAGGAATTAACAGTGCATATATGGTGTTATTGCCGAAAAAACCAGACGCAAGCGAGCCAGCCGACTACAGACCAATAAGCTTGGTCCACAGCCTTGCAAAAATATTTTGTAAGGTGCTTGCCAACAGATTAAGCGGAGTTTTACCGAAACTAGTGGGTTCTAACCAAGGGGCTTTCATGAGAGGTCGTTCTATTCATGAGAATTTTAAGCTAGTACGAGAATCGGCAAAGTTACCCAGGAAGAAAAAATGCCCAAGCATCCTCCTAAAATTAGACATTGCAAAAGCTTTTGATACGGTGGCTTGGCAATTCCTGCTTGAGGTTCTAGAGAAGAAAGGTTTTGGGCACAGATGGCGCTCTTGGATCGCAATGATTCTAGCTACCGCTTCGCCAAGTATCCTGCTGAATGGGGTTTCTGGACCCAATATTTGGCATGCCAGGGGTTTAAGACAGGGTGACGCCCTCTCGCCGATGCTCTTCATTTTAGTCATGGACGCTCTTAGTCTCCTCTTTGAAAAAGCGGACGAGGAAGGAATTCTGGCGGCTATACCTGCACAGCAGCCGATACCACAGCGACTCTCAGTTTATGCGGATGATGTCATTCTGTTCCTCAAAGCTGATCAAAGAGAAGCGGTCGCTGCTAAACAACTTTTGGATATTTTTGGCAGGGCTTCGGGTCTCATTTGTAACATGAGCAAAAGCTCGGTTTCGGCCCTTGTTTGCTCTGAACAGACTATGAACGAGATCAACACCGCTCTAAATTGTCGGGTCGTTATTTTGCCAATCACTTATTTGGGCTTGCCCCTACACACTAGAAAGGCCATAAAACAAGACTTCCAAGATCTTATAGACAAAATCAAGAGCAGACTTGCTTCTTGGAAAACTCATATGCTTACACATGGAGGAAGACTCATTCTGGTACAATCTGTACTAAGTGCAATTGCCATTTGCTATCCATGGAACCTCCCGCTTGGGTTTTCAAAGCTATTGACAAGGTAAGGCGTGCGTTTCTTTGGAAAGGGACTGAAGTGGTCGAAGGAGGAAAATGTTTGGTAAATTGGCCAACGGTTTGCCAACCTAAAAATGTTGGTGGTCTTGGCATTTTAAATCTGGAATTTCTTAACAAAGCCTTTCGCACTAGATGGGCTTGGAATTTGAGAGCAAGTGAGAAAAGACCGTGGTGTGATCTTGCTACTCCCGAAGATGAGGAAATTAGAGCAATATTCAATTCTGCTGCCAAGGTCGTTGTAGGAAATGGTGAACGCACCATGTTCTGGTTGGACAGATGGATAAATGGTCAATCCATCAAGGATTTTGCCCCTGGGGTCTATGAGTTGATAAATCCCGAAATAAAAGCTAAAAGAACAGTCGCTCAAGCTCTTATTTCTGGTGCATGGATTGAGGATATAAAAAAGCCAATAACAATCAACATTTTCATGCAAGTGCTGGAGATTGCAGAAAAATGTCATGAGGTGCAGCTTACTCCTATGGTCGAGGATAATTGGACTTGGTTGTGGGAATCCAAAGGCATTTTTACCACTAAATCCGTGTACCAAGCACATTTCAAAACCAACATTACTTGTAATGTGGCGGAGGCTATATGGAATTCATGGGCTCCGACAAAATGCAAGTTGGCTATGTGGCTTTTCGTAAGACATAGAGTGTGGACGTCCGATCGGCTAAGGAGAAAGGGGCTCCCCAACTCCGGTAATTGCTCCTTTTGTGGTACAACGGAGGAGACCGTGCAACATCTTTTTATGGGATGTGCCATCATCAATATCTTATGGGGCCATTTACTTAGCTGGGCAAACCTTCAAAGCATCGCACCATCGGCTCAATCTAATTTGAAAGATTGGTGGGTTCAGGTTCGTGGGACGGTCACCGGAAAAATCAGGAGAAAACTGGACTCTTTGGTCGTTTTGATTGCTTGGGAAGTTTGGTGTGAAAGAAACAGGAGGGTTTTTGACAAAATTGTCAAACCAACCAATATTCTTATTGAAGACATAAAGAACAAAGCGAAACAATGGGCTCTTGCAAGCGCGGGAAAGCTCATTATTCAGGATGTGTAGGTTTCAGTTGTCCACTGTCTGTTTGTTTTCGTCGCTGGGTCTGTTTTGGTCGGCCTAGGTCGTTGTAGTTTCTCTTCTTTGTATGTTGCTTTGGGCAACGCTTCTCTGTAAGACCTCAGCCACTTTGTGGCTTTCTTTCTTTCTATCTATATTAATACATGCAGTGCTCCTGCATGGTTCCAAAAAAAAATGTAGGCATGTGTCTCTCCCTGGGGATCTTACTTCCTGGAATTGGGACATCGATGTAGTGCTTGCCAATGACAATAGTTTTTGGTGGGTGGATTTGCATTGTGGAATCCTTTCTTATGATATTGACCAGCAGCAGTCTGCTCTTGGGTTTATCCCACTTCCATCAGCATGCTTCCAGGATGGCGAGATCGGGTGTTACTTCAGAGAAGATTGTCGTCGTGTTAGCATCTGCAATGGAGAACTTAGATGTGCCCATATCTTTAGGAAAAAACACGTTTTCTTTGATTTCTTTGATTATGGTACGAAGTCACAGCAGTGTGAAGATTCTGTCAAGATTTGGAGTTGGCGAGATGAAAACTGGGTCGAAGATTATGAGATGAAATTTGCAGAATTTTGGGAGGGCACATCCTATTCTTCAAAGGGTCTACCGAAATTTGTACCTGCATATCCTACTATTGATCCTCGTTGCCCTAATCTGGTAAACTTTTTTTTACCAACTGGCCACCGCTCTGATGGTTATGTAATCGGTGTCGATTTGCTCTCTATGGAGATCCAATACTGTGGCGAAGAAGAGGACAAGGTCTTTCTTAACTTCGCGCAAGGCCTAGAAATATTCGAGTTTTCAGGTATTTGTAACACTTGTTAACTTTGCCCTCGCCTTTGATCTAGAAATTTTGTAGCCGTGCTAATTAAATTGTGAAATGTTGCTGATATCTGATACATCCCTCATGATTGCAGAAGCAGGAGCAAAGGAGGATCAGCAGCAGCCCTCCTGAGAGATGGCTGTGTCTGGTATCTTGAGTTCTTGACTGCACCAACAAAGCGTCGTCGCCTAACTGGACCATTCTTTTCCTGTATGAATCCTCGTTTTAAATATCTGAACTTCTTGATGCAGTAGATTTGCTACTGCAGAAGCTGTATTGAAAAACTAGCAAATTTTACATTGTACGTATCATCTCTTGTCGCATGGTGACACTTCTTTTTTTGGACCAGACTACTGGGCGGCGCCACACCCTGGTCTTATGGTGCGCCGCGCCCCAATCGCCCAAGTGCAGGGCCACTGAGGAGTCCGGTGATGGAGTTCGGGCAGGGCCTGTGATGTAGTCTGCGGGGCAGCTCTTCCAGTGAGCGCCTCTCCGCCGGCCTGGCGGACGAGCACCCAAACAGAAACCTGGTCTTCTCACCACTGTCCATCTACACGTCGCTGGCGTCAGCGGCGCCACAGATGGATTTCGTCGCTGACCATCCCTTTCGCGTATTTCAGTTTGGATGAGACTGGCGTCGTCATCTTTGCCAGGCACGTCCTCTCGAACCCTCTAAAGGAGTATCATCATAGTGTATTAGGGTGTAGAAAATTCACGGACAATATAGTATTTTCGATTTTCTCATGACATCTCTAGATTTATATGTTTAGGAGTATAAAATAAATTTAGAACGAGCATTTTATATACTATGAATGATTTGTGGAGATGTACTTATGTGCTCCCGTTTGGTCTTATTTCCATGGAAGAAGTGGTCTTATTTTATTACTGTAATCAGTGTGTCAAACTGACATGTACCAATTCTTAAGGTTTCATCTCAACAAAAAAACTAAAGGTTTTTTATCATATTGAGGACATGTATGTCAGCAATTAAAAGAATCTGTGAATCAAAGAGTCCGCTGATCTTCTAGTATCTGCAAAAAAAAAACATGTAACGGGTGCTAATTGCACCGGCCGCTCCGAAAGCTCCAGCTAAAGATTCCAATTCGCCAAAGAGAAATGAAGCCATTCCATGAAAAGTCGGATTAATTCATGTTCAATGCTAAACATATTGGCCCAAAATCCCCATTAACGCCTATAGTAATTGTCCCCTTGGCCCTTGCTATTATTCTTCTTCTTCTTCATCCTCCGGGCTCTGAAAAAGGTCACTCCTCCTTAGTCCGCACGGCCGAAGATGGCAGCCGACAGCACCAACAGAGGGAAGGCCCCCGGTGGCAAGCCTCAGTTTCTCAAGGTGCTCTTCACGGAGTTCATGGAGAAGATGCCTATCCCGGCCAAGTTCATGCGGCGGCACCTGGCGGCAGAGCCCGGGCTCCGGCAAGCCACCCTGGTGAGCCCGCTGAAGAAGTTCTGGCACGTCGATGTGGTCCGAGACGGCGACGACGACGTCTACTTCGCCGCCGGCTGGGCGGAGTTCGTGAGGGCCAGCGGGCTGGAGGAGGAGAACTTCCTGGTGTTCAGGTACGAAGGGAACATGGTGTTCACCGTGAAGGTGTTCGAGACGTCTGGGTGCATCAAGGAATATGGTGTCGCCGATGCCAGCACCGGCGCCGCCATGTTAGAGCAGACAGCGCCGACGAAGCGGTCCGGCACTGCCTGTGGATCGCAGCCTACCCCCAAGACCCATGGTATGGCGCTTCTTCTTCACAATAAGTTTATTTACTGATGCGTCGTTTTTTAGTAGTATTAGATAATTGTTAGGATTGACTCGATCATCAAAATAAACACATGATGGAAATAAAAAACTGATTTATAAGAAAATTATACCTCATGACAATTATAATTGAACTAAGACCTATAGAATTTTCATTTTAATGTTTGGTATTCTGAATTCTTTGTGGATAGTAGTATACTTTACAACCCTCAACAACACCCCAGCTTATGGTGAATGTTTTTGGATAAATTAGTATAAGCCTCGATAGTGCATATGTGCTGAAATGGCAATTTCCACTGTGAATTACATTTTGCTCACATTTTCAGAAAGGTACATGCGAAAATATTTCACCTCGTGTATCTTGAAATTTTTGTATCCTGCAAACCGACAAAACACCACTCATCATTTTTCTCCCTGTACTCTATACAAACAAATCTGCACATTCACTCAACTGTGTGTCCCTCTTCGGAGGCTGTTGTACTGACCGTCTCCCTACTTTTCAATGAAATGAAAGGCAAAAGGTTTTTGCGTTTTCTCGAGACAAAAAAACTGTGTGTCCCAGGATTTATTTATTTTTTAGCTTAATCCCCCCAGGAAAATTTAGCGAGCGGAAGTTCATGATTCAAGCTTCCAACAATGGGCTGTGTTTTGCAGGTGGTACGAACGCTAATAAAACCAGAAAGATCAGCGAGATGAAGCTTACGGGTGATATTGCTGATATCCCGGCGAAGAAACAGTGCATATCTCAAAGAGTTCCGATGGAAGGGAATGAGGATGAGCAAGATGCCACCGCTGAGCAAAATACTCTAGCAGATACCCATTCAGATTCAGGCATTGCAACAGAGGCAAAGGAGTCCGACTACACCGGCAGTCTTCCTTTCTATGCGAAGGCGGCGACGCCTTGCAACATTCGCTACAGTTACATGGTAAGTTCTTTTTACACCATCTATCGTAATTCTGAAAAAGTTACACTGACCAATCTGATTTCTTGTTATTTCTAATTCTTGGATGATCAGTAGTATATGGTGAGAAATACATACAGTATGTTGGACGGCTTCTGCTTGGGTACATCCCCCCTCTAAACTCAAACTCCAAACTCAAACACAATAACGGTTAAGATTGCACCGTACCCCTTCATAACAAAGGGTGTGATGGGCATTAACAAAATATTAAGTCATTATTAACGATTAATTATGGCCCATTTGTTAACTACGTGTAATACAGTTTGTACAACCGTACAGTATTTGCCCGAATCGTACGGTCTGCGCAGCCTCGTTCTCATGCCCCACTGCTCGTTCGTCGTCATGGTGCCTCCGTCGCCTGGTGCGGCGGTGACCCGCGCGAGCGACCGGCAGAAGCAACCAGCACGACATCCCGGCCGCACGCCACCAGCCCAGCAGCCGCCCACCTCCTGCCTTGATCCGTGTGCACGCATGCACGGCGAGAAGCTAGCAGCGCACCGGGCCAAAGCTAGCTACGCACGCAAGCTATCCATCCATCTGCTTGCATAGCTAGTGTGTGCGTCTGTGCAGATCGCTCAGCGCCGCCTAAGCTCGGCCGTTCGTCGCGCCGCCGTCACCGGCTATATTGGCATCGCCTCCTTCTCGACGTCCCACTCTTCTGAATTCTGATGCGGGCTGACCGCCGGAGACGGTGACGACGGGCTCCGGAGGTTATGGTTTCCGCTGCAATCTGGATCGGAGGACGGTGTCGGGATTGCCTACACGGCTACACGGTTGCATCGTATACGTACGTGGTATACGGGATTAGATCTAGATCTCCGTGTACCAATTTAATTAAATCAATCAGATACTTATCCCAAAAAAAAATCAGATAATTAATTAATTGGACCTAATTGCCCTTTTGAGTTTGGGGAGGGGGGATGTACCGAAGCACCTCTCATGTTGGACAGAATACACATCTGGTCATGATGTTCTAGTTCAGGTGTCTTGGTGATATGCATCGAAACTTATGTATCTTTTGCTGCTTCCTCGTAGAACATTGGGAAGAAGTTCTGCAACGCGAACGGCATCACGACGAATCGTCTGATGATACTCAAGGACCCTGGAGGGAGGTCGTGGCCCGTGAAGCTCACGCTGATGAGCGACCAGGTGCGCATGAAGGCGGGTTGGGGCCACTTCTCCAACTACCATGGGATCAAGGTCGGAGACCTCTGTGTCTTCCATCTCGTCGACGAGCACACCTTTAACGTCAGCTTTAAACGGGCAGCTTGAAGTGTTGTTTCTAGTGGTGTCTCTGTTGCTCCTTTTTGTCTTGAACTTGTTCCTTTACTTTGGTAAAAATAATATATTTGTGAACGTTAAATATTTTCCTCCTGCTATTGCTGGAAGGTAAGCTAGGGAATGTCAACTTCCGCAAATCAAGTGTGTGCATTTTAAGATGTAACCATGTGTTTGATGCAATAAGGTGAGAGAATTCGATGCTTCAAATTAGTGTGTCAAGGTTGAAGATGCGTGTAGCTACCATCTTTGCTCAGCGACGACGTGAAGATGTTGCTAGAGTCCCTACAACATTATGTTGCCGGAGAGGCAATCAATGCAAGCTCTGTTGTTTGTCAGTGAGAACGAATGGGTGATCTCGCCTCATGTACAGACGATTTGGTTGGAAACTGAAGGACTTTGACAGAATTGCAAAAGAATATACTTGGTGTAGTTAACTTCCATGTGTTGGAGCAAGAATAAATTGCTGATATCAGTGCTACACGCAGAAACAGACACTTACGAAGGTTCCGTTTTTTTTGAACTAAAATTTCACTTTACAGAACAAACTGTCCGAGGAAGAAGTTTGTAGGGCCTGCATGCCCATTATCCTACAAAAAACTGCATCAATGAAGGAAAAAACAATGAGTTTAAGGTCTTACTGTAAAACTGCCAATCAGACCATATATTACCACCTATATACTATCAGTCTGTTCCAGAGCCAAAACGGCTTATATATATTGGAACGGAGGGAGTACTTAAGATATGATTATACAGATGAGGCTAGGGCAGTTGACAACGCTCTGAACCTGTTCCAGAGTTGCTCCGGTCAACTACTAAGCCCTAGCAAGTGCCCGATGCTCTTCAGCAAAGCTTGCCCGTCTGACATCCAGTCTAGCATCAGGAATACCCTACACATCTCCAGTTCCACTTTCGAGGAGAAATACCTCGGCTTGTCAACGCCCGAGGGCCGGATGAAGGGTGATCAATTCCAGCCTATTATGAACAGATTCACCAAGAGACTAAACAACTGGGCTGAGAAGTTCATGTCACACGCGGCCAAGGACACGCTGATCAAATCAGTGGCCCAATCCATCCCAAGCTATGCCATGTCAGTATTCAAGATGTCCATTGGGTTCTGCCAGGAATACGAGAAACTAGTCCGTGACTTTTGGTGGGGTGACGAAGACGGGCAAAGGAAGGTGCACTGGATGTCCTGGGAGAACATGACCAAGCCAAAAGGAAAAGGAGGCATCGGTTTTCGCGACTTGCATCTGTTCAACCAAGCTCTGCTGGCGAGACAAGTCGTGGCGTCTAGTCCACAAACCATCTAGTCTGTGCGCTCGCGTCCTGAAAGCCAGGTACTACCCCAACGGGAATATCCTGGACACGGTGTTTGCTTCTGATCCCTCGACGGTGTGGAGAGGCATTGAGTTTGAGCTGGAACTTCTGAAGATGGGGATCATCCACCGTGTTGGCAACGGCAAAACCATCCAGATCATGCATGACCAATGGATCCCAAGGGACTGTGGGCTCAGAATCACAAAACTGAAGAAAAACACCAGACTGCGCTGGGTAAATCAGCTGTTCTCGTCTGACTCCAAGAGCTGAAACTCCCAAGCAATCAGAAACACCTTCTATGAACACGATGCGGAAGCTATCCTGCGCATTCAGATCCCCCAATCGAACCTGGAGGACACCATTGCCTGGCACCCAGAGAAAAATGGTCTTTTCACAGTTAAGAGCGCATACAAACTGGCTGTTAACCTGAAAAACCAGGATCTCAACACTAGTAGCAGCACAGCTACTAATGGCATCCGATCGAGCTGGGACCTTATTTGGAAGGCTGCTATCCCTCCAAAGGTCAGAGTCTTTGCCTGGCGTGTTGCCACGGACACGCTAGCCACGAAGAGGAATAAATGGAGAAGAACGCTGGAGATCGATCCATGCTGCAATATTTGTGGTCAAGACACAGAAGATGCTCACCACGCAACCGTCAATTGCACAAAGGCCGCCGCCCTCCGGCAAGCCATGCGTGAGCATTGGGAGCTGCCACCTGAAGCTTTGTTCAGATACACTGGAGTTGACTGGCTCCAACACCTCCTCTACCAACAAGACAAAGCTACGAGAGCAAGAATCATTCTGATCCTCTGGCGTGCGTGGCACCTGCGGAACGACTGCATACACCAAAAAGGAGATGAAACCATTGCCCGTTCAGTGCTGTTCTTGAAGAGCTACAACTCTGAAACCGGTAATCTCACCCCAACTCCGGCTGACCCAAAAGGCAAACAACACCTGCTGGCTGCTGCCCCCAGTGCCTGAAGGCCCGTCGAACATGCGGCCACCCGATACAGAAACCTAGGGATTACATTAAAGCACCTGCCAGAAGAGTAAATATTAGGAGCTTCATTCGCTCAAAGATGCGCCACTTATTCGCCTCTCTCCTGACAAAAAGAAATTTGAAACCCCTGAAGGATGAAATAAGCACTTCATCTCAGTCAGAGGCCTGTGTATCGCACACCTTCTTGGCACCATCCCACATGGACACCGTATTGTGACAATCCGTCTCAAAGACTGCACCATTATAACACCTCAAGGATGCCAACTCGGTAGCATCCTTATCGTTCCATGCCTTATGCCAGAAGCTCGGCAATGAAGAGAGCTCCAATCAACTTGTTCTGTCGACAGGACAATGTTAAAAAGCTTCTTGCTCGCCGTGAACAACCGCCACCTTCTTGCAATACGCTTTCTCAGATGAATGGCGCCATCTGAGTTCAGCTGTGCCCAACCTTGATTAGGTTTGACCCCTCACGGCCATCTGGCCGTGCAACCTGTTTCTGCATGTTTCCGGATCTCCAAGGTGCCAACAAACTCCACCAGCCACATAGGCCGTGCTGGCTGATGCTGCTCGTCACCATCACCATGTATACTTTTTATGGCTTTCCCAAATCCCCCACATAACAGTGACAGCGAACGGCTGCATTTTTCTTTCCTAGCACAGAAAGAAGCAATGGTATCTTCAAGCCAAAGCGGAGACACCCGTATGCAAGTACAGCCCTTGACGACTTGATCAGGGAAGGATGACACAAAAGGAGAAGCCACGGACTCCAGAGCACGGAAGCAACACCACATGCAACCATTGGAAACTCATTGACAAGAGCAGAGCAGCAACAGAAGCCATATGAGGCAGATGAATGAAACAGAACACAATAAACTCAGATCACTGATCTCGGGTATGTAAAAGTATGATTAGCATGCAAATACATCCAAATTAACAAGACATTGTTATGCGCCATAAATAACTAGTTTCTACTACCACAGACACGTATATGATTCACCATTTGAAGAACACATATCTAATCAATGGAAAGAACAAATGATACAGTGTGCAAACAAATTCATTTCTTGATGGCTTTATACTTATCAAAATTTCAAAGAATAGATAGCAGCATTGCTGTCTGAGGACAAATCTAAAGAATGGACAGCATAACACAAACACGGTTATTTTGTTAATGTCTCATTCATTGGTATAACGAACTTTCTTCAAACGGGTTAGTGCTGTTACACAATGTAATACTCAAAGAAGAGTTTATTTGTTTCCTGCTTCACAAGAAATAAATAATGAAGCAAAAATGATGAACAAATGAATCATTAATGTACCAAGTAGCAGTGTTTCCATTTTGAGCTCTTGTACTCTAGTATGCCAATCATGTATGGAGCAACGGGCTCCTGATTTACCAATTGCACCAATCACCTAAAAAGCGGGAAATTAGCATTAAGCTTCACACAACATTTTAACCCTATGAGAACATAAGGTATTCACTATGTTAAACAAAAGCTATTGATCTGAAAGTACAAAATTCATAATTACCTCCACTGAAAGTTTGGAATGCTGATAATACTTGGATTTTATTTCAGACCAGCCAAATAATATTCAACTGGAAACGCCATGATCCAAGGTGAGGTGCGAAGCAGGCAGAAATAGCTTCCCGTGCATACTGTGCTGGCATCATGACCACTTGTCAAGCCAGTGGTCATGTGTTGCATCTTTGCCTGCTGTTTAAGTTTAATTGACACTTGGCTCTAAGGGTGACAATGCTGACTGTGTACCATGACATTACCAGCCAATATGGTGTCTCCAAGAAGAACTGATGTGTAAGAGTAGTAACACCCATCTACAATAACATGATCCTACTTTCCTTCCTCCAGTGTATGCCACGCCGATTGGATGTTTGACTTTCATCTCAACGCAGGATCATCCACATTTCAATTCCTCTGCTCAATTGATCTTCTCGATTCTGCAGGATCACCCAGTAAAGTTGCAGGCTGTTTTCCTTGGATTATGGTTTTAACAGCCTAGCCATACGTAATGCTGACCGAACTTTCCTCACGTCATTTTTAAACCCTGCGCTACGAAGACCAGCAATGACAGCACGCTTTGCAGATGCAAGAACACTGTTCCCTTCACGCAAGCAGATCCGCAAGAATTTGGAGGCCATATGATACCTACCCACATTACATAGACCATGGACTAATGATGTGTAAGTAAACTCATCTTTCAGTTTCATGTCGTGCAGTACTCTGATAGCTGCATCCACCTGGTCAGACTTGCAGAGTGCGTCCACCAAGCAATTGTATGCTACCACATTAGATCCCATGTCCCTCATCTCCATGTAACATAACTGCTTCTGTGCAGCCTCGATATGTCCCATCTTGCACAAACCATTGACCAAAATTGAGAATGTGTATTCATCACTCTCCAGGCCACCTTCTTCCATCATACTCAGCAGCTCAAACGCATCATCCAGCTTCCCTTCCTGGCACCGCAGGTAAATCAGTGTATTGTAGCATGCACTATCAAGCCTGAACCCACTTTTTATCATTAGCTCACTGTAGGTATTAGCTTCTTCCATCCGTCCCCTCTTGACTAATGCACTGATCACAGTGCAGTACGGGTAGAGATCTGGAATGTACCCTCCCTCCAGCAACGTCAAGAAGGTCTCCAGCCCCTGATCAAACCTGCCGTACCTAAAGCAGCACTTCATGACCGTCGTGTAAGTGATGGCGTTCGGAGCATACGGGGTCTTCCCAAGCTCCCTGAGGACCATGCGGGCGTAGCCCACCTTGCCTGACCTGCACAGCCCATTAATCATCGTGTTGTAGGTCACAATGCCGACCGGGAGCCCCGCCCTCTGCAGGTATCTGAACATCCTGTACGCGTTCTTCGCGTGACCCGACCTGAACAGCCCGTCGAGGAGCGTGTTGTAGGTGGTGGCGCACGGCGCGACACCTTTCTCGGTCATATCTGCAAACACCCGGTAGGCGTCCTCGGGGTTTCCGGACCGGAATAAGCAGTGCATGAGTGTGTTGTAGCCCCAGGCGTCGGGGGCGATCCCCGCCTGGAGCATTTCGTCGAACAGGTCGAGGGCGCGCACCGTGAGCCCGCTCCTGGCGGCGCTGGCGATGAGGGAGTTGTAGGTGACGGCGTCGGGCCCCACCCCGGCCTCCCGCATCCGGCACAGGACGGCGAATCCAGCCTCTATGCCCGAGGCGCGGCAATGCGCGGCGAGGAGGGTGTTGTAGCTGACGACGTCCGGGGGCATGCCGAGGCGGATGGCGTCCACGAGGACGGACTCCGCGCGGGCGAGGCTTCCGCCGCGACAGAGCGCCGCGAGGCAGACGTTCATCAGCCTCGTGGACAGCTGCGTCCGCGCCCAGACCATTGCTCCTCCTCCGCCTCCTCGCCGCGAGACTATCTTCCGGTTCGGGGCTCGCTTCGACTCCCATACAGCTCGCTCGCTGTCCAGACCCACTTACGGGGAGAGAGCTCCGAGCAAGGCCTGCGCCTTGTTGTGGGGAGAGAGCTCGGCTGCAGGAAGCGGCGCGAGGTTGGTGGCGGCGGCGGCGGCGCACTGAGCGGTCGGGGCTAGGGAGGAGAGTTCGCAGGCCGCGCAGCGAGGTGGGGACTGGGGAGACTAGAGAGGCCATGTGGGCCATGCATGTCAGTAACAGGTCAAGCAGGCGGCACCAGGCTCCGACAGGTAGGATCCACCCGCCCACCTTGCAGTGAGCAATAGGCAACGTCATAATTCAGCGACAAATGATGGAATTTCCTTTGAAAAATACCTTGCACTGAGTACATGAGATACGCGAAAAACTGGGCATGGAAAAGGATAGATGGACATTCACACACTAAGGCTTTCAGCTATGTTACAAAAAGAATAAGAAATCGTTCGTGGTACAAAATCTATGAATACAATGAACAAATGGGGAAATCAGCAGGATCATACATACTACACAAAAACGAGAATATCAGTTCAAAAGAATCAAAATGTGGTTGGGAGAAAACAGATACAAAATTATACATGTGGACCACAAAACCAAGCCTCACTGCGCTTTCATGGCTTTCTCCTTGCAGAGCTGGTGCCACTCCTGGAGCACAGCCGCCTGGAGAGCACGGTGCTCGGCTTCCTCTGCCGTGACCTTGGAGAGCGTCGAGGGGCCCTTCGGGTTACCGAATCCGTCCAACTCCTCGCTCTGCTTCCTCTCCTCTTCTTCTTCTTGCTCGGTTTTCGCAGGAGGCACCTTAGGTTTGGCTGCCTTCAGTAGGGCTATCCTCTCCATCGATATCTTCAGCCGCTC